>JAJREH010000010.1:0-1200000 GCA_023065455.1 Cladonia rangiferina
AACCCTAACCCTAACCCTAACCCTAACCCTAACCCTAACCCTAATGATACGGGTTAACGTCTAACCCTAACGCACCCTCACCCTAAAAGAGCAAAGCTGCGCCCCAAGATAGTCGCCGTACCCTTCCCCCCGACTCTAACAGCCCTTAGCGTCTCCTCCCGATAAAATATATATTAGGGTTAGGGCATTATGAAGTCCCGAACTTTTTTTTTTTTTTTTTTTTTTTAAATATCCCCGCGGGCATCTTGCCCCGTAAGGATGGGTGGCGGGTTATATAAAGGACAAGAAATCACCCTGATGGACTGGTTGCAGCACCAATCATACTCCATCTCTCAGGCGATAATCAGTACACACCAGGGAGAGCACCGCGAAGGGAGGGGTTCGGGACTTGCAGTGGGAATGGGGTTCCGCCTCCTGGGAAAGGGGACGAAAGGTGCCCTCTGGGCTTGTTGGAGGGTTATTGTCTGACCGACACTGTAGGCGGCCGTTGAGAAGCCCGCGGAGCGGAATGTCGGGGAACGGAATGGGAGGCACGTAGGGGCTCGTGTGGTTGCAGAGCTGCATTGAACCTGCGTTTTTGACTCTATATGGGACAACAAGACCTGCCCTTTAAGTGTACAAGTTGGCTAGCTTTAGATAGTCTAACAAATCAAACCCCTAACCCTAACCCTTAATTAAAATAATTAGATAAAGTTTAATAATTAATTAAAATAGTTAAATAAAGTTTAATAATTAAATAAATAAGTAAATAAAGTTTAATAATTAAATAAATATTAAATATTTAATTAAATAAAGTTTAATAACTAATTAAAATAATTAAATAAAGTTTAATAATTAATTAATTAAACTCTAAAGTCTAATAATTAATTAAAATAATTAAATAAAGTTTAATAATTAATTAAAATAATTAAATAAAGTTTGATAATTAATTAAAATAGTTAAATAAAGTTTAATAATTAAATAAATAAGTAAATAAACTTTAATAATTAAATAAATATTAAATATTTAATTAAATAAAGTTTAATAATTAATTAAAATAATTAAATAAAGTTTAATAATTAATTAAAATAATTAAATAAAGTTTAATAACTAATTAAAATAATTAAATAAAGTTTAATAATTAAATAGTTAATTAAATAAAGTTTAATAATTAAATAAATAATTAAATAAAGTCTAATAATTAATAGAAATAGTTAAATAAAATTTAATAATTAAATAAATAAGTAAATAAAGTTTAATAATTAATTAATTAGATATAAAGTTTAAATAAAGTTTAATAATTAAATAAAATCTAATAATTAATTAAAATAATTAATTATATTAAATATTTTAATTATTAATTATATTATATTATATAATTTAAAATTTAGATATTAAAACTTATATTAATTATATTATATTATATAATCTAAAGTTAAATAATAAAAATAAAAGCTAAGTAATAAAAAAAAATTTAGAAAATAAAAGTAAAAGCTGGGTAGTAAAAGTGAAAAGACTTAGCTAAAAAATTAAATATTAAATAAAAAAAAGCTATTCTACTTAATAACTTTTTATTCTATTTACTAAATTTAGAAATTAGACCTGCTATAAATAGCCCTTTTATAGCTCTAAAATATATATATATAAAGTTTTAAAAGAGCTCACAAGATTTGACCGGGTACCATCGACTTTAGTTTAGAAAGTTTAAATTTATACTGGAAAATTTAAAATAAATCATAACTTTCTTTTCTATTTATATAATTTTAAAATTTAGCCTGCTATATATAGCCCTTTTATAGCTCTAAAATATATATATATAAAGTTTTAAAAGAGCTCACAAGATTTAACCGGGTACCATCGCCTAAAGTTTAAAATTCTAGAAATCTATATAAAAATATATAGTACTATAGGAACGCGCTAACTAAATCCGGAAATATTTTATTTATATATACTACTAGTCTATATAAGCATTTTATATATATAAATATTTTAAATATTTTATAAGATTTGACCGAGTACCATCGCCTAAAGGTTAGAAAATTTTAAAAAAAAAACCCTATAGGGGAATTTATATATGTTAGTAAGCCGCTAACCAAATTAGGATATAAGTATATATATTTATAGCCCTATTAAAGCTCTATAAGATTGCTATATAAAGTTTTTAAATACTTTATAAGAAATGCCCCAGTACCATCGGTTGAAGATATAGTAGTCGGAGGTTGTTTTTTTGCCACCGGACCTATAGTACTGGGGCCCCGGTACCATAGGTCCCGCTTATAGGGTAACTATTTAATAAGGTAATAATATATAAAATAATAGCTACTAAGATTTCATTAAATTAAGTTAAGAAGGGTTTAGGAAGATATAAGGATTAATTCTATAAAAATAAGTTATTCTTAATCCTTATAATCGATATTATATAGATATAAATATAAAGATAATAGCTAAAATTATAAATACGCTTAGTTAAATAATCTAAACTAATAAATAAACTTAAGATTATAAGCGCTTATAATTTATAGTAATAATAAAGACCAGCTTTATAACCTTAGTTATATTAAGAGGGGGAGACTAACTAGCTTAATAAAGATAAATATAGTTTATTCTTTATTATTTAATAACTTTTTCTAAAGGTGCTCCTGCCTAAAGACTAGATCTAGATAGAGTAATAATAAATATATTAAACTCTTAATATTCTTATAATTAACTTTAACTTGAAACTAGGATAGCTGGTTTTAAAAAAATAACTAAGAAGATTATAAAGATAGATAGAAATTAATAATAGAGAAATATAATTAATAATAAGATATTATATAGACTAAAGGTAGTAGGACTAATATTATAAGAGGGTAAAAAGAATAATAGTAATCTTTTAAACTTTATAGAAAGCGTTTAAGAGTTCTGTTCTACTATTAAATAAAGATATATTTATACTTTTATATTCTTTTACGCGTCGCATTCTCTATATTAATAGGGATGGGAGGTTTAGGCTAGAGGACTTAATAAAAATAAATATAATTAATTAATTTACTTAATTTATTAAAATCTATATAGGTAGCTATTTTCTTATTATTTAAAAATCTTAGACGCGTAGAATCTATTTTAAATAAATAGAGCCTCTTACTAGACTTAATATTATTATTTATTTAATTAATTAATTTCCTATAATTAAATAAGAAGTAGCTTTAATTATGGATAAAATATAATTACTTTTTAATCTTATATTTAAGTATATTAAAATAACTGCAGCGATTATATATAATATATAAGATCCTTTCTCCGCTATTAATTCTATGCTTTGATTATAATATTAAGACTCGTTAAACAGCTGATATAATTAAAGCTTAGCTTATTATATTATCTTAAAAGTTTATTTATACTTAATTTATTTAATATAAAGCTTACTTAAGTATAATAGAATAGCTATAATAATTATATATAGTATATAAAACCTTCTCTCCGCTATTAATTCTATATTCTAATTTATATGGGTTGATTTTCTAGCTTAGATAATAAGTATTATCTCTTAATTAAATATCTAGTACTCTTACCCTACTTTAGTCTAGTGATATTTTATATAGACTTTCTTCTAGATAAATTAAATAGCTTTTAACTTAGTTCTAGTTTAATTATTATTCTTATTACTATCCTTTTAAATCTAAACTCTGTCTTAGTCTTCTTAGACGGGCTTTATAGATTACTTAAACTATTATAAAAGAAATCAAGCTAGTATAGTTCTATTAAAGTCTATTCTATCTTTATATACCGCTCCTTACTCCTCTTCTAATATATATCTTATATTTTATTATAATCTTAATATTAAGAAAATACTTTTTTTTTCCCTTACTTTAAATAGATGTATCTTCAATCTTATCTAGTATATAAGTAAAATAAATTTAATTATACTTTATTATTATAATTTATATAGGGTTATTAATATACTTTCATTTAAATATAATTTTAATTATAGTAATATTTTCTTTTATTAGGTTCTAGACGTCGATAGCTTAAAAAATAGAGTAAATATACTAGAATATTTACTAAGCTTAAAAGACGTATACTCTATTAAAGGAATAATATAGATTATAAATATAATGTAGTTTAGCTTATTTAGATCTTTTATATTAAGTTTATTTAATAATTTAAGAGTTATATAATCTAGGACTAATAGTTATAAAAGTTATAAGAGTAGATTTAGTAGATTTTAATTAAAAAGGGTTAAGAATAAACCTATAGATATTAATATTAAAGATTATATTATAGTTAAACTTAACTATATTTAGAGAGCTAAGATTTATGCTTAATTAATTTAATAGTTAAACTATTTTAAGGGAGGTGGAGTAATAGCTTATAAATATTATATTTTCTTTAAGATTATAACTTTATTTTAGTCTTTTTAGACGGGCTCTTCTTTAAGATTATAATTTAATATTAGTCTTTTTAGATAGGCTTTTCTCTTTTTAGGTTTCTAAATTATTAATTTTTTATAGGTAAATCTTATCTCTAGATTTATTACCTATATAAAGATAAGATTAGTTAACTTTAGGTTTATAACTTTACTTATACTTTATTTAACTATTAACCTTATTATTATTAGTTTTTAAAGGGGTTTTTTTAGTACTTTATATATTTTCCGCCTTATATAATAACTTTATTATAGTATCTTTCTTCCTCTCTTATTTATATTATTTTAAAGTTAATTATTCTATCCTTAACTTTAAGAAGTCTTTAAAGAATATATTTATTTTAATTTAATTTAATAATTTTATTTTCTTTTAGCTTTTATTTATATATCTTAAAGTTTTATTAAAACGCGGTGATTAAAATATATCTAATTATAAGATCTTAGATAGGTGGAAATAAAGTAGAATTTTCTTTTCCTACTTTATTTTAGGTATTATTACTTATTAATAATCTTAGAGTTAATAATAGTACTTTTATATAGTATTTCTATATTAATACAAAGCTTTTCCTATATATATTTAGAGTATATTAATAGCAGCGAGCTATATATTTTTGGTTAATTAATATAAAGTCTAAATCTTATTAGCTTATCAGCGTTTTATTCTAGTTAAATAAATATAAATATCCTTAAAGTTATTAAGTAGTTAGGGATATAAGAATAGTAAATAAGAAAGATTTTATACCTTTATTATTAGTATATCTATAGCTTTAATTCAAGTTCTATATCTTTATTAATAAGCTTTACTAACGTTTTAATTTAAGTTTTATATCTTTACCTCTATTATTAGTATACTTATAGCTTCGATTCAAGTCCTGTATCTCTATTAATAAGCTCTGCTAATACTTTAATTTAAGTCCTATATCTTTACCTTTATTATTAGTATACTTATAGCTTCGATTTAAATCCTATATCTTTATTAACAAGCCCTGTTAATACTTTGATTTTAATTTTATATCTCTATTAATAGGCTTTATTAACGCTCTGATTTTAATTCTATATCTTTATTAATAGGTTTTACTAACGCTTTAATTTCAATTCTATATCTTTATTAATAGGCTTTATTAACGCTTTAATTTTAATTCTATATCTTTATTAATAAACTTTACTAACGCTTCGATTCTAATCCTATATCTTTATTAATAGGCTTTGCTAACGCTTTAATTCTAATCTTATATTTTTATTAATAGGTTTTACTAACGCTTTAATTCTAATCCTATATCTTTATTAACAGGCCCTACTAATATTTTAATTCTAATCTTATATCTTTATTAATAAGCCTTATTAACGCTTCGATTCTAATTCTATATTTTTATTAATAGGCTTTATTAACGCTCTGATTTCAATCTTATTAAGGGCTCCGCTGTTAATTTTAATATTACGATTCTATTATTAACACCTATTTTACTTTAAGCTTTATAATTAATTCAGTTTATTATAAAGCTATTAACTTAATTAATACTATTATAACTTTATTTATAATTGATATTAATATTGAATCTAACTTAACCTCGTTTACTATTATTAATAATCTAAGCTGTAGAAGAAAAAGGAAGTTAAGTAGAAACTTATTATAAAATAAATATTAAAAAAATATATTCTAAATATAGGTTTTTAATATAAACTTATTATTCTAAATTCTACCTATTATTCTTTCTATAGATAGAATAGTATTTAGTATTAATAGAATAATAAATAAGAAATTATAGTAGTAATTTCTCTATCTTATATATTACTATCGCGTTTTTACTATCTCCGCTAGATAATAAGCTAGTTAAGTAAAGCTCTTTACTCTTTATTCTCTTATAATAAGTATTGGTATTATAGCCTAGGATGAGCTTTATATTAGTAGAACTCTTATTATAAATTACTTACTATCTTATATATAATCCCCGTCTAATAGAGGAGTAGTATAGAGCTTAGTAATTATTAAGCTAGTAATCTTAAGTTTATTATATTATTACTACCTAGAATCTAACTCTATTATATAGTAGCTAGGTATTAAATAATAAATTAAAGTAATTAAATCCTTATTATATATATCTTCTTCTATACTTTTCTTATTTTTAAATTATTTTTTAGATTATTATTACTACCTGTTTACTATCTTATATAGAGTCTTAAGTTAATAAGGAAGAAATAAAATAAATTAAGCTCATTATATTATATATTAAGCGTTGACTAATAAACTAAAATAATTAAATCCTTATTATATATACCTTCTTCTATACTTTTCTTATCTTTAAATTACTTCTTAGACTATCGCTACCGTCTGTTTACTATCTTATATAGAGTCTTAAGTCGATGAGGAAGAAATAAAGCGGGTTGAGCTCACTATATTATATATTAGGTATTAAAGGATAAGGCTAGGTAGTTAAATCTAGATTTCTTATCTTAAGCTCTTCCTATCTAACGTATAGTCTTAGGTAGATGAAAAAGGAGTTAGAATAAATAATAAGAACCCGCGATCTTATATATCTTATAATATTATTATTATAAGTCTGACCGTGTTTAGTATTAATAGAATAGTAAGGGATGAGCTTTGGTAGTTATTTTCTTATTTAGAATACTTTCTTATAATATCTTTTTTATAATTAACAACTTATAGACTTTATAATATTTTTAGTAGAAAACGATATATTCTTTATATCTATAGTTATATAGATTGGTTAGTACTAGATATTTATAAGATATTTTATAAAGAGATTAGGTAATAAGATCCTTATTTAGGATACTTTATTATAATATCTTTAATATATTTAATAGAGGATAATATATCCTTTATATTAATTATATTATAGATTAGTCTGCGCTAGGCATTAATAAGGTATTATATAATAAGATTAGATTAGTTATATCCTTACTATTTACCTTAGTTCTAGAGTATAAATAGTATTTAGTTATTAAATATCCCTTATTATTCTTATCTTTCTTATTAGAAATTATTTTATATTATTATTATTTTACTATTATTAGTTTTTAACTTATTATTATATTTAGTCTTGCGTGTTAAGAGAGTTATCTTATTACTTAATAAATAAGGTTAATAGTTAGAATAGATTCTTTAACGCCCTCTTATTAATATTATAATTATAATTAATAAAAGAGAAGATAAAAAACTTAATTTAATATAATATCTTAACTAGACCATTATTATCATCTTTAATATTATTTACTTATAATATTTTTATTATCTTTACTCTTCGCTTTAAAAGACTTTTTATATTTACTTCTTAACTTTCTAAACTTTACCTCGCTGAATCTCTAATCTATTATTTACTTATAAATCTATAAGGATTATAGCTTTTTGACTTAGTTAAGACTATTATTAGTATAGAGTTCTTAAGTATATTAACTTCTTATATAAGATATAGATATTAACGGCTTTATTTTTTTTATTTAATTAATCTAACCCGTTTTAACCTATTACTTCTAGATTTGTTTATTTATAACCTAGAAGATTTATAGTTATATCCTACTTATATCGTAACCGACTAATTATAAGTTAGTAATTATAGGAAAATAAAGCCTTATTATATTAACCTAAATCTTGTTATTAATAAATATAAGTATTATAAACTTTATAAATACTATAAACTTAAGATTAGATTATTTAACCTTAGATTATATTTATAATATTACTTTAACTAGATTACTTAGCCTTAAATTTTATTTATAATATTATTTTAACTAGATCGCTCGGCCTTAAACTTTATTTATAATATTACTTTAATTAAGACGCTTAACTTTAAATTTTATCTATAATATTACTTTAATTAAATCGCGTGACTTTAAGCCCTATTTATAGTACTACTTCTATTAAAACGCTTAACCCTAGGTTTTATTTATAATATTACTTTAACTAAATCACGTAACCCTAGGTTTTTTTTATAATATTACTTCAACTATTTTATATAACTCTAGGCCTTATTTATAGTACTACTTTAATTAAATCGCGTAATTTTAAGCTTTATTTATAATATTACTTTAATTAAATCGCGTGACTCTAGACCCTCTTTATAATAGTAGTCTAGTTTATTACTTATTTTACTTATTACCCGCCTTACTCTCTATTAACTGTATATTTATAATAGAATTAGAAAGTTAAGATAATTAGATTCGTTTTAACTATAATAATTACCTACTCCTACTTCTAGCCTAGTAAAAAGGATTGATAATAATAAATATAAGTATATAATAAATCTATTTTAGAATAACTTTTAGTTAGGATTAATTTAATAAAGTATTAATTTTATATAAGGATCCTCTTATATCTTACCGATTTTATATATATAATAGTTATAACTTACAGCTAAATAGCGCGTAGTATTATTAGATATTATTTAGAATAACTTTATATTATTCTCTTCTCTATTAGCTTCCCAATATCCTAGTTTAGCCCGCGGTTAATATAGAGAAGTTTTTAATCTAGCCCTTCTACCCTTAATATTATATTTTAGGCGTGAATATATCTATTAAGTAGAGACTTATATCGCGTTTTATAAATAAATTTATATAATAGGTTAATTTATTAAGCAGAGGCCTATATTACGTTTTATAAATAAACTTATATAATAAATTAATTTATTAAGTAGAGAATTATATTTTATTTTATAAATAGACTTATATAATAAGTTAATCTATTAAATAAAGGACTATATCTTATCTTATAAATAGATCTCTATAATAGGTTAATCTATTAAGTAAAGAATTATATCTTATCTTATAAATAAATCTATATAATAGGTTAATATATTAACTCTAGAATATCTTTATTATTATTTAATAGATTAACTATTTTTTTCTTTATTCTTAGAGTATTAAGCTTTCTTCTTCCTTAACTTACTAAACTATATAATCGTCTATATTCTTATTTTTTTTTTTCTTCTTTTATATATTCTCCTAGCTTCTCTTCTTATCTTCTACTTCTTATACTCTATCTATATATTAATATATTTATATCTTAATATATTTATATATAATCACATCTTCTACTATTATCTATATATTTAGATACTTCCCGTACTTATAAGTTCTCTATATAAGTATAATCTTGAATTATCTCTCTAATTAAGTACTATTAATTATTAAGCTATAGGTTAGCTCTAAGGCTATAGACTCCGATTTTAATAATTAAATAAGCTATATTATAATAATTATTATTATTTTATTTTTAGTTATTAATATTATAAGCTAAGCTAAAGTATTATTTTAGCTATTACTATTTTATCTTTTACCGTTAATATTATAAGCTAAATTAAAGTATTATCTTAGCTATTATAATCTTATCCTTAGTTATTAATATTATAAGCTAAGTAAGAGTATATAAGCTCTTATTATAATTCTATCCTTAGTTATTAATATTATAAGTTAAGTTAGAGTATTACCCTAGCTATTATAATCCTATTTTCTATTATTAGTATTATAAATTAAGCTAGAGTATTACCTTAATTATTATAATTCTATTCTTAGTTATTAATATTATAAGCTAAGTAAGAGTATATAAGCTCTTATTATAATTTTATTCTTAGTTATTAATATTATAAACTAAGCTAGAGTATTACTCTAGTTATTATAATCTTATTTTCTGTTGTTAATATTATAAGCTAAGTTAAAGTATTATTTTAACTATTATAATCCTATCCTTAGTTATTGATATTATAAGTTAAGTTAGAGTATTACCCTAGCTATTATAATCCCGTCTTCCGCTATTAGCACTATAAGTTAAGTTAGAATATTAATATAGTTATTATAATTCTATCTTTAATTATTAATATTATAAGCTAAGTAAGAGTATTATTCTAGTTATTATAATTCTATTTTTCGCTGTTAATATTATAAGCTGAGCTAGAGTATTACCTTAACTATTATAATCTTATTCTTAGTTATTAATATTATAAATTAAGCTAGAGTATTACTCTAGTTATTATAATCTCGTCTTTTATCGTTAATATTATAAGTTAAGCTAAAGTATTATTATAATTATTATAATCCTATCCTCCGCTATTAATATTATAAGCTGAGTTAGAGTATTATTATAGCTATTATAATCCTATCCTTAGTTATTAATATTATAAGTTGAGTTAGAATATATAAGCTTTTATTATTATTTAATCTTCTATTATTAATATTATAAACTAAGTTAGAGTATTATCTTAGTTATTATTATCTTATCTTTAATTATTAATTTATTTTTAATTATTAATTTATTCTTAAAGGCTTCTTTTTCTTATTATATTATATCTTTATTATTATATATATTGCCGTCGCTGAAGTTAGGACTCTAAAAAAGAATTCTTAAGTTTATTAAAGATTTTTCACGCCTATCTTTATATTAAGCTAGTATAAGATAGCTATTTTATTTTCTTTATTTTATTCTAGCTTAATACTCGCTTAATCTAGCTCTACTACTATATATTTTTTTCTATATATTTTTATTATTTTAATAGATTTTACTTATATAATTAATTCTTTTATTTACTATATATTATATATATAGGACGTATATATAGAAGCTCCTTTAAATAAATTTTAGTTCTTTAAATAATATAATTCTTCTCTTTACTCTATATCTTCCTTTATTAGTATATTACCTATATATATTCTTTTTTAACTTTAAGTAGGTTCTACCTAACTTATATCTACCTCTATATATAGATTTATATAAATATCTATATATCTACGTACGCGTTAGTTAAGGGGGATAACTTCTCCTTAAATATAATTTTAATTAGAGATGTAACTATAAATCGATATATTTATAATATAAGAAGAAATAGTTTAATAAAAAACGGACTTTATTAAGGGTTTAATAAAAAGCGGACTTTATTAAGATAACGCTTAAAATAGACTTTATTAAGGTAATATTTAAAAGATTTTTTTTAATAAAGGTAAGGGGTAGAATTAATAAGAATATAATTAATTTATTTTAAGGAATAACCTTTTCCTTTATTATTAAAGTTAATAAGTTATATAGATAGAAGCGAACTATAGCTCTACTTAATCTTTATTTAATAGAGAGACTATTAAGGGCTTTATTTAAACCGCTAGGAAGATAATATAAAGTAATATATAAAGCTTTTTATTAGATAAGAATATTAACTTTAGGCTATCTATAACTCCTTTTATAGAGAGGAGTGTATTACGTAAGATTTTAGCTAATAAAGATAAATAAAATAGTATTAAATTTAAGGATAATAAGTCCTTCTTTAAAATTATATTAAATAAATTCTCTATTTATTAAGTTTATTAAATATAAAGTTGGAAGAAAAACAAGCGGCTAGTAAAGAGTTTATAGGTAAATAAGCTTATCTCTTTATATAAGATAAATAAATAAAACGTAGGAATTTACTATTTAAATAGAATAATAATTAATAGGAGAAGAAAAAAATATATATAAAATATCTTTTTTAAAACCCTAATAATTAGAGACTATAAAGGATTAGATTAATTAATTAAAGATAAATACTTAAAATTTATTATAAACGGCTCTAAGCCTTAGTTATTATTTATACTAGGATACTAGATTATAAGAAAATTACTTCTATATTTAATATATTTTTAGTTATTATTTTTTTTATAAGTTTATAGCTTTATTACGCTTACGAAAGCTTATATTATTATATTAAAAAACTTAATAGCTGACGCTTTAGATAGACTTAAATATATTTATTAATATTATCTCTTATTATATCTATATCTCTAATATAGAGGCTGTCGCCTTAAATATTTTTAATAATAATTTACTTTTAGTATAGTTATCTTAATTTAAATATAACGACTTTTATAAGTAAGAAAATCTAGATTAATCTTAGGCTTATTAAATAATCTAATTAATAAGAGTAACGCTAAGTTGGGGTAAATACTATAAGATAGAAAAGTATCTAAGGTATTTAACTAATAATATATTACTAGTTAAAATAGAATCGGTCTATAGGTTAATCCTTAAAGAATTAAATATACCCGTGTTATTATATATATCGGAAGTTCTTAATGCTAGTACTAAGCCTTATATTATCGCTATAATATTTAATAATAATAAAATAATAAATTAAGTTAAACTAAGTAAAAAGTATCTTTTTAATATAATAGAATAGAGTATAAAGCGGTGGAGTATATATATTAATATATTTCAAGTTTATTAATAGAGTTAGAAGATTTTAAAAAAGAAAATTATAAAAGCGTTAAATAATATAATTAAGAATAGGAAGGAAAGGTAGGAAATAATTAGTAATATAATAATATAGAAGTTCTAGTGGTTATAGAATATTATAAAGTAAAATAAATAGAAGGGTGTACTTAGAATAGAGAATAAGGCTAGAAGTATAATAATATAGAAGTTTTAATAATTATAGAGGATTATAGAGTAGAATAGATAGTAGATTATATTTAGAATAAAGATAAATTAATTAAGCTTCTTATTAACTTAATAATAATCTAGTAGATTAAGTTTTTACTAAATTATTATATAATATAGTATCTATCCTGCTTAGAAGCTATAAGTTATTATTAATAATATAGAATATTAGTATTCTAAATTAAAATCTATTTATATTTCAATCCTAATCCTAACTAATTATAAGAGAGTAAAAGACTTTATATAAATATAGAAGTTAATATATTATTAAGCTAGATAAATTTAAAAGTTTATAGATTATACGCTTAAAATTATATACTATATAAGAAAAATAAATGGAAAGGTAAATATATAGACTTAAATACTTAACCTAGTCCTTATTAATAAGATAGATAACTATTTAAAGTATTAATATTATATACTTTTATTATTTAAATAATTAAAGAATTCCAACCCTATTATTTCTACGGATTAAGAATTTAAAGAAAGAGGTAAGCTAATAGATAAATAGATTAATACTTTAATAAATAAGGACTTACTACTTAATACTAGTATTATATTAGTTAATTAAGATGATAAAGATTATAATTAGGTATAAAATACACTAGAAAAGAATTTAACTTAGATATTAAAAATACTAAAGCGGCCGTTTTATTAGTTTAATATAAAAGAAGAGGTAGCTCATTATATCTATAATTACTTAACTTATTAAAAAAGTAAAGCTTTAAGGGATTAATATAATAGATCGTTATAATTATTATCTATTCTTAAATAACGATGGCTAGACCTTTCTATAGACTTTATAATATACTTTTTAAGGTTAAATAACTATAATACTCTATATATACTAGTAAACTGGTTTACTAATAAATATTATTATATTCTATACACCGTGTTATAGTTCTAGCGCTAGATTATATAATAAATTAAAGCTAGTTTATCTATAGTATTCTATCCTTAAACGGATAGCTAAACGAAAAATATTAATATAATTATAAAAGAGTACTTATAAGACCTTACTAACTTCCTTCAGTATAATTTAAATAAAGGGATTGCTCTAGACTTAAATACTATAAATAATAATAAAGAGAGACAACCTAAGATAATAACTTACTATAGACTTAAATATTATTAACTTTTAAATACTTAGAGCGATTATATAGCTGGAGATGTTATAAACTGGTTATTTATTACTTACTTACTTATTTATTAACCTGATATAGTGTTATATTTATTTAACTTAGTATCTATAGTTATCGCTGCCGTATATTAATATTAATCCCTTGCGCGCTTTATAGATTTCTTCCTAAGCTTTATTCTATTAGTTATATTATATCTCTATTAATCTACTCTAGGCCGGCCTCTAATAGGATATATACTTATCTCACAAATATACTTGTCTAGCGACCCTCTATAGCTTTTAACTTTATTCTACTAGATCTCAATCTTACTCAATTAATAAAGAAAACGCTAAACTTAAAAAATATAACTATAATCTTATATAATATAATTAATAAATATAGTATAGATTCTCTTTATTTACTAGTCTAACTATATCTTATTCTAAATAAGAAGCTACTTATTATTAAATAATTTAATAATTATCTTAATATCACCTCCTTTATTAATAATAATTAGGTAGGCTTTATTATTTATTTTATTATAAATTCTAGCCTTTATTTCCCTATAGACTGTATTTTACACGGCGTAGATTTAAAGCAGTTATTATTACTAAATATTAATCTAGCCCGAACTAAAATAGAAGCTAAGTATTATAAACTTAGAGTTTATTATATATTTACTTAATACTATTCTATATAAGTATTCTATATTCGCTTAATACTATTATATATTAGCTTTATTATATATATTAGCAGCGACCTTTATTAATTCTAGTACCTTAGGCGAGGTATTATTTTATTTAGTAGATTAATACTTACTAGATTTATAATAAAGTCGTTGTTAAAAATATAGTAGCGAAAATTTCTATTATCCTTATTAGCTCTTTCCTTAATATTGATATTATGTAATAGGTATAGATTATAGTTACCTAAGCTTTATTTATAGTAGATAATCGAGCTATTAAAATAAATACTAATAGGATATCTAAGGCCAGAGATATTATTCTTAGAAAGTGTTAATAATATATTATTTTTTAGTAGCTATAATTACTTAATAAGGTTCTCCACGTTGCGATTATTTAAAAGAAAGTTAAGAAACTTTAAGTAATATAGATTATCTAGTATCTTAGTGAAGTACTAGTTTAGGTTTTATAACTTAATTTTTAAGAATTATTTAATTAGTATCCGAATATAATATAAGGTTTATAAGTTATTATAATAATCTTTTAATAAGATTTATAGTCTAAAAATCAACTTCTAATAAAAATAAGTAGGGATTAAATTAATTTTTTAATTAAAATAAGTAATAAATAAACCCATCTTTTAATAGAATAAGGGGAGAATAAAGAAATTAAGTATTAAAATCTAAGTTTAACTAATTAACCTTCCTTTAAGATAAGTAATGAATAAACTAATCTTAATATATAATATAGGATATATATACTAATCTTATTAAATATAGATAAAAAGAAATTAGCCGTTAACTTAAATTTAAGGTAAATTAATTAACTTTTTATTATACTTTAGGGTTAATAAACTCGTCTTTTATTATAATAAGAGATAATTAACCTATCCTTTTTTTAAAATTAATAGTAAAGAAATTAACCTTTTATAAAAATAAATAATAAAGAAATTAACCTTCTATTAAAATAAATAATAAATGGATTAATTTATTCTCTATATTTATATTAATATAAATATTATTATATATAAGGTGAAGAATAGTAGACTATTTCCTAGTTAAGATATATTAAATCCGTTCTAGAAGACTATTAATAAATTATTATAATTATAACTATTACTACTTAAACTATATATTATTAAGTATAATCTTAAAGTAATATTAATATAGAATAGTGAATTCTATTATTAATTTCTTTATAATTTAATTAAATCTATTATTAATTCCTCTATAATCTAGTTATTATTTTATATAAAATAAAAGAAGGTAACCTTAAGTAGAATTCTAACCTTTAGAAAAGAAGATATAAATACTATATTAATATACTAGATAATCTAGTTACTTTAAATTAAAAGCGTTAGGAAGTCTATTTATTAATTAGAACTAAGATTAAGGAACCTTATATAAGTAAGATGGACTTAGTAGATAATCTTTAACAAGTTATATCTTATATACTGGTATAAAGCTTATTAGAAAGTATCTTATTAATATAAAAACTATTTACAGTGGATAAATAATAAAGAGATTAACCTAGTTTATAAATAAACGGTAATTATACTAATTTTTAACTAAAATAAATAGTAAATAAATTAATCTAGTCTTAAAAGAATCGGTAATTATATTAATTTTTAATTTAAATTAATAATAAATAAACTAACCTAGTCTATAAATAAGCGGTAATAATACTAATCTTAATTAAAATTAATAGTAAATAAATTAACCTAATTTATAAATAAGTGGTAATGATATTAATCTCTAACTAAAATTTATAGCTTATAGATTAATCTAGTCTTTAAATAAAAGGTAAATAAACTAATCTTTTTCTATAAGTTAGAGTAAATAAACCAGCCTTTTCTTTATATAAAAGATAATTAACTTATTCTTTTCTCTAAATTTATAATAAATAAACTAACCTTTTATTAATAAAAAAATTAATAAAACCGTCCTTATATTAAAATAAATAATTAACGGATTAATCTTTCTTCTATACTTATACTAGTATAAATATTATTATATATAAGATAATAAAAAATAAACTATTTCCTAGTTAAAATATATTAAATTTATTCTAGAAAATTACTAGTAAATTATTATAATTATAGTTACTATTGCTTAAACTATATATTATTAAGTATAATCTTAAAGCGGTATTAATATAGAATAGTGGATTCTATTATTAATTCCTCTATAATCTAATTATTATTCTATATAAAATAAAGGAAGGTAACCTTAAGTAGGACCTAGACTTTTAGAAAAAAAGATATAAATATTATATTAGTATACTAGATAATCCGGTTACTTTAAACTAAGAGGGTTAAGAAATATTTTTATTTAATAGAGTTAAGATTGAGGAATCTTATATAAGTAAGTTAGATTTATAAGATAATCTTTTATAACTTATATATTATATATTAGTATAAAGCTTATTAGAAGGTATTTTATTAGTATAAAGATTATTTATAGCGGATAAATAGTAAAGAGACTAATCTAGTTTATAAATAAGTAGTAATAGTACTAATCTCCAATCGAAATTAATAATAACTAGATTAACCTAGTTTATAAATAAATAGTAATAATACTAATCTTAATTAAAATTAACGATAACTAGACTAACCTAGTCTATAAATAAATAGTAATAATATTAATATCAACTAAAATTAATAATAACTAGACTAATCTAATTTATAAATAAGTAATAATAATATTAATCTTAATTAAAATTAATAGTAACTAGACTAACTTAGTTTATAAATAAGTAGTAATAATATTAATCTTAATTAAAATTAATAGTAATTAGATTAATCTAGTTTATAAATAAATAGTAAATATACCAATCTCCAACTAAAATTAATAGTAAATAGATATTTATACTATTAGATTTCACCTCTAAAGTAGACTTAACTATTTTTTTAGTAGTTTAATTCTTTTAAATAGAAACCCTAATAGTTATTTAATTAATTAAATACTTAATTTAGTTATAGTTAGCTCTAATAAATCCTAATTTACACGCGTTAGCTCTATATTAAAGGAAAAGGTTATTATTTATAATAGTTTTATAATATCCTTTCTAATTATACCCCTTATTATATTATTATTTATAAATACTAATACTTTTAATAATAGTCTATTAGGATTTCCTAGCTTACTTAAAAAATATTTATTAAAAATATTTATTAGGTTTATCCATATCTTTTTATATAATCTAATAAGGAATACTAGTATTATATATTATTAAATTATTTATTTATAGTTCTATTTAGATTAGATTTCGGAGTAATCTCCTCTTAAATTAATATTAATAAATATATAGAAATTAGATCTAACGTTTATAATACTTTAATAAAAATAAAATAATAAAATATAGTTTAAGGAGTTAATAATTTATTATATAATAATTTTAAAGAGTACTTTAATTAATAATAAGATAGAGGGTAGAGTAAGTTATATAATATTTAATAATAAGGTGAAAAATAAACTAAGAAAATAATTATATTAAGATATTATTAATAATTATCTTATATAAATTTAATTTATCTAGACTATAATACTTATTAAATATAATTTTAGTAAAGGGTTTTAGATTATACTTAATTCTTTAATTACCTAATATATATACTTTTATAGGGGGCTAAAATTACTAGAACAACCCCTAATTTAATATCTAGGATATAGTAAAATAGAAGAGCTAATTAATTTAATAAAATATTAACTTAAAGAATAGTTTATCTAGCTTTATTCTATAACTTTATAAACTAGAAAGAGCTTAGAATACAGATTTTAGATTTATAATTAAAATTTCCTATAATTAGCGTTAGAACCTAGGCGAAGCTTAAAAGAAATATAATTATAAGATATTATTCTCTAACCTAGAAAAATAAATTAATAAGTAGGTTAATACTAGGCTAATAGTTTTATTATAAAGTAAATAACTTTATAAGCCTCTTTACCTTCTATAGTTTTTTTTAAATATAATTATTAAACTCTATATTTTTAACATTTTATATAGCTTCACAGTCTTATCTAGTTAATAAATATACTAGGAATCTTAGTTTAAGGAAAGAATAAATTACGCCTAGCTTTATAATTACTAGAACTATCTAGATTCTCCTATAATCTAATATCTAAAATATATAATAAAAAATAAGAATTAAGAAAGTTTTTATAAAAAACTATTTATTCTCTTTTAATTTTTATCTACTTATCTTTTACTAAAAGCGTCACGGCTTTGTTATAATAAAATAATTAGAAGTCTAATATAAATATAGAATACTAACTATTAATAATATATAATTAATATATTTTATTATAATAAATATACTTCTTAGATTATAGAATAAAGATAATATATATTAAATAATTAATAGGAATTATAATAGGTATATTATTAAAGTATTTCTAGAAAATAAAGAGCTAGGCGGTGCTAAATATCCTCTATAAACTAGAATTAAAAAAGGTTTCTTAAAAAAGCTACTTATTTTTATATAATTATTAAGGTATCGCTATCCTAAGACTATAAACTCTTTTTAATTAAGGGATTAAAAGATTATTAATTAAATACCTATAAATACCAACTTTAGGGAGTTTATATCTTACTTAGTAATAAATTTTATCCCTAAACTAATTATAAGTAACCTTGAAATTAATTAAATATTAATAATAACGTCTTTAGATCTTATGGTATTCTCTCTAAATAAATAAGCCAATCTAGGATTACTTTAATAAATATATTATTTATAGAGAAAGATTTAATAGCTTTATTACTATTTAGAAGTCTTTATTAGATTAATTTCTAAGAGAAAATAAATATAAGTACTAGTATCTTAAAGGGTAGAAGTAATAGTAGATAAACTAAGCTTATATTATAATTAATAGTAAATAATCTATCTATATATATAAATTAATAGTTAATTAATTTATCTTAGATTAATATTAAGAGGGAATAACCTACCTATATATATAAATTAACGGTTAATTAACTTATCTTAGGCTAAAATTAGTAGTAAACAACCTATCTATATATATAAATTAACGGTTGATCAACTTATCTTAAGTTAAAATCAAGGGCGAATAATCTACCTATATATATAGATTAATGATTAATAAACTTATCTTAAGCTAAAATTAATAATGAATAATCTATTTATATATATAAATTAACGGTCGATCGATCTATCTTAGGCTAAAATCAAGGGCGAATAATTTACCTATATATATAGATTAACGGTTGATAAACTTATCTTAAACTAAAATTAGTAGTGAATAACTTATTTATATATATAAATCAACGGTTGATTACTTAACCTTAGGCTAATATTAAGAGAGAATAATTTACCTATATATATAGATTAATAATTAATAAACTTATCTTAGATTAAAATTAAGGGGAATAGCCTACCTATATATAAAATAGAATAAACTTTAGATAGACTAAAGAGGGCTATTACTTTAATAAAAAGACTAAATATTAATATTAATAAAAGGTATTTAATAAAAGAGGAATTTAGCTAAGGTTTTATACTTAAAATAATTAGATATATTAGGAGTTATGATTATTTTATATTAAATAAGTTCTTAATACTTCTTAAGAAAATAGTATTTATATCTAAGATTCGCTAAGGCTAAAAGATAAATAGAAGAAGAAAAAAAAAATAGATAAAATACGCTAGTAAAACAGCTTAAGTTAAAAAGAAGTATAAATAGAATAAAATAAATATCTATTAAATAAAACTATCTATTAAGTGAATCTACCAGTAAGTCAAATATTATACTAGGGGGGAGAGGATTTATTTATAATAATAAATAATAATTATTATAAACATCAGCTGTCTTTACCCTTTTTATTTATAGATAGAGTAAAGAAACCTAGATAACTCTATTTTAAAAGAATAATTAAAATTAAAATAAACTAGAAGAAGATTATATTAATAACTATAAAAACCTTAAATTCACTTCTTACTCAATAAATAATCCTAGTAATATAGTAGAAGAAGAGGTTATACTTAATATTAATATTAAGGGTCTTTATAAATTAATAAAAGGAGTATTTATAATATTCTTTAACCTATTAAAAATAATATTAATAAGTAGTCTTAATAAATTCCTATTCTTATTTATATTTATCGTCTCTACTTTAATAGTATATAGGTTTAAAGATATTAAAGAAAGCTTTATCTACTAAGACTATCTCGCGCCGTAGGGCCGAGCTTCTTAATCCTTAATATAATACCGCGTCTAGACCTTTTAATAATAAGTATAAAGAATAGTCTAGGCTTAATTATTAATAAGATATAAAATATCTATATTAAGTATATATAATTTACTAGCTATCTTCTAATTTAAAACTTATTAAGTTATTATATAGGAAGACGCGACGGTGTCCTCTTAAAATATTATATAAATATATAGTAAACGCGCGTAGTCTAAGGTTAACTAAGAGGATTTAAATATCTTATATATTTACTTTACTACCATCGCCTACCTAAGTCCCTAACTATAGATAAGGAACTAGTAGATAGAGTAATACTAGTAATCTTAGCTTAATTAAATCATCCTCTCTATTACTAAGAGGTAGAGGGAGTTAGATAGTAGTTCTATAAAAATATTATAATAAATATTACCCACCTTAAATAGAGTAAAATATTTAAAGATAGTAAAATAATAATAAAGATTACTATCTAAATCTAAGTTTAAAAAAATAATAGAGGGGGGCTTAAAATAAGAAAATAAATAAAATAATAAAAAGCTAGGTTTTTAATAAGTTAAAAAGATAAAAACAGCTAATATTAATAAAGAATATAAATTAATTAAGGTGGTATAAAAGTTAAGAACTAACTAATACTAATAATTTTAAAATAAAGAGATGGGCTTAATTAAATTATTTTAAAGCTATTTTTAAATTACTCTCTCTAGCTTAAGTAATCCTATTTAGCTAGGGATATTAATAATAAAAAAAACCCCGCTCATAGCTATAATAATAAATAGTAATAAGAGTAAAATAGTTTTAATATTAAAATAAAAAGACCTTTTAAAGGGATTTATATTTATTATATAGTTATTTTAAGTCTATTTATTATCCTAGGCTTAAGATAAAGGGTAGGTAAAAAATAAGATACTATTAATTATAAAAAAAATAATAAAGAATAGATAGTCTTAATTATAATAAATAATAAAGAGCTTTTATATATTTAAGGATATAAGACTATCGCTTAAGATTAAATTAAGGGGGGGTAATATAAGTTTAAACTTAATAAATAATATAGTTATAGTTATAACTAGCTTGAGAATAAAAACTAGACAAGAATTAATTTAATACTTAAAGAAAGTTATTAAGATAATAATAAGCTTAGAAAGAGGTGAAGATAAAATAAATATAACCTAGTTAAGAGAATAAGTCCTATCTTATTAATAAACTATCTATTAAGGGGGAAGATTAGCTGAAGGGGTAGAAAAAAAAATTAAAAAAAAAAAGATAAAAGGGAAATACTAGGATAAAAAGGAGAAAAATTAAGTACTTTAGAATTATAATAATAGGATAAAGGGTAGAGGAGGTAATAAAAACCTATATTATCCTAATATAGAAAAGAGTAAGATATAAAGATTTATTTAAAAGTTAAATAAATATAAAGTAGGATAGGAAGTAAGGCGGAATTATAATAGAATAATCTATATTATATAAAGCTTAGGTATTATAATAAAAAAGGACGAGATTAAGGAGAAAAGATAAGGTTAAGGAGAAAGGGTAAGTAATAAGAAAATAAGGAATAGGGTAGATCTAGATAATAATAATAGGATAATAAAAAATAGAAGTAAGATAAAGAATAAACTAGAAGACTTATATTAATAAAAAGAAAGAAGTAATTTTTATTAGAGAAGATAGAGGTATAAGTAAAAAAGATTTAATTATTAAAATAATAGAGGCTATATATTTTTCTTTATAGCTAGACTTTTCTCTCTTCTCTTTATATTTAATTATCTCTTCTATAGATTTAAGGTCTTTATAGCGTAAGTATAACACGTGTTAGTAAAATATAAATAAAGATTTTATTATAGTTAAGATTTATTAAAGACTAATTATAATAAGTTTAATAAAATAATTATAAAAAAATATTTATTAAACTTATAGCCTTGATATCACTATTAAAAGATAATTATAAATAAAGTACTAAGACTTACTTAAAATATATAAAAAGATAGGAATTCCTTTCTAATATTTAGTATTTAAATAGGTTATAATTATAATCTTTTATAAAAGAATTAGTAAGGTGGCTTATATTATCTTTTAAGGACCTTATAAGGTATATTAGCTAGATATAGTTATAGCGTATTATATATTACTAGGCCTTTTTAGTAGTAATACTATATTATTACTATAGAGAGAAGTAAAGTAAGTTAGATTTATAATATTAAGACTCCTTATTAACTATTCTAATAGGCTAGTTAAAATCTGGGCTTTTATAACTAATAATATAATATTAACGCCTAGTAAATAGTAAACTTAATAGTAAAAAAGAACTAGGGGTAAAAGGTATATAATTAAGTAATATATAAAAATTATATTAAAAGTAGTTAATAAGAAGATAGACTAGCGTTAACTCTAAATACTTTATTTATTATTAATATTAGTAAAGATATACTAAATAGATAAAAAGAAAATTTATAAATTAAATTATAAAGTTATATACTTAAATAGAAGATTTATCTTTATCTAAGAAGATTATAAATAATAATATAGAGAGAACTCCCACCTTTATAATTACTTAACTTAAATAGTAGAGAGGATAGAATTATAAGAAGAAGATTATAAAGAGTAGATATAAATAGAGGAGAATTAATAAATAAAAACTTAAAAGTTATAAGAAAATATTAGAATTAAAGTTAAAAAGATTATATTTAAATAATCCTTATATTATTATCCTCTTAAATACCTTTCTAAGGGCTTAAGGAGGCTAACTATAACTATAGAAGAATAAGGATAGGGATAATACTAAATAAGAAAATAGAGGATAATAAAGCTAAGAGTATAAAATAAATAACCTTAATAATAGTTTAACTAGATCTAAGAAGAAAATTAAAGAGTAATAAAACCTTTAATAAGAATTAATTATTTATTATTTTTATATTATAACCCCTCTTATAGGCCGTTGGACTTGTTTAAATAATTAAGTAAAATTAAAAATATAAGAAGAAAGACCTAGCCTTATCGCTTATAAAAATATTAATAGAGCCCCTTTAGGATAAGATAGTTAAAATTATTAAAAGATGATTTTTATTAAGGATAAGCACCCTTCTATAAAGCGACCTTAATATTAATTAAGCTAGATAATACTAGAAGCGAATTTAGTATTAATAAAAAGATATAGGGCTAGAAAGGCTAGACAGGCCAACGTAAGATTAAATAACTAATTAGAGATTCTTAAATAAACTAAATTAATATAAATAAAGAAAATTATTAAGGTAATAGAAGGTAAGTAATTATTTAACTTATAAATAAGGATAATTTTATTATTAACTTATTAATTATTAATTAAGGTACTCCTTTAGTAAATAATAATAGATTAAAGGATAAGTAAATAATTAGAAAAAAAGATATAAGTTAAAAAAAAATTAATTAATAATAAATCACTATATATACCTATTTTATAGGGAACTAATACCGGTCCTAGTTTATTAAATATAAAGTAAAATCTTAGTAAAAATATCTAATCTAAAGATTCTCTATAAAAAAAGGAAGAGAATTAGTCCTTAATAAGTTAAGTATTAAGGAATTTAGATTAAAGAGAATATAAATATAAACTATTTATTTAGGTATAAAGAATAATAGGTTATATTAATTATATTAACTTTAATAAGGTTATTAAGGAAGATAAGAGAGGCCGAGGAGATAATTATAAACTAGAGATAATAATATATTTTATATATTATAGCGGCGATCCTCTTAAGATCCTCTCTTTCTTTAAAGGGTTTCTTCTATTATTAAGAAACCCCTCTATACTACTTAAGCGCGTTTAAATTAGAAAGAGACTTACCCTACTAAGGATAATATATAATAAAGAAAGCGTGTATATTAAAAAGGATAGTAATAAATAGAGATTAATAACCTAAATATCTAACTAATTATAAAGGAAAGAGATAAGGATTTATATTATTAGCTATAAAGAGAACTTTATATAGAGTAAGGGTGAAAATAAAAGACTAGGAAAGAATATTTAAAAAATTAATATTAAAAGAGCCTTTTAACAGCCTTTATATAGAATATATATAAGTAGCGTAATTAAAAAGAGTAGTAATAGATAAAAAAAAAGAGAAAGAAGTAAAAAAAGGAATAAAAATAAAAGTAGAGGAAATAATAAAAGTAGGAAAATTAAATACTATAAGTAAAGAATAAGCCTATAATTAAGGCCTTAGTTATAAAAAAGAAGATAAACAAGCAAAAAAGAAAAAGAAAAAGAAAGAATAATAATAATAAAGATAAAGGAGTTATATACTTTAAGTAAAGAATAAGCCTATAATTAAGGCCTTAGTTATAAAAGAAAAAACTTAAATATAAAAAAAGAAAAAGATAAAGAGAAAGAAGAAAAGGTTATAAACTTATTAATTAATATTTAATAAGGGTTAAGAGAGTTTAAAAGATTAAGAGGATTTAAAGAGTCTAGAAAGTTAAAAAGATTTAGAAAATTAAGAGGGTTTAGAGAGTTTAGAGAGTTAAGAGAGTTTAAAGAGTCTAGAAAGTTAAAAAGGTTTAAAGAATCTAGAAGATTAAGAAAGTTTAAAAAGTCTAAAAAGTTAAAAAGATTTAAAGAGTTTAAAGGGTTTAGAGAGTTAAATAAAAACTATTTAATAAATAAAAAAAGATAATATAGATAGATATTTAGTTAATATTATTTAGGACTAATTTAAACTAGGGTTAAAGGCTCTCTAATAGCTAATAGGATTATATAGACGGCTTGTTTCTACTACTACTTAACTCGCTTTTAGGTATCCTTAATTTATTATACTTCTTTATAAGTTATAACTATATCCTCCTAGTAGAATCAGCGCTCTTAATATAATAAAATCTTTATTTTCTTCTATAAATATCGCCTTCTAGTCTATTTAATAGTAAAGAGGGGGATATAACACAGGGGTATATACTATTTAAATATCTAATAATTAATAAAGCTTTATTTATATTCTCACCCCCTTTTATATATATCACCTATAGATAATTAGAGGGAGAAAGGAGAAAAGGAAAAAAGAATAAAAAATATAATTAACCACTTTAAAATAGAGATAAAGAGATAGTTAAGGCTATAGTTAATTAAAATTATAAAAAGGATAGATAGCAGCATAAAAGCTTAATATAAACTCTTATAAAAAGAATAAAGATAATAACTAACAAAACATATAATAAAATAAGATAAAAAGATAGAAAAGGAAGGGTTAATAAACTTATTTAAATTAAAAAGGAACTAGATAACTCCTCTTTAAAATAAAAAAAGGGATATTATATATAAATTTCTCTATTTAATTTTCTTTAAGATTAATATTTAAGTCTTTTTTTTAATAACTAGGAAATATAGTTAAGAGAAAGATAATATCTAAATAAAAAGAAAATATTAAAAAAATAGAACTCCTAAATTAATAAAAATTAATAGATAATTACTTATACCTATAAATTAAATAAAGAGAGGGAAGAGAGAAGAAGGTATAAAAAAGAAAAAAAAAAAAGAAAGATAAAATAAATATACTTTCTAACTTCTATAGATCCTCTATTATAATAAGAAGAAGCTTAGAAAAGAAAGAAATCTCTATAAATAATATTAGGAGGAACCTAGGAAAGTAAGTTATATTAATTAATAATTATTTAGTATATAAATTAAGAGATATTAGTTTATAAATAATAATTTAATAGTATATTACTTAAGGAATTAAGTACTTAAAATAATAGATTAAGTATTATTAATTTAATTTTATAAAGAAAGAGGTACTAATATAAAGGTTATTATTTAATAAATATATAGAACCCAGATCAGGACCTTAATATTAAGAGTAAAGACGCAGAACCTAGACTAGACTTAGGATACTAAGAGTAAAGACGTAGAACCTAGACTAGGCTTAGAATACTAAGAATAAAAATATAGGATCTTAATACTAAGAGTAAAGATATAGGACCTAGAGACTAAGAGTAAAAACGTAGAACCTAGACTAGACTTAAAATACTAAGAGTAAAGATATAAAACTTTAATATTAAGAGTAAAGACATAGGACCTAGACTAGGCTTAAAATATTAAGAGTAAAAATATAGAACCCTAATACTAAGAGTAAAAATATAGAATTTAAAGACTAAGAATAAATATACTATACCTAAACTAGGCTTAGGATAATACCTTAATAATATATAATACTAAGATTAATTTATAAGTAGCGAGTAAATAATATATAAATAAAAAAGCTAGGATATTATATTAATAAGAATAGATAGCTAAAATTAATACTAGGTAATAAAACCTAGGTACGTTAATTATAAAAAGCTAGGAATTAAGAAAGATAGATTATATTATTAAAGAATATAAACTATCTAGTAATTTAATATATAAAAAGGAATAACTAGCTAGAATTAAACTTATTAAAAAAGTTATAATTAATATTCTATATTTAATCTAAAGACTACTAAGGCTGACAGCTCTTAAGATTAAAAAGCTAGAAATAAAAAGTATAAAATACTCTTTATTATATATCTCTAGGCCTTAATGCTTAATATTTCTACTAATTAATTTAATTAATATTTATAGAACTAGATAGATCTAAAATAATTATTATATATTTCTTTATTCTAAATTATTTAAGGAGATTTAAATTTAATTAATCTTATACTAAATCTATAATTATAACTTAATTTTAGAATTTAGCTAGTATAGAACTAAAACTAAGTCTAGATATTTTTTAGTTAAATAATTAAATTATCTACGCTTCCCTATTTTTATATATTACGCGTAAGAAATATAATAATTCTTACTACCTATACTTAAATCCTATTAAAGGATAATTACTTAAGCGCTATATATTCCCCTTTAATTTAGTTAAGAACTAGAGATTAAGGCCTTAGCAGTTAATTATTAAATTAATAAATATAAATATAAACTATAGATGAATTAACCTCTTAATCTCTTATATCTAATATTATTTAGGAAGTTAATCGTGACGGTGTATCTAGCTAGGATAATAAATTATTAAATAAAAAAGGATTTAGAAATATTAATATTTAATAAAAACGCCTTAAGGAGGGTTAGGTAATAAGGATATTTTATTAAGCTTTTTAAATTAAGATTGCTTTTTCTTTTAGTTTTTCTATATACTATTATCTAATTAACGCGAGGAGATAATAAGAGTGAAGAGAATATAATAACTAGTATAAAAAGAATAAAGCTTAACTAATAAAAATAATATATTAATACTATCTATAATCCCTAATAAACTATAATAAGGTTAAGGATAATTAATAGAGATATTATATTATAGAAGATTATATAAGAGCTATAGATATTAACCTTATATATAAGAAGAGTAAGATAGAAGGAGAAGATAAATATAAAATAAAAAAAAGATTAATAATATAAAAAACTAGGAATAATAATTACTTAACCTAACTCTAAAAGGGACCAGGCTTAATATATTAAGTATATAAAAAAAAAATGAATATCTAGAATAATATAAGTTAGGAATTCTATAGAATAAAAAGAATAAAAATCTTAAAATAGATAAATATAAATATTAATAAAAAAAAGAAAGTATAGTCTCTTTAAAGAAATTTAGGTATATAATAATAGAATAAAGATATAGGAATCCTTATTTATTATTATCTATTAATATAATTCTAAATTTAAGTATACTTTTATTATAATAATATTAAGTAATTATTATAGTTATGTTATTCTTTTAATTTATTCTTAATTAATCGACTCCGTCCTTATAGAGAGGATAGCGCTAAAAGTTAATTAAAATCTAGATTAAATAAGATTTTTTTCTCTATTTATTTAATATAATCTATTCACTCTAGCTTACCTAGAAGCTATTAGAGGATACTAGCTAGTATAAATTATTATATCCTTTTCTCCTATAATTAATAATAAGTGTATATAACTATTATTATAAGGGGGGCTTATAATATAAGAAGTGTATTTAAAAATCTTTAAATTATTAATAAAATAGAATTTTTCTCTATCTTACTATATATTATTATTTAATAAGAACCTAAGCGAGCGTCCTTTAATAGGCTATTTAAAGAGAGCGAGCTTAAAGTCTTAATTAAATAATTAAAAAACACTTTATTAGGATAATTAAGGTTATAATATCTATAAATATATAAAAGAGGATATAGTATAATTATTAATCTTAATTTAATAAATATAGATATTAAGTTTAAGATAAGTATTAATAATAAAAAAGAAGACGCTTTATAAAGTCTAAATCTAATTATAAAGACTAAAGATAACTTTAATAATAGAATACTATTTATATACTAAAGTAAGATTTATATTTTAATTAATAATCAATTACCTACTATATCTTAAAGGTAAGGAGGCTAGAGTAAAGTAATAAGTAATATAATAAACTAATAACATCGCGGGGTTTATTCCTAGCTTATTATATAAAATAATTTAGTAATAATAGAGATAATTTTATTTTAAAATAATTTATTATCCCCCTAAAATTACTAGTAATATAGAAATAGTATACTATTATTATTATTATATTAATTTATAGACTACCCTCTTAAAGAAACTCCTAGGCGATAATAAGCTAAGTAAAAGAATAATTTTTAATTAAGAATAAAAAAAAAAGCTTTAAGAGCTACTAATATAATAATATAAATAATTAACTAGAAAGGCTACCTTAATTTTAAAGAAGATATATTAATAATATTTACTTTAGAAATACTTTAAACCTTATATACTCTACTTAATTTAATTAATATAGAAATATTTTATAATAGAGAAACTCATTAACTAAAGTTTTATTTTATAGCTTAATTTTATTTATTACTTTAAGTATAACTTAGTATAAAAAGTAAAAAATTTAAAAGCTTTACTCTAATTTTAAATACTAGTCTTATTAAGTTTAAAGAGAATAAGTTAAGTAAACTAGCCTTTAAATTTAAATATAGTATTACTACTACCATTATTCTCCGCCTAAATAAAGGATAAGGAGAGTAGGAAATAGAATAAGGAGTTACTAGTTAATATAAATACTAGGTTTAAAAATAATTATTAAGAAAATAAAATATCTTATTAAATAATAGCTTTAAATTAGATTAGAGATATCCCTAATTTTAAATTAATCTAATTAAATAAGAGAATAAACAGGTTTAATAATAACTTTAAGATATTATAAGATATATATAATATATTCGCCGACTAGGAGATAGAATAATATAAATATAGATTAATAAATATTCTAAAAAAAAAGAAATAACTAGTTATTTTTTTTTAATACTTTAAATAACTATAATAAATTTAATATCAGTACTTAAAATATAAAGTATAAGATAGGGATATAAGGATTAACTTTAGTATAAATATATTAATTAAAATAAATAGTATATAAGCTGTTTAAAAAACATTATTACTTAGCTTAAAATAAATAGAATTAGCTAGATATACTTAATCCAAGTCGCTCTAAAGTCCAAGATAATTATAAAATAAATAAAGTAAGGATTTAATTTTCTAATTTAATTAAAAATAAGCGGATTTAATTATATAAATAAGGACTCTAATTTATAAAATTAATATAAATTAATTAAGATTACCTAGTTTATAAGGTTTAATTATTAAATATATTACCTTTCTTAATTTAATTAGTTTAAGTATTAAACTAACGTTTAACCTACTATTAAGCGTATACTAGAATAAATAGTTAATTACTAATAATAAAAAGATTATTATTAATCTTTTATATTATATTTATTCTTTAAAAATCTATTTAAATCTATCCTTAATTAAAGAAGGATTGGAGTAATATCCTTAATTAATAAGATAAGTTAGTAGGATCCTTATTATATTTATTATTATTAAAATTATAAACTTAATCCTATCTTAGACTTATTTATTACTTAGATTAAATTAAATATTAATAATATATATACTATATTCTAGTTTATCCTAAAGTTAATATTCTTAAATTAATTATTAAGTTATTAATTACTAAGATTCTCTATTTCTTTTATTCTTACCTAGATTTAGATCCCTTTCTAAAAGAAATCCCGCTGTAATCTTAGCCTATATATATTTCTAATAATTAAGATAGAAATAAATTTCCTATACTACTTCTTAATAATTTTTATTATTATACTTTATTTCTAGTATCCCGCGGCCTATTTAATATTATTTAGATATTTATTTAAGAAAATACTATACTATCCGCTTCTAAGACAAGTGCTATATATAATTAATATATAGATAAAACTTAAAGACTCTAGCGCTATATAAAGAGAAATATACTAGTCCTTAAACCGCGTTTTTAATTATATAATAACTAAAACACTTTATTTAAGCGCACCTACTCTAATAAATTTAATTATAGTTAGAGTAATAAATATTATTATAATAATTCTATATCTTCTTCTCCTATTTTAAGTTCTTTTTAAGATTAATTTATTTCTAGTTTAAATTATTCTCTAACTTTAATTAATTATATAGTTATATCTATATTTTTAAAACCTATTTAAATTATTCTTATTATATTTAAAAGTAGAATATTTAATATTACTTATACTATTAATATAATTAGAGATTAATAATAGGAGGTAGGTTTTTTTATTTCTATATTTTAAATAAATATCTTTAGAGATTATATTTCTATTATTTTAATATAATTAATAAATACTATATATTATTATTATCTTTTATATCCTCTTCTATTTATAATTAGTTAATTTCTACTTATAGTATTATTCTTAACGGCTTAATAAAGAATCTAAAAGACTTTATAGTATTTAATATTATAAAAGATTCTAGAGTCTCCTTAATTAATAATAATTTACTCTTTTCTTAAGTCCCTTCCTATTAGATAGATACTTAGGGAGAGTTAGTTTATTAATAACTATTAAATAATATATTAATTAAGAGTTATAGGTCTAAAGATACTTATTTAATAATATATAAATTAAACTTTAATTAAATATAAAGATTAAATAATATATAATATTTATTCATAGCTAGTAATATAATAATATATAGTACTAAATATACTAGGATAAAAACGATAATATAGTGGTATATTATACTAGTCCTAAAATAATAATCCGATTATATATAGTATTAGAAATATTAAGATAAAGGCGATAACCTAATAGTATATTATATTAATCCTAAGATAATAATTTAATAATACGTAATACTAGTTTAAAAGTAGTTATATAATAATATATAGAGCTAGATATTAAATACTAGTATATAGTATTATAACTAGACTAAAGATAATAAATAGGGAGTATACTATATTAAAGACGCTAAGTATTAATATATTATACTAAGGATGTATACTAGAGATGTTAAGAGTAAATATATAAAATCTAAAGACTAAGAGTAAATATATAGAACTAGGACTAGACTTAGGATACTAAGAATAAATATATAGAATTTAAAGACTAAGAGTAAATATATAGAACCTAGAAACTAAGTATAAAGATATAGGACCTAGAGACTAAGTATAAAAATATAGAACTTAGAGACTAAGTATAAAGATATAGAACTTAAAGACTAAAGATAAATATATAGAACCTAAAGACTAAGAGTAAATATATAAAATCTAAAGATTAAAAGTAAAGACGTAGAATCTAGACTAGGCTTAGAATACTAAGAGTAAAGATATAGAACCTAGAAACTAAGGATAAAGATATAGGATTTAGAGACTAAGAATAAAAATATAGAATTTAAAGACTAAGAGTAAAAATATAGGACCTAAAGACTAAGAATAAATATATAAAATCTAAAGACTAAGAGTAAAGATATAAAATCTAAAGACTAAGGGTAAATATATAAAATCTAAAGACTAAGAATAAAAATATAGGATCTAAAGACTAAGGGTAAATATATAGAACTTAGATATTAAAGATAAATATATAGAACTTAAAGACTAAGTATAAAAATATAGAATTTAGAGATTAAATATAAAGATACAGAACCTAAAGACTAAATATAAAGATATAGAACTTAGAGACTAAGTATAAAAATATAGAATTTAAAGACTAAGAATAAATATATAGAATTTAAAGACTAAGGGTAAATATATAGAATTTAAAAACTAAGAGTAAATATATAGAATCTAAAGATTAAGTATAAAAATATAGAACCTAAAGACTAAGAATAAAGATATAGGACTTAAAAACTAAAGATAAAAATATAAAACCTAAAAACTAAGAGTAAATATATAGAATTTAAAGACTAAGAGTAAATATATAGAACCTAAAAACTAAAGGTAAATATATAGAATTTAGAGACTAAGTATAAAGATATAGAATTTAAAGACTAAGAGTAAAAATATAGAACTTAAAAACTAAAAATAAAGATATAGAACTTAAAAACTAAGAATAAATATATAAAATCTAAAGACTAAAAGTAAAAATATAGGACTTAAGAACTAAAAATAAAGATATAATATTTAGATACTAAGAATAAAGATATAAAACCTAGAGACTAAGGATAAAGATATAATATCTAGATACTAAGAGTAAAAATATAGAATCTAGAGACTAAGAATAAAAATATAATACCTAGATACTAAGGGCGAATATATAGTACTAGAACTAGGCTTAAAATAATATCTTAATAATATATAATATTAGAACTAGGTTAAAGATAATAATTTAGTAATAAATAATACTATAAACGCGTGCCTAGATATTAATTACGGATATATAGTACTAGAATTAAGCTTAGAACGCTATTAATTAATATCTAGTATTAGGACCTAGCTAAAGTATATAAATCTAGAACTAATATATAAATAAATATTTAAAAGTTTATAAATAAGGAAAGCAGCTATCCGAAATTATTAATAAAATATTTAAAATTAATTAAAGCTATTAATTTTATTATATACATCTTAAAGTAATTATATATATTAAACTTAATTAAGGAAATAATTTAATATACTAAATTAAAGTTTAATAAACCTAAGACTAAAAGTTATATAAAGATTAAATATAAACCTCTAGCCTTTTCTATATTTAAGGATATAGGAAAATACTACGGTGTATAAAGTAATAAGAAAATAAAAAACGAGATTAGCTAATAGGATAATTAAGAATTAAGAAATTAGAATATTAATTTAATATACTTCCTAAAAAGATTTTAAAGATTTTAAGAATAATATAAAAAGGAGAAATAAAAAATATAAATTAAATAATTAATTTAATAAAGTCTATAGGGCGTCTAGTTATTATAAAGAGAAAGTAAGAATTATATAATTAAAAAAATTATAGAAAGATAAAGAAGAGATATTTATAATATTAAATAGATTTCTATAAATTTTTATTATCTCCTTTTTTTTTTATCTTTATAATTTATTTTTATTACTTTAATAAATAAAGTCTTTTTTTAATTCAATCTATACTTCTTATTATTTTAAGTTTAAATAAATAGTATTCACTCTTAAGCTAGAGTATTTACTATTATTTAATAAGGATTATATTTATCTAGATATCTATCTAAATTATTTAATAAATTAATAAAGAGATTGGAGGATTTATATTAATATAGATAATATTATTAATTTAAATTCTTTATTTTTAAGTATAATATCTAATTTATAAACCTTATATAATCTAATTAAAAAGCTAATATTATTTATAAGCGAAGAGGAAAAATAACTCTTAATAGAGATTTTCTAAACGCGGTATATTATATAGATCTTATATAAGTCCTATATAAATACTTTAAACACTACTAGCTATATTAAGGATTAGGTAAGTAAAAACTCTTAAGAAAAAAAATATTAATACTAGAATTATTAATAGGTTAATAGTAAAGTAAAGGCTTTAATAAAGTCTAGATATAACTAATTATTATATAATAGCTATATTAATTAAGCTTAGAAGTACCTTCCCTAAAAAGAGTTTTAAATAATACTAGATAAGATTTATAAGTTAAGCCTAGCTATTTATATTAGCTTAAAACTATATTTATTAATAGGTTTCTTAATATTTATATTAATTCCTATTAATTAAATAACTTCTCTTCTTAATAATAAGCGTTCAGCAGAAGATAGCCTTCTATTCTATAGATTTAAAGAGTAATATTATTCCTAATAAAATTATTAATAAAAATAGATAAATCCTCTAGTTATTATAAAGGTAAAGATGCTAACCGCGAGCTAGAAAATAGTTTAGGAGGCGGAAGATTAGATAAAATAAGTTAAAGACCTTATATAAATCTAGCGAGAGCTAACAGAAATTTAATAATATATATAAATCCTCGCTATAGGACTAGAACATTATTATTAATAAATAGATAGTCTTTTATAGCTAGTAATTAAGCTAGGCTAGTTAAATAAACAAGGTAAGAAGATAAAAACTCTTTAAATAAAATAAATAACTTTAATAAATATTCTCCAATAGTTATTTAATAACTATATTTAAGATAAAATTTATAAAAAATTAGCTTTATTATTATTAAACTTATTATTACTATTATAACCCTTATAGTTTTAAGGTTAGATTATACTAAACTCCTTACTAAATAATTAGATTTTTATAGAGCTATATAATACTCTAGTTTAATATTCTCTCTTATTAATTAATATAATTAAAGGATTTTTTTAAAGCCTTTTTTAAAGATCTTAGTTTAATACTATATAGATAGTAATAAGCTTAATAGCTAAGTTTAATTAAAAACCTCTAATAAAGTAAGCTTAAATCTATTAATAAGTTAAAAAGAATCTAATATTAAAAATTAAATAGAGTTATTAAATATCCACTCTAAATCCTAAAAAGCTAAGAAAGCTAAGAGGGGCTAATAAAATTAAAAAAACTAAGTTAATTAAAGAGACTAAAATATAAATAGAGACCTAGTATACTAATTAAAAAAATATTAATAAAGAATTTTTATTAATTTTATTTTAAAACGGTAGAACCCGCCTAAGATATTAAATTAAAGAAAGAAATAGATAATAAAGCGAGGGACTAGACTACTCTAAGTAGAATATCTTAATATATAAAACTTAATATTAGAGATTTAGACAATTATATAGAGTTTATTATAATATTAATTTAACTTTATATTTTTAACAGAAATATAATATATTAATTATCTTAAATATTAATAAAATTATTAGGTGATTATATTAATAAAGAGACTACTATAAAAAAAATATCCTTATAATTAAATAAAGAAAGGGATCTATCTAGTTACTAATTATATAATATAAGGTTAGATTTAAAAAACCTCTATAATTTAAAACCATATAATTATCTTTACTATTAAGAAGTATATTATCTTAAGTATCTATTTTATTCTATCCTTACTACTAATAAACGTAAGAAGGATATTAATAGAGATAAAGTAATTAATTATAATTATAAATAATATTAACGCCCGATTTTATACCTTAGAATACTAATAGAGAACGCCGAGCTCTTAAAAATAAATTAAAAAAATTAAAGTTTAGATATAACGCTGTTAATTAACCTAGTAAATCTCTATATAAAAAGAAAAGTAGAGATAGCTAATTCTAAAAAGGTAGTTAATAGTTAATTATATTTTTATAGTCCTAAGCTTATATAATATATAATTATACTTAATTTATAATTAATTACTAGGAATATAAATTAATTATTAATATATAATATATATTACTATACTTATTAATACTTTTATCTAGTTAAAGGGGCCTTAACTCCCGCAATTTTAAGTAAATAAACTATAGTAGGAGTTAGTCTAATAAAAAATAATTTAAAGCTTTTAATAGAAAATAGGAAGAGTAGGATAGAAATATTTTAAAATAAAAAATATTAATAAGCTAAATACAATATTAATAGAGATATATTAAATAATCTTATAAAAAACCTTAAGTCTAATTAATATAAGGTTTAAGAGTTATACTTAACTAAAAACGTCTTTTATATTATTAATTATTTTAATAGTATATAGTATAACTATTAGGTCCTATTTATATAAAAAAGTAATAGTAATATTTAAGGAAAATAGACTAATTTAGATAAGCTTAATTATATAAGCTTAAGGTATTAATACTCTAACTAAGATTTATACTAACTTAAACGGATAATATTAGGCTGAAGAAAAACTATAAGAATTTAATAAAGCGGGGAAGAGAAAAAAAAAGTAGAGAATATTATAAGGACTATAACCATAAGTAATATAGTTTATAGTAGATAAGATAGCTAAAAAAATCTACTATTAAAATATATTAAAAGACTATAGAGTAGATAGAATTCATATTTAATTAATAAAAACGCTGATAAAAATTAATTTTATCTTAATATTAAACTACTTATTCTCCTAATATCTAATAATAGAGCGGACGCTAGCGGCTTAGAATAAAATAGAAATCTATCTCTTAATTAAAAATAATATAGGAGAAAGAATAATAAATAATCTCCGATCTATTATATTAATTTATATATTCTAAAAGGTTTTTAAATAAATATTATTATAACGCTTTAATAAATAAACATAGGTATATTTATATCCTAGTTAGATAAGATTTTAAAGTTATTATTCTACCTATATAAATATTATAGTAATATATTATCTTCTTAATATATAGATTTATTATATTATTATATTCTTAGACTTTTAATCCGCTTTTAATATTATAAATTATAATTAATTAATATAAGTCTTAATTAATTAAAACGCTTTAGGATATCTAATTTTATTAATTAATAGCCTTATAATATACTAAATCTAATCTTAAGTATTAATAAATTAAGAAGTTTCTCTATAGTTTTCCTAAACCTAAGGAGTATTATAAGGCTTATTACTCTCCTCTATTCTTTTTAATTTCTTTATTAATAATTTAGTAATAGTTCTAAATCCTATTAACTAGACTTTATTAACTTATTTATTCTATATAGATAATAGGAGCGTGATTACCTTATAGAATATAAATATTTAGTCTTAATTAAATATAGTCTATTAATAGTTAATAATATATAAATTATCTTTAAATATAAAGAAATATTATTATTTATTTTAATAATAGTAACTAAATCGGTTATACCTTAGAAATAAGCTGATCCTATATATATAAGAATATAATTACCTTAGTTTTTATCTAACCGCTAATAAGATTAACTTTATTATAAAATTAAAATATTAAATTACTGTTATTTATAAATAAACTAAATTTCTATAGTTATATTCTAATTTATAGAGAATAGCTAACTAGTTATATATATATAAATAATATTTAGTACTAATATTAGAATATAAAGCACTATTAATCTATATATAGAGTTAGGTAAATCCTTAAAATAAAAAAAGATTTTAAGAAGTAATTAAGAAGTGGCTAAAGATATTAAAATGAATTTATAGGACTTAAACTACTTAATAATAGATATTTATAAATTTCTATAAACTAATTATATTATTAACTTATTTTAAAACTTTATATACCTTATACTAGGATATATTAAATATAATTCTAATAGATAATCCTCTATAACAGATATTATAATAGAAGGAGAAAAATAAGAATAATAAAACCTTTATAAATTAATTAAAAAATAGTTTAGAATAGACTTAATTTAAGTTATAAGGAAATTTTTAACTAATAGTATTAAGAGTACTTTATTAATATCTATAGAAGAGATACTAGAAAATAATAAAAAGTAATACTTAAAAAAAATCTCTAACTAGCTAGATCTCTATAATTTTACGCTAGATCCTAGGCCTATATTTTATAAATAGAATCTTTAATATAGTATTAAAGAATTAAAAACTATTATTATAGTATTATCTAGGCTAGTTTATATAGAGAATAATTTATTTATATAGAAAAAAATTTTAACGAGATTATAAATTCTATTAAAAATTACTATATTTAAACTAATTAAATAAAGTATAAAGATAAGCAAAATAATAATAGAAATTAATAATAATCTAGATAATAAAAGATCTCTTAAAGAAAAAAAGAAAATTTATAGATATAGATTTTTAATTAAATAAGAATTAATTTATAGATATTATAAAGTATTTAATAATCTTAAAAAAAGTCCTTAAAAATACTAAGATATATTAATAAAAGATATAAGAAATATTAATAGATAATACTAGTCCTAAGATAACTTAAAAAATATTAATTTTAAAATAACTTAAAAAATATTAATTCTAGGAAGACTTAAAAAGTACTAGTTAAGAATAGATATTAATTATATTAGTTAAGAATAAATATTAATTATATTAATTAAGAGTAAATATTAATTATATTAGTTAAGAGTAGATATTAATTATATTAATTAAGAATAAATATTAACTATATTAGTTAAGAGCAGATATTAATTATATTAATTAAAAGTAAATATTAAATATATTAGTTTTAAGCGGACGTAAAAAACAGTCTTCTTAAAAGAAAAAAGAAATCTTAAAAAACTAAAGAAATTAGGGAAGAAGTTAAAAAAAATATAAGTATAAGGAATATAAGTAATTTATCTTACCTAAATATATAAAGCTAATAAAAGGCTAAATTAATAAAGGAGAAGGGCTAAAGATCTAGAGTAAGGAAGAAAAACTAGATAAAAATAAGTATTAAAAAAAAGTAGAAGCTTTATTAAATATAGTTTATAGATTAAATCTATTATTCTTAGAAAATCGCTTTTAGGAAAGGAGGAAAGAATAGGAAAGAATCTTAAACTAAAAAAATAAAAGAAGAAGGCTAAAGGAGGAATTATTAAAGACTTTAAAAAAATTAATTATAGATAAAAAGCTTATCTAGGAGAGAATTATATAAATTAGAGGATATTTTAAAACTAAATAAATATAATAAACCTACTCAACCTTATAATAAATAGATTGGCGTAATAATAAATTAGATCTTCTACTTAATAGGATTATATACTAGAGAGAATTTAAAAATATAAGTATCTTATCCTATAAGGATAGGTAGCGGGTTATATAAAAAATAAAAAATTATCCTAATAAACTAGTTATAATACTAATTATACTCTATTTTTTAAATGATAATTAGTACACACCAGAGAAAGTATTATAAAGGAAGGGATTTAGAACTTATAATAGAAATAAGATTTTATCTTCTAGAAAAAAGGACGAAAGATATCCTTTAAATTTATTAAAAAATTATTATTTAACTAATACTATAAACGGCTGTTAAGAAGCCCGCGGAGCGGAATATTAAAAAACGAAATAAAAGGTATATAAAGACTTATATAATTATAGAGTTATATTAAACCTATATTTTTAACTCTATATAAAATAACAAGACCTACCCTTTAAGTATATAAGTTAATTAGCTTTAGATAGTCTAATAAATCAAACCCCTAACTCTAACCTAAATATAAAGATATATAATAAAGAAAACGAATCTTATTATTTATAATTCAAGGTTATAACTAGTTTCTAAGAGAATTTAGTATCCGATCTATTTTCCGCTTATTATTTTAGGAGAGAATATAAATATAAGGCTACTTCTAATTATTATAATAATAGAATTAATAAGATTAAATAAAATATAATAGTCTAGTCTTTTAACTATAGAAATATCAACGAGGTATATTATTAGAAAATAAGTTTACTTATATAATATATTAAAGTATATAATAATTAAGATATAACTTAAAATACTTAGTAAAAAATAAATATCGTTTATTATTAAAAACACGCTCTTAACCCTCTGGAAATAAATTAATAAATAGTAGAAAGTATAAAAAAACTAGCTTATTAATAGTCTATATACTAAATAGCTCGCTTAAATAGTTTTTCTTAAAGTTATAAAGATTAGAATTATTACTTTCTCGTCTTTATAATAATTCTATACTAGAAAAATAATAAATATACCGCTAGCTTTATAAAAGAGTTTAATAATCTAAGAATTATTTCAAGCGAATTTAATACCACTGTATTATAATGTAAGTAGTAATTAAATAATAGTAAGAGCGAAGATTATAAAGCTAATAAGATTAAGTTTAGATATAAATAAGTAAATAATTAATATTAGAAAAGGCTTAGGGATTTATTTAAATATACGGATAAATATAAGTATTAACGCGACGAGGCTACTAATAAGAAGATTAATATAAAAATCTAGTATAAATTAAACTAATAAATAAAACAGAGAAATTAAATAACTTATACTATTTCTAGTTTATATATTATATTAGTAATCCTCTAATTAATAGTTCTAAGATTAGACTAAGTTATAAAACTAAATAAGCGATGAATTTATAGTTAATAGCGTTGAATAGACTTAAACTTACTACTTATAATAATATTAATTAGAGTTATAACAGCTATTAATCATTTTACTTCGTTAAAAGTTTCGGAGATATACTTAATTTCTTCTTTATAAATATATACTAAGTAATGATAATTATAGCGTTATTTATAATACTTAAAGTTTCTATTTCTATAACTGCTCGTTCTATAATTAATATCTTTAATAAGATAATAACTATATATATTAAGGACTTTAGTTTAAAGATAGTGAAGAAAACTATAAAAGTTCACTATATATAATAAATTAATAATATAAATAAGAATAATATAAAGAAAATATTTTAGTTAACCTTAGTCTTAAAGTTTATATAGAATTTTCTAGTAAGTAGTTAAAATATTATATTACGACTATATTAATTAATCTATAAAATAAGTTAATATAGCGTATCTTACAAGTTAATATATATTACCGTATTATTCGATATTAGGAAGTGAATAGAAGTCGCTAGTAATACGAGAAATAATTATTATAATAATCGAGGAATTAAGAAGAATAAGAAAATAAACGAGAGTTATAGTAGTAATAATATTAAGAAGCTTAATACTAGAAACCTATATTAAATTTTAATTTGCGAGAAGAGTAATTAATAAGTCGAGAGCTTAATTCTTATACCTATTAAATAAAGAGGTAGAGAGACGACGTTCTTTATTTTCTAAATTCATCTTAAAGCACTACTATAGTAGCTTGAGAGAAGAAAGTAATATTAATATTATTTTCTTATTAATCGCGAGAAGGTGATAGGATTATTCTAAATACTTATAATTAATAGTAATCGAAGTTTTAGTCTGGAAAATATAAGAAATTAAATTAATAAGATTTTTATATTTAATTATAATCGAGTATTTATAAGTGATAGATAGAAGAATTTACTTTATAGATATTAATATATATATTTTAAACAGAGGATTTAATATTTAAGCTAGTATTAAATTAAATCTATAAACTAGAATATAAAATTTACGGTATGTAAAATCTCTGTAAATTCTTAATAAATATTTTATATACTATAAATAATCGTTAATCGTTGATTAATAGAAATATTATTAATACTTAAAAGCTTAATTATCTATAAAATATATTTAATAATCTTATAATTATTAACTCTAATACTTAAGCTTCTCTCTTCTTTAGAGGAGCTTAATAAGTATTTAAATTATCTTATTAAGTTTATTAAGCTCGTTAAATAACTATTCTAGTTCCTTTATAAAATACGTAGATATTATAGTTAATAAGATCTTAGTAATTTCGAAAGTAAATAATAATCGTAAGCCTATCGTTATAAGAGAACTCCTTAATAATAGTATTAAGAAAAGAGATCTCGTTTATATTCTTCGATCTAGAAATAATAGCGAGTACGAGATTCTTCTATACTTTATTTAGCTTTCTATTCAGCCTAGAGAAGATCGAATAATTTTTAAGAGTTTAGAGAGTATATTTTCTTCAGGACTCTTATTATTATCCGATTTATTAAGAATCGCTATTTATTCTAGATTATTAATAGAATAATTCTAGATAAGAATTATATTTATAGTCTATAAAATACTATCTTATTATAAATATAGAAGATGAAGATCTATAGTAGATATATTATATTACTTAAAGATTTAGAATCTATAGAAATTATATAACCTATATATATAGAAATATAAGGAATTAAGAGTAGAAAACGCTAGAATATTAATATTAAAAGAAAATAAATATATAGAAGTTAATAGCTACTAGGCTATATAAGATTAATTAGATAAGATTTAATTAGATTAGAATTATATATTATAATATACTCCTCTAGCTTAAGCTAGTAATAGTTAAAATTAAATTAAAAAATAATAAGATCTAAAATATTAACTATATTAAATAAATTAAAAAAGATTTAATATTTTTAATTTAGTAAGGCCTTAATCAAACTATCTATAAATATCTTTATAATAAATATTTAAGTAGTAGTAATTCTTTTTATCTAAACTTCTTATCTTAACTAATAACTATAGATATTAATATATCTTAAATAAGTTAATAGTTTTAGGGTTTTATTTTATATAAGGCTAAGTATTTATATATTATTATAATAGATATCTATAGATTATTTAATATTAAAATAAATATTTTTAAAAAATCTTTTTTATTATAATATTTATCTCGTAATTTTAGATAAGACTAGAAGCTCTATCTTAGTAAATAATATTATTATAATAATTTACTTCAATACTTTTTAGTTAATAGGTTCTCTATATAATTAAATAAAATAATTAAATAATCTCTTATAGGTTTTTTAGTTGTCTATAAATATAATATCTAAATTTAATAGAAAAATAGAGTTTATTTTTAACTTAAAAAATTTAATAATAAGTCGTTTTATATTATATAGATAAGAAAGAAGATAATTAACTACAGTAAAATATATAGATAATAGATTAATTAAGAACTAAATAAGTTTTATAGTAAAAAATAAAATATTTAGTCTAGTAATAATAATTATAAATATTAGCGATCTGATCCTTTATTAATATATATAAATCTACGGTATTATTACTTAACTATTATAATTAATTAGTAAGTCTTAAGATAATAGCGTTTTTAGATAAGAATTAATAATAATTATATAATATTTCTCCGCGATTTTATTAATATATAAGTTCTAGTATAGATAGAGCTTATTATTACTACGAATAATATATATATTTAGGAACTAGTTAAAATTACTAAGACTTTAGATTTTATATAAGATAAATAAAGTAAATTTAAACTCTAGAAACTATTACTCGTCCTCTACTTAATAAAGTAGTACAAAGTTATTAATATAGAAGAAAAGAATAAATTATTAATTAATAAATAAATAATTAACTCTTAATATTAAGTTAACTTTTAAGTTAAATAATATTAACGAGACTTCTTAAAGCTATAAAAGAGAAGACTACTTAAATCTATATAAAGCCCTAAGTAGAAGAAAATATAGATTTTTAAAATTTATTAGAATCTTTATATTCTCTAAATAATTAACGAAAATTTCCTTATTTATAGTATTATTAATAAAGGTATTAACTATATTATATTATTTAGCTTTAAGCTTAAAGCTAGCGGTAATAGATATAAGAGCTTTAAAAATCTAAATAATAAAAGTTACTACTATAATATCTTAGTTAATCTTTTAAAGATTGCTGTAAACGTAGAGGCGAGCTTTATATTTAATTAAATATCTAGTATTATTGAATTTATACTTAAATACTTAGATAAGAGGGAGTATATCCTTTTATATAGACCTAGCGACTAATTTAAAGATTCCTTTTTTCTATAAATATTTAAACTCCTTATTTACCGCTTAAATAAATTATTAATTATAAGGATATTTTAATATTTATTTCTAATTTTTTAACTCCTTAAATAGTTTATCGCGGTGGAGTTAAAGCTTAGGAATAAGATTTATAATAAAGATAGTATAATATCCCGTTTATTAATTAAGATTTTAAATAGTAATAGTATAAGCTTATTAATAATTATATATTCTATTAAATATAACGTTATTATTATTAAGGTTTATAAATATTATAGATAATCTTAAAGCTGAAGCTTTTATTATTTAATATTTTTATAGTTTTTCTCCGTCTATTTCTCTAACGCTTTCTCTAATATTTTTTTTAATATTTATTATAGAAGGTTTCTCTAGAGGTATTAATAATAATAAATCTATAGTATCTTCTATTATAATAAGTAGTAGTAATAGGTATAGTTAATTCTAATTAGATATAACCTTATTTACTTATTTATTAATAGTTAGTTAATTAATATTTATCTTATTAATAATAGAGATCTTAAGCTCTTATTTATCTTAATTATATATAAGTAAGGATTCTGGGATTTTCTATAGAATTTATATAGTATTATAGAGTTCTTATTCTAAGACTAATTAAATAACGTTAATATTATAAAGTTAATAGTAAATTATTTAATTAAATATAATATCTTATATATAGATTATCTACTTCTTATTTAGAATCTAAATATAATAAATATTTTAAGAACTATAGTTAACTAGGTAATTAATATAGACTTGAGATTCTAATTTCTAAAGCTTTAGAATTTTATAGATAAGTAGATAGGCTCTATAGTTATAGATTTTTATATAATATAACTATAGTTTAAAGTTATATAAAGATTTAAAGAGAGTAAGTCCAGTCTTAAATACTAGAGTATAGTTTAATATATATATAATAACTAAGATTATTTTAAACTATAAATTATATAGTAAATTAATACTAATCCTTATATATTAACTTTTTGTAGTAATTACCCTTCTAAAGCGCTCGGTTTTATTGTTTTAAGCTAAGGTATATAGAGTAATATACTTTAAAATAATATTATATTTATTAAATATATTTTTAAATACTTAATCTAGAACTTTTTTACTATTAGTTTATAGAAAGAATATTAGTTATTTATAATATTTTTCTATAAGATTTATTATCTTAATAATAATTTTAATAACCTTATATTTATAACGATGAGTTTATACCTAGTAATAATCTATACTTTTATAGATAAAATAGCTAATCTACTTATAATTATTATAGCCTTATTTTATTAGAATTAAGTTATAAACTACTTGTTATAATAAACGTGTTAAAAAGACTTTAGAATTATTACTTCTTAAAATAATTTAATATATCTTAAATAGTCGGTATATTTTATAACTTTTAAACTCGTCTAAAAAATATAATAAGGTAAGTTTTAGATTTTAAATAATTAAAGGAAGCTTAGTAATAATATTTATACTTATATAGCCTATTATTTAGTAAAGGTACGTAGATAAGATTTTAAAAAATTTTAGTTTAGTTATAACTTTTAAAATAAACTTAGTAAATACTTATTCCGCGATCTATATATATTTTAATAGTAATATAATAGTTAATATAGTAAATAACTTATAAATAATTAAATTAATAGATAAAGTATTATATTTAATAATCTAATATTTATTATAAGGTAATAATAAGTAGAAATAATTTCTTAATTTATCTTCTAATTCTATATATAAAGTATTCTTTTTAATATTTTAAAAAATATTTACTTACTTTACTCTAATAAAGGAAACTAGATTAATAAAGAATTCTATTATAAAAATAATATACTATAGAGTAATATTTATTTTATATTTTATAGAAGTATTGAGAATAATATTAATAGTATTATATATCTTAATTTAATATATTATTGAATTAGATACTAGGTAATCTTAGTAGATAGTTATATAAATTATTTTAAAGCGATTTAAATTATTATAAATATAGATATTTAAATCTAAATTAAGAATATAACTATTAATAATATTATAATTAATAGTTTTATTAACTAAATAACTTAATAAAATTATATTAATTAATATAATAGTATTAATAAATATAGTAATATCACTATTATATTATATTATCACGAATAATTCTAGTAGTTAAGAATCTAAAGATAACTTACTAGTAGATAATATTAAAGTTAATATTTAACTCCTTTTTATATTTATTTTCTATCTTTACTTTATTTTTTTAATATTTTTCTTAAACTTAATATTCTTTATTACTTCCTCTATTTTCTTTAAAATCTTAGTATTAAGCTTCTAGTTTTTAGAACGTAGAGACTTTATAACGTAGTAATACTTAAAGTATTAATATTATTATTTATAGATATATTTAGATACTAACGGTAAGTTAAATCTTAGAATTTTAAAAATAAAGTTATTAAAACCTAGTACTTAACCTTATAATATAGCGACGTAAATTAATAAGGAATTAATAAATAATAAGTTATTTATAAATATTTATTAAAATATATTAAGAATTTCTATAAAGATAGATTTTTTCTTATCTTTATATTATTTAAATTATATATTATAAGTAGCTAACGTTATCTATTATAAAGTTATTAATTTAAGACTTTTTATAAATTTATTAATTATTATTTTTAAGTAGATATTAAAATATCCTATTACTTTAGTTTCTTTATAGAGTTTTTCTTATTTATTTAACTATTACTTTATATTCTTCTCTCTTAATAGACTAGAATATAATGTTTTATATTAATAATTAATCTCTATAATTTTAATATTAAAATAAGGTTTAATTATTCTTTATAAAGTTTTAAGAGTCTATTATAATAAGTTTTTTTTAATAATATAAATAAAATATTCCTAGGAGATAGATTTTTAAATAATTTCTAATATATAAATTAATACTTCTTATTTCTTATAGTATAATTTATAGTTAATATTAAATTATAATACTAGGTTAATATATTAATCTAATTAAAACTTCTTATTATCTTTTATAATAACTAACTTTAAAGATATAGTAAAAATTATAAAAGTTAATTCTATTTCTTTAAATAAATCTATAAGATCTTAAATTTATAATTATCTTATATTTAATTTAATAATTAATATTTAGTTATATTATAATAAGATATTTATAAGAACGACTATATTTATTATAATAATTAATAGCTATTTATAATTAATATATATTTAAAGATTATTAAAATAATTGAAAAATTTAAATATAGCGAATAGCGATAAATTAGTTTAAATAGATTTAATATAGTTAAGTAAATCTATAAGGATAAATCCAGACTTATAATTATTATAAATATAGAAAATAAAAATCTATAGTAAATACGTTGTATTATTTAAGAATCTAGAATCTATAGAAATTATACGATCTATATATATAGAAATATAAGAAATTAAAAATAGAAAACGCTAGAATATTAATATTAGAAGGAAATAAGTATATAGAGATTAATAATTACTAAGCTATATAGAGTTAACTAGGTAGAATTTAACTAGACTAGAATTATATATTACGATATATTCTTACTCTAGATTAAGTATTTAAGTATTATAAGTTAATAGAGTATAATTAAACAACGGGTTATTTATAAGAATATAGAAAAGAAGAATCCTATATAACTAGCGGATTTTATTATAAGGAAGATATTAAACTAAAACTTTATCGACTTAAGACCTACGTTAAGATATTCTTAATATTAAACTAATTAAAATACGATCTCTAAGTCTATAATATAAAGATATAAAAAGTACTAGAATATTATGAATTAGATAATAAGTACTGAAATCTTTATATTCAACCTTATTAATATTATATTAATATATAATTAAGATTTATAGATTCTAAGATTTATTCTTTATAAATAAAGTGTAACGGGCTGGGTCTAGAGGTAAAGCTTGCAAGCTTTGCTTGTACTCTTTTATCAAGGCGTGGGCCTATAGCGCAGCGGTATAGTACTCGGAACTAGCCCCGAGGCTAGCCCGTAATATAATAAGTTATATATTCAAATTAATAGACCTTAATGAATATTACTATTTCAGAATGTAATTACTTTAGGTACTCTAGTTCTTTAGTTTTGTAGATAGGTTTTGTAGATATGCTAAGAATAATTTGTTCCTTTCTAATTACGCTGCGCAATGGGTCGGAAATCGTGCAAACCCCAAAACCCGACCCATTGCGCGGCGTATTTAAGGTTGGTCCCTTGGCATTCGTAATATACATGGATATTTCCTTGAAATTTCTCAACCAAACCTTGCTGATTTTATTATATGATCTTGAAAGTCAACTTCCTGCACTTGCTCCCGTGGATATTAGTGAGCTGCTCGCGCTTCTGTGTCTCTTAAAAATGGCTTCTATCGGTTCTTCTCCCTATGAGAATCCCGTATCAGCTCTTCCTTGCCGTTGCTTTGACGCTCGGCCATACTCCACCGACGAATCTCGGAGCAAAGGAGCCTCGACTCTGGTGAGAGCGAGGGGTAGACATGCATTTGGTAGGTAGGCAGGACTATATTTACATAACCATCTTCTGATTGTATTGCAGAAATAGTTTACTTCAGTTGATACTTTCGGCCAAGCGACCTCTCCATACCACACATTAACCCATATCCCGAGCTCTTTGCTTCACTGACTGATTCAGATCATGGCACCCAGTCAGGAGTTTGGCAGCAGTGGTTTAAGCAACGGGGTGGGGGAAAGAAACGGTCATGCCACTAGCCCAGCGTCCCAGAATGCCCTCGGAATGCCAATTGCCATTTGCGGGATGGGAATGAGGCTGCCAGGTCGCATTCGTCATGAGTCAGATCTATATGAGTTCCTTGTTGGCAAGCAAGATGCGCGAATGACGATGCCTCAGAGCCGGTACAACATTGATGCATACTACAGTGAGCATAGCAAGACAGGAAGCATCAAGAGCCGGCATGGGTACTTCTTGGACGATGTAGATCTCACCAAATTCGACCTGTCCATGTTCACCATAACGGCAGCCGAAGCAAGCTGCCTGGACCCGAGTCAACGGCTCCTTCTCGAAGTGGTCCGCGAAGCCTTAGAGAGCGCCGGAGAGAGCGACTTCAGAGGCCAAAATACCGGCACCTATGCGAGCATCTTCTCGGAAGACTGGCAGGATCTGCAGAATCGGGACTTGATGAACGAGCAGGGCCCATATCAGCTCACGGGAAAATTGGATTTCATGCTGGGAAATCGCATCGCGTACCACTCCTAAATCATATTCGATGAAGTAAGCTAACCTAGAGATCGTACAGTTACGAATATGACCTAAGAGGTCCCAGCATGACGCTAAAGGCAGCTTGTTCTTCCTCTGGGCTCGCTCTCCACCACGCACTGCAGGCAATTCGCCTGGGGGAGATATCAGCAGCCATCGTGGCAGGGGCCAGCATCCTGCTCGCGCCCGGGATGGCGATCACCATGACAGCGGGGCTGCCGTTGTCGCCCGAAGGCTCCTCAAAGACCTTTGATGCTTCGGCCGACGGCTACGCAAGAGCCGAAGGGGTTTCTTGTCTCTACATCAAGCGTCTCGACGAGGCTATTCGCGACGGAAGCCCGATCCGTGCCATCATTCGAGCATCGGCAACTAATGCGGACGGCCGATCACGTGGCCTCACTGTGCCCAGTCCCATCGCCCACGAAGCGCTTATCCGGCAGGCTTATCAGAATGCTGGCCTCGACTTCAGCGAGACCGCGATGGTCGAGTGCCATGGGACAGGTACCGCCGTTGGAGATCCCCTTGAAGTCGAGGCGATTGCCAAATGTTTTGGTGACCATGGTGTGTACATTGGATCCGTCAAGCCCAACCTGGGCCATTCTGAAGGGGCCTCCGCCATCACCAGTGTCCTCAAGGCCGTCGTGGCACTCGAACACCAAACACTCATCCCAAACATTAAATTCAACACCCCCAACCCGGCTAGTAGGTTTGCTTGCATCATGGCCTGGCCTTTTGCTAATCTTAAGCAGTTCCATGGGAGAAGGCCAATTTGAGGGTCCCAACAGAGCCGCAGCCATGGCCAAAAGATCGTTGCGAGCGCATGAGCGTGAATTCGTTTGGCATAGGAGGCTCTAATGCCCATGTGAGTTCCCTTCCCGCTCAGGCAATGCGTCTAACCAAGACACCCGGCAGTTTATCTTAGACTCAGCGAGGTCTTTCGGCCTTTCTCCGCCTCCAGATATCCAGACCTGCCATGATGCACCGAAGATGGCAAGGAAAAATCTCCTTCTATTCTCGGCAAACCATATAGATTCCCTGAAGATCGTTGCGAAGGGGTGCCAGAAGTATTTGGAGAAGTCTCCCGACCAATTGGAGTCCCTGGCATATACTCTGGCAGAGCGCAGGGAGCACCTCAAGCTCAGAGGCTTCGGAATTACCAATGGTTTGTCCCCTTTTCAACTCATTAGCCACACCAAAGATCAAAGGCAAGTACCTGGCAAAGTCGCATTTGTCTTCACGGGACAAGGTGCTCAGTGGGTGCATATGGGATGTGAGTTGATACGGGAGTATCCAGCGTTCAAGGACAGTCTCGATACGATGGATCGAGTCCTCCAATCGCTGGAACATGCGCCTACCTGGAAGATTACAAATACGCTGCTGAATGCGGAGGATAGAACCATCCTTGCCAAACCCGAATTCTCACAGCCGATCTGCACGGCACTTCAGATCGCCTTGGTGGATTTTTTGGCCACCTGGCAGGTCACTCCCATCGCCGTCATTGGGCATTCCAGTGGCGAAATCGCTGCGGCCTATGCTGCTGGTGCTCTGTCGATGAGGGAAGCTGTCACCATTGCTTTTTATCGCGGTTACGTCTGTAGCAAGCCACAGAAGCGCGGTGGTATGGTAGCCGTGGGCCTAGGGCGGGGTGAAGTTCAACCCTACCTGATTCCAGGCGTTCGGATTGCGTGTGAGAACAGCGGGAAGAGCGTAACCTTGAGTGGGGATATACAACCCTTGGAGGAATCGATGGCTGCAGTGAAGGCAGATTACCCCGATACTCTGGTCCGCAAACTGCAGGTGGAGGTTGCTTACCATTCACGTAAGTGTGTTATTGACACCCGCTGCAACTAATCTTTCATCATCTAACACCGTGCTATAGATCACATGCAATGCATCGGTGATACTTACCACGACTTGATAAGTAACCACATGAAGCCCAAAACGCCTCACACACACTTCATTTCAAGTGTTCACGCCAAAGCGCTAAGCCAAGCTAGCAACTTTGGACCAAAGTACTGGCAGGAAAACTTGGAGAGACCCGTCCTCTTCTATTCGGCTGCAAGGAAGCTGCTCCAGGAATGCCCGGGCGCATCGATTCACCTCGAGGTTGGGCCTCATTCAGCATTGGCCGGCCCGTTAAGACAAATCTACGCGGAGCAGAAGAGCTCTACTACTCAATACTGGTCCTCTCTGACCCGCGGAAAAGATGACGCAGATGCATTCCTGGAGACTTTGGGTCAACTGTACTGCGCTGGCGTGAATATTCGACCGTTGGTCGCTCCTGGAGCACAAGTCCTGACGCAGCTTCCTACTTACCCGTGGCATCATGACCAAAGCTACTGGGATGAGAACCGAATTATGTCAAACTGGAGATACCCCCACCACGCGGCACATGATCTATTAGGGGCGCGGATCCTCGAGGCCAGTGATGTAGAACCCATCTGGAGAAATGTTATACGAATTACTGATGTGCCATGGCTCCGAGATCACGCCGTTGGAAGCGATATCGTCTTTCCTGCTGCTGCCTATGTGGCAATGGCTGGAGAGGCCGTATCACAGCTCCAGGAGGACGACAACGTCCAAATAGGATACACGATCCGGGAATTACACCTCAGAAATGCCATGTTGCTACAGCACAACAAACACACAGAGATTATCACCACCCTCAGGCCAAAGATGCTCACCGCAAAGCTGGACAGCACGTGGTATGAATTCACGGTCGTGTCGCATGATGGAAATAGCTGGAGTAGGCACTGCCGAGGGCTCGTCAGCAGCGGCCGCGCTTCTGAGACACCAGGACCCGAAATTAAGACCTTTCCCCGTAAAATAGATTCTGATCGTTGGTATAAGACAATGGCTCGAATTGGCCTCAACTACGGACCAAGATTTGCTGGTCTGCAAGAAGTCACCGCCTCGGCCACGGAGAAGGTTGCCTCTGCTAGGGTCACTGATAGACAGGAGAAATCAGAGTCGCTGTATGCCCTACATCCTACGACTTTGGACATCATATTCCAGTCTTGGATCGTGGCCGAGAACAATGGTGTCTATCGCGAACTCAAAACGCTGTTACTCCCGACGTTCATTGAAGAACTTTACGTGGGCTGCGTAACCTCGGCAACCATTGACTTCAACACATCTGCTGACAATAAACGGGCATCATCTTATGGCGTCGTTAATGGCAAGACAGTTTTCTCTCTGCGGGGCCTTGAGGGGACGCCGCTCGACAATCAAGACACCGACAAGGCTGTTGAGTTTAATGCACAGCACCTGCAATGGAAGCCCGACTTTGACTTTGCCGACCACTCGAAGCTCATAAAACCCAGGCACAATGACAAGACAGAGTTAGGGCTCCTTGAACGGCTGTTCGTACTCTGTGCTATGGAGGCAAAAAAGAAGACGGTAGGCGTAACACCCTCTGAGGCTCATTTTGCCCGTTTCCTAGCCTGGCTCGACAAGCAGGTCAAAAGATTCGGTGTGCCTGGTTATCCCCTTGTGGAAAGTTCCGCCAGTTTCTTGCAACTCGATAGCAAAACGCGGGAACAAATGATCGATGGTTGCCTTGAGAAGATCCACAGCGTCGAAGCCCGCCCTATCGGAATAGCTGTGTGGCGATCATATAAGCATTTAGTTGACATCATTGAAGGGCGCACAGATTTCCTCGACCTGCTTCTTCAGGATAATATTTTACAAGAGATCTACGACTGGATGAACGATCTCCAGGACATCACTTCGCTATTCTCTCTCCTTGGTAATACCCGGCCGCAGTTGAAGATCCTGGAGGTTGGCGCTGGCACCGGAGGCTTGACGTCTAAGATTCTTCAGAGCCTACGATCCGAATATGGCGAGCGCCTATATCTCAACTATACCTTCACTGATGTCTCATCTGGATTCTTTGTCCAGGCCCAGGATCGCTTCAAGCATTACGATGACATCGAGTATAAGGTGCTAGACATCTCCCGAGACCCAATTAAGCAGGGTTTTAGGGAGAGCGAATATGACCTGATCGTAGCTTCGAATGTGTTACATGCCACTCCCGTACTAGTGGAGACTCTGAGTAATTGTAGGAAACTACTTCAGCCCAACGGCCGTCTGTTTATGCAAGAGTTATCACCCATCACCAAGGCCGCAAGCTTTGTCTTCGGGCTCTTCTCTGGATGGTGGCTGGGCACGGAGGACGGCCGAGTAGACGAGCCATTTGTGGATCCAGAGGAATGGGACACCAGACTTCGCGAGGCCGGATTCGATGGCACCAGCTCCGTTACACTAGACGGCGAAAACCCCTATTACATAAATGCCAATATCATCGCACAACCAGCAATTCAGACGTCTTATTCAAAGCGTCTGACACTACTGACAAGTTCGCAAGAGCTTGGTCCACTAGCCCAGGCTACTCACGAGGTCCTCCAACAAAAAGGCTACAAGCTTGACCACTGTATATGGAGGAAACAAACGCCTCCTGCTGACCAAGACCTAATCTCTTTCGTCGACATTGAAGGCAGCACGAAGCCTTTGTTTAGAGATATAGGAGGGGATGACCTGAGCTTCTTGCTTCAGGTTATCGACGAGCTTTCACAAGCTACTCTCCTCTGGCTCCATAAATCAGCACAGATCAACTGTGTGGACCCATACAATGCCCAGATTCTCGGGTTGGCGAGAACGGTTCGGGCTGAGCTTGCAGTAGACTTCGCAACAATGGAGATTGATCATGTAGAAGATGGCGCTGCCTTGGCTGTTGCCAGTGTTTTGCAAAAGCTTCAGCGTGCCCGACACGTCGATAGCGATCTCGATCCGGACATGGAGTATGCGTGGAATAATGGAGCAGTCCATCTGAGTCGCTTCCATTGGTTTCCAGTGGGGAGAGCTCTCGCTGATGCGGCCCCAACCCCTGAAGCCAAACGCCTAGTCATAGGGCAACGTGGCATGCTACAGTCTCTACAGTGGCGACGGCAAACATTCGAGGCCTCAGAACCCGGGGAAGTACGTGTTCGGACTTCTACTGTAGGCATGAACTTTAGAGAGCTCATGGCTGCTTTGGGGATCATCAATATCGAGACAGTCGAGGGGCGCAACGGAGGCATCAATGCGTGGGGAGGCGAATCTACAGGCTATGTTACTGCGGTAGGATCAGCGGTGAAGCATTTAAAGGTCGACGACCGCGTTATGTGCATGGGCTCCAGCTCGCCGGGATTCGCGACGGAGGTTCAGAGGCCTGCTGCGTGTTGTGTGAAGATCCCCGACTCCCTTAGCGATGAAGAGGCTGCTACTATGCCCGTTGTGTACTTTACAGTATTTTGTTGCCTCATCGACAAGGCCAACCTACAAAAGGGCCAGTCGTTGCTAATACACAGTGCCGCTGGTGGTTTAGGCATCGCTGCCATTCACGTTGCTCGCTGGCTGGGTGCTCAAATCTATGTCACGACAGGCACTGATAAGAAGGTTGAGTTCCTTGTAAGCGAGCTTGGTGTGCCGCGGGAGCGTATCTTTGACTCTCGTGATGATAGCTTTGTTGGCGATATCATGAGGGTAACTAATGGTGCTGGTGTCGACGTTGTCCTCAACTCCTTATCGGGCGATCTACTCCACGCATCATGGAAGTGTGTAGCCGCATATGGTACGTATTCCAGATTTTTTCTTTGGATTTTCAAATTTCACTTCACCCACCCTGTTTACTCTGTTTTATTCCAAGTGATTAGCCTTTGGGATAGAACAGGCTAACTAGAATACGTTAGGCTGTATGGTCGAGGTGGGCAAAAGAGACGTTCTTGGGCATGGACAGCTCTCCATGTCCCCCTTCGCGGCCAACCGCACTTTTAGCTGTGTTGATGCGAACGAGTTGATTAAACACCTACGTAAGACGGAAAGCGCTCTGGGGCAGATAGTCAAGCTCTACGAAAATGGACACATCCACCCGATTCGCCCTGTAACCTCGTTTGATGCGGCTAACGTGGAGGACGCCTACCGCTACATGCAGCAGGGCCAGCACGTGGGCAAGATTGTTATCAAATTTCCCCAGCAAGATACCTTGCCACTAGCACCGACTGTACCTGAACCCTCCTTTAAGGGTGATTCCTCGTATCTGCTGGTAGGAGGTACCGGCGGCCTGGGCAAAGCTATCGCATCCTGGATGGTAAGTGAACTTCTCGGAACCTTTTCTTTTCTCCTGAGTTGTTTCTTGGTTTATAGGGTGGTTTACTCCTACCTCCGAAACATGTCTGGAATCCTAGATCATCATCTACTGCTAGAATTCTGCCGAAGGGTTAAGCTAATTACGAGATCTTATTCCAGGTTTCTTACGGTGCCAGGAGCCTCATCTTCCTCTCTCGGTCTGCCGGCAAGTCTACAGCAGACCAGGACTTCTTCCAGGACCTCCGGCAGTGTGGCTGCGAGGTACAATGCTACAATGGCGATGTGGTAGATCCAGAGCTCATGCGTACCGTGGTAGAAAAAGCACGCCTGCCTATTGCTGGTATCTTCCAGATGGCAATGGTTCTTCACGATGTTGGCGTTATGAGCCTGGATGCAGCCACGTGGACTCAGGCAGTCCGCCCAAAGATCGACGGGACGTGGAACTTGCATCGTCAACTACCTGCGACCCTAGATTTCTTTGTCCTTTTCAGTTCTATGGCGGGATTGTTTGGTTACTTTGGCCAGGCCAACTACGCATCGGCTAATACTTTCCTTGACGCCTTTGTCCAATACCGCCAGGCACAAGGTCAGGCTGCTTCTGTTGTTGATATTGGGCCAATAGACGATGTTGGCTATGTAGCCCGCACACCGGGATCTCTTAGTGGTGTCACGACGAATGCGAACCTCGTCAGCGAGCAGGACTTCCTCGATTGCCTGCAGCTTGCCGTAGCTCCACAATTAGGAATACGCAGAGACCAACACGGCGGCTACTCCAACCCGAGTCAAATTGCGCAGATACCTCGGTGCACCTTATCCATCACAGACTTGCAGAACACCACTATCTGGAAGCGGGACCCGCGCATGGCCATCTACCGCAACATTGAGAAAGTCTCAATCATCACTGGTGAAGGCGAGGTCTCGGATACAGTTCGTGCCTTCGTCAGCTCGCTCATGGCAGAACCGGGCAGGCTTGATGATAAGATGTCGTCAGAGCTACTAGCCCGCGCGATTGGAGTACGCCTCTCGAGATTCCTTATGAACGATGACCAGGATATCGACCTGTCACAGACTCTAGCGGCGATCGGCGTCGACTCCCTTGTTGCAATCGAGCTCAGGAACTGGTGGAAGCAGAGTTTTGGTGTGGAGGTTTCAGTGCTGGAATTGATGAATAGCGGAAGCCTGAAGCAGCTCGGCGAGTTGGCTGTTGACCGTCTTAGAGGCAAGTATGTTGCTAAGAAGACTTAGGTGGACGGCTAGAATATTCTGGAAGTATCATCCACCTCCTACCTAACCTCTTGTGCAATTGAAACAATGCATTTTGACCGCTTCACGAGCCCTTAATCCTCCAAACACAGCTAGTGCTAGTTTGACCTTGTCAGAGAATGGAGCGTAAGTTATGCACGTAGAGCTGACACTTACCAGAATACTAATTATACTCTTGATAATAACAGCTTTAGAGGTTCTTAACAGTGATTATAGCTTTCCCGTACCTAATGAATATCTAATAAAAGATATATGTTGCTTTAAAGTAACTAAATGAGTGTTGAAACCTAGGAATAATAACCTCACTATATACATCACTCACGCTCCATCCCCTTACTTATTAAAGATAGACTGCGTCGCTCTGACGTTCATTGACTTATTCATTCATAGTATGAGTTAAAGTAGGAAGTTTTCTCTTTCGGTCCTTTTTTGGTAAATGGGAGCGAAAAGGGGAATACCGGGGTATTGTTGATAATCTATTGCGCTTGAGTACGTCCTCTTGGGTCGTGTCTGAGAGGCTTCTTAATGAATACTTAATAATACCCTTCAAGCTATGTAATGTGTTTTTTTGTATACCTAGATCTATCACGGATAAGGAATTACTTACTATTAGATTTATGCATGCGAATTCGGAAGGCAGACAAGTTTAAACCCTGAATTTTTGTTGGAAATGGAACGCTAGAGGATAGCCTAAGGAGTTAGAGTGGGCAGACATATTTAAGAAGCTGGAAAGCCTTTCTTCAATGGTCAAATCCTGCTGCTTTTCCTCCTGTCTTCTGCTTCTGAAGCCAGCTTCTCCTGCCTCGCATTTCCTGCAGTTAGTCCTACGCATAACCTTATCATGAATGACAAGAAGTTTGTGGGTTTCAGAAGACGTGACTTGGTTTATTCCTGTATCAATGGACACGATATACTGGTAACAGTCCTGACGCCTGAGGTACTACAAGAGCGATCACCTTCTCAGTATCCTGTTCTGGTCCATTGGCACGGCGGCGGTTTTATTACTGGGCATCGCATCTATGCGCCATGGTGGCCAAACTGGTCAGCCATCCTTTTCTCACTCATAACAGACCCAAATTAATGTAGATCCTTGAGTGTTGCAGGTTCCTTGAGTTTGCTCTTTCGCATAACGCCCTCATTGTCAGTCCGGATCATCGCCTCCTCCCTGAAGCCAAAGGGACCGATGTCCTAGATGATGTTGAGGCCTTCTCGAACTGGATGCATGACGACTTGCCATCAATTGCCAAGCGAGAATCATGGCACGCATCTCCCGACCTCGGCCGCGTTGCAGCGATCGGTGCGAGCTCAGGTGGCTATCTGGCCATGCAAATGGCTTTGCTGTTCTCGTCCAAAATTGATGTCAAAGCCGTCATGTCTGTCTGTGCACCTCTGAATGACATTAGCAGTGGCACGTTGGTCCCTAGAGGCCCTAGACGCATCCTAGGCTCCTGGCCACCGCCACCTAGGCAGGCCGAGGCTCTGATCAGGGACTATATTCGTGGCATCAAACCTGGTGCCGTTAGGTCCGAGGGCGATCCCGCTGATATGTGGCCGATGTTGCTTAGTATCGCGCGTGAGTGTTGTTTTCCTTTTCGGTCTCCGCCGACTCTAGGAAACATCTAGTCCTTTAATACTCATCCACCAGAGGCGGAAACTTACTCACATCTGACAGAGCAAGCGTGGCTACCGCGACTCCTCGGTCTCCAAAAGAATCCGCGACTCGACTTGACAAAAACGCTAGACAAATTAGAATCCATACCACCCCTATGGATCAGTCATTCCGAGCAGGACTCTATAGTAAGCCCCCAAAACAACCAATTGCCAAGTCGACTGACTTACTTCCATGTGCGTTAAGATCCCTGTCGAATGCTCGACCGAGTTTGCAAAAGCAGTGAGAAATAAATTTCCTGAGAGTCCTCTGCTTCTTATAGTGAAGCCGGGAGATCATATGTGGAGCGATTCCCTGAGTATGGGTGAGCCTTGGGTGCAGGAGGGATGTCATTTCGTCAATCAATTCTGGCTATAGAGCCACAGGATGAAATAGACTATCAGATGAGGCTTTCACACATAAAGTCCTGTTTCGTTATCTTTTTTGGTCTTTTTCCTTTTCAAATTTTATCCTTGTGGACCTTCTCTTTCAATTTTCATAGATTATTTACAGTGACGCACTTTCTCAAGTATGAAATCCACTTCATGTACACTCAAGCTTTCTCTTCGATATAGACTATCTGCTAGCGGCTTCACATAATCAAGAAGGCTCATACTTTCTCCTCCAAAGGAGCGTACCTGATTGACGAGCACGCTGAGCATTTTGAAGGTAACAGTAGTATTAAACCTAGACTTGTGTTAGGTGCGCTTTTCCTTTCAAGAGATCTACCCTTAAGACTAACATTCTACTTTCGTAGAAAAGGATAAGAAAGAGAGCATCCAGTAGTAAAGCTACAGAGTATGACCAAAGTTTCACTTACACTATAGCCGCCACCTTCGGAGAGCAGAGGAAAAGAATACTCTTGCCTAGATCATCAGCCAACACCGCCCACCGCTTGCCGTAACGCTTGCGCTCGTGGAACCGGGCCCGCAGCGTACTGCACTGTGTCTTGCTCAATTTTGGCCATTCCTGGTGTGTTTTCTGCAGGATGTGGTCTATAATACAAGTTGCATCACCGCGCCCGATACGGCCCTTGCCTCGTCGTGCTTGCCAGCTCTCGCATGTCCGCTGATATTCCAAGTGCAGTCTGATCAGGGCCATGCGGCTACGAATCATGTCGTCTTCCATCCAGGTATGGAGCTGGCAGACGTCGGAGTAGGCAATTTGTAAGTCATAGTAGTCGGAGTCCGCCGTGAAAAGCTGGCTATCACTGCCCGGCTCGTGGTCCCGGAGGCCGCCCTTGGCCCACCGTGGTAATTCCGCCTCGAGGTATTCCAGGTAGTCTGTCCTTAAGACCGACCGGGCTGCTGATATCACGGACATTTCAGTACTCTTTGGTGAGATCTGGTTTTCTGACGATCTAATCAAATCCTGAGATGTTTGCTGATTAGCTGGCAAGGATGAGTTGCCGGCGCCAGCAGAGGGTGCGTGTGACGCATGGCTGTTGTTACTTCGGCCTATCTTTTCGTTCTGTGATGAGGTTTGGTATGAATGCTCCTCATTTTGAATCTGCAAAAGAGAAGGCTCTAGCGGCGATTGGCAGGTTGTGGCTGGACCTGAATCTGTCATGTCGACTTCCTCATCAAGATTGCCTAGATCCACTGAAATAGATGCATCCCCACTTGTGTCTTCCAGGTCCGTGAGGGTCGATAGATAGCTAGAGCCAGCACCGTTGCATGTCCAATTGTCATCCATTTCCTGTAAGAAATTGTTGGATTGTAATGGCTGGGGCTCTGGTAGTGGCAACGGTGTCTGGGGCCAATTGGTGTTGAGGTCAGCTACATAGTTGATATAGTCTATCTGTTCCGGGCTATAGAGGAACGCTGGAGATGGTTGCAATACAAGATCAAGCGCTAATGCAATCTGGTCAATTCAGGCCTCGTCAACTGCAGGAGAATGCCTTGAAGGACCTACGAGTCTCAGCATCGCCAAACACTTCCCCATCACAATACCCCTGGTCCGCCGCTGAGTCCAAAAGAGCAATGCTGCTGCTTGGGGAAGCAGAGCCGATTCCCGAGTCATGATCATGGTTAGTGGCAGGACTACAGTCGGTTAGCCTTTTGTTCATATGGCAAAAGGATTTATTCGACATACCCTATTGAAACGACCTCGGTCTCGAGTAACAGTTTATACGTCATTGGAGTACCCTCTTGTATCTCTTGTATCTCAAACATGTTTATGGTAGTATTTCTTGCCAGAGTTATATTATTATCGCCTAAAAATGTTCTCAGCGTAGCGACGAGTTGTTCAATGGTATCGGAGCAAGTCTGCAGTGTTGAATTGGACATGGCTAGAAATATTTCGAACGCTATCACTTAGACCAGGGGAACTTGAAGGGTTTACTGGTATACGGCGTATATAACTCGAGGTAGTTATCCAATTCTTTGGGTTTAAAGTACACATGCTAGGAGTAAGTAGAAGTCAGTGGGTGCAGATGGTTGTAAAGGGGAAAGCGCATAGAGGGCTATGGGACATAGTTGAAATGAGCGGTATTATGTAATGTAGTTACAATATCATGTAACCCGACCAACATGCAGTTAGAATCATCTCTTGTGGGGGAAGTCGAGTTTCGGTCAGATATTGCTGCCCCGAAAGAGGTCGGCCGATGAGTCTCGCTTGGGTAGATCGGGGTCGGTGCAAGCAAGTGCGACCCAAAAGCAGGTACTGTACTGTACCGTACTGTAAAATTGAGAATTTCCTTATGAAAATTGAAATGTACTTTGTACGGGATAAAGGGGTCGGGTAAGACCACTTAATTCCAAGAACGGCACCCGCAAAAAACAGACCAATTACATCGAGGAACGGCACCCGCAAAGACAAACCAATCAAACAGAGGGACGGCACCGCTCATGGCCACTCATACGCGACAAGCATGCTCCAATGATTTACTCTCACCCTACATCCATGTGTATCTGTATTTCAAAGCTCCTTTTGTCAGCGGTCCAAATGCGAAGCAATTCACTGCCACTATATACGCTCTCCCCGCTGCCAACTTCGGGTTTCATCCTCCCATTGCTTCTTTCATGTCGGTCCTAATTACTCAGCTACAACCATCTCCACAATGTCTTACACGAACACAGTCCTACTCACCGGTGGAACAAGCGGCCTAGGCTACTATGCGGCCCTCAACATCGCCCAAAAACAGCCCCAGTATTTGGTAGTCATCACCGGACGCAGTGACCCCAATTTCTCAGCGCAGAAAATCAACACCAAACTCTCCCAAAAGAACGTCGCCTTCCTCCCCTCAATCTCTCCTCTCTTACCAAAGTCCGGGCCTTCGCAGAATCATGGCCTTCAAAGAAGTATCCTCCCATCATTTCCCTTATCCTAAATGCCGGTACCCAATTCATTGGTCCCATGGAAACCAACGAAGAAGGCTACGAAAAAAATTTCATGATCAACCATCTCGGTCACGCATTGCTCTTCCACCTCTTGACTCCATATCTCACCCCCAACGCGCGAATCATCGTCACCGCATCAGGAACGCACAACCCAGTACAAACCCAAAAAAGCGGTCTCCCAGACGCCGTCTTTAATACAGCCGAAGAACTGGCACACCCGGACCCGGAAACGGCACATCCCAAGGGAATGCAGCGCTATAACAGCAGTAAACTCGCCAATATCCTCTGGACATACGCACTGGCTCGGCATCTCGCCGACGCGAAATCAAGCATTACCGCGAATGCCTTCAACCCCGGGCTCATGCCTGGCACCGGGCTGGCACGCGATTACAGCCCATTTGCGAAATTCATGTGGTTCCATATCCTGCCGCACATGGTACCGCTTCTGCGAATGGTGATTCCCTTCGTCCGCGACACGGCGGGAAGCGGTGCGGATTTGGCGTGGGTTGCTCTTAGCCCGAAGACAGCGGGGATAAATGGAAGATATTTTGACGGGAGGAAGGAGATTATGAGTAGTGCTACGAGCTATGAGGTTGAAAAACAAGAGGACCTTTGGAGGTGGACTGTTAAGACCACGGTTGGGGACGCGGATGGGTTAGCGGGGCTTAAGAAATAAGGGCTGGACTGGACTGGCAAGTATCTGGGGAAGATAGCAGGAAGAGGGTAGTGGCTTTAAAGATCCTTTTATTATGGGGATCGAAAGTTTTTACATACCTCAACATCACTTCAGGATTCTTCGCTGTGCAAGAGTATCATACTTAGAGTCCTTGGAACTTTCTCTTCCTATCCTTATGGTTACTAGCTGTGGCTCAATGTGATATTGACGCAAATAGCGAATTGATAACGCACCATAAAGTTCATTTCGTAGAGCTCCTCTAGGACTTGGTTACGCCCTTGTCAAGTGACGGTTTTACTTGACATGTCAGAAGTCTCGTGGGTGCACCCTGCGCTTCCGATGGATTTCCATATCCGGTCAACCCTATCGGTCTCCGCCTCGTCATAAGGCGAAAGTGTAGCAAGATCTAGTGTCGAGGTTTCAATGACCTGTGGAGTAGGCGTCATATTTAGTTGTTGCAATATGAGGACTCCATGTTAGGTTGCCATCCTTACTTGGTAGCAGTCCAACAACGTGTCCACATTTCCGCATTTTATCAGCATGCTAGCGCATTTCACCTCTATTACTGTCACCAAAAATATAGACCTAAATAGCCCGCCACTCATTGGCGGCGTCGCCTTTTTATTACAATAGTTATGAGCCCGGCCTACAGAGAACGACAAACTAAGTCTTGATTTGCGCTAACGATTTTAGCGTGCCAAGAGCTCGGCCCTATAGGCCTACCCTTAGAGGGGTGCCTAGACAACACCCGTTGATTAGGGACCCTAAGTCCCCCGTAAGCTTCCCTGATTAGAGGCCCCTCGCCTAAAGGACCCGCTAAACGGCGAAAGACACGGGCATGCTCTAGGTGCCCCGTCTAAAGTTAGGGCTAGGGCTTTTACAAAAACGGTTAGCGCAAATCAAGACTAATGTTGTCGTTCTCCGTACAACAGCCATTCCGCGATCACGCGTTCGAAATAGGGTCCCTGCGGGACATTTTCAGCTTAACAATCAAAGAACGGACATATTCCGCCCCTCGCTTAACAACCAATTAAATATGCATCTACCAAGCTACAGGCACTACAAGTCGGCTAGCGGCACTAAGATCAAGGTGGCCCAAGCTATACAAACCACGTCGGGGGCGTAGCTCTAGGGAGGTAGCCTTAACTATAGCCTTCAATTCAAGCATCAAAGCCTAGGGGGGTGTGTCACCAAAAATATAGACCCAAATAGCCTGCCATTCACTGGCGGCGTCGCCTTTTTATTGCAACAATTACTACCATCTTGGCTGCAGAGCTTTACAAATGTTAGCAGCCTACTTCCACAAATTCTAGATCCCCAGGCTGTACAATTTGAACTATCATATCGTCTTTTTGCAGTATTGCAACATGAATCGTCTTTCTTGCCCTTTTTCTTTCCCTTACCACGCTTCATGGATTGGTCCTCCGTATCGTGACTTTGGGTTGTCAGTGTACTTTTTGGAGGACATGAGTGCTCATGCACATCGCACCGGACAGATATGCCTAGCAGACTGGGAAAAAGGAATGCATTCAATTGTTCTGGCTTTCAGCAGGTGTCATCCCGAGCTCGAAAAATAAGAAATGAGATTGGCACGTCTCTGTTTACAAAGTCTCCGGGAGCTCCAGACGGGCCTGTCATGCGGAGACCCATTACAGAGCCAAGAGCCAAGACGGATTTGGTCTTACTGTACTCTTGGACTGTCTTGCTTAGCAGATATGGTACATGATCAGGTGAGTTTAATCATTGAAGGGAACGCCACTGCGCTTGTTCGAGGGCAATTATGTGATAGACCATTCCTGGAACAGAGATTATTACTCTCTTTCTGTACAGCGGATGTAGCCGAGGCGTTTTAGCGACCTGTAAATGATTCGTTACCCCATCGCTGGCACTCGCTTTCCCTTTCCTGCTGTTAGTGACATGTCGCGTACACCGTAGTATTGCCCACAATGCAGCTAATTGGTACCCTTCGACCCATAAGGTGATTGTTGGCTCCTTCTCTTCCAAATACGACTGTTGACAGCGCTTCTAGCAACGGTCTTGCATTATATTCTTCGAGCTCATTAAAGGGTCAGCAACATTGGTTTCGCAAGTAAGTGATCTAACGTCAACCTTTTTCATACTATTCCTACAACAGTGCTTGCGGTACCTCTAACAGACTTCAGTTCACCAATTGTGTTCTTATCGCCGGCCGACGTCCCCTCGTGCTTCGTGTCTTTGTTCTTCTTGACCAACAGAGGTAGCAGATACCTCGTCACTCCAGACGCGAGTGCAGCCACTGAAAGCATTGCATGTCTTCAGTTGATGGCTCTCACTGTCCAGGTCTATATAATGGTCAATACCTCCTTTTGAGCCAGCTCTTGCACGATCAATCTGCTTAGCATGAACAACTGACTGGCCTGAGCTGATGTTATTTCCCAGGGTGCGTGAGCCAAAATGCGTTTTTACTCTGGGATAGAAATGGCGAAAGAATTGCGGAATTGTGGGCATGCAACCGCAAACAATGCCGCCGCTGATTTCTCCGTAGCTATAAATTGGTGAGATGAAGCCTGCTTGAGTCAAAGTATGTAAGTAGTGGAACTTACGACCAGAGTCCTTCATCCATGATACCCCACGTGACGTCCTGCTTTCCCACCATTTGAATGCTCGTCACCAGGCGCATGATACTGGAGACACAAGCACTGTGATAATTTAGTGTGAGTGCTTCCCAAGTTCAACGTTGTGTACATACAAAATGCCCGTGAAAAACACTGCCGACACCGCAACTTTGCTCCTGCTTTGCATTTGAAGTTGCCATATGCACGTAAGAGGGAGTAAAAGAAGCACAATGTCGGATAATACGTTAATAGCGGCAGTGACTATGTCAACAACTGCGATATTAATACAGTGCCCAGGTAAAGTAGGCTCCCAGAATTTGGCCCTTGGATTGCATTGGAATATGACAACAAACATGGTCGACAAGTAGAATAGGGAGTTGAACCAGATCATAATCTGGCAAACATAGTACGTAACTCTCTCCCGTGTCGGAGCGAAGATATGCATCAATTGTAATAGGATCGAGAGCTTGATCACAAGCACTACCGGGCAGTAGAGAATAATCAACCAATCGAGAATCTATTCAACTTTAGTAACACATTGGCTCTACTAAGGCTTCGAAGTTTGGCCACATACCTGGAGAAAACGGATTACTTTCAGAGCGGGGACGTTCCACTGGTGGACATACGAGCCATCATACGTTTGTCGATAGCCGAGGGCTGCATACGCTATTAAGCCAATCTGCAGACATCACGACCATTAGCCTCCTGAGCAGATTGTGATGGATCCACGCACCCATGCTAGTATTGATAAATCTGGAGTGAATGCTTCAGCTGACGTATCTATTAGAATAGAAGAGGTATCGCTCACAGTCTTCCCATCTAAGACCAAATTTGTTGAGAGCGTACTTCGTGTACGTCCGTATAAGAACCAGTAAGGTGGTCACTGCAAGCGTGATTGATATCGTGAGCGTGGCAAGCCATGCCCGTGAATATGGATCGACGAAATTGGGTGTTATATCCGGTGGCGGAGTGAGACCCGGAAGGTCTGCCAGAGAGGCTTCCTGTCCTGGTAGAGAGGTCATGAGGTTGCAGTATCAGACTGAAGTAAATGCTGGCCCCGTATTGTATCAAGTTAGAGCGATGCACAACGATATCATTTGAGAGATGCTTGATTGAGGAATGGATTGAAAGGAGTTCAAGACCACAGATCCGGAAAGCATTTGCATTGGAAATACTCCGCTTCTTCAACTCGACTCACAGGTTATCTCATTTACCAGGGCAGATCACCTAGTCAGACGCCATCAAGGTTCGCTAATTCACCGCCACGATAAAGCAGTGGCTGGCAGGCACGCGCATATATGCGTGTCTTGGCATAATCAGGAACGGGTTGTTTGCTACGCCAATCAAATTCTGGGATATCGGGAGGATTGCGAAATACCCCCACAAGCATCTTGGGCTCCCCTGACTGGCGTCTCATGATGTTGGTCGGTTCTAGTAAGTCTAACACTGGCTTTGCTGCCACGTGCAAGGGTCGCATCGAGCGCTTATATGATAACCCGTTATCCGGGACAACTTTTCCCTAACAAGCAGGTGATTGCCGACGCTTTCATTTCGCATAGAAGAAGGCATCGGGACACGGTGATGTTCAGCTATTAGAGGACCGCTTTTCAGACGAGAATGCCCATTATTAACTGCGAGTTCGAAAGTTGATGGGTTGATAGTTACCTGTGACCCGAGAAAGCTGCCGAGGGTTTTCAGTGAATAGTAAACGGGATCATCAAGTTCAGTGGATAAGTGGCTCTATCGAGCAAAGTCTATACACTCTGCCTTATTAACAAACCGATCTCTCCCTCTGATCAACCTCTATAATTCCTCCCTCCTGAGTGTCGGTGCAAAGTCTGCTTCAGCATTACATATGTATATGTAGCAGCTTAGGGTTGGCATCCATCCCAGATTTCTGGCTTTGAGTGTCTCTTCAAGAGTCAACTGATGAGTGAACGGCAGAAGATTGGTTGTGCACACGCTATTTCATGTGAGGGCTAGCGCTATCTGGGCCCGGCCCTCAACTAAAGCTAGTCCCTCAGGAAACAAGATTTGGGTTGAAAAACCTGGGCTCTAGGGGCTAGCCTGATCGCCTAGGCGACCCGCCTTTAGGGTATCTCTAGGGGGTTATACGGTTGAGGGGTTATACGGTTGAGGGGTTATACGGTTGAGGGGTGTTTACGGTTGATGGGTGAACTCTTCTAAGCGAAAGTCATCGGAGCACTCAAATCTGAAGGATACCACAATATAAAGAGCGCCTAACATGCTTATGAATGAATGTTGCGCACATGCAAACGTCTTTGGCCTCTGCAGGCATCGAAACTCCTTCATCTGAGCGACCGTTGGCGACGCCGTACACTTAGGGTCTACGCAAACAAAGTCGCCTCCGTTGCTCGCTTTGATTGTTCTACCGAGATGATAGTAAATCAAAGTAGGTTTGTTGACGACGTACAGGAAGTGCGAGAGCCGATGCCTGAAATATGTCGTTCATCTGATCGCGCACAGTCAAAGCAAATCCGAGCAGATATGTTGGCCTGGCTTGATGGTTCAGAAAAATGGGCAACGACTCTCGTCTATGGCACACCACAGGATCTGAAAATCAAATTCTGGCGAACACTTCTATGCGCCATGCCCGTGGCACCTGCATTTTCCGGACCTCTTGCCGGTAAAGGTGGCAACCCTGAAGAGGATTCGCAGCTTTTCGAAGGTCTCATGATGTTCTTACGTCTAACGGTTGATTTACCGATGCCTCTAGACGTGGAAGCTGCATCGATGTCTGTAGTGTTTGAAGAGAGCGACCCTTTAGTCAAGGTCCTCATGGAATGTAGAGGGCGACGTTTATTCGGGACTCAGACGGGGTACATTGGCCTCGGACCTGCCGGGCTAGCACTTAAAGATAAAGTGGTGATAATTGAAGGTACAACAACTCCTTTTGTCTTTTCGAGAAACGGAGAGCAAGGCCGTCCCAAGCGGGATGAGAGGGACTTTAGTCGGTGAATGTTACGTTGATGGCGTTATGATGATGATGAAGGTCGGAAACGCGGCGTGAAGCAAGCGCTTGTATTGTTATAAGAGATACCGAGACCTTACCAGAATATCCACCGTAATATATATCAGCATTGGCTGGAGCTGTCGCACCGGCAGGAAACGAGCAAACTCCTGTTTTTGTTCAATAAAAGGCAAAGAGTAACGGAAGTATGAATATAGGCTAACCCTAACTCCAGTGTGTTTATTCTGACTCATCTTTCTCTGTACGTTTCATAGCTCCATTCTCGTAAATTCTTGATCCCTTGTGGCCTCCATCCCGCAACCCGATAAGACTCTAACCCTATTCTCTCTCACTCCTCCTATCCTTAGAAGCGATGGAGTACATGATGCCCAACAGCATCTACAATAATCACTATCAGCAGGGAAGGCCATCTTGAACAGACTGAATGCAGGTATGCTGAGGCGGAAGAGGAGCAGAAGGTGGAGTAGAAATATATGCACCCTAAGTGCAACTTTTAAATTGGTTTTTGACTCTTATTTAATACGAGAAATTACTATGTTTCATCATCGAGCCATTTGAAGATATCGTGCCTGTAATAATTCTATGGTAGCGCCGCGTTAGTGCTAAAATAGCTGGCGCATATACCAAAAAATATATATATTGACTATTTATTTAGAACTTAACTATTAACTATCTGTTTAACTTTAAATCAGGTAGGATTAAGAGTATATATATAAATATCCTTTTATTTTTATTCGCTTTTTAGTAGAAGATCTTGTTATTATTTTATAATTTAATTACTCTTACTATAGCCCCTTTATTAAACGCGTAGATATATTTTAATATTAAGTAATATCTATACTTTAATTATATAGTTAGTAAGATTATTAATTATACTAGAGTTAATTAATAATAAATATTAAAGATAAGATATAATCTTAGAGTCTTTAATAATATTATAAATTCTAGTATATCTTAAGATTATCTTTATATACTAAATAAAAAGATAAAGACTATATTATTAATATAACTTAATAAGAAACTACTATTTTATTTATTTAAAATAATTTATTTTCTTTTTAATATATATAACGGCTTAGAGATTAATAAGAAAATAATAAGAAATATTCTTTATTACTATAAATAAATATATAAGAAAGTAAAAGCTTTTCTTAATTTTCTTTTTTCTCTTTTAATATAATTAACTAAGTTTTAATAAACTTTTTATAAAGTTTTATAATAAGATTAATACGCGCGCGATTTATAAAAGATGAAGCTTTATAAATAGATTATTTCTTAACTTATTTTTCTAGATAAAACCGCCGTATATAAGTATATAGGTAATAGAAAGTATAGATAATTATAATTAAAAATAAAAATAGAGATAAATACTCTATTTAAGTAATTAAAAAAATAATTAGTATTATTAATATATATAGTAGATAGTTATATTACCTAGAAAACTTATTATAGTTTTATTAATATAACTTTATTTAACGATTTTATCCATAATAAAATATTTTTTTAATATACTTTAATAGTATTTAAAGAGTCTTATTTAATTATAGTTTTAAATAATACTAGGATTTATTATTTAATAAAGTTAAGGATAATATATAAGTAAATAAATATTAATTTTATATATCTATTTGTTTACTTACTTAATTATAATCTTATAAAAATATTATTTATAGTATTAAAGTAATAATTAAAAAAGTATAATTATCTTATTAAATTATATAAACCTATATAAGTAGATTTTAAGTAATTTTTAAATAATATAATATTAGTATAAGTAAATAGTAATAACTATAGAAAATTATTTAGAAGTATAAGTATTTATTATAAGAGTTAAGAGATTAATATATAGACCGTTAAATATATATAGATATCTAAATATTTTTTTTTCTATAAATATATATAAAACTAATCTTCTTAGGAAGTTATAAAAGTATTAATATTTTATATATAAATTAATTTCTTTTCTAAGCTTTATAAGCTTTCTATTTTATTATTTCTTATTTATAAAACTATAATTCCTAAGACTTAATAGAAGAATCTTAAATCTCTTCTATTCTTTTAATATTAAATATATTATTAGTTATATTATCTTCCTAGTTATTATTTATATCTAGATTCTTGTTTAGCTTATAGTAAATATCTTATATATTAATATATTAAGTTTAATTTTATATTTTCGCTTATATTATTAATGTAAATAATTAAGTAAATAATAAGATTAAATCTTTAATAGTTTTAATAGAGATTAAGTAATATTATTAAGCTATATAATAATTAATTTAGTAAATATATTAAAATCTAAGAAGTTTATAGAGTGAAATTTTAGTAGAGCTAAATATTTAATATTTAGTTATAAATTAGCCGTGAAATATTACTTAATAAATAATATTTAATTATTTAAGCTTTAGTAAGAAATATTAAAAGTAAAATTTTTTATATATATATATATAAATATATATAATTTATAAAATATATAATTAAACTATAAAATTATAAGAAAATCTTAATTATTAACTTATTTTTTTAAACTCTTATTATTAATAAACGTTTATAGATTATATAAGGTATAGTTTAATATTAATAGAAATATTAAATATTTCTAGCTATTACTTTAAATAAGTATTAATATCCTTTTATTATTAAATTTAAGTAATAATAATTATTTTTTTATCTAAGATTTTTCCTATATATATAAAAATAATTTTTTTATATAAATTAGCTTAATTTTATATATTATAAATTTAATTAATATATATATTCTAGTTTAATATTAATATAGGACTACTTAATAAAATAGAAATATTAGATAAATATAAATATTTATAAATTCTTAATAATATAGATATAAAGTAAGAAGTAAATAAGAAAAATAATAATAATATAATTAATAGTAATATTTTAAAGTTTATTATTCACTTTATTATTTATAATATTAAAATATTTAAGAGTTTACTTATTTTATTATTAAATAAATTAGTTATTAATAGTATTAGTATTTATATTAATATTAATTCTAATATTAATAGAATTAGTTTCTTTATTTATTTTTTATCTTTTAATAATTTACAGCCGTCTTAAGTTATATACTTTAAAAATACTTTATAATAAAAATCCTATAGTATTTATAAGGGTATTATAATATTTAAAGTAATAATCTAGATTTAAGTCTTAATATATAATTAAAAAAGCTTATAATAATATTTATTAAGCTTAAAATATTACTCCTTTATAGAATTTAGATAAGATTATTATTTATATTTCTAATTTTAAATAATTTATAGTATTTATATTTATAAATACTTATTTTAATTAAGCTTTATTTTTATAATTTACTTATTTTTTTTCTATAATTATTTTACCTTAATCTAAAGTTATATTATAAGAATAAATATTTTTATATACTTAAATATAATACTAGTCTTAATATAAGTATATTAAAACTTTATTAAAATCTTAAAGTTAATTATACTTCTTTTTATCTTAAAACTATACTTATAACTTATTACTTTTTTAATTTTTTAAGTTTATACTTTATTAATTTTATTATTATTAAGTCGGAATATTTACTTATTTTTCTTATAATTATTAAGAGTCGCGTTTATATTAATAAGATAAAAAAGCTTATTCTTTTATTTACTATACTATTTTCTCTTTATAATTATAAACTTATATTTCTTTAAAAAATTAATTTACTTAAAACTATATATTTTATAAAAAAACGTATCTTTATATACTATTATATTTTTAAAGTAGATAAACTATTCTATTATATATTATAATACTATAAAGTCTACTTAATTTTTTTTTTTTTATTAACGCTATTTAAATATATTCTTCTATTTCTATATATCTTTATAAGAAGGTTAAATAGATAATAAAGAAATCTCTTTAATATTTAATAAGTTTATTTTATAGAGTTCTTTATCTATATATATATTTAGAGTAGTAAGTATTTTAATAATTTCTTTAAGCTTAATATCTTTTTTATTCTCTTTATTCTTCTTTTCTCTCTTAATTATATATATAGAAATAATAGCTTAGCTTTTTTTCTTAATAATAATAATAGAGTATAATTTTTAATAACGCTTTCTAATAAATATTCTTCTTTAATAAATACCTGTAGTTAATATAAAAGTAGTAAAAAATAATATAAAAAGTATTAAAGTATTTATAGAGTACGTACTTAAAATAAGAAGTAAAGTATTAAGTATAGAAGATATAATAAGAATAATAATAAAGTTATAAAATAATAATAAGGTCTATTATTATAAAGGACGCGGGGTAAAAGAAGAAAATATAAGTAAATAAATATATATATATATACTCTTAATCCTACTTAATTTAAAGTTAAATAAATAGTTAATAATTAAGTTCTAAATAAATAGTCAATATATATATTTTTTAGTATGTGCGCCAGCTATTTTGGCACTAACGCGGCGCTACCATAGAATTATTACAGGCACGATACCAGTGGGGACGGAAGGGCGCAGCGGACCCATCTCCCGTTAGCATCTACGGGAGCCTTGAATCGGCTGCCCGGACGCAGATATGGGAGCCACCAACCCCATTATGGACGTGGCTCTCGCCGCGGTCCCGACACCGATCACGCTTGGAGTTGTCGGTGATCTCCAGCTGGAAAGGAAAATTGGGAAGACGTCCGGCTGGGAGGCTGAAAGCACGACGTGTGAGAGAGAGATCATGGCGGTGGAACATCGAGTGATTGAGAAAAACCTGCTGAGATTCGGACGGCAGGCAGTTTATCGAGACAGCATCCCGATGTATCAGAGCAGCTTGACCTTTCCAGGTGACGACAAAGACGAGGACACTGACCCGACATTGAGTTCTTGCAGAAGTCTTTGTCTCTAAAGATATCCTTGGCGCTTCAGTCCGCCTAACCTACGAACACGGTCAGGTCATATTCATTTGGAAGGAAGTTGATTGATTAAGTAGCTTAAGAACATCGTCTCAAAGAGCTTGTACTCTCGTATTTGTAAGCCGCTCAGCGGGCTGACAGCTCGTAAGGCTTTCACGATGATTGGCACTCGCGAACTCGCCGAAGAGTGAAGTTTCGGAGCACGGAAGGATGAAACCTTTCAGAAGATCATATTACCTTGAGGGCTGCAGGGATGTCTTTTAAGAGGATGATTCATAAGTCCTGCACATAACCGGAAGTCCTGCCAATTTCATTTTCCCGAATTTTCGATGGAATCAGGGGTTAGGGCATGGATACCCCTGAAAATAACTTCTAATGAGCGGTGAACGTTCAAAAGGCAATCGCACAATATGTGTAACTTGTGCTCTAATCTCTCACAATTTCAATTTACACTCGATAGGGAGCACCCATGGACTTTACATCTACTACTACCAGGGAATATGACAAATTCAATTGTTTCCAACCCGGTTCGTGCCCGCAATGATATTGATTACCACGAGACAAGATTCGCACCGTCTCCGCCAATCACGGGAATGATCCAGGTAAGGCTGCGACACTACCAGTCATCTCCGGGAAGGATCGTAACGCTGACCATTCAGCTGAAACAGCCTGAAGAAAATACCATTTGTTTTGTTCATGAGGGTGGGCAGATGATTATTAAAGCGATTGTCGTATCCACAGCGGATGGACAAGCCATTACCCCCTACACACATAGTCCAGTCTTTCAAAATGGCGGTGTCCGACCATTTACATCTGATCTCAAGAAGTTTGTTTGCCTGCACTGTAAAGAAGCACTCTGCTGGATCCGATCTGTATACTTGGATGCTGGTATGACTTAAGTTTCAACCTGTCTCCATACGAACCCAGTTGCCTCTATCCGCCCACTTCCTTGTCCCCTGAACATGTGGTTACGCACCTTTGTGATTGCGGCATGCGTCATACTCTCTGCGGCCTGGATGCCCCAGGACTCTGATGACAAAACCAGACGTCGACTCCCAGCTTCAGGAAAGATCCGCGGAGTGAATCTGGGCTCTCAGTTCATTGTCGAGCCCTGGATGGCCAGCAATGAATGGAGCAAAATGGGTTGCGGTAACACAAAATCTGAATTCGATTGTGTCAGTCAGCTCGGACAAGCCAACGCGAACAGTGCGTGGGCGGAGCATTGGAGCACATGGACCACAAAGGACGACATCACAGAGATGCAATCATATGGCCTTAACACTATTCGTATCCCTGTGGGCTATTGGATTCGCGAAGATCTTGTATATTCTGACAGCGAACACTTTCCGCAAGGTGGACTTCAGTACCTAGAGCAGATTTGCGGATGGGCTAGCGATGCTGAGATGTACATTATAATCGATTTGCACGGAGCACCAGGAGCTCAGGTTGCCGGTAATCCAGACACTGGCCAAGTATGAGGCTGCGCATGTAAAAGTGATATTCGAGAAGCGGATGGCTAATAGATTCCACCAGGTCGCGCCTTCACCTGGCTTCTATATCGACTACCAGTATGAACGCGCATACAAGTTCCTTGAATGGATAACGAACATCATCCACACGAACAACAACTATCGAAACGTGGGCATGCTGGAAATCGTTAATGAGCCAGAGCAGAGTCAAGACAGCGACACGAATTCTATGAGACAACAATACTATCCAACTGCGTGGCAGCGGATAAGGGCCGCAGAAGATGCATTGGAAGTAGCTGGACAACATCGATTGCACATTCAGATGATGGTATGGCATCGTCGCTGCCAAAGAGAGAGAAGCTCACTGACGGTGATAGGACGCCAAATGGGGCTCAGGCGATCCCGATCAATATCTGACAAATGACACATTTGCAGCTTACGACGACCACCGGTATCTGAAATGGTCCGACGACAATGGCATCGACGATCCTGGCACCGGCCAAACACCAGCAGCATATCTCAAAGAGTCGTGCATCGACGATCGTAGCGGCAATTGGCCCACGGTTGTGGGCGAATTCAGTCTGAGCGTTGCGGACAACCTGCAATACCAACCGGACTTTTCACCAGACAGCAACGTCGCTTGGTATCAAATATGGTTCGCAGCGCAGGTCATAACCTACGAAAAACAAGAGGGCTGGATCTTCTGGAGCTGGAAGGCTGATTGGATTGGGGGTGTCAATGACTGGCGTTGGTCGTATCAAGGGAAGCAGCTCGTAGTCTAGATCCAGAACAGGTTCCTGATTAAGTAATTACGCTGATAAACGCAGCCGCGGTTGCAGCAGGAGCCATTCCCGAGTATTTGAATGATGCGCTTGAGTCCAATCCGTGTTATGGTATTTGAGTCTTTCACCAGACTTTTTGAGAGACAATGAGCCTCAAAGAACAACAAGAGCTGCCCATTCGTGCTTCAAATCCACCATTAGCGATAGGAGTTCGTTACAAGGTCTATTTCCATTCGTAGAGACAACTCTCTGTAGCTGTCAATTGTGAGAGCAGTGCGCAGGTCTTGGATGATCCACTAGATGCCTTTCGTTGTTCACAACAAAACGCAACTGCCCTAAACTGCTCTCAAAAAGTTATCTCTGATTTTAAGATTACGAGCACACTGATACTATTCCCACCCAGCATAGTGCTATATTTTCAGCTTTGACTTGTAAACGTGGGACAAGAACCTTGAGGCCATCCAACCACTCTGCCAGCTCAAATCAAGTTCACTGTGATGAAAGTGAATGCATGACAGATGGTAGAAGAATCGACTATCAGTTATTGAAATAAATGCTAATAGCTGTGTCTTGAGGTTTCAAGTAGCGGCGATTCGCTGAGATAAACGGGAACCTTGCACGCCGGATTGGTGAGATTAGTTGCTGTACTGGGGCTCATAGAGGCTAACCAGAGACGTGAAATGAGTCACATATCTAGTGCTGTGTGCACACACTGAATGTGGCGAGATCCACGTCTATAGTCACCCAAAATAATGTTGACATAGATCATGAGGGTCATAGGCGCACCTGCAGTAGCTTTGGGGTCAAGCTCCTAAATCCAAGTTCTTTACGGACGTCCCAGCGTGCTGATGACGATTTAACAGAGATGACCGCACATTTGATTTCAGAGGGCTCTCAACGGAGAATGTTAGGGTCAAAAGGGTGAACACATCCGCCGCATACAGGAACATTGTTACTTCGAACCGCCAGGGGCTTCGAGGGAAGGGTACCTCTGACGCTGCCGGCAGATGCACCATTATCTGAGGATTTTCAAGCGGGGCTACTGACGCCGCCACATTGTACGCATGAACCATCACTGGTAAAGAGTTAGCGTGACTACCTTACGAAACTGTCCGTCCAAGCACAAACTCACTAGAAAGTAGTCGGCTACTGGTTTCTTCGCCGGCATACCCCTCGGGTCTTGCGGTGCGGCTTCAAATACCCTATACCGCCGACCAGGTCCGGATCTCGGTGCACCATTGGGAGGGAGAGCTTGTAGACTTCTACCTGGGTCACCATTGCTTCTCGATACAACACCCCCGTTGCTTGTGTCCTCTCCCAACTCTAAGATTGCCGCGACATTGCCACACCGATAGCAGTAGTTCGGTGCTGACCATACGGTGACAATGCTTGAGTCAAACATTTCTTTAAACCCTTCCATCACAAGTTGGTGTGCTCTTGCTATTAGCGAGAGGTCGTTCAAGTAGTTGAACCGCTTGACAATGTCAGAGCCGAAGAGGAAGCCTGCACCGCGTGGCGAAAGTCCCCAGCCATCTATTTCGTCTGGATCGCTCCACAGCAGGTCACACATAGCGCCTTCATGTGGCACTTCTTGTTTCCGATCTAGTAGCCTTATCTTGTCGACACTATCGATCAGTGGACTGAGACCTCCATGCACGCAGAGCACTGCACCACCACCACTTTGTAGCGAGCCACCACTGTCACTTGTTGCACCTGTACCTGCAGGTCCCGTCTTGCCAGAGGGACCAGGTGGTGAGGAGGCTAGGGCGTCTGTTTCAAAAAGCCGCCGTCTGCTTCTTGGGAACCTTGCTGTGACTTCGTTCCTTGAGTTCATGATCTCAATCTCGACGTCGTCGTCCACAGGCTCGATAGCCTGTGACTGGTCCGTGAACGATGGCTCCAAGGTCGCGCTGGTCCCTAAGACTATGGCCCCAAGGGCTAAGTAGTCGAAGACCTCACAACAATAGCGCCATACATTCGCGCTTCCATATTTACGTAAACACTCATCGTAGAAGCCATAGACGGTCGTAATTTGTCGCGACTCATGATTTCCTCTTATCAACGTTATTCGATCCGGGTATCTAACTTTTAAACAGAGCAACAGCAGGAAGCTCTCCAGTGAGTAGAAGCCTCTGTCAACAAAGTCGCCCATGAATAGGTAGTTCGTATCCGGAACATCTCCTCCCACTCTGAATAACTCCATTAGGTCATGGAATTGCCCATGTATGTCTCCGCATATTGTAACCGGGGCATCGACCTGAACAACGTTGGCTTCTTCGATTAAAAGCTCGCGTGCTTTGTGGCAAATCTCGCGCACTTGAGGCTCTGGGATGATCTTGCAGGCGCGAAGCTCAGAAATTGCTCTAGCGGACCCAGTCAGGATGTTGCAGATGCGATCGAGTACAAAGACTAGACATACCTGTCCAGATCACTCATGTTCGCCCCCCGTTGCCCTGTGTTTGGGCGGGGCGGTAAAGACTTACCCCTCTACTCCGCTCCTTTGTCAAACGAAAGCTGTATCTTCGAAGTAAAATTGAATCCAGTCTTAGCAACGAAGTAGAAGCTTCCCCCCCGTACTGCACGTTCTTTGTACTGGGCTAACAACGCAGGTGGCGGATTTGGAAGTCGCGTAGGCCGACTTCGGCGATGCAGAAGGGTGCGGTATAGTGGTGTTCACTCGAATGAGTGCTGAGAGGTGCTTCCAACACTGCACAGAGTATCAAAGATATGCGAATACTAGCCTCTCTGGTTGTGCTATAAGCTCTGCGTGGTGGTATATGCAGCATGCAACGAAGCGCAAAAGATGCATGGTTTTTGCTAGCGTGACGTTGATATGTCCACACCTTTGCCGGGAATTTTGTATGTTTGAGACCGGCATCAACAATTTCCATCACTCTCTTGTACAACATCCCAGGGGCTATATACAGGCGCCAGTCTCGGCCTGGGCAGGCTTCACGACCAGACTGGCTCTTTAGGTCTTTGCAATGGCCCTGTTATAAGTGCTTGCTTCGAGCTTGCGGATCGCGAAATATCTCCGTCATGACCCCCCATCTTCACCCCCGATCCCACCTCACAACCTCCCTATTCGGCACCACCCTTCTCGTCTCCTTCCTAGTGGTTGGAATGCCGCACATTGTACCCTGCCCTGCTCCTCGTGTCAAGTTCGCAGATTCAGATTTCGAGATCACGGAAGATGGAAAGCGAAGAAGACGGCGGCCTGCGGGCGGCTCTAAGGAAAACCATGGTGGAGCAAGAGGAGATTTGGTATCGCCGGTGATATCGGAGGAAGAGAAGCTAGCAATGAGAAGGAAGTCTCATGAATGTCCCGTCCCAAAACCAAAAGGAATCATTGGGCAGGTATTGGGCTTCAAGAAAGAGGAGACTGCAAAGAAGGCCCCGAAACCACGGATAGAGACCATCAATGTATCGCGACCAAGACAAGACGGCTGTTGAAACAATACATAGTCTAGGTGGCATTTTTATTCTTCGGCGATTCCCCGTCTGTCCAGCAGTACTTCAAGCCGACATCTACAAATTCTTTGGCCCACTGGCGGTACGAGGGGCGCAGCTTTTAACCTCTACATTACTTCTATTGTCCCGCGGATATCGTACCATGTCAACCACCCATTCCCAGCAAGCCCTCGAAACAGACTGACTGGCAGCGGAAAATAGCGCCAGTACCCAATCTCTCGAAACGGAACGCTCAAGAGGGGCAAGGTGAGCGATAGCCACCCTGCTACCCACAACAGGACAAATACACGTGTCGTTGGAAAGCGTGGTACACTTGGTACAGACGTCGCGACCAACCTTGACACTACAAGTTCGATCTGAAAGGCAGGAATCTGAGCCCAGAAGAAAGCCGCAAGATACAACCTCATCGTATTCGCACTGATGAGACTGGACGCTGGCTCTGGCGGTATCATACCCATATGTATCACACCCGAGAGGAAAAAAGCCGAGATTGTCAACAAACAATAGCCTGGTGTGGAAGTGGTCGGGATGCTCATGACATGGGCCAACTCGCGCCCTGGACTGGAAGTGATTTGTCTGTTGAAATGATGCCACCACGTTCCCCACAGACCACGAAGTCCTCGCTCTCCTACAGCCGAGAAGCTGCCAAAGAAGACAGGCCAAGTATGCGGACTCCATTCGTCCGGCAACATACCAATTGCGTTGAGACCTACGACGGGAATCGTGGGCAGGTAAAATATGCTCGTCACCATGGCGTATACCTGACCAGCAATGGCTGTGCTCCTGAGCAGTCTTGGCGGTAGAAGGCGGAGTGCGTTGAGAAGAGTTGGCAGATCCCTAGATGGAGGTGGGAATGGTTCATCAACCCTCATAGCCGGAGTCACAAAATACGGATCAGTCAAGACATAACACGATGCAACGTCTAGAATCGCAAAGGCCTGCGCGATGATGAGGAAGGCATGTTTTGAAAATGCAACTCGAGTCAGGCGTGGCGCCGGTTGGGTCTTGTCATGCGAAGGATCACCAATCTTCCACCCTGCGAGACGGATCGATACCAGTAAAGTCAACACCCATGGAATTCGCATAGCTAGACTTTCCGGGTATCCTTCTTCCACAAATGCGTTTCGCCATTGCTCCGAATCTTTACCGGTGCCCGGTTGTGCAATAAGTCGAATGCGCCGATGTGTCCTTCGTGGATCTCTCAGCACAAGCAAGACGAAGCTCCAGAGAGTCAATGTCAATGATATGACTTCAAGGCCGCCAATCTGCAACCACGCGTGGACCTGGCAAGCATAGATGAGGGGCAGAAATACGAGGTATAGTTGGCGGTGAGACACGACCGAGGGAGGAATGAGCAAAGCCACTGGCAATAGAAGGAACGGGATAAAGTAGGAGCTACTCCGTGGGCCAGGAACAATATGGCGGGTCAGGTGATCATAGAATTGGATAAGATCCGACCATTGGCTTGTCTCGTCGAGTAGCGCCATAAGAATGATTGGCTGTCTATCAATGTAACATCTATCTGCAATTCAAAGAGTAGTTGACACTTTTAACAGCCTTGTGGTGATGTCATCATTAGCACAAACAAGATTCATCCACGGTGACAGACCAAAGGGAGATCAAATACAAAAGATTCAAAGTGGGATTACCTAGTTCGACAACAGGCATGAAGTCCAGAGGTAGTCTAAAGAAGGAGCTGATGAGTCGCGAGGAAGCATTTAATGTCGGCTTTGCTAGCTGCTTTCAAACGCGCCAAGCAGTTCCGATAGGGTCTCCCGGTCCATCCAGGTAGAAAGTCCTCGTCAGTCAACAAGATATGGATATAAAAACTCGCTAAATACAATCTGAACCTCATAGAGTTATATCACCCAGCTCATTGCTCCCCCTCATTCACCACCCAACCCAGTCATTCCCCCCAGCGCCCCACCAGCACTCTTCGCTCCATCTCCCAGCGCCCCAACACCCCCCTTGACAGTATCTGTCCCACCAGACACAGCACCTGTTGTGCCCTCCTGCACACTTCCTGCCATATCACCCGCAGCACCTTTCATACCCTCCGTATCGCGTCCAACCGCACTGCCAACGCCCTGCGAGACGCCATCTTCTACACCTCTAGCACCTCCCTTGGCTGCGTCAACGGTATCGTCTAGACCATCGCTTGCGCCTGAAGTTGCGTCTTTTGTGCCTGTGGCTTCCTGGACGGTGTTGATGGAGTCTTGGGCACCGGATTGGACATTGTCTTCTATATTCCTGTGGCCTTCTTTGAGCTTGTCGCTTGTATCTGAGGCAGTTTGGCCAAGGGAGCTGGCGGTGTCTTTGGCTTTGGAGGTTGTTGTATCGGCTGTTTCTTTCGTGTCGTCAGTGGCTTTCTCAGCTGTCTCTTGTGTTTTCTCGGCAGTCTCTTGGGTCTTGGCTGTGGTGTCTTGCTTGATGACTTCTTGGTCTTTCTTCATTGCTTCGTCTTTGGAAGCCTCATCAGCTTTGCCCTCTGTCTTTGCTTCTCCTGAGCCATGTATGTATGTCCCTGTCTTTTCACTGACAGTGCCAATCTATTGTTGTAATCAGCATTTACATTAGGACGCCGTTTGCAATAACATACGACATTGCCTGCAGCATCATAAACTGTCCGCACTGCACCTGCTGCGGAATCATATATTGCTCCCAGGTAGCCTTGCTTTTCTTCCTCTTTGCCACCTAGCTTCTGGACAGCCGGTGCATTACCGACACCTTCAACGACGCTGCCGACTACTGGAACCGGTGCAGTGAGATCTTTAGCTCCTTGTCTTGGTGGCGTCAGTGTCTATCCCGCGTAGAGCGCCTGTTGAAGTAGCAGTCGAGGACCACATACCCTGCAACACCAGCTCCTTCTTGTGCTTTACCGGTTCCGCTGGATAGGGCGTTCTTGACTTGATCGGTGCCTGGAATGTATGAAGCTGCTGACGAGAGATAGCCTCTGCGCAAACAAGGTCAGCTTCAACAGTAAAGTAAAAGTGAAGGTTAAGGATAACAGAAGTAAACATAACACTTACCCCGCGGCGTTGGTTCCCTCACTGGTGGTCTCTTGGGCTTTGTCAGTCATTTCTTGAGCTTTCTCTTCTGGGAGGATATTTAGGTTCACGTATGAATTGTCTAGAACGTGGGGCATAGTAAGTGATAGGTATATGGGAGGAGAGTTATAGAGTGAAGAAGCAGCAACATACTGGAATGACTACTGATTCTACAAAACCTGATATCTTGACAGATATCGAACAGCCAACAATGAGTATGACGATGTGGTGCAGCGGGTATCGCACGGCTAATATCTTAGGGCAGCCTAGCCCCCCTCCCAGGCCCGAAAGATCTCGTCTAGGCCTTCCGTCTAGGGCACGTTTACCCCCCCGAAGTTCACCGTGCCGTGTCTACCGAGGTACCAAAAAGATATTCTCTTTCTCAAGCAGCATATCTACTATGTACGACCCATCTGTGATTCAGGCTGCGAAATGCTAGTGTCATATGCTTAGTATTTCGAGTGAGATGCGTCTCTGGCCAAGCTACCACTTCCTCTACTAAAATCTTCAAAGCCGATGAATATGACTGAGTTGGATTAGAGCTGTTGTGACCTTCTGCGAAGAGCAAAGCCGTCGCGAGTGAATACTAGTAGAGGGTGCACGGTATCTTTTTGACGAACGACCGTATTAGACATGGGGTATCTGGCATTATCTTGCGTACAGGTGACATTATATATATGATATGCGTTTCCAAAAGAGTAGAATGTACATTGCGCTGATGTAGATACCTCACTTACAGCCAGCGCAAGCAAAGACCAACTTGGTCACCAGCGACTCGCTTCGAGCGCATATGAGCAGCTCATAGCGTCACCATCTCATTATATGAACAGAGCCGTCACCGACTAGCTCCTGCTCCGACTTCTCCTATCCCTACTCCGACTCCTCGATTTGTTCTTCTTACCCTTCGCATTCCCAGTCAGCGCCCCAATAACTGCACCACCCAACGTCCCGACACCAGGACCCAGTAGCACATCGCCTATGATCCCACCAGCGCCAGCGCCGAGGAAGGTATCTCGTTTTTCATGAGCGTTGTCGCGCTGTTCGTGTTTTCTGTGTCTGTGTTTGTGATTATGGCCATGGTGGTGGGGGCGATCAGAGTCTGAATCGGGAGGATATAGGCCGTTTGAGGGTTGAGGTTGGTATTGTGGTCGTTGATTGTTGTAAGGTGGCTGTTGGGGTTGTTGGGCGTATTGGGGGCTCGGAGGGTATTGAGAGTTTGGGGGGTAGGGTAGTTGTTGCTGCAACAGAAGAAGTCAGCTTATTGTGACGCAGAGAAGGCAGAGAAAGGACGTAAGCAGATGGTAGACGAACCTGTGGTGGTGGATAGTGGCTTGAGGAGTGAGGTTGATAGTAATGTTTACTTGGGTGCTGCTGGCTATTGTATGCTTTCTGCCATGGCGGCTGGGCTTGAGACTGCGGCGGTGGATAGTGATTCCCGTTTGGTCTCCCTGGTTGCGGCGAAGGTTGTGGTGGACGTTGCTGCTGCCCGTAGTTTGCGCTGTATGGAGGTGGCGGACCGTTCTGTGCTTGTGGATGGGGCGGAAAGTTCTGTGAACCGGCGAAGTAATCATTCGCTGCCATTCTTGTAGGTGGGACTATTGTATTATCGTATCGGAGTAGATGAATAGAGGAGTGTAGATGTTCAACCAGGCTGCAGCGCAACTGTTCTTGTACTTTAGTACCGTCTCCCATACTCAGTAGTTCTAGTCGGCTGATCTCATATCTATTAATAGTATCAGCTGATCTGCGCGTCATACTGATCAGCAGGCCCGGCTGTGTTTTTCCTCCCTGTAGCCTTTTTACTAAGGTGGATGCCAGAGTACAGCGGTGACGAACTCTTCAACGGTCCTATGAATGCTGATGTCTTCATGAGTCACCAGTCCTCCTATCCGCTCGAACCTAGAAATATAAATCTTGCGAGGACTATGTCACAATGCCGGATGAAGAGCATCCGTCAAACGATGACAGCTGTAAGGTTCTCTTGTTATCTACGTAGGGCTTAAAGTTGCTAAAGACAAAACGCCGGCAGCAATATGAAGTCTTTGAGCATCCAGAATATCAAAATCCATGTGTACGGCTTCATATCTCTTCACAAAATCCGTGATACCTCTAATTGCTGTGCCCCACTGATACCAAGTTAAATCGTCGGTTGACAACAAATGCAAATCTACGTCCCCAGACTTGGTGACCAGAAAATTCGGTCCTATGGGTTCCTGTTGACCCCAATGCATAATTGTAACGGTCGCCGCTTGCAGCAGGCAGAAAGCCGCGTCGATTTCCGAGAGAGGTGGACCGAAATCGCTGAATCGAATCGAAATGTCTGAATCGGGAACGTGATAGTTCCATGGCTGCGGAGGAAGTGAGCTGTTCGACTTTAGCATTGCTGTGTCTTGTTGTTTAGTTGCTGGGCTATATGGAGTGCCAATTTACTTCAGCGGGGAGAGCGGCTTTGTTGAAGTCGGCAATAGAATTGTATTGTTAACAATATCAGGAAGATATCCTGCTGTCGGAGGTGCTGCGAAAACGCTGGTAGGGAGCTGGTAGCGAATGGCCAGCAGGCCTAAAAAGATATACTTCATCGGACTGCCTTGAAGATGGGTAGAGTGACATGGAATGGGATCAGTGTGCCGGGAAAGTCTGAAGTGACTTGAGGAACATTTTCTCTCATTTTTCTGGGAGCTTCCGGCAGTGGTGGCGGATACTACACTCGCGACGTGTATAACGGGGCTTGCAGACTTGCTGTCGCCAATAACCTAGCCTGAGCGTCCCGATCTATTGTGATTGAGTTCGCTTATGGGTGTAAGACAATGCCTGCATGGTACTGCATGAGCGCCTCACATCTTTGGACTTGAGAACTATAGTCGTTGGGGGAACTCTTTACAAGCTCGCATTGCTGGCATCCACCTGGGAGGTGGAGCTAGATAAGGTGCCTGGCGAATTCGCTCTGATGTTCTGTATCCCTCGTCCCTACGTGTTCAGTGGTGAACATTCCTAAATTCTTGACCAACCGGCGTCCTCATTCCTACCATCGCATGACCATTCATGAGTTAAAGCAGCAGTCGTGAATCGTGATCAGTGTTAAGACCGGAGGAAAATGGTTTCCTGTTGCAAGCTTTAGAAAACGCTATTCATAGAATTTGATTACTCAACCTAGAACGCTATTCAGCGGCTAACCCGTTCTTTCCCTTGCTCAGTCGTGATGCTCCAATTGTATTCGATCATCCCAGTCAGCAATTTTCCAATTCGTACATTCATAAAATGGTTTCAAAGCATTCATCTTGGTGGTCGCATCGCTCGCAACTTAGGTCGAGTTGGTTGTGTTACTCAGCAGAAAGTATGGTCTCTCGGGCTACTTGCTTTGAAAAATATGTGGTCCAACGTTGAGTAAACAAGCCTGACTGCAATGACAAAGCGTACTCGAAGCGCTATTTAATGTGCGAGGAAGAGCGCCGACTAATCAACGGAGGGTCATGGCAGGACTCTATATAAGGACAATAAGCCACCTCTCAAAACAGTATTAACATACTATCCACTTCCCTCGGAGCAACGTTGGTCCAAGTCAGTTCTCCTTCATTCCCGGGTTACTTGCCTACACCGGATACACTCGCCTTGCCGACTCGCACTATCAAGCGTCTTCAGAGCTCCATTTCTCCGACCAGTTGCTATGGAATTGCCATCACTCACCAAGACCTGGCACAACGCCTCATATTCCGCCATCTCCCCCTCCAACCCCGCCCTCTCTGTCGCCGGCAAAAAGGTCTTCGTTACAGGTGGTGGTGCAGGCATTGGCCTTGCAACTGCCCGTGCCTTTGCTGCAGCTGGTGCGTCCACGGTTGCCATCTCTGGCCGAACGGAAAAAACCCTCTTATCCGCAAAGAACGATATCGAGTCCGCGCATGAAGGAGTCAAAGTCCTTCCCTTCGTTGCTGATGTCACTGATCAAAAAGCTGTGGACGCTGCCTTCGCTTCTGCTGGAAAAGTCGATATCCTGGTTCACAATGCAGGATACCAACCTGACCTGGTACCAATCTCCCAATCCGGCATCCAAGATTGGTGGTCGGGCTTTGAAATCAATGTGAAAGGTGCCTTCATTGTGACCCAAGCGTTCCTGAAGGTAGCAGCCAGTGATGCGACCCTCGTTGATTTGACGACCGGCATGGTCCACTTCCCGGCTTTTCCTCACTATTCGGCCTACCAGGCTTCAAAGACTGCAGAGCTTAGGTTCTTCGATAGCGTCCAGTCGGAGAACCCAGGGATGCATGTGGTGCATGTTCATCCGGGTGTGGTGGCGACGGATATGGGCCAGAAGAGTATTGATGCTGGGGCAAACTTCCCATTAGATGATGGTAATATCACTCTTTCAGCAGACAATCACATAAGTATAGGCTGACGATATGGCTTTCTAGTTGATCTCCCAGCCCACTTCCTCCTTTGGGCCAGCAGTCCTGAAGCACGCTTTTTGAAAGGCAAGACACTGTGGGCAAACTGGGATGTGGAAGAGTTGAAAGCTCAGAAGGCTGAGATTGAGGCCGGAAGTATGCTCACTACCACGATGGATGGCATGTCCTCTTTCAAATATACCAGTGCCTCCAAATAGAGATGAGGGCGTTGCAGATCTTGTTCAGCGCCAAGCCTAGCACCTTGATCTAGGATGATTGCGGTACACTTGGTAGGGAATGTTCGTTACACATAGTGGAAGCTGAGTATAACGAGAATTTAGCAATAGAGTTCTAAGGACATAAGGATATTCAAAGCTTGAACACATAAAAGCAAATTGATCATGGTAACTCAGCAACTTTGCTCGCTTACTGTACCTTGGTGGTGAACCATAGGGATCGCCGAACAACGTCATTGATCTATGACGTAAAGATACTCCGCTCCTGCGAAAAACATGCCGAGCCGTGGGGTTGAGGTCGTTAATGCTGTTATAAGGTACGCTAGAATGCGGAGTTAATCTGTGGGGAATACTCACTAGTGCTGGAGCTTGGATAGAGTATATGATGCTAGAACTCCCTATATAGCCTATAACTGAGGATAGTCGTTCATATATGCTCATCCTTGCGATCTCCTGGCACCTGTCCTGCCGGTGAGCCTACTCAATTGAACTCTAGTCATGTCAGGCACAACAAATAAGAGTAATGTAGAGACGGTGGAGGATACAAGAAGCGCGGGTACAAGCAATGGGCATTCGAAACTATCCGGATCACTGCTCGTCGCGGCCATCACCTCGGTGTGCTCATCTGGTTTTCTCCTCTTTGGTTACGATCAAGGTAAATCGGTTGCCTCAAAAAACGTGTCCATGCAACCTTTCTGAAGATATCAGGCGTCATGTCAGGTGTAGTCATCTCCCATTACTGGCTCTCTCAGATGGGGAACCCGAGTACCATTATGGTCAGCACTATAACTGCGCTATACGATGTTGGCGCTGTGTTTGGGGCTATTGGCGCTGCCATCGTTGGCGACAAGCTTGGACGGAAACGTACACTGATGCTTGGGTGTACTGTTCTTATTATCGGCTCTATCCTGATGGCGACTTGCTTTGAGCGAATCCAAATGATGTTCGGCCGTATCTTAACAGGGTTGGGCATTGGTTTTATCACTTCCGGTAAGTCATGCTGTTCATCTTCGTTACTCGGTAGAACAAACTGATCCAATTAGTAACACCTGTGTACCAAAGCGAGATCAGTCCTGCCGCTCAACGAGGTTGGCAGGTGTGCTGTCAGCTAACCACTATGCTTTTCGGCCTCATGCTTGCCTATTGGATTAACTACGGATTTTACTACCAGCACAGCTCAGCTCAATGGCGATTCCCACTCGCTTTCCAGGCTGTGTTCGCGGTTTATTGCATAGCTGTCACAACATTCCTTCCGGATACCCCACGTTGGCTATTGCGTTATAATTCTTCACCTGAGAAAGGCACAGCTGTACTTGCAAGGCTGCGTGGTAGGCCTATCAACCATCCTATCGTGCAGCGGGAGAAGGATGATATCCTAGATGCTATCGAGATTGAGAGCCGAGAAGAAGGGTCGTGGCTCGATCTCTTCCGCGGTGCGGGGATCGCAGCGAACAAGCGATTCTATCTTGCTCTTGGTATCCAGTTCATGCAACAGATGTCGGGTGAGTATACTGGTGTTCAAAAGCCTTGAGCGAGGTACTGATAGGCCCAAGGGATAAACATTGTTACGTACTATGCTCCGACGCTGTTCCAAACCAGTCTTGGTATGAGTCAGCATCTGGCCCTTCTTTTAGGAGCGCTGCTGCAGGTCTGGTACCTGGGTGCATCTTTTGTTACGGTTCGTCTTTCTGTTGTATAATATTGTTGGTCATACTCATCAGTCCTAGTGGTATACGATTGACCGACTCGGTCGCCGGAAATTGTTTATCTCCATGGCATTAGGCATGTGCTTCGTATTAGTTGCGGAAGCAATATGCGTAGGTATCAATAACAAGCAATCAGCGATAGCAGCTGTTGTTTTTGTCTTTTTCTTCGAAGCTTGCTTCACATGGGGTAAGATTTGCTTGTAAAATGTCACGCTGTATATTTGCTGACAGCTCTAGGATGGATGGCAACGGTGTGGTGCTACCCTCCGGAAATTCTACCTCTAAAGATTCGTGCAAAAGGTGCGGCCCTAGCGGCAGCTGCTGACTTCCTAGGCAACTTCATCGTGGTTGAGATCACCCCACCGGCACTTCAGAACATAGGTTACAAGACCTACATCATTTTCGCTGTACTCAACATCGCTAATGCGATGATCGTCTGGGCATTTTACCCTGAGACTGCTGGATCGACCTTGGAATCAATCGATTTCCTCTTCACAAACACCGATGAGCTGGATACAAAAAAGCCGTTTTACCATCATCTCCAATGGTCGGTAGTCTATCAAGCGAAGGAAGTTATGGAACGGCTTCGTGTGAAAAGAGATAGCATAAGTGGGGAAAGAATGGCATAGGTACAGTGAACAATGGAAAGGTTCGCATTGTCAATCTCTTGTTGAACCCCGGATCCACGTCGCCAAGAAGTATAGACATCCAATCACAATCTATGTCCTTTTACGTCCAGTTCATTCTCTAGGCACTGTCAGCTATGCGTACAATGCATCCAAGTTACTCACCTTGGGCCTAGAAAATTATTTCCCAACTTCCCATTCCTAGCTTCCAGAGTCGGAAAGATCTCCACCGGAGCATGCTGAGCATGATGATCCGGGTTGTCAAAGTATTCCTCATGTCCGATCTCACACACTCCCTTATCCTTTCCTTTATGCTTCTCACAGAAGGGGTTGTTGCACAGCAGACACATCTTTGAAGGGCCTTCTTGTTTCCATTCAGGCTGGAGCTGTGCTGTTTGGATGCAGACGTAACAGGTCATTGTGAGATTGCTGAGCACGCGGTCATCGAGAAGGGGAAGATACCGAGAAAGCGAGGCCATGGTGATGACTGATTGCGTAGGTCTGTTGGTTTCGGTGATCAAGGCTGATTGAAAGGATGAATATCAGCATGCCGGAGGAAGTGGGGTTCATGTGTTGCAGGTTGCAAGGGGTGCGCCCTGCGCCACTGGAGCCAATCAAGGCTCATAGCTGCTGCAGCTTCTGTCAGCTCAAGATGTGCATGCAAATCTTAGTATGCTAAGTTTCATTGATATGCAGCCAGCCGCATTTGCGCGATTGGGTGGACCCCGTCGCATTCTGTTCCAGCAAGCTGCTCTCTCACTTGCTGAAGATTCTGCTACCAGCCAATACCTGATCACACCATCCACTTCACCAGTAGAATTCGAGACAATTGGCTTACTCTAGCAATTACTGGCCCTTGGGTGACCTTAGTATCATCATCATTGCAAAGCTAGCATAAATGGTTATGCGTGAGTAGTCAGGCACAGGACCCTAAGAGTACCGTGAAGAGAATCTTAGGTGTTGGCGTACGCATACGCTCACCATGTACGAAGACGAAAAGTTGGAGTTCCTTGCGTACCATTGTCACATACATATATATATATATATAGAAAATTCGACAGGCGCCCGCACGGATGTGGCCGCAAATCAAGCATCGAAAACGTTTCTATTCCTCTCTTGTCACCATTACCCTCCTCGAGATTAACGGACTCTGGTCTGTGATTTTCTCGTAGTCGTGTGCATCTAAACAAGCACGACGGCTCGTCAGCACTGCTGGACCTGCACGTTGTATCATCTCTTTTTCGTAGGCATCGATTGCATCTTGTAGAGTTTGTGGGCTAGAACCATCTAAGAACGTTGGCACAGACAAGTTCTGTAATGGGGAAAGGATCTTCTCGAGAAGTAGGGCGATGTCGGTAATGCCATGATTGGCGCCTTCGCCCCTATCTTGAAGCACCATGAGCATCATCTCAAGCGCCAGCAAAGCGTAGTAGATTGAGTACGTACACATTGTCATTGTATGGGCTGCGTCCCCTACCAACGTGGCTCGACCCTCCATATTGGTCCACAGGTGCTCCTTGGGCACAAAATCTTCGAGAACAATTGCCTTCGCATCAGCGTTCTCGGGTATACTCATCACCATTCCTTGAAATGGCTCCGCCCATCTCTTGGCTATCTCTTTCATTACCGCGACCCTTTCCTTGCCTGTTTTTGGGACATCCAATGGTTCTTTTCTGCCCATGTATCCCACCTTGTACGGCCAGCTCAGTATTATCTGACACTCGTAAGAATCGGGGTCGTCCTCTCGTGTGTTGTTGGAAGGCGTGTCGAGGAAAGAGAAGTACAAGAAGGTGTTGGTTTGAGGGTCCCCACCCTGGAAGAAGAATGGATCTAGAGCCTTCAGCTTCAAAGCTAGAGTAGAGGCATAGACCACGGTGACCCCGAGGAGACGAACAGGCAACTCCTGGTTTCTGCTGAGGGAGGGATTGCTGGAAAGGAGACTCGAGCGGACTTTAGACCGCGAGCCATCGGCTCCGACGACCAGACTGCCTATTGCGGTGGAAGAATCGGCAAAATGTACTGTGATGTGATTCGAAGTGGACGGTGTTACGGCCATTAAGGTCTTGCCCCACTAAGTTGAGAGTCAGCGGGATGGTGCAGTTCGTATACGGTAGCAGGACAAGCTAGGGACAAGTTTAACAACCTGCACATCCAACCCTTCTAGCAACAAAGCTCTCAGCCTCTCCCTAGATACGCGTATCCTCTTACTTGGTGGAACCTTCCATCTCGCCTCACCACTTCTCAGGTCGAAGAACAGGAAGTGGCCATTCTCGCCTTTCTCGGTTGCACTCGGATTGACATAGGCTTCGGGAAGTTTATCCACGAGATGCTGCGGTAATAAGGATACGAAAGCATCGAGCGACCAATGAATTGTGAGGCCCCAACCTCGCCCGCGAGCGGACACAGAAGGATCCCTCTCGTACACGGTGAACGGAATATCATGTTGCTTCAGCGCTTGAGCAAGGATCACTGCCGGCTCAAGGTCATTATTGCAGTCAAAGATGACGGGGTTATTGAGTCGCTCGGCTGGCTGCTTGTGGAGCAAATGCACGATAACGTCTCCCCAATGGTATTTGAAAGACAACTGCAGGAATGCTGTACTTACAGCCAGTGATACCAGCACCAATAATGAGTATATGGGGTTCAGAAGGCTGTATAGGAGCGACTGCAGCTCGCCTCGTGCGAGAAAATGTATTGCCCATTTTCTTCTTGAATTCTTGGGATGATATGAAGTTGGTCGGCTTATCCTTTCTCTGGATACACAGTGTGGTCATAGCGTAGTGGCTTCAACATTTCCCCCAAGATCGCAGCATCACCCTCGCTATTATTTTACTAGTATACTATATGATGGTAAATACAGCTCCTCTACTCGTAATTACTCTTAACATACGATTTACGAGTCTTGAGTGAACCCCTGATATCTTGATACAAAACTTTTCTCGCCCAGCACGGTAGGCACCCTCTTCTGACCCCGAGTCAAGACTGTACTTTAAAAAGAAACCATTGACAGTCCTTCGCTAGTTGTCGGTGTTAGAATCAATACACATATCTAAAGGTCTTGTTCTCCTTATCAGTCTGATCCTGCCAAAGGTGCTGTTCGCTATTATCTCTTGAGACCGCGGAAGGCCCTTTCGCCTCCTTACGCCTATTAGCCCAAACATAGTATGCGAATAGGATGGAGGCTATCAATGCTCCTGCAGCTTGGGTGGCTACCACTGTTATCTTTGCGGGCGTGTATTGTGGAGCGTCCCTTGCTTGGAAAGTTTGCGGTCCAATAATATTACCCACGCTGAAGCTGGCAGAGATGAGCGCTATAGAGACGACTCGCTTTGTATGTCCGGCAACATTTGAGGCTGTCCACTGGTAAATTACGATCAGGGTGGCTGTGATGGCGTTGACCAAGTAGATACCAGCGAGTTGCGCCGCACGGTTGGATTTGGGTGCGAAAGACATAAGCCCACCTCCTAGAACCCCCGGTACGCAACACGCAACAATCCAGGCCCACCGATGCGATGTATAACGTACGCCGAAACCGACTATGAGTGTACTCGCGATCGACACAACACCCGATGGCATGTTGAGAAGCGCAGAGTCCGGAGGTGAAAACCCAAAAGTATTGATTAAAGTTGCAGAATAAGTGGTGATCACACCACTTGATATGGATATCTACCCACGCTATATCAGCCTTTTACGATGCAAGTAGTGGGATTCCAACGTACCAGGATGGTAAGGAGCACCATCAACCACAACTGAAGATCGAGCACCACCTCCAATATTTGTTTGACTTTGATTCGGTTATTCTCAATGCCTGTTTGATTGACTGCGACATGCTTTAGCAGTGCTACTTTCTCGGCCTCTGAGAGGAATCGAGCTTTTAGCGGTGAATCCGGTAATAAGAGTATGGTCGCAAAACCGATGGTGACGGTAACAACACCAACGACGACAAACATTATCTTCCATCCCGCAAATGAAGCTTCCTTATGAACCTGTTGGAATGCATAGGACACTATACCCCCAATAATCTGCCCGAGGCCGAGACCAGCGTACCAAATGCTAAATCTTGGAGCTGCCTCGGACTTCGTGTACCATTGACTACTGATGAGCATCAAGGAGGGAGCAATTGCAGCTTCAAAAACGCCCAGAAAAATCCTCGCGGCTAGAAGAGAGTGGTAGTCGTGTGCAGCTGCAGTGCATGCGGTTGCGATTCCCCATAGGACAACGTTTGCCCCAAGCCATTTCGCAGGAGGGACTTTCTGAAGGATAATTCCTATCGGTCATCAAATTAGATACGCTGAGCGCAGGTTATCTCTCAGGGGCGTACCGTTGGGTATCTCAGCGATTAGATAGGCTATGAAGAAGGACGTGGCAGTGTTGGAGAACTCGTCGCCGTGAAGCTTTAGTTCTTTCGTAAGGCCCATGACGGCAGCATACTGTGAGTTTGATAAGGACGTGTTGAAAATAAGATCATTCACGCAGAACACACATTGAGCAAGACCTTGTCAATGAATTGCATAGTGTAGCAGCAAAACATTATGGGCACGATCCACCAGTCAATCTTTCGGCGAAGAGCCTTCAACTCCAACACAGACCATTGCGAGGTATCATGCTCTTGCACGTACCAATACGCCTTATCAAGGTCCCTTCCTCGAGTGTCATGTTCGGTATCGACTTTGTCAGGGGTGTTCAAGCTAAGATTCTCGGGGGTCGATGCTTCGGCGTGGGTGTCTGCTGAAATTTCAGACTTCAAAGGAGCCATATCGCGTCTTTGTTCCACAAATGAGGCAGGGTGGGACCTGGTTACACAGCAATGACAACAGAATTTGGAATCGAGTTGCGAGAGGGGACCTCAGGAGGAACATCGAAGATGCCATCCTTGATTGACACTTCTACGGATGAACAGCCTCTTGCCTCATCGTTCATTTGCCGCACGAAGATAACGCTATGCAAGGGCCCTAGGAAGAATCAGGTGGGGGCGTCTCGTGGCAGTCGCCTTGCATGCTGCAGCTACAGGGTCTCATCACCTCAGACAAAAACTCTGGTGAGTTTCGTCATGTCATCTAACCATATCAAGACATGCAAGCGAGATTCTGGACAGCATGATTGGTTCTAGCCAGCCAAGACACTAGCAGCGTTGCCCATCCGATGTGTCGATACTGTACACTATGGTGCAAGTTGGTCCTGGTACACGTACACGAATCCTTCACCTCTGGAAATGCAGCAATGATCGGCATCTACTATAAGTGCCCATTGATCCTGCCTAAAGGGAGAATAATAAGCTAGAGTAGTAAGACTCTCATGAACTGCCTTAAGCGCTCTTATCGTTGGAAATAGAACTCCTTGTGTGTGGGCACCTGCTAGGGCCGGTTAGGGCTAGGGCTACTAACTGGATACGGTAAGGCTTTCTCCGGATCCCCTATATAAAATTTAGAATAACAAAGCTTTATTATTAAGATAATTAATTACTTAATTCTCTATATTAATTCATTATATTTGTAACTAATTATTCTAAAGGGTTATAAGCTTGAGTTCAGCCTTATTATATACCTTATAATTATTTCAACTAATATTAATACCCTGGACGCGTTATTTAGTATTATATATTAATATTTTTATAAATATCTTTATATTCTCTTTCCTATAAATCCTTTTACCTTAATATAATTAATATAATAGATGGATTTATATTATATAAGATTAATAAGCTAAAGAGAATAACCAACTAGTTAAGGTTTAAATATAAAATAAAGGTAGTATAAATAATAAATAGAGTATAGGATATAGTTTATAAGAGAAAAGTTAAACCTATTTATATAAAGCTAGAAAAGTTAATTAATATTATTAAATCTACTACCACCGCCACCTATAATATTAAGATAGATAAGTAAATAAAGGGAGAAGAAGATAGAGAAGATACTATTAATAAATAAAATATAAAGAATAAGAAGGCTATAGCTCGCCTTATATTCTATATTAAGAAAGGATTAAGGTAATATATTAAGAACTTTATTATATACTTTAAGTAGTAAAAAATATTAAAGAAGATTTATAAAGTATCTAACCTTATTATAAGGAGTTTAATATTATTAAAAATTACTTATATAGAGTTAGCTTTATATAAAGGAATTTAGGAGTATTTAGAGATAATAAAGAAACAATATATTATATTAATTAATATAGGATATAGTTTACTAGCTTGAGTTTTATCTATTTTTTTTTAATTAGGATTAAAAGATGGATTAAAATTCTATACTTTTTAACTTATATAGATAGCTAAGGTATTTAGTAAAGAATTTAAGATTAATAATATAACTAGTACCCTATTTAAGTATAATAATAGACTTAAACTTTTTAAAGATACTATTAAAGTCTTAGCAGCTAAATTTAGTAAGTAAAATAAGGCGAATTAGGATAAGAAGAAGAAGAAGTTGAAAAAAGTAAAAAAAATAAAAAAGCTAATATATTTTTATTATAATATGAAGGGATATCTAAAAGATAAGTATTTTTATTTAATAAAGGAGAAACGACCTTATAATTAAAAGCTTAATAAGGAGGAACTTTTAATTAAGTATATTAATAAGAAGAAAGTATTTATATCTAAGATTATTATATTTAAAGGAATTAACTATAAGTATACTTCATCCTTTAAAGTTATAAATATAAGGATTTTAGCTCCTGACTTAGATAATAATAAAGAAGACGTGGTTTATATAAACTCTATATCTAATATATATATTTTATAGGATTACTCGAAGTTTAAGAATAATTATATACTAAGCTTTAGTATAATATCAGGCATTAAGGGTTAGATACTATAGATATATAGATAAAAAACAGTTTATTTTTTAATACTTATTAATAACGAGATCTCTTAAATATAACTTACTAATATATAATATGTCCTAAATATAAACTATAACCTAATATTTATTACCTATCTAGAAGATAAAGGCTGTTGATTTAAGATTAAGGGTAGAAATTTTAATGTGTTTTTAAAATCTAGTAATGAACTAGTTATAAGAGGAAAACGCTTTAGGATAAGCTAACTTCTTAACTTAAATTATTAATAATTATTAAGAGTAATAAGATCCTCGAAGGTTCCTAAAGCTAACTATATTTTATAGGATTAATAGTATTACTATATAAACTACTTAAGCCTAGTAGATATAAAATATTTTATTAAAATCGCGACCAGAATAAATCCTAAATCTGTAGATAGACTATAGAAATCTGAATTTAAGTATAAATAGTACGAAGACTACTTATATAGTAAATAGATTAAGCGATATTATTATATACCTTATTAATAAAACCCTACTTAATAAGAAATAGAAAAAGGAGCGCTTATATACTCTAATTTTATTAACGAGAGTAATATTAAGTAAATAATAAGAGGTTATAAATATATACTCTCCTTTATTTATAATATAATTAATAAAACCTGGATTTATATATTAAAGAGGAAGTCTAAGGTTCTAAGTATTTATAAAAACTATTTTACTATACTAGTAAATTAAGAATATCTAATTAAATTCTTTAAGTTAGATAATAAGTATATTTATACTTTAATAAAGTTAATATTTAAAAAAAAAGGAATAAAATAAATATTATTCACTATCTATACTTCTAACTAAAATATAGTATCTAAGCGTACTTTTTATACTTTATTTAGATATATAAGAGTAATACTTAAGAATAATAATTTTTTTTAGTCTATATAGGGTGAGGCTATTAATATAATTATCTATTTAAAGAATAGATCGCCGTTATTACTTAATAAAAATACCACTTCTAAGAAGTCTTAGATAGGAAGAAAGATAGAATTTAGATATATTCATCCCTTTAATTATATTATATATATATATAATAATAATTCTAAGTGGGATAAACTTAATAGAAGATTAACTAAATATAAGCTCTTAAGTTATAAATAGGGGAACTAGTACTATTTATAAAATATTATTAATAAATATGTTATTATATTAATATAAATTAAATAGAAGTTAGACTCTTCTATTAATAGAAAAAAAGGGGACGATGATTTAAAAAATAAGACTTCTTAGAAGTTCTTTACTCCTAATTTTAATAAAAATAGTGGTTTAAATGAAAATACTAGTAATTACCAAGCTCTACTAAATTCTGCTTTAAAATTTAAAGATATTATTTAATAAATTGAATATAATTTCTCTATACTTTAAATTAACTTTTTAATAATATAAATTAACTTTAATAAGGAATCAGTCGATAAGATTATATAATTTAATATTAAAAATATATAAGATAATATATTAAAACTAGAAGAATTAAATCCTCGTCTTAGAAATATATAAATAAGGTAATAGGTATAGATTAACTATATAATATTAGCAAAGCCTTATAGTAAATATAGTTAAAACTTTATAATAAGAGTTTATATTATTATTATCATCTTACTACCTACTATTCTAGTAAATATCGAGGAAGCCCTTAGTGGACTTAATAAAGAAATATAGAAATAAACTTTTATAAATAAACTTAAGTCTTTAAAGGATAATAATATATAGGAAGAACTAGGTCCTATACTTAAAAATAGAAAAATACTTCTTAGCCGCTAAGTTCTAGTTTATAAGATTAATACTAAAGGAAATATTACCCGCTATAAAACTAGATAGATAATAAAGGGATTTTATTAAAAAAAAGAAATAAACTATAATAAGATATTTTTAAGCGTTATTAAATCTATAAATTAGAAAATCCTTCTTACTTTTAGGGTTAAGTATAATTATAAAGTTGAATATAATAATATTATTATTATATTTTTTAAAGTACTATTAAAAAAAATTATTTATATAGAGTAGCCTTATAACTTTATTAATAGGAATTCTTAATATAAATATTATCTACTTAAAGTCTTATATAGTTTAAAGTAATTATCTAGGAAATAATATAAGACCTTAAAGAAATTTCTAGAAAAGATTAATTTTAAATATTTTATAAAAGATTACTTTATTTTTATATATAAGACTAGAGTAATTATAAGTGTCTATATTAATAATATTCTTATACTTAAGCTATTAAAAAATTTAATATTTAAGCTTAAATAAAATCTAGATATAAGATTTTAAATAAAGTATTTAGGTAATATTTTATATTATTTTAATATATTAATAACTTAAGATTGCGAGTATAGGATTATCTAGATTAATTAGACTAGCTTTATTAAGTAGTTTATTAATTAATTAGATTTAGCTAGTTATAATTCTATTTTAACTTTAATAGAAACTAGGAGCGACCTTATAGTCGCTTTAAAGAAATATATTATAGATAAATATAAGGTTACTAGATACTACTCCTTAATAGGAGCTTTTTAATAATTAATTATAATAATTAGACTAGACCTTACTTATACTATTAATAAATATAGAAGATAATTAAATAATCTTACCCCTAAATATATTAATATAATTAAGAGAATTATAAGATATTTAGTTAGTATTATAAATTATAGGCTATACTATAGGCTTAAAGATATTAGTAAAGATATAAATTTTAAAGGTAAACTTATTAATTAAATAAATTTATTCTAGGTAGATTATAAGGATATGTTTAAGGCTATATTTAAATATATTTATTAACTATAAAATAGTTTAATTAGCTAGTTAAGTAAAGTATAAGAACTTTATATATTATTCACTATAGAAGCTGAGTATATTGCTTAGACTAATATTATGAAGAAGGTTATATTCCTAGTATAGTTACTTAAAGAGTTAGGGTATAATAAGGAGGATATAAGGCTAGCGAGGATATTAAAAGATAATTAATTAGTTATTAAGATAGCTAGGAATTTTATTAATTACTTATAAATAAAGTATATCTGAAATAAATACTATTTTATATAAGAGCTTATTATAAAAACTAAAGATTTAGTGGTAGACTATATTAATACTAAGGATATACTAGCTGATAGTGTTATAAAGCTGTTAAGTTCTTAGCTATTCCTCTTATATAGATCTATACTTGAAATGGCTAGGAGGGGTGTTAAATAATAAATATCTACTATTGTTATCGATAGTGTCGCTGTCGTTCTAAATAGGAGCGTTGGAAATAGAACTCTTTATATGTGGGCACCTACCAAGGCTGGTTAGGGCTAGGGCTACTAACCAGATGCGGTAAGGCTTTCTCCGGATCCCCTATGTAAAATTTAGAATAGCAGAGCTCTACCGCTGAGACAATCAACTACTCAATCCTCTATGTCGATCCATTGCATCTGCAACTGATCATTCTAAAGCTTATCAAGTACGGTAGAATGACCTACCGCTACAAGGAAACCAACAAAACCACTCCAGTACATCATGGTACCAGCACCGTTAGGAATCAAACGTATCACGGTTAGTAGACAGACAGCTACTCCTAGGTGCGAGCAATACCAATCAACACCGTCTTATCAGATAAAGGAAGCGATAAGTGGAGACAAGAGAACGGGGTTCCGGTAGAATATAATGGTTAGCCTCCTGTATGAGGCTTCGTATGAGCCGCCTTCTCGGTTCGGTATGATCCTAGTTGATCGTCCCGTGAAGCGGGACGTTCTTGCGAGTCCTGCCAGACTTTGAATTATCTTAGCACCTTCCAGCCAATGCTAGGTCGAGAAGGTTGTGTCGAAGGTAGGGATAGGTCTGGCGATCCTGTTATTTAATGAATAACGCTCGGGCATGCGTCCCGACTTGAGGACACCCGTAATTACCTCCTTAGTGTGGGGTTAAGTTGCGTGGCCGCGCCACGATTGGTGTAGCGAAGAAAGCTCTGATGGAATTGCGATAGATTTTCATACTGCATTAGACACGTCCAGGCAGGTGTTCTTTGGCGCCGGCGTATCAACGTGGGCGACGTGCGTCACAGGCTGATTGCGAATTTCGATCCTGTTTCGCCTAGTACGAACTTGCCGCCTGCCGCCTTCCAAGGGGCGGGGGAAGATGCCGTTGGCCGCTATTGACTACGGGATGTACATGTACTTGACCAAAAAGCGTCTGGTGCTCAATGGGTGGCTTAATTTTGGCCGTGGCTGACACGCCAACAGATAAATGAGCAGGAAAAGAGGTCTTTTCTGTCGGAGGAATAGCTCTGGCGTGGAAATTTGTATCAGAAATACAAGGGAAAGGCCGCCCATTGCGATCTTTAGTTCGCTATCTGACAGGTAAATTCATTACTACAGCACTGACAGTAGGTCGCGGCTGGCGCACTAGATTCAATGCTAGCAGGTGGATCGAGACGTTAGACCAAGCCACTAAGCCACTCGGTAAAGAAAGAACGAACATCCACCAACAGGAATTCCTGTCTAATGTTCCAACGGATTCGAGTGCAGGACGCGAAGGACTTGGGGAGGTGATAGGTGATAGCTGGCTTCGATTGGATGCCAGAAGCCTCGAACCATAAGTGATTGGCAAAGATCCTTCCGACGCCAACAGCTGGACATGGACATGATTGGAGGATCTTGACCTCTTGAGGCCAACATGCCGAACCGTGCATATTATTGCAAATCTACACGTACTATGGTACCTCGCACTCGCGACCGGGAGTACCTGCGTATATCCCATTTCTGCCACTGGCATCATAACGTCGATCGGGCGAACGATCCCATCTGTCTTCTGCCGTCATACTAAACGATAGTCCTCGATTGGACATCCCTGTTTCTGTAGCGATCAGGGGTTGCTATTCCAAAGCAGAAAGGTGCAATGCAAACCGCGGAGCTCCATCCTGCGGGCCATCTGTCGTGAACCGGGAAATCATCACAGGCCGCATAGTTGCCAACAGTGAATATCAGATATGAAGAAAGCCGCTTCTGTCATGCCGGTTCTCGTAGTGCGTTGCACAATCCTCTTCACACATAACACATATTGATAGAGGCAGCTATAGTACATGTTGATTGCGCATCGACAATTATGATATTGTTACTTCTCCCACAATAATTATACAACACCTTTTCTCGTCACTAGGCCATCCTTCGCTAAAATCATATTAATTATGACTTGGGTTATAAACGGTTCTTCTCACTTGGACAATATATCGAACTACAAGACCATCCTAGGAGTATGCATTGCTTTGCCAATATTGACAACAACGGTTGTAGCGGCTAGAGCATACACTCGGGCGATTTTGTTGAAAGTATTGGGACTTGATGACTGGGTCACTTTCTTTTCAACAGTAAGTGGTTTGATCCGAGTTCTTGGCCTAGATCTCTGACAGCGTCGAACTAGATTTGCGGCATCATCTATGCAGCCCTTTGCATTGAACAGTCAAGATGGGGTCTTGGGCTGCCCATCACAGATCGTCCAAAGCCCAACCTAGATCAGTACTCTGTGGTGAGTGCAGCGTTGACAGTGAGCTCTCCATGTTTTCACTGATATTAATGGTATTGGCACAGGTCAACTTCGCCGGGCGACCTTTCTACCAGATTGGCATCCTTGGCTTCAAAGTCGCTCTATGCTGGGCATACCTGCGTATCTTAAAGACCAGCCAGAAGCCCAGATATAGAGCCTTGGTCTGGACGGTCATGATCGCTTGTATAATTGGACATGTTGCTGGGGCCTTGATCCTGATTTTCCAATGCTCGCCTGTGCGCAAGTCATGGTATCCCCTAACGCCTGGGACCTGTCTCCCGAACGACGCAACATTCTATGGCCTGGCTGGCGTGTCGATCTGCTTTGACGTGCTCATCTTCTTCCTCCCGATCCCACTCCTGCTGAGTCTCAATATCGACGCCAAAAAGAAAGTGGTTCTCTGTGGTGTTTTTTTACTGGGCCTCCTCACAACAGTATGCTCGATCTTGCGCATGTACCAAATCACCGCAATCGCCAAGACCGGCAATTCGACCATGTTAGTACTTTGGGGCGTTATAGAGCTGAACATTGGAGTATGCTGGTCCTCTGCATTGAAGCTAATGATAGCTGACTTCTTCTGATAGATATTGCTCACCTGCATCCCGACTCTCGGTCCTCTTTTCCCATTCTTCCACGGCTCCACTGCTGGCCATCCTTCCAAGAACGTGTATCAGCTCTCCTCCATCCATAACCACCGTAACACAGTCAATGGTGTGGTTTCATCCGAAGCTCCTTTTGACAAATACGGCAGCTACCGGCGGGACTTTAATGCAGGTGGTGACAATCACGTCGATACCTCAAGCCAGGAGGACACTGTCAGACTGAAAGACCCGCACTCGGAGATCTTAAAAACCACGGACATCCGTGTCAGCGAGGACGAGCCGGACAGGAACATTGGCAGCGCTTACACGAGGGCCTGGTAGCTCTACGAGGGTTCTTAGGCTGAGCCACCTGTCACCGGCTTATATATATTTTAATAAAAGCTTACGAAAAAGCACGCGGTGTATAGTTTACTGGATATAGGATGAGGACAATGCGGATGCCAAGTCTTCAAGACATATGCCACGATAACGAAAATGTTCTAGATAGTAGATAACGGACAGGACCTCCACCTGCAACGAAGATATTGGAATATAGCACTGGTTGCCCTAGCCTGATATTCAAGGAACAAGGACAAGCCAGAGTTGTAAAGTCAGGACCCATGACTAGTAGCAGCGATTCCTCATTCTGATGCTAATATGTCTGGGATACGTACCTTTCCGTGAAGACTCTAATAGTCAGAGGCACTTCCTGGGTCTGGCGAAGTTTTTTCTCGTGCTCTGGTCACTTTTGAGCACCGCCCAGTAGGCGAATTCGATCATTTCTTTGACAGTGCCTGACACCCATACTGTGACATCTCCAGACATTCAGCCTATATGAGACTGGTCTCATGTACTAACCCATGGAGTGTCTCAAGTTCGAGATCGTCGGAATGCAGCCCCAGACCCTGGAATCCCCATATAAGCTTGAAGACCCTGAGCCAATTGTAGTATTCCCATATATAGTCCCCTCATTTTATGACAGTATAGCCTCGCTGTCTTTGGGCGTGCAAGCACTGGGCTTTGCGAAGTACTTCGAGTACCCAGAGCCTTCAGAAGAGTGCGGCGATAATGGGCGGACATGGTTGACGAGTGCAACAGTCGGATCCAGTCGGGAGCCGTGACTGGTAATTGTGGTGAGGATCTGGAGACCAGGAGCAGGCCTGGGAAGGGAGTGCAAGCTATGGAGTAGCTTCAGGATGAGAGATCGTTGGGAGCGGCTCCAACAGCACTCGCGTAAGCTGGAATACGATGGAACATCGTGTACAGCTGAGTTGCGCTTTTGATCCAAGGGTTGTTCATAGCACTGTCATGAGCGACTGTCATGAACGACACCAACGAGGAATCACAAAAGTTCAAGATGGCCGTTGCCAAGATCGCTGGCTGACTAATATCCGTTGCCCGACGATCGCCGTGGGTGACAGCTGCCGTTCCAAGATCCAGAGATCGATTCCAACTTTTGCGTCATTGTACCGCAACCTGTAAGCCTGCTCACTTTCTTCTCCTCATACATGCTTGATTTGCTCTATCATCCCTCTTCACATATGTTACCTGTATATAGTTGTCGATTTAGTGTATCTATGAAATCAATATCATCAGCTCTCAATTACTGTCACAATGGACAAGGACATGCCACCCTCGAATAACACTCCCATCAAGAAGCTCCAGAGTTCTACACCAACAAAGCAAGATGGTACAACTAGACGTGGTTCGCTAACTCCACGCAAAGTGTCTGCCTCTGCAATTCGTCCCCAGGCAACAAGAGCCAAGTCTTCTTCTTTGGGCCCAAAAAAGAACCCTCCAAAACTCCCACCTAAAGATGAGAATGCAGTCAAACCTAACTCTCTGCAGCCCCGAAAGCCTTCGACAGCACCAAGAAGACCCTCAAAACTGAACGGCAAGCCGTCAACCACTAATTCAAAGCGGAAGCCTCCCAAGCTTCCGCCAAAGCGAAATGGCGAGCAGCGTCCGGCTCTACAAGCAAGGAAGTCTTCTGCCGTCCTAGAAAAGGATATTGAATCAAGGATGAAAGAGATGGATGCTCGGAAGAGCCAAGGCGAGCAGCAGGATCTCAAATCAATCCTATCAGACTCACAACGGGAAGAACTTACAAGTCTTACCTCTGCTATCATGGATCGAATGCGGAAGACCATCGAAGATAATTTCGATGCCACGGCTACACTTCAAAAAATTCGAAATGAGAACAGTGAGGAAGATGATTTGGCCAATATCGACTTCGATCCGGGCACCGTTGACGTAGGAGAGTACGACAAGGAGCGAAAGTTGCGTGACGAACGGCTCAAGGAACTCTCCAAACCACAGATGCGGGAGCTAAAGGAGACAAGCCTGCGATGGTTCGATGACTGGCGAGCTGGCTTCATGCGCCGAGTGGCTGACGCGGTAGACAAGAAAACGCCACTACAGCAGACGCAGGAAGCCACACCAGGGCGGCCAAAGGCTGATATGAGCCGGCAAATCCCACCGAAGCTTGAGCACCTGTTTCCTCGTATTCCAACTCCGCTGACAAAGTTGCCGATCTCGAGGCGCGAGCTCATCCTGCACTCTTTTCTTCTACTTCTGCTAAGCTTAGAGAATTATAACGCTGCTTCCAGAGTATTCCTCCTCTACCTAACATCAAGTCTCAAGCTAGGGCTAAAGAGCCTGCGCGAGGATGAAGAGAGAACTGCAAGGGGCCTTTTGCAGGCGGCGAAGCAAATATCGGCTACCCGAGAGACGATTGAGAAGGGCAAAGAAAGTGAAGAGTCGCGCAAATGGAAGATGAGACTCGCTACTGTTGCCGGCGCGGCTATCGTTGGACTCTCTGGTGGCTACGCTGCTCCTCTAATCGCGGCAAGTGTTGGCGGGATCATGAGCGAGCTCGGCCTCGGGGCTTCTGCCGCTGCAGGATATCTGGGAAGCGTTGCAGGAAACACATACTTGGTGGGAAGTCTTTTCGGGGCATATGGTGGGCGTATGACTAGTGAGATGATGCGCAATGTTTCTGCTGATGTTCAGGACTTTGCGTTTCTGCCCGTTCACGGAGAGCGCAAGGAACACAAAGACTCCATCGAGGCGGTCACAGACAGCCGGCGACTGCGAGTCACAATTGCGATATCTGGCTGGCTGCTTGAAAAGGAGGAAGTGGTCACACCGTGGCGCGTGCTTACTCCTACTTCTGAGGTCTTTGCGCTCCGCTTTGAACTTGAGTCCCTCATGAAGCTCGGCCAGAGCATTAATACCATGGCCTCGAATTCAGCTTACGGCTACGCTCAGTCTGCTTTCGCTACTCGGTCAGCCTACACGGAGCTGTCTTCGGCTATCTGGCCCTTGGCTCTTGTTAAGATTGCTCGCGTGGTGGAAAATCCATTTAGCTTAGCCAAGTTCCGTGCAGAGAAGGCTGGAAGGGTATTAGCGGAGGCTCTCATTAACCGTACCCAGGGAGAGCGACCCGTCACGCTTGTTGGCTATTCGCTTGGCGCAAGAGTCATATGGTCTTGCTTAACAACTCTCGCAGAGCGCAGGGCGTTTGGTCTTGTTGAGTCTGCTGTGCTCATCGGGTCACCATCTCCATCCGACATAAGCACCTGGCGCTTGATGCGGACTGCTGTCAGTGGTCGACTGGTCAACGTATATTCGACGAACGACTATTTACTCGCTTTCCTCCATCGAGCATCCAGCCTGCAATATGGTGTGGCGGGCTTGGCGCCCATCCCAGGATTGTCAGGAGTTGAGAATTTTGACCTCTCCGAAACGGTTTCGGGTCATTTGCGTTATCGATACCTCGCTGGAGCTATACTTCAAAAGATTGGATTCGAGGGCCTTGATAAAGTTGAGATTGCCAAAGAGGCGGAGGCATTCAAAAGGATGACAGAAGAAGAGAACAAGCAGGATCTTGTGCAAGATGCAAAGAACAGCGCTGGAGAGCTGTACAAGCAGTATGAAAAGCGTAAAAAACATAGTCCCAACAAGAAGATCAGTGACGCGGACGCAGAGAAACAGGCAACGGCTATGGAAAAAGAAGTCCAGCAGAAAACTCAAAAGGGCCTAATGCAATGGGCAGCGGAACAACTCTACATATCCCGGCCGCCAGTGCCTTCTACTAGAGATTCTAAAAGTAAACAATCGAGTCCAATGGATGCATCTAAAGGCAAGGCAAAGACCCCTGAACAAAACAAAGATGCTGCGGCCAAGTCAATGTACCAGCGTGCTAAAGAGGCTGTGTATCTGACACGTTCTGGCGGACCTGAAGGGGAGAAGGCTGCAAAAGGCAAAGCAGCTGAGGCTCAAAGCGCAGCCTCATCTGCGGCGCCTCGCTCATACCTTTCTACTGCTGCAGGCTACATTCCCAGCGGGTACATTCCCAGCTTTGGAGCATCTGGGAAAGCAGAAAAGGCTGTCGACGGCTCCAAAGCAAAGCAAGCCACCAAAAAGATACCATCATCTAATGACAAGACCGAAGCAGTCGCTGGAAGTGAGGTTAAGCCTAGGAAAGAGAAGACGGACAAGGCAAAGAAACCAAAGATGTCAACTGTGCAGGAGAAGCCCGATGAAAATTTGAATGGCCTTGCGGAAGCGACGACCAAAGATGATGCGGACGTGGTAAATCCTGCGATATTGGCGACCAAGGGGCAGGAGCAGGAGCAGATCACGGCCGCCTCAACAGCAGGTGAAGATACGCCAACTGAAACACCCAAAAAGACCAACGTCTCAGCCAGTGACACCACTCACCAAGCTCCAGAATCAGGTGGCATGACGAGCTACATACCATCCTTTGGCTTTGGATCATCATCAAGAAGTTCCAAAGAATCAGTCCCAGGATGGACCCCAAGTACCTCTGATGACCCCGGCCTGCGAGAAAGCGGTGATGACAAAACGGCAGACGAAGCAGAGGGCGGGGCAGAAAAGTCGGCAGAAGACGAGTCATCCCAGGAGGAAGAGAGCAAAACGCCTAAAGAAAAAGTGTCTAGCTACGGTTCTTACATCCCATCGTTCGGCTTTAGCAGTTTGTCCGGGAGCAAGTCCAAGGAGGCGACAAAAAGTGGAGAGAAGGCTCCGGAAGAAAAGGGAGATGACGGCAATGCCAAGGAGGCTACAGAAAGCAAGGAGAAGGCCACAGAAGATCATGAAAGTGATGTTGAAGCTCCAGAAGAGGATAAAGATGCAGGTGAAGCTAAGGAACAGACAGAGAACGACAAGGCGAAGAAAGCGGAAATCGATAAGGACGCAAATACAGCGGGTCTAGAGGATCCGTTTGTGGACTGAGCTAAAGCTAGCTCATGGCTGTGAGGTTGCAAGCGTTGTGCGCCAGCGATGTATCTATGTGATCATGAACTGTCAATGCAGCGATGGTTTCTTGAATACTCTCCCATTAACTCGAACTACTTGCATCAGGCATAACGTAGAGAATAAGATTCGTCAGTGTGCGCCCGCCGACGCAACAGCGTGTTTTTATTGCGTTTAATTAATGGTTTTGGCTATCCCAGCCCCATACTACAAGCTCCCTAAATTTTCTCAGTAACAAGGTGAAGCATGCGCGGTGGTCCTGGGGTTAATACTCAACCGGATTTGTTCCGCCCCAAAGACCTCATCGTCAGCTGTTGACGCTTTCCAGTAGTACTAGGGCGATGACTTTGGGTCAATACCATTTGTAGACTAATAGGTGAACCTCGGTCAAAAGCAGAACAACCGAGTGGCTTCGCGGAAACAGGACGCTGAGGGGGAACAGGTGCGTATAACTCTGTATTACCCACTTCACTTCCACGGCCTCAACACGAAAGAGGACGTTTCCAGGCTGAAGGGGGCGTAAGGGTCGGACGAGGTATGGTCAATCGGATCAGACTGTCCGCATATGGTTAACTAGTCTCAGAAACTTGCTGTCCCTGATCATGGAGGCTACGTTAACCTTAGACCGTAGAGCTCAAAAAACCAATAGCCAGATCGTTGCAGGCGCTAGTGAGACGCAGTGCGAGTAGAGAAGCCAATTGATCCATACGCCACGCCGCGCATGCTTAATCCTAGGGCGAGGAAGTGGCTTCGGGTGGACCTTGCGGGGCGTTCGTTGTATACGTACGCGCTGTATCATAGTCTCGCTTCCAAGCACCGGATTGGGATGCACCAGGGTGATGTGTTACATCGAATATAGCCCAATGCTCGCCACATGGTACCATCTAGGCCCTACACTTAGTGACTGCCCCTACCAAGAGTTTCAATGATAATGTCAGTGAATGATCGGGTGCTTTAGGGGGAGTAACTGACACATCACTCCGCGTTGAGTGAAGCAGATAATCCTGACGTTGAGTGACATCAAACATTGTTTCGGCTTTGACATGCCACAGGTATCCAGCTCTGATCAAAGTGTTTAAGATAGGGTGAAACACATTCCAGTATCAAATGATATCACTGTTCGAGTGAACATATGCTTTATTTGCCTACAAAATCTGTAGCGGCCGGGATCCGTTGTAAAATCCAGATTTTCACCTGTCCTAGTGCTGGATTAATCTTCCAAAGACCAACAAGCTCTAGATATCTTGTATTGCTGTCAAGGTACATCCCCTCATATGTGGCAAATGCTCCCACCGCCTATGGTTTGCCACTTTCAAGTAGAACAGGGAGGCGGTTGTGCTTGCGCCCGAGATCTCTGTCCATACGCAATATGCTCATAAAAGCTCGTGATTAGAAATATAACACTCCTTCCGCGCACAGTTTGATTCGCCCGGGTCATGAGCTTGTCCGAAGTTTCTGTGTTTTTATGCCCCTTCCGAATGAGGGTTCCGTAAGTTGTTGGGCCACCCTGAACTTTTGGTATTTAAATGATCTCGGTCCTTCTTCACCATGGTAACATCTTTTTAACTTCGGGAACCGTGAGGCCGTGAGAGTGTTGAGTTATGTCTAAGAAGGCGGACTTTTCGGTAATACCTGAGATCCTCATCCTCATCCTAGTCCATGAAGGAATGTTAAAAAAGCATAGGTAGCCGACTTCATCCGGAAGACGAAGGCGACGAAGCCAAATGGTTGGAAGCAAGTCAACGACGTCAAAGAAGGGGAAATCGTTCTTCTCGCTGGGCAACCTTGTGAGGTGGATGATCTCGAGGCATGGTGGGCTAGCAAGCCCGGCCGAAGTGATGGTACGATGAAGGTGACTGGATTCAGTCTCACTCAAGACATAGAAGTCGAACAGACGTTCAATATGTGGACGGATATTCCGATCTTCACAGGGGAACCCAAGAAGTGTGACTATGTTGTTGTACGAAGAACCGCAGTCTCTCCCAAGAGGGAATCATTGATTGACTTGGTAACCAGATCGGCCTTCAAGGCAATACTTTACAACTCAGCGAGCTCAACAACGCCAGTCTACCCCTGCCGTTGGAAATCACTGAGGAAACAAGCGGAGGGGACATTCGGCAACTTTTCAAAGAAGGAAAACGTATTAGTACGTCTTCCGCTCTACACACGTGGACGTCCTCGAAGGCTAACGAAGAAAAAGTTGTGCGTGTCAAGAGCTTTTTGGAAATTAGGAGGATCGTCAAATATAATGACATCCCAGAGAATTCAGACTGAGCTCAACAACGACAATTTGAGGCTACCTGAGACTAGCGGTCAGGACCGTGTTGCTACGTCCGTGGAATGTATGGTTCGAAATGGCCGCCAGTTGAACAGGTACTTTTGGGGTGGTTTTTTCATAACGATTGTCGAGCCGACTGGCGATCTCCACCAAAATAGGCCCCTAAGGCGATGCGCCTGGGCCCTAAGAAACCAGTAATCGCCGCCCCGACAACCGTTATTATAAACCAATTCGAAAGTATCATATCAGCATTCCGCTAGCGACGGACCGAAATGCTATCGTTTTTCGGCCGACAGAGATAGATTGAAATTGCTGTTCAGAGTAGCTGCTGGCAATATTGTCGAATTGATTGACTCGCTGAACGAAGATGCCCCCAGTCCAACGAATATGTCAATCGCAGATTTTGCGCCCCATAAGAAGACTCCTATTGCCTCTCTTCCACCTGCATCACATCAGACTTTGCCGTCATTTTACGCTCTCTGACATTCCCTGAGACAATCATTGCTTTTTGAATCTGCTTACCTGCAACGGCCCAACCTGGCTGAGACTTAGTCAGCAAACAATGATCATAGATCTGAGTAGATATTGTGTAGAGCTCTAAGAATGAAGACACATCTCGCGAGGGATAGCATCTTTTCTCGGCGCCGGAAAGGATTCCATCGGGGAAGAAATTCAGCATAACTATTGCGATAGTATATTCCCCTACCTTTGTAAGTGATCATCGAAGAGTACTGCCGAACTGTTGAGAATCTATGCACTCACCAACGGTATACTTTCTTGGTGTCCGCATTGAATTCGGTAATCGTTCTGTAGCTTTTGCAGACAGAAATTCAATGTCTTGATCGCCATAGCGTCTAACTTCTACCATGTACAGAAGCTCAATTGTAGCTTTACAATCTTGCCTTGTTGCATCCAATTGTTGTCGGCGGTGCAATAGTAGTCGTTCGATATTCCTGAGGTCACGTTACCAGACGAGGCTCCTAGTTCTACTGTTGATGCTATTCGAAAGCTCATGAAAACGACAATTAAGAGGAACAATCTTTCAATGAGATGACCGGATTGTCGTTCCGTCATTATTTACACAAAGTTGAAGTTGAGCGAGAAGCCCCTGGCAGACGAGTGAATATCAACAAACCTCACGTGGCTAAACAGCGGATCGGATCAACGCATAAAGGTTAATGGTGTCGTTTCGTGAGACGTCACCTTGTTCGCGCATAAGACGCATGGCGCATAGTCTTACTGATGCCGGTATTACTGGTGGGATTCTTCGGCATTTCAAAACATCTAACCTCCATCTCTCATTGGGAGTCAGACTTGTGTGCTCATTCATGGACGTCTGATGCTTATAATATGATGCTTGTATGCAATATTCCAGAGGTGATAGACCGTGAAGATCTCTAAGGAGTCTTGGCACGCAAATTTAGTAGTATCCTATCGTGCCTGTAAAAATTCTGTTTTAGCGCCGCAGTAGTACTAAAATAGCTAGCGTATATACTAAAAAATATATATATTAATTATTTATCTAGAACTTAACTATTAATCATCTATTTAACTTTAAATTAAGTAGGATTAAAAGTATATATATATTTACTTATTTATTCTTATTTTCTTTTTAATAAAGATTCTTATTATTACTCTATATTTTTATTATCTTTATTATATCTTCTTTACTAAATAAATAAACGTGTTTTAATATTAAGTAATATTTATATATTAACTATAAAATTAATAAGATTATTAAATATATAGAAATTATTTAATTATAAATAATAAAAATAAAATATAATCTTATAATCTTTAATAATATTATAAATTTTAGTATATCTTAAAATTATTCTTATATACTAAATAAAAAAATAAAGACTATATTATTAATATAACTTAATAAAAAACTATTATTTTATTTATTTAAAATAATTTACTTTTTTTTTAATATATATAATAGCTTAAAGGTTAATAAAAAAATAATAAAAAATATTTTTTATTATTATAAGTAGATATATAAAAAAGTAAAAGTTTTTTTTAAATTTTTTTTTTTTTTAATATAATTAACTAAGTTTTAATAGACTTCTTATAAAATTTTATAATAAAATTAATATATATATAATTTATAGAAGGTAAAGCTTTATAAATAAATTACTTTTTAACTTATTTTTCTAAATAAGACTATCGTATATAAGTATATAAATAATAGAAAATATAAATAATTATAATTAAAAATAAAAATAAAAGTAAATACTTTATTTAAGTAATTAAAAAAATAATTAATATTATTAATATATATAATAAATAGTTATATTATCTAAAAAACTTATTATAATTTTATTAATAGAATTTTATTTAATAACTTTATCTATAATAAGGTATTTCTTTAATATATTTTAATAATATTTAAAGAACTTTATTTAATTATAATCTTAAATAATATTAGAATTTATTATTTAATAAAGTTAAGAATAATATATAAGTAAATAAATATTAATTTTATATATTTATTTATTTATTTATTTAATTATAATTTTATAAAAATATTATTTATAGTATTAAAATAATAGTTAAAGAAGTATAGTTATTTTATTAAATTATATAAATCTATATAAATAGATTTTAAGTAGTTTTTAAATAATATAATATTAGTATAAGTAAATAATAATAATTATAAAAAATTATTTAAAAGCGTAGATATTTACTATAAGAATTAAAAGATTAATATATAGATTATTAAATATATATAAATATCTAGATATTTTTTTTTCTATAAATATATATAAGACTAATATTCTTAAAAAGGTATAAAAGTATTAATATTTTATATATAAACTAGCTCTTTTTTTAAGTTTTATAAGCTTTTTACTTTATTATCTTTTATTTATAAAATTATAACTTTTAAGATTTAATAGAAAGGTTTTAAATCTCTTTTACTTTTTTAATATTAAATATATTATTAATTATATTATTCTTTTTATTATTATTTAAATTTAGATTTTTATCTAGTTTATAGTAAATATTTTATATATTAATATATTAAGTTTAATCTTATATTTCTATTTATATTACTAATATAAATAATTAAGTAGATAATAAAATTAAATTTTTAATAATCTTAATAAAGATTAAGCGATGTTATTAAGTTATATAATAATTAATTTAGTAAATATATTAAAATCTAAAAAGTTTATAAAATAAAATTTTAATAGAGTTAAGTATTTAATATTTAGTTATAAATTAACTATAAAATATTACTTAATAAATAATATCTAATTATTTAAGTTTTAATAAGAAATATTAAAAATAGAATTTTTTATATATATATATATAAATATATATAATTTATAAAATATATAATTAAATTATAAAATAATAAGAAAATTTTAATTATTAATTTATTTTTTTAAATTTTTATTATTAATAAACGTTTATAGATTATATAAAATATAATTTAATATTAATAAAAATATTAAATATTTCTAGCTATTATTTTAAATAAGTATTAATATTCTTTTATTATTAAATCTAAGTAATAATAATTATTTTTTTATTTAGAATTTTTTTTATATATATAAAAATAGTTTTTTTATATAAATTAATTTAATTTTATATATTATAAATTTAATTAATATATATATTCTAATTTAATATTAATATAAAATTATTTAATAAAATAAAAATATTAAATAAATATAAATATTTATAAATTCTTAATAATATAAATATAGAGTAAGGAGTAAATAAAAAAAATAATAATAATATAATTAATAATAATATTTTAAAATTTATTATTTACTTTATTATTTATAATATTAAAATATTTAAAAGTTTACTTATTTTATTATTAAATAAATTAATTATTAATAATATTAATATTTATATTAATATTAATTTTAGTATTAATAAAGTTAATTTCTTTATTTATTTTTTATTTTTTAATAATTTATAACTATCTTAAACTAATTATTTTAAATATATTTTATAATAAAAATCTTATAGTATTTATAAAGATATTATAATATATAAAATAATAATCTAAACTTAAGTCTTAATATATAGTTAAAAAAATTTATAATAATATTTATTATATTTAAAATATTATTTATTTATAAAATTTAAATAAAATTATTATTTATATTTTTAATTTTAGATAATCTATAGTATTTATATTTATAAATATTTATTTTAATTAAGTTTTATTTTTATAATTTATTTATTTTTTTTTATAATTATTTTATCTTAATCTAAAATTATATTATAAAAATAAATATTTTTATATATTTAAATATAATATTAGTCTTAGTATAAGTATATTAAAATTTTATTAAAATTTTAAAATTAATTATACTTTTTTTTATTTTAAAGTTATATTTATAATTTATTATTTTTTTAATTTTTTAAATCTATACTTTATTAATCTTATTATTATTAAGTTAAAATATTTATTTATTTTTTCTATAATTATTAAGAGTTGCGTTTATATTAATAAAATAAAAAAGTTTATTTTTTTACTTATTATATTATTTTCTCTTTATAATTATAAATTTATATTTTTTTAGAAAATTAATCTACTTAAGACTATATATTTTATAAAAAAATATATTTTTATATATTATTATATTTTTAAAATAAATAAATTATTTTATTATATATTATAATATTATAAAGTTTATTTAATTTTCTTTTTCTTATTAATATTACTTAAATATATTTTTTTTTTCTATATATCTTTATAAAAAGATTAAATAAGTAGTAGAGGAATTTTTTTAATATTTAATAAATTTATTTTATAAAGTTCTTTATTTATATATATATTTAGAATAATAAGTATTTAATTAATTTTTTAAATTTAATATTTTTTTTATTCTTTTTATTCTTCTCTTTTTTTTTAGTTATATATATAGGAATAATAACTTAACTCTTTTTCTTAATAATAATAATAAGGTATAATTTTTAATAATATTTTTTAATAAATATTTTTTTTTAGCGAGTACTTATAGTTAATATAGAAGTAATAAAAAATAATATAAAAAATATTAAAATATTTATAAAGTATATACTTAAGATAGAGAGTAGAGTATTAGATATAAAAAGTATAATAAAAATAATAATAAAATTATAAGATAATAATAAGGTTCACTATTATAAAAAACGCGAGATAAAAGAAAAAAATATAAGTAAATAAATATATATATATATACTTTTAATCCTACTTAATTTAAAATTAAATAAATAGTTAATAATTAAGTTCTAAATAAATAGTTAATATATATATTTTTTAATATATACGCTAGCTATTTTAGTACTACTACGGCGCTAAAACAGAATTTTTATAGGCATGATACTGAACCGCTAATTTACCCCTTTGAAGGACGATTTCCACTGCCTGGTGGCCCCCCCCCGTTTTAGTATTTCCATAGGATCATACTCAATGAAGCACCTCTCCGAAAAAGGTTTTGCTTACCTGAGAGATATCATTATGCATCTTCCATGACCATCACTGGTTCGAGTTGGGCTAACCTAATGTTTACGCTGGAGATAACTGTTCGCCTGCGGATTATGCCTCAGGGCAAGGCTACCAGCTTTTATCATTGACGGACCTGGCAGTAGCAAGCCCACTCACGGGGATGCAGACATGCAGCAGCAGAACAGCCTCGAAACAGTCGCCATCGACGAGCTCATTAGGATGTCGATAGCACACATCCACTCTCCCGCATTCACAGTCTGCAACCTCTTCACCCTTCTTGACAAGCGGAATATAGGAAGTCGGTCGATTCTGCACCACAGCCATTCCAGATTTACCACGCTTTCCCTGCTGCTCATGGTTTCTAACCTGATTCGAAGGGGTTCAAGTGCCGCAAGAGAGGGTGTGGCGCGAGTCAGGCTCAAGATCTACGCCTAAAGCATAGACGCTTCGCATCTCCTTGTATTTGCGGCCTTTAGTTGCTACTCAATACGTAAGCTCACACAAATTTCCCGCAAAGCAGCAACTATCTACTCCTTGTCAGATTTAGTGGCAACAGACAACCCGAAGTTTCCAACCCCTTTTCCAGGAATACAATCCTAAGCTCTGCAAGTGTTGTTCCCTGGCACGAAATGATGGCAGAGATATCCCTGGTCCCGTAGGCGTCCACCCACAGATACATTATTGCTAATGACTCTATCGCGAGCGATATGTATAACGAATTTTTTAGAGCGGTTTCCAACACGAGGCCAACTTCAGCGACTACCAGATAAAAGTCTCTGGCTCTTTTTGACCCTTTTGTTGCTTGTTCCTTGAGGATTTCTTCCTGCTTCCGGATCGCCTCTATCACGGATGCTGTTTCACTGTCGCTCCCCGCCCTCTGTCCTAAGCAGGTAGCGCTAAGGATACAGCCTTTGGGGTCGGTGTGAATTACTGCTTTCAATGGGAGACGAGGCCATTGTTTTGCATTCAGTGAACTACTTTGATTTGTCAGCCTCCTCACGGCAATTTGGCGACGTGGGTGTCTTTGCTATCGGAGGAAATACCTATTGATGATTGCCTGAATGGCGGGACTTGAAGTCGTAGGATGTGATATTGACTGAACGACTTCCGGTGACGAGAAGGGTATCGCGCCACTTCTGGCTATGAAGGGGCCAAAGGCCAAGAGAACAAAACTTAGAGTCAAGACATACCCAGGCAAGCTTGAACAAATGCAGGAGGAATACATTGTCTTTGTAGACCGAAGATCAAGTTTTAGCGGCCAGCGGCTTGAACACATTAGTAGGCGAACGCCAGAGGCTGATACATAACGCGAGATCAAGGTTCTTAAAGCGGTTTGCATGGCTCCAGACTGTGGTGACGTCCGTCGCGTAGAGACATCGGCTGCCAGACCTGAAGCCGCTTTTGAATGCAACACCCCGCAATCTGCGCAAGCTATGCGGCCAAATCCTCAAAACAGTTGAACGGATATCGCTTAAGTCGAGGTCAGTCTCCGAGGTCAGCCCCAACGGGTATGGTGGCAATACCTCATGTAGAAAGGCTAGGCTAAACGCATCTGACAACTCATTACGCAGATTCCAGGGTATCAAGTTTAAACGATACCTTATTGCGTTAGGGTATCCAGGAGTAACAAGCTCAGAGAGTGTAGAGTTTGTGCAGCCACTCCACATTACAGGCGCCCAGAGACCTCACTCACCATCGCAGCCAATGTTAGAATTCTCCCAGCACTGGCTGCCTCAATGCAAAGACGAACGTTAGAAGTTTGTCGATTGAATCTTGGCTATGATGGCGCTATCAAGTGCAAATAGAAACACAGAACACAATATCGGCTGTGAGCCGAACGGTCTCCAGGCCGAAATACTCTTAGTGTTGGGTCTTCTTATTGTGACGGTAACGATCATGGTGAAGACGTCAAGGATCGCGAACGATGTCTCATTATCTTAGTCACTTTAGCTGTCTAGCAATATCTCCAAGGACTGCTATCTCTTGAAACAAGCAGAAAGCTTACAAAGCGGATAGATGTCTTTAATCGCAGCTGGGAATATGTTTAACAGTCCCCGGACGCAGAAGACGTCTAATCAAAGGACTCTCATCGAAGCCCCAAGTTCTTCCATTACCCTCCCTGCCGTCCAGTGACCCTCGCTCTGACACATTAGTTCCGTGCAGCCAGTCCACAAAATGCAGCGAACCATGATTGATGTTGAATTTCTCATGGTGTAAGTCATGCGCCTTTGACACTGGAGGCTGGGCGAAATCATACCCGCTGTGTTCCGCCGTACCCACAAGGAGTACGCTGATGAGAAAAATGTTGAAGGATAGTATATGCACTGGCTCCCATAAGTGAGCAATGAGAGCCAGTGGAAGCACAATGGGAAGAACATCAGCGAAGAAGTGCTCTACAGGCGTCGTAGAGAGCCCCGTAAAGGCTATCGGCGCGGTGAAACTGTGATGGAGCTTGTGGTGGCGAGCGTAGAGCTGCGGATGATGCAGGACACGGTGGACGTAATATGCCAGGACCTCACGTGCTATATTGCCGTATACAAATTGTCGCAACGTCTCTTTAAGCGTGGGTAGCGTGGGTGATATAATGAAGACAGGACGAAAATCGGTGAGGTAGCCAAATCCGATCTGAAGTGCAATACCGCCCAGCGTCACAAAGAACGCATAGCGTATGCATTGAGCGATTTGCCTGCCATTGGGCTGCCGGCGGGGATCTGGCTGATGCTTGTGGGCTCTGGAGAAGTTTGGGAAGCAGACGTCGATGAGCTGGTATATGGTGGCTGGAAGCCAAAATCCAACCAACTGGACAAAGACAGTCACCGTTAATTCCACTTGCCACGCAGAACTTCCTCGACAGAATCGATCCCACCACGTGGCAAAAGATGGGGCGCAAGATAGGAGCGAGCCTAACCTCGCCAATGGACCCATCACCCCAATCTGGAATAATGGCGAGGAGAAGTGCGATAATACAGATGGGAGGTTAGGCATTGTCACTTGCATTTTCTTATTCTGGCATATGGCGTGCAGTCTTTGCCAGGCGCTTATAACGAAATTTAGAATCCAAGTAGCTTGGAAGAAATTGCCTAAGGCTTGATCTTACCTTAAGTCCAAGTGGGGGTGACGAGCGCAGTGTTCTTCGTCACGTGCCTGAACAGGTGGGATCTGCTTAAGTAGTTTACAAGGATCCCCTTCGAGTAAGCTGCATCATAACGGATACATGTGGTGAAGGCCATGGCGTGGAGAGGGTGTAACTCACCAATTGGAAGAGAGAAATCTTTGTTGATTGCATAAAGGATGCCCACTCCCATTCACCTTGGAATCCGAATAACAATCTCACCAAGGCATAATGGGGCAAGTAAGCTTACGCCTACCAATCGCATCTCGCACGAGGATCCACCGCGACATTCCGATAGCTGCATGCATGCCGTTGCTCGACGATCAAATGCGCTCTGACCTTATTTTCCTGTACAATACATGAGTAAGAGCAGATGGAAGAAACAATCGCTACAATCGTCCTTTCTGCTTGAATTGATGAAGAAACTTCATAGGCCGTAATTGAGCTTCTCCAGCTTTGGCCAATAGCCATGTTGTGTAGTGGAGATACGCGGCTCATCAAAAATCTGCTAGCAGCGGGCAGCAAGCGCCAACGGAGACTAATATCTTAGATCAAGGCGGACACTTTTAGCGTACCAAGAACTTGGAACCTAAGGTACCTAGCCCAATAAACCAGGCCCTAGAGGGACCCCTGGACAAGACCCGCTTAGGGGCTACTAATAGGGGGTTCCTGAACTATCTCACCCCCATAATTGGGAACACTTCGCCTAAAGCACCCGCTAAGAAGCTAGAGTCTAAGCCCTACAGCACCCGAAGACACTAGCATGCTCCAGGGGCCTTGTCTAAAATTGGGGCTAAGGATTTCACGGGTTGGCGCAAATCAAGATTATTCGTGTCGGTCGAACCTACGAAATGTCCAATGTAAGGCAGGGAGAGGGGACAACGGCACGGATATGACAAGGCTATCACACACCGCTTTCTGGAGTAAGATTACTGTAAGCTTACAGTGCATAAATGCGTGCGCTGCATAAGTGCCTAATGGCTGATTAGGTACGTACTTGCTTGCCAAATTCTCGAGCCAATTCCCGCAAGCTCAGCTTCACTGTTGACTTTCTCTAGGCATACATTATTTCGTGTGAGTGGGCCGAAGAAAACTTGCAAGGTCTGTAGCACACTTGCGCTACGGGCCATGGAACAGCTACTAGAGAGCAAGGCCTTCAAGGATGAGAATAGCTCAGAACTCCCAGCCGATTATGAGGGGAAGGTGTGGCAGTGTTGAACCTCGCATCGTCGTTACCACTAGATAGATTTGATCCGGGATGGCGCTTCTATACTTCGTTCACCAGTCTCTGCATAATTACTCTCGCCGTGGCCTTGGATGCTACCTCTCTTTCTGTTGCTCTTCCTGTAATACTTCCCTCCTTTGCGGCAGAGGCCTGAAAACCTCTGAAGGGTAGATCTAAACCAAGCTAACGCTTAGAAATAGATAATCTCTGAATCTCTTCACGGCAGTGCCATCGCCACCTTCTGGTGCGGGACAGCCTTCCTTCTATCATCCACCGTTTTTCAACCTACCTTTGCTTCGTTCTCCCACATACTTGGCCGTAAGCCTCTGCTCCTTGTCGCTCTGCTCTTCTTCACCGTGGGTGCGATAGTCGGTGCGCTCGCCCAAAGTCTTACTTCTCTCTTGGTGGGTCGTAGTATCCAGGGCATTGGTGGAGGCGGCATTCTCTCTCTGACTGAGATCCTCATCACTGATCTCGTCCCTCTGCGTGAGCGCGGCAAATGGTTCGGATTCCAGAGTCTGACGTGGGCGGTTGGATCAGTCACATGCCCCTTACTTGGCGGCGTTTTCGCCCAGAAAGTCACTTGGCGTTGGATCTTCTGGATAAATCTGCCCTTCTGCGGTCTAGGCTTCCTTACAATACCTTTCTGTCTGCGGCTCAACCATCCTCCGGGTCACCTTAGAAGCAAGCTTTTGCACTTTGACTGGGCTGGTGCCATCCTCCTGACCACATCGACCACCTCGTTTCTTATGCCGGTGTCGTGGGGCGGTGTTATGTTTCCATGGTCTTCCTTTCGCACCCTAGTACCACTTATACTTGGGATTTGCGGCCTCTTTGCATTTTTCATATACGATAGCTATGTCGTAAAAACGCCACTGATCCCGTTAGGCATCCTTAGCAATCGTACTGCAGCCGTTAACTACATTGGCACGCTTATCCATGGTATTGTGCTCTGGGGATTACTTTACTACCTCCCGCTCTACTACGAGGCAGTCAAAGGGTACAGTCCCATCATCGTTGGCGTCGCAGTCTTTCCCGAAACTTTCACTATAGCACCTGCATCTATCCTCGTCGGCATTGCCGTAAGTATCACTAATCGATTCCGTTGGGCTATCTGGTCTGGATGGTCACTGACAGTATTGGGTATGGGATTGCTGTATCTGCTAGATTCGGAGACTAGTGTGCCAGCATTCGTATTTTTGAATCTCGTGCCCGGCCTTGGTATAGGCTTACTGTTCTCAAGCATGAACCTAGCTACACAGGCTGCAGCAACAGAGAGCGTTGGAAATAGAACTCCTTGTGTGTGGGCACCTGCCAGGGCCGGTTAGGGCTAGGGCTACTAACCAGATGCGATAAGGCTTTCTCCGGATCCTCTATATAAAACTTAGAATAGCAGAGCTCTATTACTTAGATAATTAATTACTTAATTCTTTATATTAATTCATTATATTTATAATTAATTATTCTAAAAGATTATAAATCTAGATTTAGTCTTATTATATATCTTATAATTATTTTAATTAATATTAATACTTTAAACGCGTTATTTAATATTATATATAAATATCTCTATAAATATCTTTATATCCTTCTTCCTATAAATTCTTTTATTTTAATATAATTAATATAATAAACGGATCTATATTATATAAAATTAATAAATTAAAAAAAATAATTAATTAATTAAAATTTAAATATAAAATAAAAATAGTATAGATAATAGATAAAATATAAAATATAATTTATAAAAAAAAAACTAAATCTATTTATATAAAGTTAGAAAAATTAATTAATATTATTAAATCTACTACTACCGCTATCTATAATATTAAGATAAATAAATAAATAAAGAGAGAAGAAAATAAGAAAAATACTATTGTAAGGGATCTAGTGGACCTGAATAGGTATATACTAGGATATCAACGGAATACTACTATGAAGGTCTAGCTATGGATCCTGGCTGCTAGATATGTGCGCTCGGCTAGCGGGAGCTAGGCCCCATGGGGTCTAGGGCTGCCAGGAGCAGACCTCGATCCATGACACTATCCCCCCCTCCAACATGGCAACGTCCTCGTTGCCGCAGGTCCTACCTAATGCGACGGCCATCTAGGTAACGCGACAGCTATCTAACATACATGTTGACCAATCAAAACGTCCATTGCCCGCAATCCATCGATTCCATCACATTTGCAAGCTCCAGCGCGGTCCCGCAAGATGCCAAGGATTGCCAAGCATCTTTTCCCCGTAGGTTGAATATCGGGCGGTAGCGATGTAGGGGCAGCGACGTGGAAATCACTTGTGTATACAAGTTCCGGTGGGTCGGATGGGTCATGTTGAGCGACGACAGGTGGTAAGATATCATAGGAATGAGCAAATGTTGATGGATCGCTTGCCATGAGATTCAGAATCAAAAAATCGAAAAAGTTAAAAAAGCATGTGGGTTTCGCGCAGCGAAAAAGTCGAAACAGGGCGATATCGAATCATAAGGAAAATGGTGGCGTCGAGCCGCATAAGCCTAGGCCGGATTCGGTATAGCTCCTTATCGGTGTCAAGCAGTGGTCGTCTGCAGCGATGCTGGGAGCAGAACATTGCGCCCGCGCAATTTGGTGATGGCTCGTGCCCATTCCCAACTCCCATATTCGTGTAGGTCCCTGCTCTTTTTTGGTGGTGAGACGAACGGCCTAACAAAAGGATCGTCTTATTGAGGTGTTGAAGGATCGGGGTAAGGATGGGGGTAACGGTAATGGTGCCGGTGACTGGGCTGGTGAGCATGCTTATAAAGCATGTCGGTAGTGAGGTCGGATTGAGGATTTCGGTGCGGATTCAGTGGGGTTTCGGTGCGGAGGGTTCGGTGCGAAGGGGTTCTGGTAGAGCTGCGGTGTTGAGCTCTGAAGATGTAGGTAAGGTGGTGAGGTAGGATCGGTGGCAAGGTCGGAGCGGTGGTCAGGAAGGACTGATGTCGAGTTGAGCTCTAGGGTATGGTAGAGCTCTGGATGAGGTAGGATGGGTAGTGGTCGATGGTTGAGCAGGTGCTCTGATCCTCGCAGATCTGGTGGGCAGTCTATGCCAATGCCGTCGCTCTAAAACAGCTGGTGGGGCATACCTTGCGATACACCCCGGTAGAAAGAAAAGATAGTAGTATTATGTGAGGGATCTAGTGGACCTGAATAGGTATATACTAGGATATCAACGGAATACTACCATGAAGGTCTAGCTATGGATCCTGGCTGCTAGATATGTGCGCTCGGCTAGCGGGAGCTAGGCCCCATGGGGTCTAGGGCTGCCAGGAGCAGACCTCGATCCATGACAACTATTAATAAATAAAATATAAAGAATAAAAAGATTATAGCTCGTCTTATATTTTATATTAAAAAAAAATTAAAATAATATATTAAAAACCTTACTATATACTCTAAGTAATAAAAGATATTAAAGAAAATTTATAGAATATTTAATCTTACTATAAGAAGTCTAATATTATTAAAGATTACTTATATAAAGTTAGCTTTATATAAAGAAATTTAAAAGTATTTAAAGATAATAAAAAAATAATATATTATATTAATTAATATAGAATATAGTTTACTAGTTTAAATCTTATTTACTTTCTTCTAATTAAAATTAGAAAATAAACTAAAATTCTATACTTTTTAATTTATATAAATAGTTAAAATATCTAGTAAAGAACTTAAGATTAATAATATAACTAGTATTTTATTTAAGTATAATAATAGATTTAAACTTTCTAAAGATATTACTAAAGTCTTAGTAACTAAATTTAATAAATAAGATAAAATAAATTAAAATAAAAAAAATAAAAAAGCTAATATATTCTTATTATAATATAAAGAGATACTTAAAAAATAAGTATTTTTATTTAATAAAAAAGAAATAACCTTATAATTAAAAACTTAATAAGAAGAAACTCTTAATTAAATATATTAATAAAAAGAAAATATTTATATCTAAGATTATTATATCTAAAAAAACTAGTTATAAATATACTTTATTTTTTAAAGTTATAAATATAAGGATTTTAACTCCTAACTTAGATTATAATAAAAAAAACGCGATTTATATAAACTTTATATTTAATATATATATTTTATAAAATTACTTAAAGTTTAAAAATAACTATATACTAAGCTTTAATATAATATTAAATATTAAGAGTTAAATACTATAAATATATAAATAAAAAATAGTTTATTTTTTAATACTTATTAATAATAAGATCTCTTAAATATAATTTATTAATATATAATATATTCTAAATATAAATTATAATCTAATATTTATTATCTATCTAGAAGATAAAGGCTATTAGTTTAAGATTAAAAGTAAAAATTTTAATATATTTTTAAAATCTAATAATAAACTAGTTATAAGAGAAAAATACTTTAAAATAAACTAGCTTTTTAATCTAAATTATTAATAACTACTAAAAATAATAAGATTCTTAAAGATTCCTAAAGCTAATTATATTTTATAAAATTAATAGTATTATTATATAGATTACTTAAATCTAGTAAATATAAAATATTTTATTAAAATTATAACTAGGATAAATTCTAAATCTATAGATAAATTATAAAAATCTGAATTTAAATATAAATAATATAAAGACTATTTATATAATAAATAAATTAAATAATATTATTATATATCTTATTAATAAGACTTTATTTAATAAGAAATAAAAAAAAATATTTATATACTCTAACCTTACTAATAAGAGTAATATTAAATAAATAATAAAAGGTTATAAATATATACTTTTCTTTATTTATAATATAACTAATAAAATCTAGATCTATATATTAAAAAGAAAGTTTAAAATTCTAAGTATTTATAAAAACTATTTTATTATATTAATAAATTAAGAATATTTAATTAAGTTTTTTAAATTAAATAATAAGTATATCTATACTTTAATAAAATTAATATTTAAAGAGAAAGAAATAAAGTAAATACTATTTATTACTTATATTTTTAATTAAAATATAGTATTTAAGCGTACTTTTTATACTTTATTTAAATATATAAAAGTAATATTTAAGAATAGTAATTTTTCTTAATTTATATAAAATAAGACTATTAATATAATTATTTATTTAAAGAATAGATTATTATTATTATTTAATAAAAATATTACTTTTAAGAAGTTTTAAATAGAAAGAAAGATAAAATTTAAATATATTTATCTCTTTAATTATATTATATATATATATAATAATAACCCTAAACGGGATAAATTTAATAGAAGATTAATTAAATATAAACTTTTAAATTATAAATAAAAGAATTAGTACCGTCTATAGAATATTACTAGTAAATATATTATTATATTAATATAAATTAAATAGAAGTTAAACTTTTCTATTAATAAAAAAAAAGGGGATAGTAATTTAGAAGATAAGAATAAATTTTTTTAAAAATTCTTTACTCCTAATTTTAATAAAAATAGTAATTTAAATGAAAATACTAGTAATTATTAAACTCTACTAAATTCTACTCTAGAATTTAAAGATATTATTTATTAAATTAAATATAATCTTTTTATACTCTAAATTAATCCTCTAATAATATAAATTAATTTTAATAAGGAATTAGTTAATAAAACTATATAGTTTAATACTAAAGATATATAAAATAACTTATTAAAATCAAAAAAATTAAATCCTTATTTTAGAAATATAAAAATAAGATAATAGATATAGATTAACTATATAATATTAATAAAGCCTTATAGTAAATATAATTAAAACTTTATAATAAAAGCTTATTTTATTATTATTATCTTATTATTTACTATTTTAATAAATATTAAGAAAGCCCTTAATAGACTTAATAAAAAAATATAAAAATAAACTTTTATAAATAAACTTAAGTCTTTAAAGAATAATAATATATAAGAAGAATTAAGTTTTATACTTAAAAATAGAAGAATATTTCCTAGCCGCTAAGTCCTAGCTTATAAAATTAATACTAAAAAAAATATTACCCACTATAAAATTAGATAAGTAATAAAAGAATTTTATTAAAAAAAAAAATAGATTATAATAAGACGTTTTCAAGTATTATTAAATCTATAAATTAAAAGATTCTTTTTATTCTTAGAATTAAATATAATTATAAAGTTAAATATAATAATATTATTACTATATTTTTTAAAATATTATTAAAAGAAATTATTTATATAAAGTAGCTTTATAGCTTTATTAATAAGAATTTTTAATATAAATATTATTTATTTAAAGCCTTATATAGTCTAAAGTAATTATCTAGAAAATAATATAAAATTCTAAAGAAATTTCTTAGAAAGATTAGTTTTAAATATTTTATAAAGAATTATTCTATTTTTATATATAAAACTAAAGTAATTATAAATATTTATATTAATAATATTCTTATATTTAAACTATTAAAAGATTTAATATCTAAGCTTAAATAAAATTTAAATATAAAATTTTAAATAAAGTATTTAGATAATATTTTATACTATCTTAATATATTAATAATTTAAGATTATAAGTATAAAACTATTTAAATTAATTAGACTAGTTTTATTAAGTAGTTTATTAACTAATTAAATCTAATTAATTATAATTTTATTTTAATTTTAATAAAAACTAGAAGTAATCTTATAGCCGTCTTAAAGAAATATATTATAAATAAATATAAGATTACTAAATACTACTCTTTAATAAAAGCTTTTTAATAATTAATTATAATAACTAAACTAGACCTTATTTATATTATTAATAAATATAAAAAGTAGTTAAATAATCCTATCTCTAAATATATTAATATAGTTAAGAGGATTTTAAGATATTTAATTAATATTATAAACTATAGACTATACTATAGACTTAAAGATATTAATAAAAATATAAATATTAAAAATAAGTTTATTAATTAAATAGATTTATTCTAGATAAATTATAAGAATATATTTAAAATTATATTTAAATATATTTATTAACTATAAAATAATTTAATTAGCTAGTTAAATAAAATATAAGAATTTTATATATTATTTATTATAGAAACTAAGTATATTACTTAAATTAATATTATAAAAAAAACTATATTTCTAGTATAATTACTTAAAGAATTAAAATATAATAAGAAGAATATAAAGCTAGTGAGAATACTAAGAAATAACTAATTAATTATTAAGATAATTAAAAACTTTATTAATTATTTATAGATAAAATATATCTAAAATAAATACTATTTTATATAAGAGTTTATTATAGAAACTAAAGATTTAATAATAAATTATATTAATACTAAGAATATATTAGTTAATAATATTATAAAGTTATTAAATTCTTAATTATTCCTCCTATATAAATCTATACTTAAAATAGCTAGGAGAGGTATTAAATAGTTAATATCTACTATTATTATTAATAATATCGCTGTCGTTTTAAATAAGAGCGTTGGAAATAGAACTCCTTATATATAGGCACCTGCTAGGGCCGGTTAGGGCTAGGGCTACTAATTGGATATGGTAAGGCTTTCTCCGGATCCCCTATATAAAATTTAGAATAGCAGAGCTCTACCGCTTAGACAATCAACTACTCAATCCTCCATATCAATCCATTGCATCTGCAACTGATCATTCTAAAGGAGAGGCATGTCGGATTTGCGGCGGCCATGTATATATTCCTGCGCTCGCTAGGCCAAGGCATTGGCGTTGCCGTTGGCGGCGTCATCTTCCAGAGCCGATTCGCCATTGAACTGCGTGGGTATCCGGGAATGGCGAGGAACGCGACGGCTCTGGCGCGGGAGGCTAGCGGGCTGGTGCAGGTGATCAAGGCGATGCCAGAGGATTCGATGCAAAGGGTGGCGATTGTTGATGCATACGCGAACGCCTTGAAGGTTGTATGGGCGGTCATGGCGGGACTGGCATTTGTCGCGCTTGTGCTGAGTCTCGGAACCAAGGGGCTGAGTTTGAACGCGAGAATGGAAACGGAGCAGGCGCTTAAAGAGCAGAAAGGGGATCACTTTACAGGATAACCATGCTGAAAAAGTATGAAGCTATCACTCAGGGAAGAGTAGTTCGGTGGAGAATAGATAAAATCGAAGCGTATGGGGCAAACTAGCTCTGATATAATATTGAACAGGTCTTAATGCTGGGTGCTCAAGCACTGATACTTTATAAATAGATCAGATAATAAAGCTTACATTATGCATGTAAAGGGGGTCTTCAAGTTAGGTTCAAACACCTAATTAGTGCATATGTTCAATAGGGTATAGTCACCCCAGGGCGGTCCAATTTCCAAGCAGAATTGCAGAAAGATTGATTCAAGTTACCCTGAAAGCTCGAATTGATTCTGCTGCTCCGTGATGATGGCCCGATCGTTGGAACCAGCCCGCAACGCCTTCTGAAGTCCACAGCGTATCAAACATCAGACTGAACGCGCATATGTTACACTTATGATATAGCCTTCACACTGCTCCACTGACCATAGCTGACAAAAGCTCCACCATACGCACCGTTATTTCCCAAGTTGAAAAGGCTCGGGTAATCGCCAGCCTTGTGCTCGGAATTTGTTATGGTAGCTGCCACATGTTCGCAGTTCTCGTCGTTGTAAGCTTGGAGAATCGAAAAGCCATAATGTTCGCCAGAGCCCCAATCAATGCCGACAAAGTCCACAGCAGGCGCGAATTGGGTGCATACGCCCTTGTGCAACTCGGGACGGGGCTCGGTGTTATCCATTTGGGTGCAGCTGGGGTCATTGAAAGCTCCGACCCAGCCATACGAGAATCGTTTCTCCAACGAAGAGCTGGTCGAATTTGATGTGGGAAGGCAGAGAGCGCCAGCGCTCAACCCTAAGAAGAATAAAATGCTAGAATGCATGATAAATGGTGTCGAGCTGGAAGATGAGATTTGTAACTTGACTCATGAACGCTGGATGTTTTACCATCATGTTAGATTGGCAAATCATCTTTGGTGTCCAATAACCTTCTAGCCGCTAACAATTCTTTTTTCAATGATCAGGTGATGACAGTGCTTTTGTTCAGGGCTAAGGATGGCTAAAAAAGATCTCGTTAGCACGACAGCCGCTATAGTATCCCTTTATACTACTGATGCGATTCTAATCTGCTATTAATGTTATTCGCACTCCATCCCTTTGCCTTTGTTCCTCTATGGCTACTATTGTTCAGCTCGCGCCATGAAATAATATCCCCACTTTCACAGAGAATGGTTTCTATTACACACATTTTAGGGAGCTTTGGACCTGAACACTCCGTAGAGTTTGTTCAAGTGATACCCTTGGCTAAATGAACTTTCTCCCAAGACCATGTATGACCAGGCACCCACCCAAATCATAGCTTATTGACTTCATTTCCTAAGCAACGTCCGCCTAACTTGCGAGCAGGTGAGAACCAGGTCGAGGAATGGACGATTTGAAAATGAGCATCGAAATCCTATGCTTGCACTGCTTTTTGGGAGTATGTATGTGTTTAAAGGATGTGAAGAAGGATATTTATCCCGCTTTCACTTGCAAGTCTTCGAACTGGCTGGGCTAAAACGGCTGAAGACACTTGATGCTGCCTCTCAAACCTTCTTTTGAAACGATAAGCTCCCGCCGACAGGGTCACCAAATTGCACAAACAAGAAATCACTGAATCTGGTTCTACTGAACCTTCGCTATTAGTAAGTAGAAGGACTTTATGATATTATCGCTTATAACAAGAATCATGGCAACGATAAGAACACCAACACATGGATGGAGAACAAGTGCTGTACATGCACCGAGTATAAGCTCAGACATGAAACATTGCGGCGAATAGAGAAAATAAAGGGACCTCCACAGACTCTAAGGCTGCAACAAACTATCACTTGTTTCTTCGTGTGTTTTCTTTTTCAAGACCGCGACTCGATCTCCAGTCATCTCTTTCACATACAACTGCACACCCTCTCCCAATTATTGGAGCATGCCTTTGGTACTCATGCCTTTCAGTGCTGTTATAACACGATTCTCTCTTTAACGCGCCATCTTTCTGGTCTGCTATTACTTTGATTCTTATAAAATATAGACTATCAAGCGTAATCTATGGTAGTATTTAAGCAACATTGCTTAGCGAAAGGCTCTTCATTGGTCAAGCAATCTTGACTACTTGGCAGCTCCATGGTGCGTGGTAGCTACAAAGGCTCGAACTACTCATGCTGCTGCTCGCCTTCCCATCTCTGCTTCATCGTTTCCTTTACTATTGACTCATACTCTTAAAACAAGAAGCTCAGGATCTGCGGCCTGGGTGTAGAGTCATCTGCAGGCGGTCTTCGCAACCGTTCAAAAATGGAATTTGTAAGAGAGACGAGACCTGTTACTGGAAGTGAGTAAACGGAACTTGATGTATTTGCTTAAAACTTGGAATCGGTATTCAATGGTACCATATTTGTACACCTAAGTCATGCTGACTTGCTTTTGATCTAGCGCCATCCTTTTTCGTAGTACTGCAGAACGCAGAAAATGAAAATACTCAACCTTCGCGCTCTGACAAATCGAAGTAGACCTGCATAATTTGTTTGGCAATGATGACACGACGTCACGGCCCATAGGCAAGGAAAGCGAGATAGGGTGGCCTTAGTGAAGACTGATAAGGCGCTCGAGTAAAATTGGTCTCAGACTGTCTCGAAACAGAAGGCTCGGATGCCAAAAACACTAGTGTCAAGGGCGGCGACTCTCAGGTTGTGACTACGGTTACATCTTCCCGGTATACATTATACATACAAGAAGAGCCTTTAAAAATTGATTTCTATGTCTACCAAATGCTATTAAGCAGCATATTCATTATATCAAACGCTTGTTGAATACTAAAAAGCTATGGTTAAGGGTTGGGAACCTCTAGAGGTAATATTTAATAGCTCACAACCCTGATTCATTACCATCATAACGCTCTAGGACTGCAGTCTCACTCAACTGTTGCAAACTTGGTCTAAATCCGGCGCATCGGTCAAGTATGGTCCAATGTACCCATTTGGAACATTCACACCATCATCTTCTCCAGTGCAACCATTGGCGATATAGCCTGTTTGTGACGGACAATCCGCAAACTCATGATCCACATCAAGACTAGTTAAATCCCAAGTACATACTTGCGTGTTCGAAAGGCATGCTGTGTTGATCGTATTGCCTAGAATCAGAAATTGGTCCAGCTGTCCATTTGAACCACCCAAATCATGACACTCTGCCGCACCCCTGTACAGAGACTCCGGAGTTGTCCAATTCGAAAAGATCTGTTCGCGGATAGCACTGAAATCGTCATTCATGTTTCGCAGACTGTCGAGTGCATAAGTGGTGTTGGTGGTGTTGTCGTACCAAAAAGAACCACAAAAGTTGTTGCTATCATAGCCACTCTCACAGCCAGTTGTATATGAAAGGTCGTTATTGGGATCCGCGGCTAAGTCGGCGATGTTCGTGTTGTTCGCTCTGGTTATGATAGCATTGTTGGCTGTCAAAGCACGAGAGACGATAAAAGTCTGGAGGCCCGTGAGTAGCTGGTCTGACGCGACAGCAATATTCGGAAGAGGATTGACTTGGAATTGACCAGTGCTGGCGAAGTTTACGAAAGTCTCGACATCGTTGACTATGAGGGGAATGGAGTCTGCAATGTTTTGTTGGTACTGTTGCACGATACCCCCCAAAGAGGAGCTGAGGTCGACCATTTGCGCTATTTGCGTTTGCGTAGTCCCGACCGGAACAAGGTTCTTGAATACCTGCGGGCTCTGCTGGTTGGCAATCACAATTCCTTTAACCAAACCCGCAAGAGAGACGACATTCAGGAATTGAAGGCTTGTCCCAAGCGCTAGCAAAACATCATTAAGATGAACATTGGTCTTCTTCGGAGGGTCAAGTAGCTGTACTATTGCGCCAATACTTTCGACAGCGATTGCGTTGGCATTTTCCATGCCTTGCCAGTAGGAATTGAAGACTTGATTGATGCCAAATATGTTGTAGGCAATATAGTAATCCTGTGTCGTGAAGTTCGTGTTCGTTGGAAAGATGCACGTACTAGGCTGTATGCCTGTGCAATCTATAGAGGATAATCCGTGTCTGTCCCAGAAGCATGCCGAAAAGTTGGACGGGGTATTACATAGTCTTGCGTTGTTGGCCCACCAGTTGTAGGTGTACTGAGTCATATCAAGCGTATCCCAACACGAGGGTTCAATCTGGCTTAGCTGTGGGTATTGACATTCTGATGTTTGAATATCGTTTTGAACAAGTTGTTCTGCTGTTTGACTCTCGTTTGGGGAAGACTGTCGCGCAATTTGGGGCTGGTGTGGTAATTGCGTTGGAGATCCTGTACTGGAATCGGCGATGAATACAGCTGCAAGCAACAAGCAGGGAATTAAACACCACATGGCGTGGCAGCTTAAAGGGTTATGAGTAAGTTGGAACCTTTGCCCTGACATCATGCAAATTGGTCTTTACAGCATCAATCGACTTATCGAGTAGGCACCGTCTGATGATTGATGATCCAAAAGCATGGTTGGCTGCCATGGGTCCTTATAACGCGTCTCATAAGCCATTATAGCAAGAACCATTCCTTGTGAAGATAGCTTCAATAGAGTAACTTCAACCTCTGATCTTCAAGTACGACACCTCGTGGATAGAATGGCACTATCGAATACTATCTTACCCACCTCTCATCCCGCGCGAACGGTGACCCTGCTCGTGGCATGATCATTCGAACGTGGGATTTTGCGGCTGGCTGCATGTGGCTTCAGAAGCTCTTCGTCCTAAGAGATAAGCTCGTGGCGAATATGACGGTGAATCTCAAACGTCGTGGAGCTCGAAAAGGTTGTTGCTTCGGGAATTTAACTATTAAAAGCGATACTCGCAAACTCGGACCGTGCCGGCTCCCAAAGGAACGCTGGGTACCAACTGGTTGAAAGCATGCCGAAGCGTAAGGCCATGATTGATTCAAAGGCGAAAGAATAGAAGCCCACAGTTGTTTGAGGCTTCTAAGCGCATGTAATTTCTTGGTTTTGAGATTATAAGCATGAGCAATATCCCGACAGATGGCCTCCAATGGGTCAATAAAGGATCCGCTACTAATGCGTTGATGGTCAATCTCTGGTTTATCGGATGGGCTGTTGCATCCACGTGCAAGATAGAGGAAGCCGTGTTGAGTCATGCAAATGCCGTCATTGTGTCAGCCTCACCAGTCGAAAACCTCATTCTCACCCGTCTAGATATAATGACAGCCGGTCTCCGGCGAAGATATTATCCTCTTGCGAACACGAGCAAAAGTGGTAGATGATGATCCTTGCTTAGAACACATACAACCATAAAGGAAGAAGAGATATAGCCAACTTCTACCAGGTTATTGTGAAAGCGCTTCGAGCTCATAGTTGGCCTATGTGCTTGTGTTCAAGCAAACAGATCCAACTTGAGCTCTCAAAACCAAGTCCGCGGTGAGAGCCAACGAAGATTCACTTGAGACCATCTTCGAAACAGACGCTTTCGCGGACAGGGTCTTGTCCAGACCCTAATGGAGTCTGTTTCACTTATCCTTAGTACTATATCCGCTTTGCCGCGAGTTCATGCCACCGAGAAGCGCAAGAACCTTCCTATTGAGGGCTACGAACATCCGAGAGTTCCGTCAACAGAAGGTGGTCTCTGGCTGAGAGTTAATGGTTCCATTAGTTCTCCCAACGGTGTCATGCAAAATCTCAACAGTCTCAGGCTTTGGAGCATTCCCACTTTTCAGACATTCAGCTAACTCTGCGTTTAGTCCGAGGTCGCTTCCTGAGATTCGCTTATAGCCATTCAAGTCTTACGTTTAGAGGGTTCCGGAATGATCATCCAGGGGTCAATGCACTAAATGTACCATGTCTTACCCGCCACGAATAGACTATGTGCCAATGTAAAGTCTTGCCGAGGAAAGCATTCGGCTCCATAGGAAAGCTTTGCTCACCTAATTGAATCCTATCCCAAAACTTGGTCCTCCTATCTGCACGATTGTGATTGGTCCGGCGCAGCGACTTGTGAGCTAGTCAATTACCAACGGATAAATTCCACGTCAAGTTGGTTTGCATTGCGGCTCTACGTTGATTAAAATTCACGCACGTCACACTCATTGCACGGTCTTAGTGCATGGTCTCACCGCACTTACCAATACAAATATGAAAGGCTCCTCGTCTTCCAATTTTCTGGAGAGCTCATGATCTGACGCCATACCGAAAGACTCTATTGTACCGGCGTGAGAAAAGAGATCCTCCAAGATGACACAGACAACGCTCGCTTTCGGTGTTCTGTTGTTATACTGGGTGGTGTGTCCGTTTGGAGCTGCAGTGCCTATAGAGCGGATCCAGAAACGAGGCCAGATAGACTGCTTCCCAGTCGTGCCACCAGCCACACCTTTCTACTGGTGGGATTGCGCGAATGCTGTACTGGACATCAATGCCAAAAATCCCAATTCGAATAACGTACCATATGTTTTTGGGTCGGACGTTGGGGCAACTTATCCCAACGACGTTTATTCATGGACGTCTGGTTCGTGAAGAACCCACCTCTGTTCCGCAGAGCATATTGCTATAACAAGAAAGCTGATCAAACAACTAGGCACTTGCGTCATCGAGATGGCGGCTGAAAGTAGCGTGAACCAAGTAGCGACGTGGAATAGCATCAAGACTGCTGCTCTGAGAATTATCCAGACCTGTGTAAAAGATTCGAATCAATTTGGAGGCACTTACATTGGTGAGTGATGACGGTGTGGTGATGAAGTAAGTAAGGAACCACTCATAACGCTTTGAGCCAGCCCGACGAGCTGCGGATCCTATTGGACCGCCGAGCCTACATGTGTGGGTATTTCCAGACGACTCACCTGAAGCCGGAACCAGCAATTCAACGCACGACGCTGGCGACGCTGGGACTACGGATCTGGCGACATGCGCCGCCCAACATCGCGCTTCAGCGCCACCAGTGAACTCGGGTTGTGTTTGGGATTCTATAAGTACCGTCAACACGTTTTCAGGGATAGGGGCAGGTGGAGGTGGTTGAGCAGAAATGCATTGCCAATGATGACCAACAGACGGTATGCAGTGAGAGGTGCCATTGATAGCTAAAGAAGGTACAGAGTCCAGCACCAAAAGTCTTGATCTGCGCTAACTGTTTTGCGGAAAGCCCAGACACTAGTCTTGGGTATGGCCTCTGGGGCATGGCAGTACTTCAGGGGTGCCTTCAGGGGTGCCATGGGGCCCGGGCTTCAGTCTTAGCGGCTCCCAAAGGCGAATAGCCAGCCAATTAGGGATTGTATTGGGTGTTAAAGTCCGAGGATTCTCTATCAATGGCCCCCAAGCGGGTGTTGTTCAGGCGCCCCACTACTAGTAGGGGCTGGCCTGTAAAATAGGGCTGAAACTTGGCAAGCTAAAGGACTTTTTGGTGCTGGTCTCCGCACATGCAGTGACTACGAAGTACCAACTGGATGTGGGTTAATACAGGTAATTGGTGCCTGGTTTTTATTGGCTAACCCCATTAAAGCTACTTACCGCGGGTGAGGTCATCTTATTGATTCCTGTCGAGGAAAGTTTCCTTTCCTGGCAGGTCCATTTATGTTTGTCAGTTGACGACGATAAGTCCAAGGCCCCCTTTGCGAAGTAAGTCGGTGACAGCACAACGTCATAAATGTCTGAGCTCTTGACGACGAAGTTGTTGAGTCAGAGTACCTAACGATCTAGGATGTGCTATGACGTTGGTGTATATGTGCGGTATATAAGCCCGAATTGATCTCGAAGTAGTGATCTTCCTTTGTTGTACCCGCTACACATTGAACGAGAATCGCAAAATGATGGCTTCGGTTGGATCATATACCCTTGCTGTGCCTGACCATCGGCTTCAGAGGCTCCGAGCGAAGCTAGATTTGGCAGATTTTCCTGATGAGCTTGATTCTGCTGGATGGGCCTATGGCGCTCCGCTTGCGGACGTGAAGAGGTTGACCGCATACTGGAGAGATAGCTTCAATTGGCGAAAGCAGGAGGAAGAGCTCAATAAACTTCCCAACTTCCAGACAGAGATCTCAGTCGATGGCTTCGAGCCACTGAATGTGCATTTTGTATACCAGACGAGCCAAGTATCAACAGCTATTCCTCTACTGTTCGTACACGGCTGTAAGCACTTCAGGCTGAATTGCATCGATGAGAACTACTAAGGTGCGAGTAGGGCCCGGCAGCTTCTTGGAGGTCAAAAGAATATTACCTTTGCTCACCAAAGGCCGAAAGGATACGCCTGCTTTTCATGTCGTAGCACCATCATTGCCCAATTTCGGATTTTCTGAGGGACCGAAAAAACAAGGCTTTTCACTGCGGCAGTACGCTGAAACATGCCACAAACTGATGCTTCAACTTGGCTATGAGAAGTATGGTAAGTTTGCTGCCATCCGATAGATTTGAGGAAATTGACACAGCTTAGTAACCCAAGGAGGTGATTGGGGCTCACATATAACCCGTATTATGGGCCGGTTGTACCCACAGCATTGCAGAGGTGCGGGTTCATGAACAGATTGATACCCCAGGAACGGCAAGCCGAAGATCACTACTAACCAAGCCCAGCATCCCACCTCAACTACGCCAGTCCAACCGAGGCCCCCACCTTTACCAAGTCCCCAATCCTAGCACTTCAACATACATTTACCCCCTACTCCTCGCTCGAAAAAGCCGGTATAGCCCGTACCCAGTGGTTCATCAACGAAGGCGGCGGTTACAACCAAATCCAAGGCACCAAGCCTCAAACACTCGGCTATGGACTCCACGACAGCCCCGTCGCGCTCCTAGCTTGGATTTACGAGAAACTTCACGATTGGACGGACAACTACCCCTGGACAGACGACGAAATATTAACCTGGGTATCCATCTACCAATTTTCCACCGCAGGTCCAGCCGCCAGTATCAGGATCTACTATGAGAACCGGCACGCGAAAGACTGCGGCGTTGATGCTTTGAAAAAGTATAACCCGCATGTCAAGCTTGGGCTTTCATATTTTCCAAAGGACCTGGAGGTGCCGCCTCGTGTGGAGGGGAGGACGCTAGGGCCGGTGGTATTTGAGAGCGAGCACAAAGACGGGGGACATTTTGCTGCTCATGAACGGCCCGAGGTACTTGTGGATGATTTGTTCAAAATGTTTGGGAAGGGAGGGGGTGCGTATGGTGTGATTGAAGGGAAAGCGGGATACGAGTAGATAAGCCGGATTGGCTTGCTACGGGGCCCAAGTAAGAAAGCTGTGCCTTAATGCGGCGCAGTGAGCGAGGGAAGATTTTCAGCAAAGACTTAGAGACTGATTAGGATGGCAGGAGATCCGTGCTTAATTGGATGGCTCGTTGTTAATCATATTTCGCAGATCTCGCTCCCAACTAGTGAGGTCCTCCGCTCCACGGAGACACTCATCATGTGAGGGTCGCATTGACGTTTTCTATCTGGCAGAATGACTACATTTCCATCTTTCATACAGCACCCGCCTAGATCTGATGACTATCTACAATGAGATACTAACGCTGAGAGGAACCAACACGCGAGACACGGTATGCTCTCAATGAAAGTCATCCATGCTCTATTCTCTTACAATGCCCCTCTCAACCGCGACCTCTGTAGTCTTCCTAATCTGGCAGTATTCCGGCAGGATAATATCCTCGCCTTGGATTTCCGTCCAGTCATTACTACGTTTGCTGATTGAGTCCTTTGTGCGTGAGCTTCCGTTTTCGAATGTCGTTTGCTTGTCGCGAGTTTTTCCCGATAGTAGCGTGATGCCGTCGTACCCACTCCTAAGGCTGACGACTTTGCTGGTCAGCCATTTGTAGCCGGGTCGAAGCGCTGGGATGCTGGCAGCGATGATCCCAAGTTGGACTTCGAAGCTGGCAAATATTAGCTCGTATTCGCAGAAACTATGGGAAATCACTCACAGCCTCCAGAACCAGTTGTCGATACCGCCATCTATAGGGAGGTACTGAATGAGCCATAGGACTGGTCGGAATGATTTCAAAACTTACATGTATAGTCGTACTTAGGTATGCTTTGCCAATTGAGAACAGTTCGAACAATGCAACAGGCGCCAGTTCTGTATAAGCTGTCAGTCATTGATGCTCCCTAGAAGGAAATCCAGATCTTGACTGACATGACACCCAAGCCCATCAGCAAGCAAAGGGCAATCTTCGCCTTCAATGCCATTTGCACGCGCCAGAGAATTAAGATGGGGAAAGCGGCAAAGGCAAAGTCAGACACTACCGAAATGACTGAACGATATTAGCAGATTGCATGGGAGTAGCCTTTCGACTCGACGTACCAGCTTGAGCCATGATGATCCGCTGTAGCTGGCCACGACTAAAGCATTTGGCCTTGACATCGCTATCCCATGCCCCTTCAAGTGGCTGGCATTGAACAATCCACAAGACAGTGATAATAAGATTCGAGACTATCAAGCCAATGACTGCAGCTTGTAGTGGACGAATGAGTGCTCTAGCTGTAGGAATACGCATGAGGAACAAGCATATTGATATCTTGGTGAACATAAGAGTTGCAAATGTTTGCAGCCATTCTCCATAGGTGTACTTCCGAAATTCGCGCAGCTGGTGCTGGCTGATGTAGGATTGAGGTCTTCCGAAGCCTTCGTGAATTTCAACAAAGTCCAAGGCTGTTCCGATAATGGTGCCAATCTAGAAAGTCTCTGTGAGACAAAGCTTCTTTAGCAGATTTAGTGAGGACGGGGAAGAACGTACTAGCGCGAGGAGAATGGTCCAATCATCCCAGCCAATAGCTTTGACAAGCCGGCCTCGGACCCAGAACCTCAAGGCTACTGAAACGATGCAGGTGGTAGTAGTAGCGACGAGAGACCCAATAAGGCCAGGGCCCAAGTTGACGTCCCCTTGCCGGACTTGCCCCGTAGGATTCATGGTGGATGATGAATGGTTTCAGGAGCGAGCAAGCCTTCAGAAGAACAGCGGATTGGAGGACTATAAACCATATTGGGAACTTCAGTCCAGTTACCAGCGGTGGCTCCGATAACAGAAACTCATCTCAACACCCTTTCATAGCAAAGCATAGGAGACGACCAGCAAGTTGGATGGCAATCGTTCGATGAACTGCATGATATCCCGCAATAGACGACCCAAACTTACATGGAGATTATCCAATGCTACATGGCGTAGGTTCGGACGAGTAAGATGTACCCCTTACCAAAGAGATCTGCACTCTGCAAAGCCCTACGCCGCTCGTATCCGAACGCCCCACTTTCTCCAAGCCAGGCTGCAACACTGCGGCCTCGAAGCAGATCTTTACTCGACACACGTGCCGCGCCTCGTACCCAATCATCTTTTTTTTCAAGCAATCATTGTTCGCTTGCATGACTCAATGTGGTCACTCTTGCGACGCACCATGTTCAACTGGCGGTCAAATGACCGAAAAGTGGTGAGATTTTATCTAAGGTTTCCTTTAAGAGAATAAGATGTGCACAGTCTCGCTTTTACCATTGCTGTGTCACAATAACGCCTTAGTGGCCGTCTTCAATAAGGCAGCATAGTCTGAAAGTTTGTATTGTACGTCGTGAATATAGGACAACTCAGCTTCCAGAACAACCCTTCACATTCAACCACTTCGTGCGTTATATAGGAAATGCTGTGACAATCAGCCTGATGTGTAAGTGTAACGATAGTAATGTCGAAAACGTTGTCTCATTCAGCATCCAGTACGTAAGGCTTCCCAAACGACGTCTTCCCGTCAAGCTTCTCAACCTTCAATTCGTCAAGATTAAGGCCATTGATAGCGCGAGCGTTAATCGGCTGGTATCCCGCCTCGGTATCAGGCATTTTCGACGTATTAAGAATGAAGACACCGCAAGTAGTGCAGAATCCGTGCCCGACAGTCTCTTCGGATTTATGATAGCGGCTGTAGTACCGCAGATTTTGTTCACCTTGGACTTCGACCGCGTCATTTGGAGGATAGACCCATAGATATCCGTTCTATATCACTGATTGATAGCCCATTTGGGTGGTTAAAGGAGGAGATGACGTACCCTAGAGCATATATTGCAGTTGCAATCAACTACTTCGACATCGTTGAGTGGCTCGCTTTGCAAATTGAACGTGACCTTTCCACAGTGACAGCTTCCCTTATAGACTTCCTTCGACGTGTCGACATTGGATGGGTTTGGAACGTCTGGCGGAGCATATGCGGGCGGAATTGCAGCCCCGTCGTACACATTGATCTTCAATGGCTCGGGATCAAAATCTTGCAAGGTGCGGGCCTGAATGTCTCGTCAGTAAGCCAGATATGGGTGTTGCTAAGTGGCATTCACACATTGATTGAGATAGATGGGTTTTGGCCATGCCTTTGCCCCAATACCGGCGTGCCGCAATTCGGGCAGAACTTTATTGTGTCAGAGCCATACTCAACCAGACGGTATGTCAAAAAAATCTCTTCTATTGACCTCGTTCACCAGCGTCTTTTTGCCAAACACATAACTCTTCAAAGTGCCTTTACCCTTCTCCACTACAAAATCATCGACGGATGTAAAAGGAGCCCACAAGTACCCTTTCTGGAATAGGGCTGATCAGCAACGTCCAATCCGAAACCATGAGCACAATAACAAGAGGCAAACCTTTGAGCAGAAAGCGCAATTGCAGTAAGTCACTTCTTTGAGGTGATTAAGTTTGACAGAGTAACGGAAGGCACCGCAATGGCAATTGCCATGGTAGGTTTCCAAACTTGGTGCTGCATCATCCCCAGCCATATTGAGCTATCTATTCGAGTATTGAATAGAGGAGACAGAGACATGTCGGAGTCTGGATATGATACTTATATACGTGGACATCAGTGGACGAAAAGCACGTGAGTGTGACTCACCTGCAGAAAGCACGGGGAAATGTAGCGCCGAGTCACGTGCGCAAGAGCTAAAGGTCAAGTAGCTCTTCACCGACTTTTATCAATGTGCGCCTTCAAAATTCACTCCTTGTGTAGCCTTCACTACCCTCTGTCTACTCCACTCTTGTCAATCTTGCTGTATCTACACAGGTTGACCTTCTCATATGCTATACAATTATCAGAGATCTGGAGAGAACAGCTCACTCCATGCCTCGCACACAGCGGCTTGCACCGGACAGTGAGGTAATTGAGATGAGGGCCATGAGCCTGTGGACGGTCTCAATGGTAGCACCTTATCAATAACAAGCGTCTTCTGGATATTCCTCACAATGACAATGTTCCTTCAAAGCTCAGTCTCCGGTCTCCAGCGGCTGTTCTCCACAGCTTCATCGTCTCTCTCTCCGCACACTCCACGGGCTCAAAGGCAGCTTGAGTCCGTTACGGAAGAAGCACATACTTATGACCTTCTGTACCCCGAGGGTGAAACTCTCAAACAAGGTCAACACCATGCTTACCCTCTCAAGCACGGTGACCCTGCCTCCATCGCGGCAGCGGCCAACAGCTCGGACGACAGAGGTGGATTGGACATTCAGAGCCCACGCGATGTACGGATCATAATAGCTCAAAACGCGAACATTCATTCTTCACAGCCCCGTGTAATGTACGACTCGCATCCTGTTATATCTCTTCCACAAGCGCGCAATGGCTCTTCGCCAGAGACAAACGAGAACTCTCGGCCAAGAGGTGGTTCTTTAACAAGCGGAATTAGACGCAATAGTACTAATAATAGGTCGCATACTGCTCCACACAGTCGACAATCATCTATCTCACAGACAGCTCAATCTATCATCAATGTGTCCTCGTCGCCACTTTCCCCTGTTAGCGAGCTTGGTGGACTTTTCGGTGGCGCTAAAACGCGTCACAATCTAAGGCCAGCTACCAGCGATGGGGAGACTATTCAAAGCAAGCTCGCGAGAGAAGAGCGAGAGGAGGCAGAGAATATACTTGAATGCATGTTTGGAGCAGCCGGTTTTCCATCAGTCTCGAGCACGAAGCTTCATGTTCGGCCGCCAAAGCAAACGGATGCCGACAATAACTTCAGACCGAGCTCAGCGAGAGAGCCGGTCTCTCCAGGGGCATTTCCAAAGAGAAGAACCCCATTGACGCGATCCACTACTGCCGCAGACCTGCATTCTCTATCAACCTCCGGGCCAGATGACGCACACCAACAATCCTCTCATTCAAACACCTCCTCAATCCTAATCACCCGACTGTTCTCCGTCAACCCCATCGATTCCCACTCAACTCCAAAGATCCTGGACGGCACCCACTCGCTTGGGTCAGATAGCCATACGCATGAGATGGGCCCCAGTAAAGGCAAGGCGGAGCAAGCGAAGAGCCCTACATATGCAGTCGCTGTTCTCTTACAAATGCCAGTTCACAGGCCACGCTTATCCTCACCTTCGTTAGGACGCTTTTCAGGTTACTCTGCAATAAGCCCACGCTCGTGGTCCTCAGAAGGCCCACAAAGACACAGCCTGCTCGGGACTGATATCAGTCCAAATATAGACTACGTTATTGGGCATTGGACTATGCTTATTAGAGCCTTGTCTTGCCTTGAGGTAGCAGCTCGCTACGAGATAGGCAATCTGTTAGTCGAAATTGAGACTCCTGTTCTGGCGCGTCCAGTGAATGGGGCTCCATGGACCTCCGAGAACGAACCTAACATCAAAGTTGGGAAGCTGAAACAGCCGACGCGACGTACTCTGCAATTGTCTGCAGGGGCCCTCCAAAATCGTCCTAGCATCCGGAAGCTATCTGAAAGGACAGGTCATCGAATTGCTCTGGCTTTAAGAATCAAAAAGGTCGTTGCAGGCCAAGGTCGGTGGGGAATTTGGAGGGAAGAGGCTCGTTGGGTTGGGAGATGGGCTGGGGGAAAAGAGCAAAACTTCTTTCTTTTTAATCTACTCACTGCGTTCCTTGGATCCCACACCGAGTGGCTTGACTCATTAGGACCAAGCCGATACAAGCGCCGTCATGCAAAGCAATCTCACAATTCTTATAGCGAGATCAACAGCATACAACATCGCACAGTAGTTGTGTCTCAAGACAAGATGGCAGCGAGGCGGTTGATCTTTCTTCTCTCTGCATTCTTACCAAGCGCTTACATTGGCTTCCAAGCTGATGGCAACAACCAATTAGAGGCAAGCTGGTCGAATATGGCATATTCCCAGTCACCGCCTTCGGCCTTTCCCACAAACCGCCAACAGTCTTTGCGTAGGACGATGAACAGGAAAACTGGACCGAGCCACGCCAGCCCACACATTAGATCTCACGCGCGATCCGTCAGCTTTTCCGATGCAGAGTTATTTGCCAGTGATGATAATCCCGTCGAAGATCAAAGTACGCAACAACGTGCCCGAAGAGCATCCGATGCCAGGTCAATCAGAAATGCCGCCTTACCCATATCTTTCAATGCCTCGGATACTAGAAAGAGTAGCACAACAACGACAGCTACTGTCGTGCCTGACACTGCAATTGGGATCCCTCACTTCTCCGGCTACTCGGCTACTCGACCGCTAGGAACGGCTGCAGGACCTAGGCCCGGTAGTAGTGGGAGTTTGGTGTCACTGTCTCTGAGACGAACCCTTTCTCGATCTGAAAGCAGCGAAAAGGTCGCTACAGGCTCAGATTCGCAGTCAATGAGTCGCTGGGGTAGTATGATCAGCGGTTTCTGGAGCGACCGGCTGACTTCTTCCACAGAGGGAAGTGACCCTGTCGCTTCTTCTGAGGAGGGACTCGGTATTTCCGGTATCTCTAATGGCGCACGTGGTCCGCGGGTTGCCACTACACTTACAGAAATGGTTAAAGAAGTGGACATGCAGAAAAACGCTCTGACAACGGGACAAGGGAACAGCAACACAACTTCGAGTTCTTTAACCACAAAACAATTGCCTCACGAGCCAGAAGAGATTTCACCGATGAGGTGTACCGACGAAAGAAGGTTTCGTGAACCATTCCCCCTTAAGCTGTCAATTGATGAAGATGATGGGGTGGTTGATGTAGACCTACCGCAGACAAATTCGTATCCTTCCTCTTTCGAATCTATAGCAAGTTCTCCAATCGCGATACGCTCTGCAGCTAGCAGTTTCAATGGTCGCTCGTCGTTCCATGGTAAGACCTCAGTACACGCATCTCAATATTCTAGCCCCGATGTATCGGTTGACGTTGCTGGCTGGCTGCGAAACTACCATCCAGATTTCGCTCTGCAAGCAGTCCGCCCTTACGATAGCCTAAAGGAGGACATCAAGCATTCCATGCGCACCGAGCCCTCTCCTATTGCCGCAACTGTGGCACACGATAACGGCGACGAACATTCGGACGGGTGGGTAGATGTCTGCACAACGCTGTTAGCAGACACGACGACCTTCACTGTAACTCGTTTATGTCTGAGACGGAAAAACCCAGCCTCAATCCATCATCAAGTCGATGCTTTGTTGAACCTTAACCCGACCGACTACGCCGAACAAGAAGAGATCATAGAAGAGCCTCTTATGGACATGGACCCTACTCTCATCGATGCTGTTGAAAAGGTTCTAGGTCATAGCGGGCACTCATCACGTACTCCGTCTCGCGCTCCTTCTCGAGCTCCATCACCAACCCGTCAAAACGGCCCGACCCCTCACGAAGGCAGCCCTGATCTTGAGGTGCCGCGCAGTGAGTGCAAGAGAATGGTTCTCGGTGCATTGGAGCAAGTCGCTAGGAGTGTGAGCGCTGAGCTGTCAAAGGGCAATAACGTGGACGTCCAACGACTGGGAAGAGATAATTTCCCAACCGATAGTACCTTGCGAGAGGGCGTCAGAAGATGGTTGAGCCAGGTGGATAGGGAAGGACGTTGAGCAGTAAGAGCTGTACTATTCATGTATCATGCTTGATAGCATGCCGCGATGAGATTTTTGTACATTTTAATTGGGGAGCTATTGTTCTTTGTGCTGCATTTTAGCGAACTGTTGAATGATACCCTTAACGAATTGATTTTTTCCTTCTAGAGCAACTTACGGCGGTGGATCTGTATGGGAAGGAATGTAGATTTCGAGACCATACTAACACCGGATTTATCTTGAATATTATGAGACAGCTACCTGCTTGACTCACTTTATGCAGAGGCACCATGTGCATTCTACAAAATTCTCATTCTATTGAAAACCCTGCCCAAACCCACCACCTTAGACGAGACCTAAATCCATCTAATACTTCACGACCTACAACTATCTACCCTTTCAGCAATTCCCCCTTACCCTCGCTAGTCGTGTTAAGTCAAGCCCTCTATATGTTCTTCAACCCCTACGTCCACTAAATAACGCTCGACTCGTCTTCTGCAACCCAGATGAATGATTCCGCTCATTAGGTGGTGGAGAGGACGTATAGACGGACGCTGGAGTTGGAATGAGAATGGTAGCGGTAAGATATATTCAATGAATACATAGCGCTTGGTAGCATCACTATAGCGTGAATGAACATGTAGATTTCGATTCGTTAGGTGGATGGCTCGAGTTCACAAGCAGGCTGTATGTGAATGCGAGGCTTGGGTGGAGTCAGGACTCCCCACTCGTCAACCTAGTATATTCTCATTTGTCTAGAATTGATCGATCATTCAAATGCGCTCGTGTGTCAGTAGTTTCCTGTTGCCAATATAATTTTCGTATTGATAAAGAGGCTTGCACCGAGCGGTCTGTAGTTACCCGATGTCTTATTGGCCAAACCATTATCATGATGGCAGACATCACTCCAATAGATTGAAAGTGATTTGAGCCATAGAAAGAGCGCCGTGTAATCGAACATCTTTATCATTCATGGAGCTCACCAATGTCCCAATGAAGGATATAGTCGACTACACGGAGGAGAAATCTACAAACTGAGCCACGGAAAGACCCCGGCTAATATATAGTTCGTGTCTTGCCCTATTGCTGTAAAAAGACAGGTGTAGTACAGACATCGTAAAGTCGTCGAAGCATGCCCCTTTTGAGACGGCCGCGCTGACAAACATATAAGCATATAGAGATCGCTTCCGCCCAAAGCACCGCTCGCTGCTAGGTATTTTCAAGGTGATGCTGGCTTGAACCCAAGAATGCAAGGCCATTGGCACCCACAGGGACCGACTCCTGCCAGGCATAATAAATTGTTCCAATATATACAATACCAAAGCCTCCTTTTTCCCCCTAAGTAACGACCTTTCGAGATACGAGAGCCACCCTGACACTCAAGGAACATCGTCGGGCCCTTCACCAGTGCGTCCGATGTCGACGAGATAATTAGCCAGGTTGCTGATGCCTATTGAAGAAAAACCACTTAGCCCATCGGATCTTCCTCTTTCGGACACGCAAAAATCACACAGATTTCCGCATACTTTTTCTTTTTCGCCCCGAGCCCTCAGGCTTCTTCCTCCGCCCACCTCGTCCACCACCCACAGAGCGTGGTCCCGTTCTTGGGCCTGACCGCGGACCTGAGCCGTCTTGCTCCATTGATATGGGCGTGCTTTCTGGGCCAGCTTTTCTTCTCTTTGGAGATGTTGGTGCTGCGTCATCAACGTCATCTACGAGCCCAGTTTTCCGTCGACGTACCGGGGGTGGCGATGCATTGCGATCAACAGCCAGTTGGCCACCTGTGGCGGTTGGACTTGATCCTGTCCGGCGGGCCTGATCCATTGCGAGCTGCAAGCCGATCGTAGCATTCTTGACGTGATTATCGACAGTTTTCTTCATTGCGATCAATCTTGAGTAAATTTTGAATACAGCGTCTGTGTGTTTCTGAATCTGCCGGTTCAGGTCGTCTGCACTCATGCCAGCGACGTGGTCCTCCATCTCTTCTGGTTCGAATGTTCCATCGTCCCACACCGGGTATCCCAATCGCAACTTCTCATTTTTATTCAGGCCCAAAGGCCGTGTACCTTCGGTTTCAGTCCTTTTAGCCACAAACTCAATGTTGACCATTTCGTCCAAGTCAGGATCATGTTCGTTGGTTGCGAAGTTGAATCTCAAGTAGGGATACCCCCGCTCGTCGCGCAATGAACTGTATACTATTACCGCCTCATCCTCGACTTTGCCTCCACCGGGGGCGTTGTTGCGTTCAAGCAACAGCTTATTAGAGATGGCGTCTTGGTAATCTAAGGAATATTCGAGGTCGAGGGAGCTGAAGTGTAATGTGACCATAAATTGTCGCGGATCACCGTCGTCTCTTCTTCTAAATGACACGTTCCATTCCTCGAGGGACATATGGTCTTGGCTCCAGTCTAGGGTTGTCCTTTTGCCATTGCAGTAAGTCCAGACGATGTGGTAGTCGCCTTCAATGAGTTCGACTGGCTGAGGTTTGGACGCAATTTGCTATGCGTCGCATAGGCGATCAGCACTAGTTGATCCGTTGTGAGAGTGGGAGAAGCATACCAGACCATCAGTAAGGTCCCCATCATCAAAATATCTCATGTCGAGTTGCGCGTTGGGGTCCTCGGCCTTTACTCCCCTGCGCGAACACGTTCCACTCTCAAAAGAGAGCAAATTTTACGGCAAAATATGTGTTGAAGATCTAGAGGTGTGTAGGTGCCACAGATTGCAATTGAAGAAGTGTGGTGGTGGAGGTTGGGATAGTTGGATGATGACAGAATTGAAGTGGCTGGGAGAATGGCTAGTAGTAAAGCGCTTCGATTCTTGGCGCGTCGCTCCAATTGAGACACCTCCCTTGTTTGATTCACAGTTTAGTGTTTATTATGTTATGACTTGCCACCTATCAACCCTGTGTCCATATTCCACATATAAAGTCTGGGAAGCATGGGGGATGTGAAGCTTCCCAGACCGCACATTGCATTCATATTACTGCAGCTAGCTCCGCATTATGCACGTTTAATCCGACATCTGGTAGAAGGAGCGATACAACACATTACAATATATAGATAACACTATAGCGATGAATTGCTGGAAAGAAATGATCACGAATGTATTAAGGTGGAAGGATTCAAGTTCAAGCCTGGGCGATGATGTGGCTAGAAATATGTACCTACGATCAAAACCTTCGGATTAATGGAATGAGAGAATATTCCTGGCTATTCAGATCAATTATGCCCTTTTGTCACTTCATGTGGTAATTGAATATTGAGCTTTCAGACTTCCCTCGGAGCGCAGCAGACGTAAGCAGCATGCCTGCAGCCGGCCATGAAGAAAGCCGAATAAAGGCTTTGTTCAGGATTGGGAAAGCTCTGTGATTGGACACTCTGCAAACCAGACCACGAATGGTCATATGCGAATAATTTGGTCTTCTTGCAGGCTTGCAGCCTTTTCAGCTAAAAACTCTAATAAAGGTAGTTTTCTGGCACAAACACAAGACCTAAGCAATATTGAGCTTATAGGCACGCATTTTGGTGTGATCTCGGCCTTATTGACCTTCATACTCTATCCACATCTTTTGAAGTTTGTCAACATGTTTTACGCTGGCAATGCCTTCAGTTAAGCAATCAGTCTCTCTACGTTCAAGCCTAATCTTTCTTTCATTCGTAAAACCACGTCCTCCAATTCTTTTGTTGGACGGGACCAATTGGTCATTAGCATCTCTTCGTTTTGAGTTATTATGAATAATGCATCAGCAGCGTCGTTCCGTGCCTTGTCTTTGTCAGCTTCTCCACCGCCCGTTATGAGTTTCTTGTTTGTACCTTCGGGAATGGATGCCTTAACGTTTGGCATATTTTATTCAAAGCTACGTCTTTGACTTTTGGTACTTGAACCATGCCTGCATATATCTTGATGGCAGCTTCAATTTTGGGAATAGTTTGAGTCTTGAAGTGGGTCTTTTGTATCAAATTGAAAAGTCGAGACCAGCTATATCTTCGTTAATATCTAGGACTTTCAATGTTAGAGAATGGGATTTGCTCACCCAAACCTTTCCTCTACTAGGCGAGGAAGGACACCTGCGTCGAAGAGGAAGCCAAGAAACTCCACAGCAGGCACCACCAACCTGTCGTTGGACGGGTTATCTTGCACGATATTGACGATGTTGGTGCAGTACGTAGCTAATTCAAAGGGCGAACAGCCGATAGTATAAGCGACGAATGCTTCTCTTGAAGCTTGCAGAACCGACTCCGAGCCAGAACCAGCCGATGTAACGTAGCCGTTGAATAGAGGCACTCTAGTCCACTCCTCGCGACAAAAGGACATCATTTGTAGGAAGTATGCGGTGGTTGAAGTTTGTGCGGTATCACAAATATCGCTGTTTCAGTTAGCTCATTATAAGACGACATGATTAGCAAAGGATAATACCTACGTTGACGGTCGGGATCCCATTGCGAACACGTCCCAGTTAGACTGCAAGCAACTCCAAGCTCGCCAGCGGACTTTATCGAGCTTTTCCACCGCTAGGCCACAAACCTTTGCTGCCAATACCTGCCTATCGCATAGGTTCAAGAGTTTCTTCTTTAGCACTGTTGAAACAGCGTCAACGGCCGCAATCCGCACGAGAGATCCTACGTCGCCGCGTTGGTCGGTGGTATAGTCATCCAAGCAAACAATCAAGGCTTTCGTCAGATTTCTAGTGATTACTAAAACGGTCAGCGTGGAAAATCAAATCTGCACACGGCAGCTAACCTTGGTATTCCAGAATGCCAGTTGTTAGACTGTTCATAGTAATGCATCTGAGCTCTATGCTAATTCCAGGATGACTGAGTCGGTAAACTAAAGTATCGATGATGAGAGCTCGCATTGGGCACATGAGACGAGAATCTTCATCTTGGCTAATATATGCGAAACCGTCATGCTTAGGAGGGCTAGAGGTTTCGCGGTCGCCAATTCGTTTGAAAACAGCGGCCAGAGCAGAGGTTGCTCCCGCTTTCGACTCCGACCTAGATATTGAATCCATTACCTGAACTCGTTCTGCCCATTGAGAAATGAGAGCTCCTTGGACCCGGTCATTCAGAAGTCCGAATAATTTGTCGGCCATATCCGCACCTGCCTGGAGGACGTATGGCTTTGTTTTTTCAAGACTTCTTTCAAGTACTCTCAAACACACGTTCATTGTTTCCGGTCGAGCGATAAGCACGTTTTGCCATTCTCCCGGCAAATATTGAGACAGGGTGGTGGACCAAGCGAGAGCTGAGATCAAAGAACAAATTGCCTCACACATTAATTCAGACCGGAGTAATGAATCTAGGTCCGTCATTTGAATTTTCGAGTTATCAACATGATAGGATAATTCGGGTCTATCAGTACAATATACCGTCCATAGTGGTAGAGTCTCCCGCAGAAAGGTCAAAGTATGATTAATTGCGTGGCTGTGTTGGCTCCCAGTAAGATCATCAGACAAAGTGTCGTAGTCAATCTTTACTTCCGCGAGAACGATATTTGCTAGCCCAAGGAGCAAGCCATGTCTCTCCTCGATCTTGTAAGACGAGATCTGACGTAATCTGCTACGTAAAATGTTGATAGTAGTAATAGCAGAAGTTGAGCTATCGAGGGTCGCCAGATGTCCTATAGCTTCTGCAGCCTGGCGTCGAGACGCAGCGTCGACAGACCCTACTCCTCTCCAATCCAGGAGGCCATTCAGGACAGCCTCCCAGTAAAAAGTATCAATCTTGGAGGTCTTGCAGGCGACATCAAGCATCGCCCTGGATCTTAGGGCTATGGCATGGTAATCGATGATTTGGACAAGATCGATCCCATGCTTTATCTCGCCCGGATGCCTACCAATCATCTCTTGCAAAGCAGCCGATGCCCCCGTCGAATATTACCAGCGGAATCCAGGGTTGCGGCCACGATTAGTCCATTTGCCATAGTCTGAAGTGTCGACCGAACTTCGGCTGTAAGCTCTGCCGTCGTGTACTTTCGAGCCAGAGACCATATACCAAAGCATGCCGCATCTCTCACACTAGTACCTACTGATACTCCCAGTGATGATCGCTGCTCAAAATGTAGCGCAAGGTCAAGTATTTCGACGGCCTTGGAAATAAGGAATGACGGCATTGAACCGCGGAAGATCAGTTGGGATAAGGTGAGTACAAGTCCATGCCAGCTCATGGCATTGACATGAGCCAGACTCATTGTCCACGAAGATGATAATTCAGAAGCTGACGTTACACCTTGAGCAGGGAAGTCTGATGGACCAATAGATTTGCCGGTCCTGCCCTCCACCCACACTATATCTTCGCTCAATTGTTCCAAAATAAGTTCCACAATCTGAGCCACCATTTCTGGATCCAGAGGCACAGCGACGACACTCAAAGCTTTGCTTGCAGCGACTCTAACTGATGTATCTTTGTCGGCCAACGCCGTCAGTAGCTGGTCAATGACTTCTTCAAGTGAGCCTTCCCCGAGGCTTGGATCAGAGCCCTCATTTTTCGAATCAATTTTGATGCTGGCTACTGCAAGTTCACGGTTGATCTTGATAGTAAGTTTTTTTGCTACAGAGGATGAATTGAGTTCTCTGTGGAGGGGAGCATTATCAAATTTGCCATTGCGGACTGATATGAAGATCGATGCGAGTAAAGGCTGTAGTATTTCGCTTTCAGCCGAAACAATGAGTCTGGCAAGGAACGATAGAATACCAATCACAGCATAGACCGATAGAGAAGTATCCTTGCCTTGAGCCCCATCCACTATCATTAGAGCGCAGTCAACAAGTAATTTCTGGAGTCCGATTCGCTGCATGTCGGTTCTCAGAGCTAGACGCGACAATAATAGAGCAGCTACCTCTCTTTCTTTACTTGCAAAGTCGAGGTAGTGATTGGAAACGTTGATAAGGCGCCTCGCAATCGCAGGCGTGTTTGGGGGGAAGTCTATCTGTAGGGATCTAGAAGCACCAGGAACTGGGCCAACCCTCTCGGAAGACATGGAAATGAGATCGAAAGGTGCCAACATCAGGTGAGACAACCACAGTAACATGATATATCGTTCCTCCCAAACTATACCATATTTTGGGACAGCGGCAGCCTCTCCAGTGCTTTCTGATTGATCCCACCTCTCCAAGGCCTCAAGCATTCGTTCCAGGTGTCGAGGTTCATTGTTCAAGAACTGGCCTACCACTTTCTGCCCACGAACCTTACAAAATGTGTAAAGAATCTTGCATATCGCTCTAGGCAGCGGTATGACGTTTGAAGAAATGTGCTTTCCTGGTAGGTAAGGGTATTCGTCGATATGAGTCGAGAGATACTCAATAAATGCAAATACGAGTGGTTCAAGAAAGCCTGCTAAGTGTGGATCAAGTAATTGAGGCCATTCCTGGAATGGCTCCAACTGAACGGCACACGATATGTCAGCTCGGCATGTCCACTCCCAGTGCGGGGTGGGTTAAACCTACCAATTTGATTAGTCGCTCGGTCTTAGAGCTCAATACCAGCGTTCGCACCCGAGTGACATGTTGGGTTGCTTGCTTTGTGACTTTGGACTTGCGCAAGAAGCGAGGAAGAGAAAGGGTGAGCTCGGCAATGAGATCTGGGGATGATCGTTGCACTTCGATATCTTGCTCTCCCGTGGCATCCATGATATAGCATTTGACATGTATCTTGATGTGAGTTGGTGCAGGTGGTGGTCAATCTAAGCACGTCATTGGATTGAGGTATCAAGCGAGCGGCCATGTGGGTGACCGATACTGTACGCAAGCAGTTCACCCTATCTAGACAGTCCGCAATGCAGTCTTTTGCTGCTATCGACACCTGACGAGGACGAAGCTTCTGTTTATCGTATAATGTGATGCATCTGTTATGCACTGCCTCAACTGCCTGCAATTGTGTGGCTCCTGGAGGCTAGGCGGACCGAGTATAAGCGGGAAGGGCAGCTGATTAGGGATACCTTACCTAGAGAAGCCCGGGGGCATCTTCCGCTAAGGTAATTCCACACGTACCTTACCTAGAACTACCTCCCCTAGCGAATGACCCCCAAATTGGGTACCCCGCTAAGCCTGACGCCCCATGGACGATGAAGGTCGGGACCATCCACCCCCGTCGCGATAGCCAGATATGATACACAATGCTCTGGGCCGCTCTTATCAACGGATGTGTGACGTCTGAAAATGCTCCTGCGACGATTTGCTATTACTTGCGCTGACAGTCAAGCTAGACCCTGAGGGCTTGCATTCGTCCCCAATACTCATTTGTCAGGCACAAAAGCCTTCGCGCGTTTGTCTCACGTACTAAAATTGACCGGGTTCAGGTCATCCTCGCTTGACTTACAACCCTACCTAGCTGACCAGCCTGCATCTCCGAGGAGTCCAGGGGCTTTCAGTCATGGCAGGCTCACCTAAGATTGAAGACGAAGAACCTGACCACACAACCACCATCGATATACCGAATATCTCAGAATCTCTTCCTAAAGGAAACAAGACAAAATCGCATGGCAGAGACAAGGATTCCAAAGACTCCCCGGGCTCCGCGTCAGCAAAGAGACGATGCGTCAGTACAGCCTGCATAGCCTGTCGGAGAAGAAAATCCAAGGTCTGCTTTAGCTCTTCTTGCCCTTGCTGTGACCGCTGCTCTTTATCCATCGCCCCAATACTGACTGAGGCTGCAAATCCTATAGTGTGATGGCAACACCCCCAGTTGCGCCGCTTGCTCATCCGTCTACGGCACTGAGTGCGTCTACGATCCTAATTCAGACCACCGTCGCAAAGGCGTCTACAAGAAGGACATCGACAACCTTAAGACCCGCAACTCTACCCTGCAGACTTTGATCCAAGCCATCCTCAATTATCCCGAGAACGAGGTTCCAGAGCTAGTGAAACAGATACGGACATGTGAAAGCTTGGATGATGTAGCCGAGTCGATCTTGGCCCGGGACAATGCCCTCGGTGATGACGACGGAGTGGTCGACACGCCAGCGGACAATGGGATGTTTTCAGGTGTGCCCAAATTCGAGAAAGAGCTTTCTGGTAAGATGGGCAAGTTGCGCTTGGATAATGGGTCGATGAGCATCATTGGTGGCACCTCAAATCTGATATTCATCCAATCTGGGGATGGCGAAGATGGTTCATCGTCAATGGACGATTCGGAGCCGTTCGAACACTCGGAAGATGCGATTACGTCGTGGACACAAGTGACTCCAGATCCAGACCTTATCCTCCATCTCCTTCACTTGTATTTCACTTGGCATTACACTTACTTTACCACGCTGTCAAAAAGTCTTTTCTGGCATGACTTCTCCCAAGGCAACCTTCCTCGAGCTGTCAAGCGCAAAACCGAATATTGCACCCCACTGCTGGTCAATGCGATGCTGGCTTTGGGTTGTCATTTCACTTCCTGGCCACAAGCCCGGGCCGACCCCTCGAATTCGTCGACAGCTGGCGATCACTTTTTCCGGGAAGCGAAGAGGTTAATGTGGGAGAATGACGAGCATGAGAATCCCAGACTTGCGACGGTCCAGGCACTAGCACTGATGTCTGTGCGTGAAGCTGGTTGTGGAAGGGAGGCTCGCGGATGGGTGTATAGTGGGATGAGCTTCCGGATGGCCTACGACTTGGGCTTAAACATCGACTCTGGCTCGGCCAATCTTGATGATTCAGAGATCGACGCTCGGAGGATTACAATCTGGGGATGCTTCCTCTTTGACAAGTATGCCCATTCCCCATCTCTGGCAATGTACGTGCTGACCACTTAAGGTGTTGGTCAAATTATCTCGGACGACAACCTCAGATAACCCTTTCAAGCATTGCAGTACCCAAGTTCGATGTCTTCCCTGGGGAGGACGCTGACGAATGGACGCCGTACTCTGATTCCGGTCAGGGTACGGCCCATCGTCAACCCTCGAGGACACGCGCCATCGCCCTCCAAACCTCCCAATTATGTGAGATCAGCAGTGACCTCTTAATGTATTTCTACCACCCGCATCAGCTAGAGAAGCCGCTTGGCAAACAGGCAGAACTCAAAAAATTGAGTGAGCTACATACTCGACTGGAAGCTTGGCGCAAGAACCTTCCGAAAGAGATGGATCCAAGAGAGGGTCAATTGCCAAACGTGCTTGTCATGCAGTAAGCTTGAGGACTTCCAAATATAGAACGACGTTTAGACTAACCTCGCTCTAGCATGTTCTTCCAACTGCTATTCATTCACCTATTCCGTCCATTTCTTAAGTATAAACAAGCGACCTCGCCTCTCCCCGCCCACGTCTCTCCTCGTAAGTTCCTTACTCACGCTGCATCTATGATTTCCAAGCTCCTACGCATCTATAAACGTACACATGGTCTCCGGCAAATCTGCAATATCGTTGTCTATATATCCCACGCAGCGTGCACTATTCACCTACTCAACTTGCCTGACAAAAACGCCGCACGAGACATTGTTCACGGTCTGAAACATCTCGAAGAAATCGGTGAAAGCTGGCTTTGCGCCCGAAGAACCCTAGGCATCCTTCATTTGGTTGCCAGGCGTTGGAACATTGAGCTACCAGACGAGGCGGAGAAGACATTCTTGCGAGCTGAAACTAAATTTGGTCCCTTCAAAGATCATGAATCATCACCGAAAACTAACAGTCCGATGGCCCCACCAACAGAAATCCACTCTCTACCTCCGTCGTCAAATAAACCTGTGGTCGAATCCAACCTCGATGCCACCCTCAACCCGGTAAACGGTCTTTCTCCCAAGGCTTTGTATTCGAATACAGCTCCTTTGGCAAGTCCTATGCCCACCTCAGACATCCCACATCCCAACGGCTCCATGAACATGCCCTCGCAAAAACCGGCGGATTTCAATAAGCCGAATCCAAACGACTACCTCATAGCTCAAAATCAACAAAATTACTTCAACAACAATCAAACTTCGCGGCCGGCCCCAACGCAGCAAACTGCCTCACCCCCAATGCCCTTTATCGATGCGCTGGTGCCGGATCATGAGTGGTGGCTGAAAGATTCAAATCAAATATTCGCTAATTGGAATGGCTTAGAGCACGAAGCCATGTTACACGGCAACGGTGGCTTCGACTTGGGAACCGGTAACATGGGTTATAGCAACGGTATTGACACGTTTGGGCTTAATGAAAATAGCATGGTTGGGATCAATGGCAACGGTATGGCTGACATGAATGGGAATGGTAATATGGGATTCCCTGGATAATGGAAGGTACCATCCATATAGAGGAGGCGCTATCTACTTAAGGTTATATGCTTTATGATATATGATGTTTATTAGGTATGGGATGCGGGATTCATGGCTCACGATATGATGATCTAATGCCATGTATTTCCAACGAAGAGAGCTATAGTGCATCAGACCTCGATTTCGGGAGAAAACATATAGTATCTCTAATGCTTAGTGCTTGACCTTCTAGTGTATGATCAAGAAAAGCGGTTGATCCGCTCTATATCCATGCAATACTTCCAAAGTAAAACTCTGAGACATTTTATTTACATTCTCCACGTTATGCTGAATCCGATATACATGGTATGCAGTCGGATTCCCTTCGATTTGCGGCTTTTGCACTGATATTTCCAGAATGGGCTTACAGTGCTTATCCAATGCTAGGGGCAAAGCGTGTACCCTGCTAAAAAGGACTCCACATACACCTCAGCTAGCCTTCCACCATCTGACCAACAAAATGCTACTCCCTACATACAGTACCAACAACAGCCCAAAAAATTGACAAAGCTCCCACCAATGGCCAAGTTTCACTTCCGTAGTGATGTGCTCACCATCAGCAAGAGCGGATGGAAATCGACCGGTCCTCGCGTGATGCTCTAGGATGTTATCTTTCTCAAGCCATTGTTGTTGCAGCCAGGCGTCAAATTCTTCGAGGGTGGCAAGGGGGATGTCGGAAACTTTGAAGCGCCGCCAGTGCATGTGGATGGGAGGGGGACGGCCGTCGATGTAGGTAGAACGGAGGGTGTATACGTCTTGTCCGTATTGTCCATCTCTGCTGAGGGTTCAATGCTGGTGTAGTTGGGAAGGAGTGGGAGGAAGACCGGTAGAGGATAGCGGAGGGATGAAACTTACGGGACGCCATCATAGGCTAAAGTACAGTCATATACGTATTCCAATGTCCCCTCCAAAGCTTTCAAACAAAAGTAGGTTCCCGTACTGCGCGGAATGAGCTGATATCGCATATCTGGAGTACTTTGTTGTCCAGCCCATTTCACGCTCTTAGCTCTCCCATTTTTGCTGAGATTAGTGCCTTCAGGGAACATCATTAACCACATAGGCTCGAGGCCATTTGGTCCTCTTCTTGTTAATTGATTCATACGGCGTGCGAGCCTTGGTCCGTCTGTTTTCATCTTCCTTGACATAAACACAAATCCGGCAAATCTAAGGCCGAGTCCAACGATAGGTATGTAACCGATAGAATCTTTGAGCACAATGAAAACATTGCCATGGGTTTTGGGCCGGTTAGTATACGCTGTCCACCAAAGGTAAACCCAATCATTGTACATCTAAACTCCAACGTGATCAGCACGTAGAGTAACGGAAGCTGAGGCAAGGTACCTGGTGATTTGCAATCAGAACCATACGAGATGCAAATTTACATTCCAGTCGACCATCTGGCAGCTTCCGTAATTCGTCACGGACGCTCTCGTCGCCGCTGACATGGATCTTGGTTGATGTCCACCATTGAGTCATGGAAAGAATCAAAAGCGTCATTTGTTGTTTGGTGAAAGACATCCAGCGGTAGTAGTAGTCTCTGTTTATTATATATAAAGGTGCTCCAAGGTATTGAACTGGTGCAATGCTGCATTATAGATTCAGCATGTGGATAACACGTAAGCAAGCAAAACCTACGCAAAGCAGCCAGACCAGAAATACGTGGCCAGAAGCAGCATGCGAGCAATGCGTGTCGTTGCCGCTGCTTCGGGGACTGGCGTACTTTGGAGGAACGTCTCCTTGGGCCATGGATATGTATGCCCTCTTGTAAGTTTGGTCGTGGGACTTCCCTGAACCGTCTTTCGTGAAGCCATAATGAATGCTGACGGTATCTCCCAGTGTTTCCAAAAATGAATGCCGTACCCTTGTTGAACAAAATAGAGAGGGCCGATCACGTGCACATTCGCAAGGCCATATCAGGACCATTCAAGATATAAAATTGAAGGCTTAAAGAAACATTGCGGCCTGGAGAGAGCCCCAGGTATCATATAAAGCCAAAGAATGAAGGCTGTGCAACGCTAGAGTCCCTTTTATGCGGCTTACTGTTAGCCAGAGGAAGCGTGCAGATTCAGGGTCCGTCACAGATAACCCCTAGCAAGATGAAAAAGACATGCAACACATGCAACGAAAAAAAAACAAGTTGCCAAAGAGATAGAAGACTACTTAAAGGATAGGTCCATTTAAGAAAGATTGGATGCCGTAAAATTGGACGCTTAGGCCGACCTCATGACGCGGAGGGACCTCTCTTAGGTTGCCGGGTCCCTAGAAATAGGGGTCCAGCGCTAGAACTTAGTTCTACCGCAGTTTCCCCGTTGCAGTACCTTGCTGGTGCGGAAATTCATTGCTGTAGACTTTCTTTGGATCATGTTCCAACCATCTGTGTCTCCCACTATGGCTATATGAGATGCCTCCCAAATCTCGTGGGCTGGAAAGTCGTCCTCCCTCATTAGTCACAAGCTCGAATCCAGCTCGCGTACGAGAAAATCAACGCAGATCTCGAGCCCGTCGAAAAGAGTACTTGGAAGAGTTAGAGGCGAGGCTTAGAAGCTACGAAACATTAGGGGTGCAGGCCAGTATAGATGTACAGCTCTCCGCTCGAGCCGTCAATGCGGAAAATGCACGGTTACGGGAGGAGAATGCACAATTGAAACTTGTGAATGACAAGCTGAACCAAGAGTTGGAAGAAAAAACGGAACAAAACATAGACAATGTGTCTGCTGACAGGGACGGTCAGAGCTTGGAAAGAGAAGATTATTCAAGAGAGGAATCGAGGACTTGGAAAGCTGTCTGCGGACTAGCTGGGAAATGCAATGAGGAATTAGAAACTGAGCCTCTGCAGTCAAGCTTTCATACGACAGGGCGTGACGGAGAGATAGCTACGGAGACTGAACTTTCACTGTCAACAAACATTCAACCGGACTCTCTCCAGCCGTCTCCGACATCCACAAACCCTTCAATGAGCGACATCGATCAACCCTCAATGGGTGAGACCGCCTCCCATGACGGGTTTCCCATACAGCAAGAGACAAACACACAAAAGATGAGCTGCGATCGAAGTCATCATGCAGCCTTGTCTACTGATACTTCGTCCTGTGAATATGCTGCACAGATAATTACATCTATGCGGGCAGATGTTACCCCTGATGATGTTCTAGCTGACCTGGAATGCAATGAAGGCATTGGAGAATGGAAAAAATGCAAAGTGAACAATGTGAAGCTTTTTGTTGCTATGGACCGGTACACCGTCTAAACCTTTTGAGGTGAATCACCGTCTCTTTTTTTTCACCTATATACCAACAAATTGTCAATCCACCCGTTAAGGTCTTCACCTACGTAGTATTCGTTTTTCTTGTACCTCATGGTACTCATTGCCCATTTTATTTGACGGCGACCTTCTTTCAAGTGCAGCAAAGCGCTGCGTGAATCTCACGACAACAGCAGCCTTGACGGCAGGCTCCTCGCATCCCGTTGTCTTTCGATAGCAATAAAGGAATGCCGCCCAAGGCATGTAGCCGAGCAGCCTCAGAAGAAGCAGCTTGGGAAGCAGCGACAGTTAACGCCACGCATGGAGACGCAGGCTCGAATAGTCCCTCCATAATGGACTTTGACTGCCAACCCACCAACACACCAAAGGTGCATGTAAGTGGGCATCTACAGCGCTCTCGTGAACACCATGATCATGGATAGGTGTTGACTGACCGCGACTTAGACGACCCGAAAAACTTCAGACTAGGGAGGCAATTCGGGACTTTGCAAACTCTCTTGTCAGCATGATCCGATGTATTAGGTTTACCCGAATTTGTACTTTTGCCACACTCTATTAGTCACGACTGCCGTTCGCGTTTGCAAGGCTGGAGAGTCCGCATGGATATGCATCGCACAGAATTGAAAAAAACTCCCGCAGAAGAACCAGTATTTCTCCAATTGGGTCGACTAATGACAATGCTGGAATCATCGAAGAAGAATGCCGCTTTGAGCTGGCGGTATTCTGCGTGCAGCCCTGTACTTCTCGGCTCAACATCCCACTTTCCCATAATGGTACCCAGAGGTCGACCAAAGTCCTCAATCGCCTTCCTTATTCGCCTAGTCGGGAATTTGCCTTCTAAGGACTTTGGTTGTTTCAACATCAGTATCAAACGTCAACGCCCAATTGTGAACAAATCAATCGGTCAAAAGCTGCTGTTGTGGGCCTCAAAGCGGCTATGAAAAGTCAAGATGGATTTCCACGCATTCTACACCTGCGAAAACGGAAGAAGAGTGGAGCTGCCCTTTCGGAAGAGGTTTATTGCAGAGGTTGCGAATATCGCCTCTGTAACGAGTGGGAAGCAGGTACTGGAGGCCTTGATATTCGATGTGGGGAATAAAGATCTAGCGCCGGCGAGATTGTTCGCCACTTCACCATCGTCCGCACTATAGGTGGCTTCGCACTTGTCATAGTGATCTGTCCGGAGACCTTGGGTGTTTTTAGGATTAATCTAGTAGAGCAGAGGGTTCGGAAGCAACCTGGTCACGCGGCTAATGAGGAACTATGATAGTGGCTTCGCAGCCTTACATCGAGCATCATCTCAACCCTCCGCCGAATTCCGGTGTCCGGAAGGCGAATCGGAAGGCGAATTAGTGACTCAGATAGTCGAGAAAAATGCCATTCCAACCCCTATTAAATTGGCTTCGCATCATGGTCGTTACCTTGGGCGCGGATATTGGGTTAGAGCATCCCTCCGCTCCCAGAAACCCCTCTTCGAAACATTGGATACCTTTACAACTCGAATTGAAAAGCGGAATATCTTAAAGGGGTCCTTAAAGTCCTATGCATAGGTCTAATAACAACATCATACGAAGCGCTGAGGGGCCGTTCGAGGGGTCGCACTCTATCTATATATCATGAATGGGTCCTCATCAGACTATCGGTGTTTACAGGCACGCTCTTTGTGGTAGTCAGCTGCAGGTGGCTTGCAGTAGTGGACTACCCTTGATCCTTGTAATCTGCCTGCTTTTATCCAATATTTTCACTACCCCTATTTGCATCCGCTCTCGTCTTCAATCTAGATGTTCGAGGTCGCGTGCGTTTCCGACGCTTGCACTCATCCCTGTTGATGGTGGCTGCGACATCAAGACATGATTGCGCATAGGGAGATTTGCTCCGACTGTCAGGCGATCCCTTCAAGCCCAGAAGGGGCGATTTTTGGCGAATCCGCAGCTCTTCCGTTGGGGGCCAAAACCCCCACTCTTCTGCAATCCAGATCATTGTTTACAAACTACAGTAAAATTGGCCATTCAAGTCATCCCAACAATCATAGATCCATGTCCCATCCCCGCGGCTGGGAGAGTCCGGGATTCAGGAACCTATACTTACAATGAGTTTACAGAAGAGGTGCGTGCATGCTGAAGATTGTCGGTGATGTTCTGGCCACGCCAATGACGGAAGTCATGCCACCCCTGAAAACAACCTGCCGCTGCACATCAACAACGACTGAGTTCGATAGAACGATAATGCCTGGAATGTTGTAAAGCTGGTTGTTCTTTGAACTTTTCACATATAAATAAATTTATAGCTCGACCTCTTGAAAGGTTATGACTTTAAAAATACTCCTCTAGTCATATTGGGGTGCCATGACCTTGGTCACCCACGAGTTTATTTTGGGGAGCCTTCATGTACAACCCAGGACCTGACATTAGCGCAGATTTCTATTTGAAAAATGATGCAACTTCTGAGTCACTGTCGCTACCAGGAATGGTCTGAATATGGTGTTCTAGATGTTGGGAATCCGCCCCAGCATCCGAGCCAGTTAGCTCACGTCAAAGACGGTGTGCAGTCCTTGACGCATGATGTTATCTTCAGCGAACTCGAAGAAGAAGGCCCGATACCATCTTGGACATGCAGGATCCTAGTGGTTATGCCGCAAGGTTGATCCAGAGATGTAATAACGCGAACGAAGGTGTGCTGCTACGGTATTCGACTGGGTCCTCACCCAACACCCTTATAAGCGCTCGGGACCAAGACGTGCAGCCTGATATTAAACCGTGCCTTTGACATGCAGTAGCACGGCGGGATCTTTAGAGATACCACTCGTCTGCCAGTCCTTACGTACTAGTCTCTGTGTGCCTTGTGCTAAGTCTTAAATACTATGGCTGTCCAAAATCTTTCATCATTGAATATCGAAACACCAAGGCGCATCCGCCATGTCGTCTCTCGTTCTGCTTACTCTACATCTTCTGTCTCTCTACTTCCCCCTCCTCACTCGCGCAAGCGCCGACGGCGCCCTCGCACAGTTCCTCGACATGGGATGCGACCAGGCGAGCATCATCAACCCCACCGTCGACGTTGCCACGGACGTCTGTCTGGTCGCAAAAGGTGCAGAGGGTTTCGCTGTCGAAGTCCTTCCTCCATGTGCCTCTGGCGAAGCTAGTCTTCAAATGTATGAAGACACTTCCTGCGCCATCTCGGTAGACATGGAAAATTTCGATTACAATAACTGTTATTTCGGCTTTGTAGCGGTAGTTTTCCAATGCACCGCGGTTGCGGGAGGGTCTCATGCGACAGCTACATCTACAGTTTCAGCAGGATCATCCAGCATAGCAGTAGCGTCAGGCGCGCCAGCAAGTCCTAGTGGCAGCTCGCCTGGGGATTCCACTCAGCAGAACACGCCATCCACCAACGAGGCAGCCGCCACCTCCTCTACAAATCCAATCCCTACCTCAACAACAAACCCTAAAAAGGCCAGCACTACCGGCGCCGCAGGCTCAGCATCCGGCTCCGGTCTAAGCCAAAACTCCCAAATCGGCCTCGGCGTCGGTCTCCCCGTCGGCTCCATCATAGTCGCTCTCCTCGCCTGGCTATGTCCTTGTACGAGAAGAATAGTCCGCCATCATCGTCCAGGTGCTAATCGGGCACGGGGGAATCCCGTTGGCTCGTTAGGACATCAAGCGGAGAGGGGATATCAAATGTGGAATTCGACGCAGGGACTCGTGACGACTCCGGGAAATTCGAATACGCAGCCGAGTTTTGCGGGGAATCCGATTGCGAATTCGCAGGGTGCGCTTCCTTCTTGGTAGATTGGTGGCTTTGGTTGTGTGGGTGCCTAACTATGTTCGATTGTTGATCACTGCCAATTGTAACACGGGAGTATATGAGATGCTGGGGTTGGGTTTATGAGGTATGCGTTTGGGGCTAGCTTGGTTCTATTAGGAAGGGGATGTTGTTTTGTCCTGCTCCAGCATTTGCTGGCTGGGTATGGTTGTTGACGATATCATGATTCTCTTTGCATTTGGAGAACAAGGTTGATGGGAATAGTGATTGCTTGGGTACATCCTGCTGTGAGTTTTTGTTACATGAATCAGGATGCAGGGCTGTACTATTAGCGTCCATACTGTTAACGCTTAAAGATAATGACAACGAATGCATGATGAAATATGATCTCCAAACTCGTTTCGAGAGCAGCTATGTAGGCTTCACGAAGACTATGTAGCGCTCATTACTAGCGACTAGACTGTACTGCCCGCGCCGGCATTTGAGCTAAAAGGATTCCCCGGTTTGATGGAGGCTCCGTTAACACCCTCAAAAGCCTTAGCCGTTGAGAAGAATTCCTTCAATGTCGTCGGCTTCTCATCCAGTATCTACACCCCTCAAACATCAGCTTCATAAAACCGAAAACGCTTTGCAATTCCAGAAACTTACAGCAAGACTCTCCTCGAGATCAGCCTTCCCATAATACCCAAATTCATTCATGAACGCCATATTCTCATACAACTCCTCCTGCGCCTTCGGCGGCATACCCGCGCTCGCCAAAGCACCTTTGTACTCCTCCTTGCTCAACTGCACGAACTTGGCAGTCTTACCGGCTTCCGGTTTCAGTTCCTTGAACGTGTTCACTACATCAGCCCAGGTGTAATAGGCCGTTGCAGCATAGATTTGCTTCCCGAGAACTTGCTCTCGATGGGTGAGTATCCCCTTGACGAATTTGCCTGTGTCGTCAGCTACATCGAATAGAGGGACGGGAGTATCCCCAGGCGTCGGCATGGCGAGGGTCCAGTGATTCTCTGGGGGAGAGGGACGGAGCATTTGACCTGGGAAGTTGGACATGTAGAAGCCAGGGAGGAAGAATGTGGCTGGGATGTTTTGGTCGCGGATGTATTGTTCCACGTCGGCTTTGGAGTCGAAGTGCTCGACGTTGGGGTATTTGCCGTTGCTGAGTTTGTTGACATTTAGGAGAGAAGACCAGATGAGGTGCTGGACACCGCTTTCCTGATGACATGTCAATATAGGAGTTTCTCACATGCCGTAGACATGTGAGAAGGTCTACCTTTGCAAGATCGGCGATGCTCTTTCCCTGGTTATACTCGAGTTCAGCATCCATCTTCTCCCAGTAATTGGTCATGGCGAAGACTGCGTATGCTCCATGGAAAGCATGCTTGAGAGACACCTTGTCGTTGATGTCACCGGCGACACATTCCACGCCTCTGGCTTCCAACGCTTTAGCATTGGGCTTGGAAGGGTCACGTGTAATACCACGGATCTTGAATTCATTGGCAGTCTTGGGATCTTTCAAGATAGAATTGATGACAGAACCGCCTTGGTTGCCAGTTGCGCCAAAGACGACAAGGATCTTCTTCTCAGACATTTCTAATTGATGACGCTAGTAGGTGTTTCGAGTGATAGTTGTTATATTCGTTATATTCGTACTTTGTGTCATTTCAGCAGGGTCTTCGCTTCCTTTATACCTGACTTGCGGGGTATGATATGCTAATGCTTGGTCATACTCCGTGGCTAAGGTTGCAGGAAGCTTGTGCTCTGGTTGGTGGGCGTCCAGCAAAGTCCCGGTCTTCCACCCTATCTCGACACGCCATCAGGGCACAGTACAATTTAGCCTGCCAACTTAGTAACTAATGGAACAGCAAGTGAGCGAGTCTGAAGGCTACTTACATTCGCATTCCAAAGGTGACGGCTTCGAGTATGTTGACTGAGGTGGTTCCGCTGTCTTGGTCCCGCGCATACCGCCCGAAATCTGCATCCCTGTCAAACCGACGCTATTGCCCGCACTCTTCATTCACAATTGTCCAATCGCTACGTTTTGCCGCCAAATCATCAGTGCTGTGAGCACTGCTCTGTGTACAGTACGCATCGCCCAAAGTACGTGGCTACGTAGACGTTATTCTGTGTTGCTTGACGTACCTTCATAGCCGTATATGATGGTCACGTCCACTACAATTCAAGAAGCGAAAAGGAGCGCTCCGTTCTGGCGAACCGAGCTTCACTCCCCGGAGGATCGCCAATTCACAGCACAATTACCAACAGAGCATCATACCATAATCAAAGGAGCAGGTTACCCCGATGCAAGCGTCGCTTATCATCTCCTGAATAATGACAATAAAGCGTTATTATCAGCGGTAGGACTACTTCTGTAGGCCCGCCAAGCATGCTCAGGCGCCACGGCACGGAATGGCATGCCTCTTGGATCCGTTCCGTCGCCACTGAACTTTGGGACCTTGCTGATGGCATCGACTGACACGGCCTTTACCCAAGGCCCAAGTCTACTCAGGCATTGCCAAGTGTGTTGGAAAGTAGGGAGCAGAGTCAGCTTCGAATTCGCTAATATTCAACCCGTCAAGATGCTGGTCGAGAAGAAGCAGATTGACTGGGACTCCCAGTGTGCCCAATCCTCGATGTCTTCATGACTGAGGTTTGTGCCAAATGCTCCAAAGACGCGTATGATCTCTGTAAAAGCAAAGACAAACGTGCATTCAGGATGTGCATCTAACACAGTGAGACATACAGAGCGAATCTGCGGCGTCGAAGGCGCTAAAGGCTGCGCAAGCTTTATTGCAGGGCATCCATGCCGTTACAAATTCATTGTGCATCTTCTCGCGATCACTGTCATCAAAGGTTTGCATTTGCAAACGTATACTCCGGTCACCCAGGCCTCCTCAGATTCGATAGGTGATGGAACATGTTTGCCAAGCATGCCTCGTGCGCACAATAAAAGCGGAGAAGGTGATCTTGCATCCTTTGCTTTCACACCTGGGATGCTGCTGCGTTACCCAGACAAGATCATACCTTGCCATGAAATACTTTGTGTCTTGTCACTGTGGATCCCAAGAACGCGCCTCATTTGACGAAATCCTACGCTCTCGGCCAAGGTGGAGGTATATGTGATTAAATTACCCCACGCGCGGATGGGAGTAATCAATCAGGGAGCTCAGGCCACGATGTGAAAAGATAGAAGAGTGGTAAATTAAAACCGATGACAGTGAGTTAATAGAACCTACCAAAAAATGACTCTGATAGATTCATGCCGAGATATTTTCTGGGATTGGGAGACAGTGGAGCGTACTTGAATAAGATGTGACCTTCACCTCAAATTATCTGGGCGGCTGTCGAATAAATTGATATTAATCCTCGACGTCTACTGCGTATTGGACTTATTTCTGGAAAGCCTAATCAACACATTCCCTGTCTCAATTCACGGAACTGATATTGATCTTGTTCTCACTGCTTTGAAACCCCTCTTGGCTCGTCCTGGATAACCTTGAACGGCCAGTCTGTCCCTATCGTTTCTCCTCTTTGACTATCTCGGTGATTTTCTTGGCGGCAAGGAATATAACGGGCATGCCATCTCATTGAAGCCGGCTAGGAATAGGGGCCTAATTATCGGTAATGGACTGCTCGCTTTAGAACGAGTAGAATCAGTCACGAGGAAAGAGTATTGAATGATACTCAGCATACGCATAAATTCTGATACATTCCACAAAATCTCGAGTCTAGCAAATCTACCCTGATATCAACACAACATAGACGAACAACGTTTCTAAGCGTTCTAGCAAAGGAAAAGTTTCCAATAGGAGACAGTTCGTCTGCTTGACGCTGGTAGAGAGCAACCCAGTCTGAGCATCGGCTTTACGGAAATTATCCTGCCGCATACGGTTGAGATAGTTCAGCGATGAAATAGCTCTGGTTCAGGAGAAAGTCCAAAATGAAGATTAGATGTAAAAGAGGTACTACACCATGCGAAATGAGTCCCGATTTGGTATTCAGCAGCCATAAAGGAGCCTCTGCTATCACTCACTATATGTCCAAGAGGTATTGCTCGTGGTATAGTTTGCACCGCTGCTTTTGTCTTGGTGCTCATGATCACCTTGCTGGGGGTTTAGTCCGACAGGGTCGAGGAAGCCAGCTTCTTTTTCAACTCCTGAAAACGTCCTCCTTCAGTAGATCCAGCTCTGGAAGCTACGACCTCGTGCTTCGTAAAATTACTGTTGTATATTAGCCGAGAGTTTGAGGCCTCCCACCCGAACAAGAATCAAACACCGCGGCGCCTCAGCGTACCGGTATGTCCAACCAATGTGCATGTAACTTTCCGGCCCCGAGCGTTACCATGATCTCGCTTATTTGTTTGGCGTGGCTGGGCCTCATCTCCTTTGGACGCCTTGTTGCCGCTCTTATGCAGCCTCTACCGTATCAGAATGCGTGAGCAACGCACAGGGCTGAACTAAGCTCCAAGAAGCTTAATGTCAGTCTAAGAATAAGGTCCCGTATCAAAGTATGTCGGCAGCTGAACATTCTGACTGCGGTCTGGAACAACAGGGCGCAGGGGGGCGCGGCGGGGGGGGAAGGTACGAAGCGAGATGGCCCAATGATAAGAAACTAACAGACGTAGCAGAAACTGTCCCGTCGACCGGCTCGATTACTTATACCGAATCTGGCTACAGATACAGGTCTTTTTGCTCTACCTGGCATAGTGCGAGTGTCTCTACCGTATTCTGAAGCGCGGGCTAGCCCTACTGGGGGCTAGACCACCTGCAGGCAAAAGTTGCCATCCCACCCCACACCTATTGTTGGATGGATTGTGCACCATCATGGTGTATGGGGGCGAAGGGCTGGTGAGGCTGAGGAAGGTGCATTCTCTTTGCGCGCTAGGGCCCAGTCCCCAGGCGTTAATTGCTTTTGACCCCGTCCTGCGACCATCTGGCAACCTATTTCACCCACTGTCCTTTCACATTTCTTTCTCTTGCCCGTCCAACTAACGGTACGCCTTAGGCCAACATTGTACGATAATCTCACCCCTTGTTTCGCTGCGTTCATCTTCACTGTTTCATTTCCCGCAACAATGGATGACAAGACCCCTATCAGTGCGTATATAGCCCTCATCACCCCTTTCCTTCCTCGTGGGACTAACATCATCCATCAGCTGCTGTTCCCTCCTACGAGACTAGCCAACACTACCAAGCCCAACCACATCCACAGATCCAGCACACCACCTCCTTTGGCTCTGCACCAGGCCAACCTCAAGTTCAAGGAGAGTGAGTCGCACATCCATCAACCACTAGGCGCATGTATCAACACTAACATCCTCACAGCATCTACCAATCTCCCATGCCCACAGGCCAAACCACCGGCACCACATTCCAACAGTCGCCCCCCATGGCAACCGCCGAGAAACAAGAGTACTACTCTAACACCCAGCCCATAGATCCCAACATGCAGCAGGACCGCTCAGTTCCTATGCAGCAGCAACAGATGCCTATGCATCAAAACACAATGCCCATGCAGCAACCCATGCAGCAGCAATCTACATACCAGACCGCTGTCCCTCTAGGCAATCTCCAGGAAGCTGCTGCGCCGGTCGACTGCCCCGTCTGTCGCCAGAGAGCTCTTACGAGGACTGAATATGTTTCTGGGAATACTACACAGTAAGAATCCCTAACCTAGGCTCTCTTCAGGCTCTCGCTAACCCAACACAGCGTCTGGGGTATCCTCGTCTGCCTCGTCTTCTGCCTCGGCTGTATCCCATACCTCATGACCGGCCTCAAGGACGTTAACCACAAGTGCGGACACTGCGGCGTCTTGCTCGCTACATGGAAGAGGAGTGGTCGCACTGTTGTGCATCAACATATGTAACTCCCACGGTTTCGTTTGCAGGGGGATATTGGAGGGTAGTTTAGGCTTTGATTGTGCGCAATTAGGTTGGACATTAAAATTGCTATACCCTTTGCGCAAGTACAAACCAGTCGGATCATGCAACATAATGGCGGAATATCCGAAAAACATGTGTGACAGGGTGAGCGTTGGTATTACAGCATTGTGCTGTCTGGAGTCGTTCAATTCAACTAATGTCTTATTCCTTGACTACCAATTCTACTGTGTGAGTCCCTTCTGCAAGCTGATTGAGCAAATGGCCTGTGCGGGTTACATCACAGTGTCGACACTGTAATTATTGACCTCACGACATTTTTCACCCGTCATCACATTCATCTTCCGTTTCCCATTCCGATACAAGCACGAACCAAGAACGCAGATCACAGCCACCTACAGCAGCTTGTCCAACATGAACGTCCACGCCTCAATGAGAATACGGTTGCTCTCAACCAAGTAATCGCATACAGCATATATAGCGCGCACCACCAGTCACAACATTCCGACCAGCAAACAAGCCACGCTGCCGCACAGCGATCGATCCGACCACAGTAGTTGCTCAACTTGTACAGCACCATACAACTGTCTCTATGCTCTTTGCTGAGATTGTCAATCTTGTAGCCCTCCATGCATTGTTCAAATTCATTTTATGAGCTCGTTTTGCGCGGCTATGAAGACCGATTTCTCCACTTTCTTGCCAAATGATACACGAGTGGCTTACTTTGGAGTCTCTGGACGCACCATAAGTCCTAAGATATAGGTAAGCCATAAGCAGATTCAAGGATGCTGAACGGGCAAGGGGGACCCATTTTAATGGAGCGTGCGGTAACGAGGTAGAAGATCTGAGAAAGGACGAGAGGATTGATATTGGCATTGTATTAGACAGATTATGCTAACCATCACATAGCCATCATACCGCACATTCAACCCCCGCAACGCCATGGTAAGGGGCTTTTGCTTCCTATTTGACACCAGGTTATAGACATCATTCCGGTAATGCTAGCAAGGACCAAGCTTGGGCCGTCTATCGTTCCTTTGGATCCGTTCTACTGTTGCTCAAAGACTAGGTAAGATTTGGGCGGTGGTGGGCATTTTCTCCGGGGCAAATGTGGTGAGCAGGAGAGTAGTCCATGCTGTCGATATACATATGCTGTATACACCTCGAACTTATGCTTAGGTATTACCTTTTCGCTTGGGAAATGGAGCACGGGCAAGCACCAGGAAAGCAGAGGGAGCATTGAGTGAGCAGGGTCCGGATTATGTAGGGGCGCAGCATACGAGAGCCTCGAATCGCTGTAACGCAGCCCGGCTCCAGTTGCCTATGTTAATCTTCAGCACGTCAAAATCCGCCTGCTGCCAAGGTTTGACCGCTGACGCCTAGCACTGCCTGCACTCACTCAGTCCGGTATTTACTGTTGAGCTTCTCCACTGTAGCTCTGCCCAGCATAGACGATCTCTCAATATTCCAACATGTTAGAAGATGTCACACTTTCGGATGATCTAAAATTTCTTCAGAGAGCTTTCCACCTTCCAACGCCAGTGCCCCTCTAAATTTCCCCACCCCTCAAGAAAGCTCCTCCCAAACTCGCACAACGCACAACCGTACAATCTTGCAATTCGCTCACGACTTCGTCATGGGGGACAAGAGGTCCTCGTCATCGAGAAGGCTTAATGAACCTAGTGCTACAGGTCTCTCGGTTCTGGTAGAGCCGGAGAGACCCACTCTAGAGTGAGCCAAATTTTCAGCCTGATCCGAGCTGGGGCTAATGATCTGAAGCATAGTCTTTCTGCACGGATTTACCGGTCATCCTACTCGTACGTGGAGTCATAAGACCGAATATGTTACCAAGGACTGGGGTGGACACGGCACAGATGGCTGTGAGCGTCCGGCGAAAATTCCACGCCTGTCGTCTGTGACGACTCCTTTCAGGAAAACCGCAGATCGTGAGAAAGTTTACTGGCCACGACACCTGCTTCCAGAAACTCTACCCACAGCACGCGTGCTTGTCTATGGATACGATAGCAAGATCGGCCATGCTCTAGGAACCCCAATCAGCGAAAATACAGTTTACGATATCGCATCAGATCTTCTGAAGAGCTTGGAGGCCAATCGCCGTTCACAAGCTTCTAGACCCCTTGTATTCGTCGCTCACAGCCTAGGAGGAATCATTGCGAAAGAAGCACTTCGACAAGCTCATGGTTGCGAGACTCACCATCACCTTCGTCAGATCTACGAATCCACTGCTGCCATTCTATTCTTCGGAACGCCACACGGAGGAGCTGATCCTCGTGGCCTGCGAGAGAATGTTGTAGAAAGGATAGCCAGAGTTGCTGGACTTTCGGTCAACGAGCAAATTGTCAATGCTTTATTACCCACTTCGGAACGGCTCAAAGAATTGCGCGACTCATTCGCACCTATGGCTCGTCACAAAAAGTGGATCATCTATTCTTTCCAGGAACAGTATGATGTTCGATTTCTTAGCGGCGGAAAGGTAAGAGCTCTCCCTTCACCCAATGTACAGCATTAATCCCTTATCAGGTTGTCGATGACGTATCTTCCTGTTTGGGCGATCCTAGTCTCGAAATGACACAACACATTGGTAGTAATCACATGGATATGTGCCGATTCAGTGGATCTGACGACATGGAGTATCGGAAAGTCGCTGCCGCCCTTGATCACATTCAGACGCGAATCACGGAAGGATCTGTGAAGCCAGTGCTGCTAGGTTCGTGCGCTGCCTTTGTTACCTTGCTTTAATCACTCACACGTGCCAGAACCAAGCTCGACGCTCAGCGATAGTCACCGACAAGGTCTTTTTGATTCACTGTGGCATCACACGATCGACACACGTTATGCGACGATAAAAACGGCCCATGCCAGAACCTGCGAATGGTTACTTAGGAAAACCGAGTATCAAGAGTGGCTCGATATCAATAAGACCCAAGATCATCATGGCGTCCTGTGGATCAAAGGTAAACCCGGGTCCGGTAAATCGACGCTGGTAAAATTTGCTGTTGCAGATGCACGAAAGACAAGAGCGGAGACTGCTGTCATCTCCTTCTTCTTCAACGCTAGAGGCGAAGACCTCGAGAAGTCAACGTTAGGAATGTACCGGTCTTTACTATATCAAATTTTGAAAACATTTCCTCATCTTCAAACAGTCCTAGACTGCTTGAGACCGAACGTCCTACGAGAAGGAGAAACCTACAGATGGGAGAAAGATGATCTCCAAAATCTCTTCACCGCTGCGATACAAAATTTAGGGCAACGTCCTCTAATGTGCTTCATTGACGCCCTGGATGAATGTGAAGAAGATCAGATACGAGATTTGGTGGTTTTCCTTGAGCATCTCGGTCGCCTTGCTACCTCATCACGGATTCACTTTTATGTTTGCCTGTCGAGTCGCCATTATCCCCATATCTCCATTGAGAACGGGGTCGAAATGACTCTAGAAGACCAGGAAGATCACATTCATGATATCACTAAGTACTTGAATGGCACGCTAAGGGCGGGACTTGGCAAACAATTCGAGCAAATCAAGGAAGAGCTACTACAAAGATCATCTGGCGTCTTTTTGTGGGTAGTCCTTGTTGTGCAGATACTGAACAAAGAGTATGACCATGGTCGTATACATGGCCTTCGGAAGCGTCTTAGGGAGATTCCAGACGGACTGGAACAGCTATTCGAAGACATCTTGACACGGGACCGGGAAAATATGGAAGAGCTGATTCTGTGCCTTCAGTGGATACTCTACGCGGAACACCCACTGAGACAGGAGGAAGTCTATTACGCTATTCTCTCCGGAACGGAGCCTGAGGTGCTAAATCCAACAACATCTGAGGAAATCACCACGCAGGATATGGAAAGATTCATCCTCAGTTGCTCCAAAGGACTTGCGGAAATAACGAGACTTAAAGCACGAACTGTACAATTCATTCACGAGTCTGTACGAGAATTTCTCCTAGGGAAACATGGATTCAACAAGCTGAAGCTTGAACTTGGGTTTGGCTTGAGCCAAGATCGCCTGAAGCAATGCTGCTATAACTATATAACGATCGATACTTCTGACTATCTGCCTTCCAGTATGGCATTGCCAGCTGCGAATTCCAAAGATGCCAAACGTCTCCGCGGATCGATTTCGAAAAGGTTGCCCTTTCTAGCATATGCGGTTCGCTATGTGCTTTACCACGCAGACGTTGCCGACGGTCAAGGTATCCCTCAAAAAGCCTTCCTAGAGAAATTTGCGCTTAGTAATTGGACCATGCTCGACAATCTCTTTCAGAGGTTTCCAATCCGCCGTCACAACTCTCGTACCAGTCTGCTATACATTCTCGCCGAAAAGAACTTCAGTAACCTTATTCGGACTCAGCTGGAGTCGGAATTAGATCCCAAGACTGCGATAGAGCGCTGCGAGGATGAGCGCTACGGTACCCCGTTGAACGCGGCTTTAGCTAACGCTCCCATGGATAGAAACACGATTCAAGCACTCCTTATTCCAAAATTCCGGACTTCTTATGACCATGGTGAGCTCCATAACGCCGGTTGGGAGTGTAAAGGTAGTCAAGCAGCTATCAATACAATCACTGAAAAGCGACCCAATTTCAATCCTCGAACGGGCCACCAGACATTATTGGGTTGGGCGGTATCGGGCGGACATGAAGCTGTGGTAAATTTGCAGCTTTCAAAAGGTGTCGATCCAGATCCTAAGGATAGCAATAACCGGACACCCCTATCATACGCAGCATCAGCAGGGCATACGACAGTAGTTAGTCTACTGCTTTCAAAAGGTGTTGATCCAGAGTCTAAGGATAGCGATAAATGGACACCCCTATCATACGCGGCATCAAGCGGGCATGCAACAGTAGTCAATCTACTACTTTTAAGAGGCGTTGATCCAGACTCCAAGGATGAGTTGCGGAGAACACCCCTATCATACGCAGCATCATACGGGCATACAACAGTAGTTAATCTACTACTTTCAAAAGGTGCTGATCCAGATTCTAAGGATGATTTCCTGAGGACACCCCTATCACGCGCAGTAACATGGAGTTATGAATCAATTTTTCAACATGGTACCACATTTTCCCCACCACGGGCGGCATCAGGCGGGCACGAAACAGTAATTAATTTATTGCTTTCAAAAGGTGCTGATCCAGATTCTAAGGATGATAGAGGTCGGACGCCCCTATCATACGCAGCATCAGAAGGAGATGAAGAAATGGTTCAATTTCTTCTTTCAAAAGGTGTTGATCCAAATTCTAAAGATCATTTTGGTCAGACACCACTACACTACGCGGTACAGAACAGCAATGGAGAAGTGGTTAGGCTTCTTCGTTTAGAGGGGGCCGATCCAAATTATAAAGATAAGACCGGTTCGACACCTCTATCACTCGCGATATCACAAGGGCACGCAGTAATCATTGAGTTACTGAGTGCAAGTATCAAACCGTCGAAATGACAAGGACAGATAAAATTAATCAGCCTTTGTTATTATAATCAATACGTCAAATATGTTAGCTGTAAGGCAGCTGCTCGAAATAGTCGGGTTCAATCGAGACCCGGATAATCGTGCATCGCTTTGAAACTGCCCCGAGAGCGACGACTGTACATAGTCTCATGTTCTTCCTATACTTTGGCTGTTATGACTTTGAGATTGAAATCGCTAGCCACGTTGCGAGGTGGCGATGGTATTGCTTCGATCAGCTAGCTAAGGACGTATAGAGATGTCGACTACTGGCAGCTGGGGAAAATTTCGTAGGGCACGCTGAAACTCCTCTGTGTATCTCAGCGGTCGGTCAGGAAGCTGGGTTTCCACAACAGACGCAAGCTTATTGTCTGAGGTTGCATCCCGGTTCACTCGACGTAGTCTGAGTTTGTTCTCTGAGAATCTGAGGCACTTAGTACCAACAGCTTCTGCCGCGGATTTCTTGTGCTTAGTATTCACGGAGGCCGAAAGAGTCCCTGTTCTCGCGTAATTCATATACAATACTGAATCTTTGGGCCGTAACTACCGTTTGAGCTTAATGTTTGCGTCCGGTCGAGATAAGCTTCGAGTTGTTCGAGCCAACTCTTGAAGTCGTGATTCAGGTATGTTCAGCTGAGATATACCACACTTGAGAATCTTCATCATGCTCACCTTATCGCGCACTGCGCCTCTCCATTACTGTGGACGCTTAGCGCCTACTGTATCTATCTGCGACGTGATACCTTCGCCTGGCTTACTCTAGCTGCCTGTGAGGTAATGGGATTATTCTTCTCTGAAGGCTGGCTCCTAGTGTGCGAAGTGCCTTGAGGATGGTCTCATCCTGGCCGTTTTGACAGATTTTGAAAAGGTTCCAGCCTCTGCAGTCCTTTCCTTTGCGTGGACGTGAAACATGGTCACCCTTATCTGGGTTGTTTGTTCCGCTATAGCAGCTTCTGCAAGTTGCTCTATTTGCTTCGATTACGTTGCTTTCGACATGGGATTTGCAGGAGGTTGTAATATGGTTCCAATTGAACAGCGTCATCTAGGGCAGGTCGTTGCTGTTGGACCACGCTCCACCCACACGGCGGCTAGTTGAACTCGTGGGGGTTCCGGTTAGATTTGTATCTTACGTCGTAACAGCAGCTATCCTGGTGCTCCGATGCTCGACTGACTCAATGTAGAGTAGTACCATCTCTGGCCATTTCGGTTGCTTAAATCCTTCCACATTCGGATGAGCATTCAAGGAACTCATCATTGCCTTCGATTTCCTTAGGGTTGGATCACTAGCGAGTCATGTCTTTGGGGGCGGCAGGACTTCGGAGATAGCGTCATGAGCGGACCCGGGCCGGGCCCGGGCTGCAGCTCGGATGGTACCTTACTGTGTTAGACTTGTGTTCCGGTAGGGCAGAAAATTAAGCTGAAGTCCACCATGCGAACCTTTTCTCCAGGGTGCCTACGTGCCCGAGAACTAGTGATTCTAGACGTGCTTTTAAGGCCTTACTCGTTTATACAGGAGGGTGAAATCCTTCTACTACTATCCGACATTTCGCTGATTTACCGTATCGGAGCAAAAGTCTAAGGTATGGTACCTTAGATATCATAGATAGTATCCGAATTCACTCTTTGGAAGCCGAGCTATTCCGCAGGCACCTGCTCAACCCCGCAGCTCAAGCGACCTTCCCTCCTTCCACAGTCCTACTTACATACCACAGAAGTCAGTACAAGAGTCGATTGATATTCAAGATGCCAGGTCGTGCAGGTCGAAACAAGACAAAAGATCCTTTCTATCATTGGAACCATGTTGCGAGCACTAAGCCCGAAGCCCAAGCTCTAGCTACGCGCCTAGGCCTAGATTTTCCCGCTGATCTCCAGGACACACCCAAGAGCGGTTTAATGTAAATTGCGCGCCTCATTCTACGCAAACACCATTATCTTACAGCCAACTAACCCAATTTCAATGAACACAGCTACCCTATCCGTCGTCTCATCACCACCGGCGAAGACACCCCCGCCAACTACGCCACTCTTCTAGGTACCCTTTGGGAAGCAAAAGCCCAATCAATAATCCATGAAACGCGTATCCAAGTCCTCCTCTGCCCTCCCCCCAGTTCGCCTGCTCACACGGTGTCTGAATATCTCGACGTCGGCAGCCCACGCTGGACACCACGAGCCCCGAACGCGGAGGAAGAAGCTGAGATTGGGAAGGTTACGAAGATGAAGGAACGTGTTGCTGGCCACATGGGTGAGAGGAAGGATGTTGGCACTGCGGATATTAAGGATATTTTGATGGGGATGGGGGGTAATTGGGTGGATAATTTGCCGGCGTTGGAGAAGGCGATGAATAGTATGGATCAGGGTGTGGGGAGGTAAAGGACTATGTATCCCCAGAGATACATTAGAAAAAAAACGTAGTTTAACGAGCTAGAACGATATTGGGGATGAGAGAATGAATAGGCTTTATGGAGAATCGAATATTTTCGTGTCTAGCTGACGTTCTTGAATTCTTACACAGTGATAAAGTGCTTCCTTCGCCATTATGAGAATTTATAACATCGCCATTATGTATCTGTACATGACGTATGAGTACACTTTTACTTTTCCGTCTCGGCGGATTCATTTCCTTTTCGCAGCAGCCTGGCTTTCTCCACGACGACGACAGCAGTAATGTCCTTCCAGTCGCCTTTCATACCTGACACTTCACCTTGCAGCGCAACAATGCAATAGGGATGTCTGGCCCATTAACCGCGATATGTTCCTAGCTGGTCATCACGTGGGAAATTTGTGGTCTAGCATACACGCATTAATAGGACATCATCCAGTCGCAGCTGGCACATATCTACATGATAAATACGCCCTCATGGAGCTCCTGATCCAGGTCGAAACCTGATATACTCTTTCCTCGTTAGATTCCGCAGGATCCAAGGCGCGTCTGATCAGGAGTGTCATATCTTTGAGAAGACGGAGGAAGCTCATCTCTCGACTTTTCTAATCGAGATCTGGTAATACCCAGTGTATTCTGGTCCTGAGCTTTGAATGCCGATCACCAAGGCTTCTCAGAAGTGGACACAGCGCCTCAGTTGATCCTCCTCGCAAGACGGATTTGAGAGCCAGGCCACGTGTCGAGGGAAGTACCAATGGCAGATTGAGCTATTCGATCTTTCTCAAAAGACGGAAGGAAGATCGGTGAGGTACAATTCCGTATAGCCCTGTAGGGCTGATGTAAACCGAGAGCCGGATTTCTTTACCCTTAGGCCTCAGCCCTACAGGGTTATACGGTTGGTGGGTGGATACGGTTGATACAGTAGGAAGGAACCCAGCTAAAGTGGCGACCACGGTGTGAGGCCTCGAAGTGTGATCATGGATAGGTGAGTTGTATATAGTAGCACGCCAAGCTAAATACGGTAGTATTCCTATCCCTAGGAGTGGACAGTAGGATCTTGTCGCAGAATAGACCTGCCACCATGTTAGCATTAGCGTTATCACTTATTTGCCACCTGCAGGTGTTATTCCATCATGTATATTAGGAGCAACCTCCCATAGATTCTTGGACCTCAGGCTAGGCAATGCAGCATCCATCTACCTAGCAGATCAACACCTGCTAGATGTTGACAGATCTGCGCCAGATTGGGAGACAAGTCGGTGGTGATGGTGGTGGTGGTGAGACTATAGGCAAGCTGATAGGTGCGCGTTTAAACAGGGGACTGTCAGAAAAAAAACAGGGGACTGTCCGGAGACACGTCGCAATCCGACTTAACCTTGGGTACCAACAGCATTGTCCACCTCGACACCATTTGTATCTCAATCGGTCATATCGCCGGCCGGCGTAAATGTTCTTGGATGGATAAGGCGGCGCCGTACGGGTACTCACCATTACCCCCGGGTAGCATAAGACTGCTCTGCAAAGATGACGGTGCGGGGTCGTCGAATTGGTCCCTCACACAGCACGTTCTGGACGACGCACCCGCTTTCTTCGCTCTGTCTTACGTTTGGGGCGCCGAAAAGCCAACTGAGAGATTGGATATTGAGCAGTCGGTGTTGAGAATCACCCCGAGCCTTTCGATTCTCCTGCACCAATTTGAAGCGCGTCGTGATGATGTGCGCTTCATCTGGATCGATCAGATATGCATAAATCAGCAGGACGACGTGGAGAAAGCCGTGCAGGTGAAGATGATGAGGGATGTTTACGTCTCTGCGCACAAAGTCCTGGTGTGGCTTGGGCCGTCGACAGAGGGCAGTGACCTGGCCATGGATAGCATCCCGCCGCTGGGTGAATCGATTGCTGAAAACCGCTTTGCCCAGGACCCCTTGCCCTCCTGTCTACCCGGCCGAGATGATCCATTCTGGCCTGCCCTCGAGGACCTGTATAAACGGCCGTGGTATGATCGATTGTGGGTGCTGCAAGAAGTCATCCTGGCAAAAGATATTGATGTCCTCTGTGGCAACAGATCGATGCCCTGGGCCGCATTTGCGTCGTTTGCAATTAAAATGCGCGAGCTTCTTCCTTCTGCTTTGTTAAAGAGGTTTGACGATCGGCCGCACGACTGCTCGGCTAAAGCTCGAGATCCGGGGTTCATGAGTATCCGTGATATGGACGCTATGAGGAGCAACCAGGTGAGGGGCCTCGAGACGCCATTTTCGACGTATCTGTCTATCGGACAGAAGCGCAAGGTGACCAACCCTTTGGATCGCGTCTATGGACTCCTGGGACTGCTGGCTTCGGAAGAGCTCGTTCGTTGTATTGATAATCGGTATGACTGGGAGCCATGGCAAGGATATTTACACTTCTGCAAGATCTACATCGAGCGCGATCCGGAGCTCGCATTATTATCGATGGCAGGATGTGTCTCAAAGCCCAAAGAATTACCATCTTGGTGCCCAAACTTTGACTCGCCGCCCAACGTCATCTCATTCTATTGCACCTACTCAGGTTTGAGCGCCGGCTTCAAGCCTGGCGGACCTCGACATAGCCAGATCAAGACCTCAGCTACCTCAAACACCATCACTGTGCCAGGTTTTCGCATGGACAGAGTCAAGACTGTCACAAAAGCACTCAATCCGACCATAAATAACACAACCCCCTTAACGGGATCGACCGACAAAGCGAAAGAATACTGGCAGTATCACTTGGAGTGCCTAAAGCTCTTGGCCTATTCTGCAGTGACCACAGATCCTCAAACATTCTGCCGCACGCTCGTGGCAGGGCATTTGGCGCCTAGTGAACCTCTACCCCCCATCGACTTCTCCCCAGTCCATTTCCGACTGCTTGAACGTTCGTTGATAATGACTAGCGGCGGTGCACTACCAGCGGTCTCTGTTGATGAATATGTTTTTATGCACAAGTGGCTCCAAGCAATGGGTGCGCAAATATTTCGGCGATTCTTTATTACCGAAAACGGAAGGATGGGCATAGGTAATGGGAGTGTCAAGAAAGGGGATCATATCTGCGTTTTCTATTCCGCGGGGCCGTTGTACTTGCTACGGTACGTCGACGCTGATGCGCCCGCGGAGCTGGTGGGGGATGCTTATGTGGATGGGTTGATGGACTTGAAGAAGATGCCTGGAGACACGCGTGGGAAGGATGAGGTGTTTGCGATTTGTTGATGAGTTCTATAGCTGTCTGGTGCTCTAGTTGAGGCATAGATTCTGACTATTTATGAATGGACTTAGTCGACTGGTAAATGGACTGATTAAATATATAGATCGACCCTTCTTAAATCAACTGATCTATACAGGAATTACTGACCTTATCAGATTGTCCTCATCGCCGCCTAAATTCGACCGGTTTGATTGGTCTAAAGCTTGCTGTCGCTGCCCATGCTTTCATCAACATCGCCATCCATATCGCGGTCAACATCACCATCAGCATCCTCATTGATATCATCACTTACACCGCCATCCATATCACCATTCCTCTAAAAGAACGATACTTTATACTTCAATTTGCATTAATGGCATGCAACTTCTTAAAGCAGCACCAGTCTTCAGGACGTAAATTTAGCCCATTTGCAAATGGACTGGTCGATTTGCAAATGGTCAAGAATTTGTGCCTCAACTAGAGCATCTGGCACCTCGTGCTCATTGTCTTCTCAATGTCGCGATCAATATGCTCGTTGGAAGGCTTGTCTCAGGGCTACAAACGCTCTACGGCGGCTTATGTGCAGTATAAAATATATCTTTTTATGGTCTATAGCATGATTAATAAGCTCAATGAGTAAGTCAGACAAGTGCGAAAGTGGAGAAAAGATGATGATATGCGGTCAAACTGAATTTAAAGGGCCCCCGGGCACTGAATGTGAAGCAGAGCTCAAGTGAATGCTTCCGATCTATGAGAATGAGAATTACAACCATTCAAATTAATTGGAATTTGCGGGGATTAGAAATGAAGTTGATGGAAATTGGTCCTTCACAGAACGATACGCCGTTTCAAGCTCTAGGATGACAAAGGTACACAGACGCCATTTGGTCCACAGATATTCGTCGAATCGCAGTCATTGTATGTCTGGCAAGGAGCGCCTAGTAGCACTATTAGCTACGCTCTGAAAGTCGATGGTCTAGAGGCCAGGGAAACAAACCAAGACAATGGCCCGGCCAGGTACATGAGGCCTCAGCTGTGCTTGATGAGTTTGGCGCAGTTGTGCTAGTACCTGTTTCATCACCATGCTTACGGCCGTTTCCGGCGCTTGAGGTCGTCGTCACAGTTGTGAGAGTAGTTGATGGGTTATTGGCTGTTACGGACACAGGCGTTGATTGCGAAGATTGAGATTGCGGAGGCTGAGATTGCGAAATACTGCTCCCTCCACTAGGGGCTCCAGATGATCCACCAGAGCATAAGCTTGAGGCGTCACCGACTGGGTATGTTGTGCCACTGTTGCATGTATTGCTAGAGACGTCGTACAACACAGTGGTATCCACCGGAAGTCCGTCCGGCGCGTCATTGATTATTGTCAGTTGGCCGCCTGGTAGCTTGTCTTCGCAATCGACCTGGTTTTGGCCTCCGCCTTGGGTATTCGACCCAGTCCAGATATCAACGTGATACTCTTGTGAGCTGTCCCAATCGGTTTCTAAGATGAGATACAATATTCAGCAAGAGAAAGGGACCAGACACTGGAGTCACTCACTGCATTCGGCACAATCGTCTTCATTTCGGAAATATTTCCGAAGGGAGGGAACGTAGATGATCCCACACTTTGGGAGGTTATTATTGTCTGTGGCGGTTGCAAAGGAGATTGGATCATTGTAGGTCCCGGATCCTCCAGCTATGGGTTCGCCGTCGGCCCCATTACCTCGACCGCAGTTGAATGCATTGGCCGGACCAGGAGGACTGTTGTCAGGCCAGCCGTAGAAAGTTACTTTGACGTTATTAATTGGCGCACATGAAGCTGCAAGGGAAGGTATAGCTTGAAGAAGAGTAATGAGAGCAAGTATGCTGAATTTGGTATTCTTCATGCTTAAGGCGTGTAAAGGTCATGAATAGCAAGGGACAAGCAGAGGGCAGAAACATACGAGACGGAGGAAACGAAAAGTCCCTATAGCTTACTATATACCTCACCTGCGACGATAAAAGTGTTTCGGCAACTTGATGGATACGTTGGAGATGAACACTAAGCTGACAGCATGTCCATGTGCAACTTCATGAAACACAATGCCACTGTACACGTCTTGGCGAAGAAGTAAAATGATTAGCAAACCAGCTACTTCAACACCGGGCACAGCATCAATTATCGTAGGGCTTGAGAAAATTCGATGACGCTGCATGCCGGGCGCATGTTTCCATCCTGGATTGGCGGAGAACCAGGAGGCGAAGCGCAGGCTATCCGTGTTGGTGAGACACATAGTGGCCAATTTCAATACCGCAAGGCGTGAACTCTGCATGATGGCTGATCCAGGATCACTTTGAGAGGCGGAAGGTAATGAGTTCAGGACGCGGTGGTGTTTGAAACGGCCCCCGTGCTTTGCCGTATTTTTGGGGCGGAAACGCGGAAAGTATGCCCTTAATGAACCCCCTGACTGCATCATTCCGAGTCGAGGATCGAAGAAGAGTACGATACAGTAGGTAGTATCGCTAGCTTATTTGTAGGGTAATATAAGTGATGCTCGTTGTTGATCAAACGCACCGGAGTTTGTACTGGTTGTAAGCATAGCGCTATTAACCCTTGAGCTACCTAGGGACTCCGCTCCGTACCCCGCGTAATAGTTAATAAAGATGATTAATAGGGAGGACAAAGCATTGGCTTCACCAGGCTTATCGTATACTAGGCTGATTCAATATTAAAATCACTTAGTCCTGCAGCACAAGAGAGCCGTCAGAAAGATAACTCCGACCACCACTCTCGTCCTCGATATTGAAGTAACAAGCTGCCTCAAGGCGAAAGTCGGTTTTCTGGCCAGAATAGTTTGAAAAATGGTAATTTGAATACTTCAGACATTTACTGACCGTACCTATGTGAGATTCTCTCGCAAGGAAAATTCGGAAGCATTCGCAAGAGCCTCTAAGATCCCTAAGGCAATCCTAGAATGTGCGCCACGGTAATCTTACGGCCATCGTCGCTACTTTCTGTTGGATGACCTGTTTGTCAAGCCTTCCGCGGACTCTATTCCACCATGCGTTGATACCTCTCCACCTGAAGGCGTCGAGTATGTGATCCCGGAAGACACATTCCCCTGAGCATCTGTGTTCAGACCCTTGAACATAAAGATATCACCAGCAGGCATGATGACCGTCGTACTCAGGGAATCAGCGAGCCCTGTCACCGCCTTCTTCAAATCCTCGCTTGCTCCCACCGCAAATCCCCTCCCCGCGGCTTTTAGCTCCTTCACCATATCCAACTGTTCAAGGAAACCGTCCAAAGCCTTGTTATCACTTATTGAAAATGATACAAACATTCCAGACGCAATATTTGCGACAGTCATAGTTTCGCTCAATTCAGTATTGGGGGGGTTGCTGTCTGTTATTTTGAGCACGCCGTTTTCCATATGATCAGCTACGACATTCATAACAGCGAAATTACCACGATTGGACGGGTCCGCGCCAAGTTCCAACTTCCATTGACAATTGGCAAGGCTTTTGATCCTGCCAGCGGGTATTTCTAAGAGGCTATTAGCCGGTTGTTTCTTGATATCAAGGGCCTCCCAATATCGTGCAACACATACTATTTTTCTCGGCATCAAACCCGAGTGAACTGAATATGTTCGTCCACTCTCCCGCAAGAACCGCACATGCAACTTCAATGTACGTGGAAGCCCTGATATTGAGAATGAGGCGACGCTTTGTATCGTCTGGATCGCTTGCTAACGAAGGGTCCACGCCTAGTGTACTTGTGTAGCGCACATCAACTTCATGGACGACTTACGGACTTGCATATCAGTATCATCAATATGCGAAAATGGGGTCAAGGAATCTCATTCACTTTTAATGGCCATATGCCCAGCGAACCCAAGCTCCTCCTACTTCTAGGGTTTTGATTCGAATGTCTCCTTCCGCCAACAATTGAACGGCGCGACCAATTCCGGACCTGTGAACTTTCCAGCTGAAAAGCACTACTTTGTCCAGTGGGACCAGCAAGACCCCGTCGAATGGGCTCATATGATACTAGAAATCGCGGTAAGACCTCTTTCCGTATCCAATAATTTAGGAAAATATCCTGAGAAAAGCCTAGTAACTGTTCGACGTCCCGAAGGATGTGCCGCTGCATTTCATTCAGATGGTTCACATTCCAGTCCCAAGTCCAGTGAACACGCCAACCAGCGCTTCGAGCGCGAACAGGCAGGCTGAGGCAATATCTACCAGGCAGAGTAATCCGAATTCACGGGTACAAGTAACCAAGTCCGCATCAGTCTCGATGCCTGAGATGACGATTACGAGGTCTGCTGCGCAGTTTTCTGGGGGCCAAGGCGATGGTCTCCCAGGTAGCTCGGGTTCGTCTGATGGCACTTCGACTGATAAAAAGGACGGGTCAATAGATGACAACACCAAGGACATTTTGAAGGTTAAGCTCCTGGGTATGTCTCCACTCAACTTCCGTTTGCTTACTGTCTGACCAGGTCATACGCGTGCTGAAATCCGTCGATGGCCTTTGGCGTCTCATTGCTCTTCACTGTCAGCCCGGAGTATGGAAGCCCGCTGCTCCAGAGTTCGGCGCAGACGCACCCAGAGTGGAGGGACGCCGAGGTACCTTCGACGACCTGTATGGTGACTGGCCTAAATTTGGGGACCAACGTAAAGCAACTCTGGACCTTGATAGTCTTGGTCTTATTGATGACGTGGGCCGAAAAAATATCGCCGCCTTGGCCCAAAGCTCGGACTATCTAGCCACAACTATCATGAACGGCCTGTCGATTTTGACCAAGGCCATGGAAATCACTTGGGTCCTGACGAAACTTCCGAGTGACAGGCTACAATCTGTCGGGAATGTGAGCAAACAGGTCTCCTTTCTTTGATAAGTTTCTAGTACTTCAGACAACTAACATACGAAAACCACTCTGAATCTACGGCCTAGGACTTGAAGGTATCACAGCAGTTTCAGCGGTAATGATTCAATCTATATGGAGAAACCAATCTGGCAGTGTAGCCGGAAACTGTCTGATACACGCCGGCCACGTTGGCAGTCTTTTCTGGGGTCGCCTCTCAGGCGCCGGCGAGAACGCGGATTGGGCACTTGTTGGGGCTTCCGGACTGGGAATAGCGGGGTCGATACTAGTCATTTCTCAAGAACCCAACAGCCGGATTGCTGGGCAGGTTTGTGTAGGGTTGGATACTGGTATCGTCATCGGCCATGGTGTCTGGGCGTTCAAAGAACTTGCTCAGTAGCCGACGAAGCAATGATGAACTAAGGTCATGAGCGGTCTTGTGAAGCGATATTCCAAATCAAGCAATTGTAGATATTGCCTGACTGCAGCCTCCCATTCGGCAGGCAGGCCGCTCGGCAGACTCTTTTTGGGCAAATTGGCAAAAGGTTAAAAGAATATCGAGGGTTCGTCATAGAACGCGGTTCTACCAGTTACATCCGAGGTGCTTGCCATGTAATCTCTACCAAATGCCAACTTCAGTGTAAGTCTGTAGATTATTTATCTAACAGAAGAAATAGATCTTTGAGTTTTTGAATCCTCGAAACAAGCTATTGTTAATCTGCCTTGAGCTGTGGACTAGATAGAGACTACGGAGTCCGGATGTCCGCTCCTGAATATCATCATTAATATTAGCATATCCACGTTAGGATTCTCCGTAGCACTCAAAAATTAAGCTAGGATAAGTTGGCATGATTCATCTTAATTATTAGAATGGATGCTTAGGAAAGAGAGATGATATTGACTTACCCTTAGCCAACACCACTAAGAAAGCCTAAGGTACCTTACAGCTTCGCGTTGCCAAGCCTCCTCCCGGAGCCATGAAGGGTACCGAGAGCCGGACAAAACAATCACTGCCATCACAACTACAACAACCAACATCAACGCCGTCTCTGGACGCACGGTCGACTCCCCATCATGATACTGTGGAAGATGATGTTCCAATCAAGGAGCACCAAAAGCCAGTCGGCAACGAAACCAGCTATGAGCTCGAGAAGCGAGAGCCCATCGACAGTGATCTCACCGATGACTCCGACATACAGAAACCAGCCGGTAGTGACATAAGTGGTGATTTGGAGAAACAAGAGTCACAATTCAGTGGGGCAAAAGGCGTAGTGGTAGGAGATCAGAATGAGGTGCTAGCGGACGACCTAAATTTGGTATGCTTGCCTCTTTGTGCGGGGCGTGGAAAGCACATAGACTAACCAGCCATGCTACACAGGTGACCTGGTCCGGTCCTGATGACCCTGAAAACCCCAAGAATTGGTCACTCGGAAGAAAATGGGCAGCCACCTTCGTCGTATCCTCCTTCACCTTCATATCGCCCGTGTCCTCTTCAATGATAGCGCCAGCTATAAGCACATTGGCCAAAGACTTCCACGTAACATCTGATGCGGAAGCGCAGATGATGCTCTCGATTTTCGTCCTATCTTATGGCTTCGGTCCGCTTTTGCTTGGGCCTATGTCGGAAGTCTTCGGTAGGGTTCGGGTTCTACAATCGAGCAATCTTTTCTACCTCGTCTGGAACTTGGGATGCGGATTTGCACGGAATAAAGAAGAGATGATTATTTTCCGATTGCTGGCCGGGATAGGTGGAAGTGCACCCATGGCCGTTGGTGGTGGTGTTCTAGGTGATTGCTGGCACCCTGAAGAGCGAGGAAAAGCAGTTGGTATCTATAGCCTCGCTCCACTACTTGGGCCTGCTCTCGGACCGTTGGTTGGAGCATGGATTGCAGAGAAAACGACATGGCGATGGGTCTTTTGGTCGACCAGCATCACTGCGGTGCTTGTCCAAATCTCCGGCCTCTTCTTCCTACAGGAAACGTTCCCGCCCACACTTCTGAAGAGAAAAGCAGACCGCTTGCGAAAAGAGACGGGCAATGCAAAGTTATACACAGAGTTTGAGTCCGACGAAACGCTTGGAAATATCCTGAGAGTTGCAGCCGTCCGAGCTTTCCGTATGCTAGCTACCCAACCAATCATCCAAGTGATTGCAGTTTACTTGGCTTACCTCTTTGGTATATTCTACCTGATACTGTCCACGTTTCCCACAGTCTGGCAGGGTGTATACCAAGAGAGTGTGGGAGTTGCAGGCTTGAACTATCTCTCTCTTGGACTAGGCTTCTTCCTCGGCGCACAAACAGCTGGTCAGGTAATAGACCGAATCTACCAGCGGTTAAAGGTGAAGAACAACGACATAGGCCGTCCTGAGTTCCGAATTCCTTTGACGTTCCTTGGGTCATGCCTCATCCCCATAGGCTTGTTCTGGTACGGCTGGTCCGTTGAAGCAAAGACACACTGGATCGTGCCGAATATCGGCATTACCATATTCGGTGCCGGAGCCATGATTTGCATGCAGTGCATGCAGACCTATATCATCGACAGCTATACCCTTTATGCCGCCAGTGGTCTTGCGGCTGGTATGACACTACGAAGCTTAGCTGGGTTTGGATTTCCACTTTTCGCCCCGAATATGTACGATGCCCTTGGGTACGGGTGGGGAAACAGCGTTGTGGCATTCGCTGGCGTGACCATTGGGCTTCCAGCTCCGTTCTTGTTCTGGTTCTATGGTGAAAGATTAAGGAACATGTCCAATTTTGCTAAATGACATCGTTCTCGAGAGGAGGGTCTCGTTTCCGAATTCTTTATCTAATCCCTTTTCCCACTTGTCACCAAATGTTGGGAGTTCGGCGCCTCAGACATATAGAGCTGTATGTTCCAGATCCCTATATCCACTGCTATCTACTTCAAGTTGCTCTATTCATAAGTATTCGGTGCTACAGATTCACCGAGCTTCTTCCTTGGACCCTCGCCCAATAAACCGTAGAAACGGTAAGCGTTGCATATCTACTCGTAAAGATATCGAAGAGTTGAATATAGTCTGCCGACGCAGCCCCGGCTCCACATCCTTTCGTTTGCTGCGCCCATGTGGTTTGTGTGACGTCCAGTGGCTGGGCCCACAACCTGCCGCTTTCTGCTTCTGCCGTGTCAAGAGCATTTACTCTGCACACCAAATACCTACAACGTCATTCGCTGGATTAGGAGCAGCAGCTTGGGGAAATGGCATTGCTTTTCTATGTTTCAGAAGTAAGAACAGATGCTCTAGCCTCGGTCATGAGCTGGGTGATGAGAGTCTGGTGTGGCTGGGCTGTCTGGGGAGTTTGAAAATGGGGTACCATAGGGGTAGTAAGATAGGAGGTATTCAATCGACTAGCGCAGAAGCTAGTGAGGAGAGATAAGACGAAAGCAATGAATCTCCGCATGATCGAATCCACGCGGAATATTGGGGATGAAGATACGTGCAAAGGGTGGGAAGTCCTGGATGCTGAGCTGAGGTGGTGACACAAGACAAACGCACTTCGATAATCAGGGACTATGCGAAACAACAAATGGAGAGTAAACTTTTCGAGTGTGTCCACATCTCGTATGAGAAGGTTCAATATTTTTCCTCGTCTCACATAATAAATAAGATAGAGACCATATTCTGATCAGAGCCGTCAAGGGCTTGCCAATTGCCCCAAAAGCACAAAACGCGTAGTTCACAAGCTCTGCTGATACGGCAGACCGCCGAGCTTCTCTTTCAAGATCTGCTCGCTCAATCTCCACAAGTTCTCACCCAGCTCGTCATCCCTAGCTTGTTTTGATGGCTCCGTGATTTTGCGATCAGGTACGATCTGCAAACGAAGATGTCAGCTCGACTCCCACGAACAACAACCAGTAATCAGTGGAATTCGGCAATAGAAACACTTACATATTGGCCCTGGATTTTCTCCGTCACAACATCTTCACTCGTCGCAGCAAACAACCCACTCCTACACCCCTCATCAACGGGATCCTTCAGAAATGGCCTCACAGCCTTAACCCCAATCTTCCCCTTCGTACCATACGCATCAATAGCCTGTTCCTGTTGATCCGTAGATACACCCCCGGGATGCACCGCATTCACCCATGGTCCGCTCCACTTGGGGCTTTGGAACCCCGGCTCATTGTTCTGCATTCTCCTCACCAGCGCTCTGGTAAACAGAATTTGCGCGAGCTTAGTGCGGGCGTAGAGACTATTGGGGCCGAGGTCGGCATTTATTTCGTCGATGGAGGTAAAGGTTGTAGAGGAGAGGGGGGCTCGATGCAGGTCGGAAGACATGAGGACGAGGTGGGAGTTGGGGGTGGATTGGAGGTTGGGGAGGAGGGTGAGGGCCAGGAGGAATTGTGAGAGGTGATTTACTTGGAAGTGAGAATCGAGGCTATCGGCTGTGAGGTTGAATCTTCCTACACCTTCACCGGCGTTGAGGATGAGCTAGATGTGTGTTAGGTTTTTGGGAGTGTCCTGAGGGAACATGCACCTCTTACAGCATCAATTTGCCGCTCGTCTTTCAACTGTTGTGCGACCTCATTCGTCCGTTTCAGGTCTTTGAGATCACATTGGACCCAGTGAACTCTGTTGGTATCTCCATATTTCTTGAGCTCCTCCATTGCTTCTTCTGCATGCTCTTCATTTTGGGAAACTAGAATCAATTTCGACGCATTGTGTTGCAATAGATGGGCCGTAATTCCAAAGCCAATGCCCGCTGTGCCTCCTGTCACAATGTATACCTGCGCTTTATGTCAATGATACTCTTAACGTAGCTTATAGGGATCTTAGGAATATAGTCACCTTGCCGCTAAGATCTGGAATGTCCTTGTTGGGATCGAACTTGTTACCAGTAATTAAATGTGCCATTTTCGAATGTTAGTTGTAAGATGTTTTGGGAAACAGAAAAGATAGCTTGGAAGAGCAATGTTCCTCAGGTCAAATTGCAGAGGATCGTAACTCCATTGAAGAGCGCGCATAGTCAATGACGAATACGTGATGTCATCACCATCATTAGAGGCCAATCCATTAAACAGCATGTTCACTTTGCAATGATATTGATTATGACATGGCAGAGAGTACGATACAGTAAGATAGGGTACGAATACGCGGATGAAGTAGGAGAAGGATCGACTTCGGCTTCTGGCTAGGCGTCGGTCCGTAGGCGAAAGACCTTAGATGTCAACCTTCGACCCTAGACCTCGAAAGACTTCGAGAAGCCAATGCTTGAATATGGTCGAAGCGTAATTTGGCCACATCAACGCCTTGCGTGCCAGAGTCTCCTTCAACAGCTGATAGTATCCGAAGGGTTCGTGCCATCTAAGGAGGCAACGAGTACATTAGACGTACATTTCGGGCGTTCAGACCCTTCTCCCCATATCAGGCTGTCCAAACCAATCAACAATTAACAACTGCACGAAGAAAGCTAATTTTTCGGGAAGCTGTCTCTCAGGTTCGATATCTTTGCAAAGATTAGGTTTTGAACATTTCAATGCTTATTGTTATCATCTCCAGGCGCTGTCAAATGAAACTTTATTGGCAGGCTCTTTCCGAAGCATAAGATTAGCAACTATCAGGGCTTACGCTATATCGTAAACATCAATCAGGACCGGTCACCAGGCAGTCGACAGTCCGTGACAGTATTTTGCTCAACCACATTTCATCAGCCGCACGCACGGCTACAGCCACATGCCACGTCCATCTTGCATGCAGGATTTTGAAAGATAACAGGTTTGGCAAATCGCAGCGAGCTGAAAAGAAGAGTGGCGATAGTCAGGCGCCGGAGAGCAGACAAGGCAATGGTGGAATCATGGAGCTTCAACAACAATGATAGAGGCCTAACAGTCTGAAAACTACATAACCCATGGTGGTGTGAGACGAGCTAATATAAGTAGCATGGACACGTATCTTAACAAGGCGTAACTCTGTCACATGTACCTCGACCAGTGGTAAATGGAGGCAATAAGCCACAACAGAGTGGGTACGATGCCCGGGACAGCTTGCTTCCCTAACGTACACCATCGCAAGGGTAGTGGTGAAGTTTCTCAGACCTAGGGCATAAATGATGATGCTAAATATCTCGAACCATTTGAATGTACGTAGCCTGCTCGGTGCATAGGTAAGGAAAGGATGGAAAAGGTTGTTACACGCGGTTCTCCACGGAGAAAATGGGAGGGGGAAAGCACGAGGCGTAGCACAGCCACATGAGGCTTGAGTCTCGACCATCGGCGGCAGCGATTCGCATAGTACGAGTGGGTACGCAAGCGAAACCGCTCACTTTACCCGTTACGCTGTAGCTGAGATTGGAGACCCGGTTCCGGTTTACTATGGCCATTTGGGGCATGCCAAATCCGAATCAGCTGAACAGGGGTCTGAAAAAGCCGTTGAAACCTGCGCTGTCGAGGGTCTTCATACCTACCGCAATTCAAGCTTTCGGGGTTCTCGATCCTGCTGCCGCAATGCAGAGTCTAGATTGTAGGCGCAGGCAGGTAGCATTGGTAGGATCGATTGAGTGGCAGCCCATGAACAGGACCGTGGCGCTGGCCCTACGATTATTCAAATACTGCGAAGTATATCACGAGAGTCGTCGACGTAACCCGGTGATATAAAGGAGGCTCGTCTCATCTTTTTTGGGAAGACTGCACCAGCAATCAGTGGAGACCACTTATTTGCACGAGTGGAGCGCTTGGCCACATCAAACCGTGACTTAACTTTATATGCAGCGATCCATTGGCTACTAATTGCACTGGAAATTAATTCGATCGCACCCACTGCATCTTTGGGAAACAGGGAAATCACGTACCACTTTAGGGTTGGTTGGCCTCCCAATTAGCCTCTGAATCCCCTTAGCATTCCCGTCGTCGCCAGCAGTGATCGTCATTCTTCTGCAGCCGAAAGGGCATCACATCACGCCAGCAACCATCCCTCTCCATAATTCTTCCTCCCCCAACAACCTTTCTACACAACACAACACAACACTTTTTCCACGGCTGAGCCAGAACCTGTTGTGAAAAGCTTCCCTTTCTGCCACCTTCGATAGAGCACCTCTCTCCTTGTCTGGCTCTCGAGGAGAGCATACGACATCGCAAAGATGTCGAGTGTAAGTCATTCAAACACTCTGCACACCATTGAGTAAATGTACTAACCCAGTCACAGGTTGGTTCATCTTCCAGCAGCCCCAAGAACACCTCCTCCGCTTCTCAGCTCGTTGCAACACTCATACCTGTGCTGCTTGTCGCAGTCATCTATGTCGGCGTCTTCTTGTGCCTGCGTTCGAGGATACCGCGTAGTTATGCGCCTCGAACGTTCCTTGGCTCTCTTCGCCCACAGTATGTCAGCGCGCATTCCCCATCATAGCTCGAATCGGATCAAACTAACAACCATCGTCTTCAGAGAGCGGTCCCCAGATCTTCCAAAAGGCATGTTCAATTGGTTCGGTACTTTCAGCAAGATCCCAGACAGCTATGTCCTCAACCATCACTCCTTGGACGGCTATCTCCTACTGCGCTACCTCAAGATCTCTGTGGCTATGTGTTTTGTCGGCTGTCTGATTACATGGCCTATCCTGTTCCCCGTCAATGCTACAGGTGGTGGAGGTCAGGTCCAATTGAACGTAATCAGCTTCAGCAACATCCAGAACACCAAGAATCGATACTATGCACATACCTTCGTTGCCTGGATCTTCTTCAGTAAGCAAACTCACCCAAGCATTCACTTTCTACTGTTAACGAAGCTCCAGGCTTCGTATTCTACATGGTCATGCGCGAGAGCATCTACTTCATCAATCTCCGTCAAGCATATCTTCTGTCACCGCTGTATGCAAATCGCATGTCATCGCGAACGGTCCTCTTCACATCTGTTCCCGAAGACTATCTCAATGAAGGCAAGCTACGTCGTATGTTTGGTAAGCAGGTGAAGAATCTGTGGATCGCCAACGACTGCGAAGAGATTGAGGAGCTTGTCAAGGAACGCGACAAGGTTGCAATGAAGCTTGAAGGAGCAGAGACCAAACTTGTCAAGATGGCAGTCAATAATCGTCTCAAAGCTATCAAGAAGGGCACCTACCATGAAGAGAGCGCTGATGATACTGTCAACGGTGCTGAGGATGCTGAATCCGGCTCTGTGGCCGCCCGCTGGGTTCAGCCAAAGGAGAGACCTACCCATCGTCTCAAGCCCCTCATTGGCAAGAAAGTCGACACAATCAACTGGTGCAGGTCAGAGCTAGAGCGCTTGATCCCCAAGATTGACGCCTTGCAGGCAACGTATCGTGCTGGAGAAGGCAAATTCATTGGTGCTGTTTTCGTCGAATTCTACACACAGACCGACGCCCAAGCAGCATATCAAAGTCTTGCTCATCATGTGCCGCTTCACATGTCACCGCGTTTCATTGGCATCAATCCCGAAGAAGTCATCTGGGCCAGCCTCAAGATCAGCTGGTCTTCAAGGATTATCAGAAACATTGCTACTACGGCTTTCGTGACAGCACTGATTATCTTCTGGGCCATTCCTGTCGCCTTTGTTGGTGCCATTTCCAATATCAAACAACTCTCATCAGGTAGCCCAGGCAAGGCCCCATTGCTACCGTGGCTCAGCTTTATCAACAAGATTCCATCGGTTCTTCTTGGAGTGGTAGAAGGTCTTCTGCCTTCGGTACTTCTCGCCGTCCTGATGGCTTTACTACCCATAATCTTGAGGAAAATGGCTAAAATTGCTGGAAAACCGTCCTTGTCAACTGTCGAACTCCGAGTGCAGAATTCCTACTTCCTGTTCCAAGTCATCCAGGTCTTCCTAGTGACAACAATCACTTCCGGTGCTTCAGGAGCGGTCATTGGAATCATTCAAAACCCAAGCACGGCTACCACCCTCCTAGCCACTGACCTCCCAACAGCCTCGAATTTCTACATATCGTACTTCATCCTCCAAGGTCTGGCTATTAGCTCGGGTGCTCTACTGCAGATTGTTGGTGTCATTCTATTCAAAGTTCTGGGCAAATTCCTCGATTCCACTCCACGAAAGATGTATAAGAGATGGGTCTCTCTATCGGGATTAGGCTGGGGCACTGTCTTCCCACTCTATACGCTATTGACTGTTATCGGTAAGTAGTATTTAAAACCTGTTTATTCCGCTCCTAACGCCTACTTAGCTCTCACCTATTCTATCATTGCACCACTCGTCCTAGGATTCGCGACTGTTGGTCTTTGGTTGATCTACCAAGCTTATCGCTACAACCTACTATTCGTCTTCAATGCCAACATCGACACGAAAGGCCTCGTTTATCCCCGTGCATTGCAACAAACTACAACTGGAGTTTACCTTGCCATCATTTGTCTGATAGGCTTGTTCGCCATCAAAACTGCCATTGGTCCATTGATTCTAATGATCGTCTATCTGATATTCCTCGTACTCTTCCACTTCTCCCTCAACTCAGCCATCGACCCTCAACTTATGTACCTTCCAAAATCTCTTCAAGTTGAGGAAGAGGCACTGCTGGCCCTTGAGGATGGTAATACCAATGGCGACCACTTACCTGACACTAAAGACGTCAAGACCACTCACGACGTGGCTGGTGACAGCCCTGAGGAGCCGAACGCTGGCAGTACTCTTCCACCAGCACCACACAAGAAGCCCAACTTCATCACCAAGTTCCTCTCCCCGCAGAAGTATACCGACTACTACACAATGCGCCGTCTTGTGCCTCATGGCTTTGCTGACATCAGCTATGATCCTGAGATTGAGCGCGACGCGTTCTACAATCCTGCCATCTCCAGCGCCACTCCAGTTTTGTGGATTCCAAAGGACTCGTTGGGTGTTAGTAGGCAAGAATGTCGCCATTCGAGCAAAGTCATCCCAATGACCGATGAAGATGCTAGCTTTGATGAGAACGGCAAGATGACATGGGATCAGGAGTCGGCAAGGCCACCAATTTACGAAGAGAAGGTCTACTACTGAAGCATCGCGAGCACTAGTCTTGATACAGCGTATAAGCGAGTCATACATGATACCAGTTTCCTTTGGCTACGGACATGGCGAGTGAGTTGGCTTGATATACACACCGCAGGAACACGGCGCGCGGTTCATTGGTACCAGTTTTGTTTCGAGATATCCTTAAGAATTACGTAATTTCCAGATGCGGCTTGTAATGAGTAAGTCTAGGTCTGCTAGTGTAGCATTTCAACTCTTGCCCGCCAGCCTGGTTCCTGTGAATTTCCACTTAGATGTCACGACTGATGTATTAATCAACCGATGCGAGTACAGGCCCCAACCCAGTTACTGCATGAAATCGGTTCGCTCCGCCCCCAGATCACTAGCTGTAGGGATGAAACACTCCATCAAGTACCGGCAGGCGGCTATAAGTCTGAACATTGCAATGCACCGTGCACCACTCACGCTCCTTCATCTTCCACCAGTAATAGCAGCATGGTCCAGGTGGAGGAGCTGCTGGAGAGCTCTTCGCTCGTTCCTTCCTCATGCTTGCAAATTGCAGATTAAAACCCTCTATATGTCATTTCCCTTCAAGTCCAATCGGTCCATCCTCGATTCCGTCTACCTATGACCAGATGAGCTGTGCACGGGCTGCATACAGGGAATCTGGAGGTGGCTGACGGCCTCCCCGCAAAATGCGCGCAACGACCTCAGCTCCATGACCCATCCAGCCGGTAAATTTTTGTCTGTGCCTTAGAAGCGCTTCAGAAGATCGTAGCGCGATCTTGAGCTTTGTTTGGATCATTCCGCGTCTCCCTCCTCTTCCGTCTGATCGTATGGTAGCCACTAAGAAGGCGGGTCGAGTAGCTCAATGCACTCCTTACCCCTAACTATTCAAATGATGCTTTACTGATTGGAAATGTATTATCTTCTACTATCACCGTCGTTTACCCTCCATGTCATTTTTCAGGGATATCTCTCGCTTATCACGGCTGGCAGCTGTTCCCACTGCCGATCACTCCAGGTCGAGAAGAGCAGTGCAGCTTGTGAGGGCGCAGCAATTCCCAACGCTGATCAGTGCAGAATACCATGTGCGGACCCCTTACATGACGAGCTCACGTTCCATTAATACCTCATCCTTCTCTCTGCGATTCCTGTCCTCCTAATGTGTTGTTCATACAATATTGTACAATATGAGGCCCGATTTCAGCACATGCGCGAATGTGTTCTCCAATTTTTCCCAGTATAATAGTATCTATAATTATACGGGACAAGTACATGGGATATTCGCACATACAGAGAGGCCTCCAGTCATTACTTATGAGGGCTGCAAGAACCTTTGCGGTACTGGTACTCAATACTATACATGGAAGGATGTCAGCAACACAATCTTCACATGGGTAAACACTCACTGCTGCTGATATACCGAACGATGACTGATGCCGCTTGTACAGGTCTTCCCAGTCATCGGTCTTTTGCTACAGGCGCCTTATGAAGGCAACAAGAATTGGTCCACGATGCTCGCCTTGGCGCGGTGGATTGGCAATCCAATTGCTGGAATGTCCTACGTATTCTGGAACATCCGGGTTACAGGTAGATGCGCTATGATATTGGACATGGCCACACCGTACAACGTCGTTCCCGGTCCAGACTCGCAATTTGGACAAATCAGAGACTCTCTATATCTCTTAGCTGTTATGAACCAGTGTACGTGCTCGGTGAACTCTTCAGAGGCGGCAAGAACTAAACAAACGCACCGATGTTAGACACAGTCAAGCAGAGAATGCCGATCGATCCAGCCGAGAAGCTACTCCGTATAGCACTGTTCAGTGACAGCTTGCATCTGACGCCGGCTAAAGACAGGACAGATAGCCTGGTAAAGAAACGTCAAGAGTTGGCGAGATTCATACGGGCAGGACGCAAAAGGGGTGTGATACAAGTCTATGTGTCTATACTGATTTTCGTGATTGCCTTGGCTGTATCGATACAGGCAGCATTTACGAACCAGCTAGGCGATAATGAGACAGCGCACAACCTCGCTTTTGGATTACTACTTGGTTGGCTACCAATATTCGTCCAGGCCTCGATCACTGATCGCAACCCTGTTGCCACAGATCAAATACGTCTTCAACTTAACGAGCTACTCAACCTCGTACGGACTGCACTGCTTGACCCTCACTCAAGGAGCGCCTACATCTCCGCGATCGGTAGGACCGAAGATGACTTCACGTGGACGAAAGTGCTGGAAACCGATGACTACTTCCAGAGCGATGTATTCGTAGAATTCGCAGGACAGGGTAGAGTCCGCTGGCATGTAAGACATCCTAAGAAGTCCATTTTTACATTTTGTATTCTAAGCTGCTTCCAGTTGGGCTGTGTATACTCCGTCCTTTCTAGTATAGAAAACGCCTGGATCGCGGGCTACGGAAGGGATTGGCTCCATGACGCGGATGGAGCCAGAGCGATGATGATAGCATCTAATGTTGAGCCTAACGAACAGTTGGTATGGTTTGATTTCCAAATGTTCTGGCAGATTGCAGCCGCTACCGCTATTCTTTATGGCTGTGCTGGAGGCGCATTCATAATCTCTTGTGAGTATCTGTATCCCTGATGCTTTAGGCAATGTTAATATAGGCCAGATTTCACTCCCACCGTTGGCCTCGGCTGTCGTTCTGGTGGATATGTAATTTATGTATCAATTGCTACCATGATCTTTGCAGCTGAAATGGGCTTATGGTGGGTGCGCGCTACTTTCCGAAAGACCCCGAAATGGATCTTGCGATGGACGCGACGTTGGCCCTTTAAGTTATTTATCTCTCAGCTTTCGAAGCATGCACAACGGATTATCAGTCTCGACCCAAAGACAAAGTCCCGCAATCGGCTTGGAAAGCTGCAGAGGAAATGGGCAACTCTCGGTTTCACGGATTGCCTTGCAGTTTTCTTGAGATTCTGCGAGTTCGCAAATGCTTTGTTTTTGACATACATAGTGTTCGCGCAGACTCTTGGGGCCTATCAGGTATGAACCGACTATAAATATAAGCTCTAACAGCTTATGCTGACAGAAGATAGAACTGCAACTGCATGTGCAGTACCTGGAGTCCGATTGGAGTAAGAGCATGCAGCGCCCTTTTCCCCGCAGACTGACTGATTTTCAATAGGGCTACATGGACTTCATGACCTTCGCCTACTACCAAGCAAACGGGGTGAAGTACTACTGGGGTTTCGGCACTGCAATATCCTGTATCACAATGGCAGTCGGCCTCTCCTACGTCGTAAATGAATATTGCACTCAAAGCCACCTCAGCACCGAGGACTATGAGAGTGCGGCTGAAGGTCTTCGAACCACAAGAAGATTCAAGAAGTATACGATATGGTTTAGACATCTGGTTTCTTCTACGGCGACTCTCCTGCACTTCTTAACGTTTTCAATTTTCAAATCCCATTCTAACAGCCTGGCATGGGATTGGAAGACCAAAGACGACCGTTTCTGGACGCGGAAGGCACAGATTATCAACGGCCGGTCACCGAGGGCATCGGTGGAAGATGAGCCATCTCCAAGACCGTTGTCCGCAAAAGATCGGTCTTTGAGCAATGGCACCACCCTAGCAGATCCAGATGAGCAGCATGAGCGATGGTACGCCAAGGCCTTGGCGGAAACGCAGGGTTTGAGTATCGAAATGCAACAGCCGGGACGTGCGGTGGATCATTCGCCTAGTCCTACCGAAGCTTCGCGGTCTCCGCTTTCGAGGTCGAGTACTTTGTGGTTCTAGCGTTTTCTTATCTGAGAGAATATGTTCTTTTTTTGAATTCATTTTCCCGTTCATCCGTTTGTATTATAGATGTTAGCGTTGTTGGCACTGGTTGATACCCCTGGGTTGGCGCAAGTCATGTATATTGTATGTACAAATATAATTGAGTCGAATTGCTTCAACAGCCAATACTGTAAGAGAATGCTATCAGTCTATCAGTCTATCCATCCATCCATCCATCCATCCATCTATCTATATATCTTATAATATCTATCTACATTATACCAGCGTTAACGCCAAGACCACCAACCTATTGGCTGTCGTTTACCGCCAAGTGTTACCTTACATGACCTTATTACCAGAATTAAAGACCGCCTGCCGGCCGTAGGTCCGGAAGGTGTTTACGAGTTGATGTATCAATGTTATAGGTTACTATATAATGCTACTATACCTTATCTCACTAAGGTACTAGATTAAGTGTATGGGGATTCTATGCCCTAATGTACAGTGGTGTTAAGGGCCATCTAGCAGTCTCCCGGGTACTGTCAGTTCTATCCAAGCGATCTCGATGTCGATAGGGCAACCCTGCTAGTAGAGTAACATAGAGCTTCTTTCGTATTCAATTTAAAGGCAGCGAGTATGATAAACCCTCGCCTTTATAGCACCATACTCGGAACCGGATTCCTGAGCAGTCTTGACCCTGGCGGAAGTTGCAGTAAATCAGGATCGAACAGGTCCACTGCTCTTTCTTTGTTCCATTCTACAAGGCCATCCCAATTGACGCATTGATGGTATGTCCGAGTCTTGACGAAGGGGTAGAGAGAGCCATCATCTGCACTGGCCAGATAGAAGGGAGTCAGGGAGATGTCGCCAGCACACATCGTAGCTATTCGAAGCACCTCAAGACAATGATCTGAGCCCCTTTTTAGCAATGCCATGAGGATACAAAAGTATTAAGGCAAAGGTTCTTACTCATGTGCAATTCCTGAGCCTCGAGTTCTATATCCGTCATATTTGGCATGTAGTGGTCACGGTAGATGTAGTGGCGGATCAATTTCTGGGACAAGCTCAGTCTTGGTTCTAAGTGCCCTTCAAACTATCCAACTATAGAGATGCCAAATTCTTACTAAACAGTGTAGCTGGTGAGTAGAGCCTAGTTGTGCGATATAGCCCTGACAGCTGTATGAGCATTCGCATAGAGTCTGCAAGGAGTGCGTAGCAGCAAGCGTTGGTGAATACACACCGATCCATCTTGGAATGGTATCGAAGTATAATTGGCGGCTTCTAGCTCTTCTCGTGATACGCGAATATGGGCGTCTGGAGGGTCTCCGATTAGCAAGTGTTCCACACATAGAGTAGATTGGAGGCAGAAGAGCATACACCTTAGAAGGTCGTGCCAGGCTTCATCTAATTCCGGTCTCGGACGACCGGTATAGGGGTTGTCATAAGTCTTGGGGTAGAACGTCTGCCGTTCATATTCGATTGCACTGCTAGCAGGAGCTAAGACGAGTCAGCAATCGTGGAAAGATTGATGTTGCTCCGATTAGGCTGGAGTCTTAGAACATCCTCACAAACTATGAGATGCGGCCTGATCAATTTGTGTCGCATGGATATATATAGCAACGTGTATAACGTTATGATCGCTATGTGGACTGCCCACGGATATAGAGGCCATGCGGAATGTCGAAAATTCGTCGAGGGTCGTCTAATTCCATCTTCATTTGAGTCTTCTGAGGGACTTTTTAAAAGCCCCTCTTCATCGAGAAAAGGACGGCTCTCAAGACTGTCCGCCATATCTGTCAAGAAGCCGTATTTGATGCATGAAACCTGACCACGTCCCCTTGGTGGAGGATGCAAAAGAAGGTAGCATACTAGCTAAATCATAAGGCTGCCTGACACCTTAGAGTTTGAGGGTAGGAGGTATGCATTGGTGGAATGAAGCATTGCCAGCATTTTCGATGGCTTACGGATCTAGATTGCATTGGCTGGTCTCCGCTCCAGTGCCGCAACGCGGGCTCCTCCCTAGGTCGCTGCGCAGCCTGACTAAAGAACATGCATTGCGTCCATGCCCACAGGATAGGTAATGTTACATCTGTATCAAGACACAACTGCAGGCCATGATGCATTCCTTTCGCATGACGTTCCCGTTCGAGCAGGCGGGAGCCGCGGGACATAGGGCGAGCTCGTCTGAAGGGCCCCCAAAATCGATTGTGGTGCCTAGACCTTACCATCTTACCGCCACTCTCATGCGGAATTTGCAGCACCTGACACTCTGCAGAATACTCCATATATTAATGTAGCGGATGCATGGTAATTATATTGCTTGGGTTCCGGTATTCTGGAATCGCTACTTTGCGAGTATTGGTCACATAATAACGCAAAGATGCAGGAGCTGAAATGCGCTTTCGCCCTACTATTGAGAGGTTACTTGGGGGTGTATCGGAATTCCAGAAGAGCCATCGAATCATAGTAGGCTGACCTGCAGGATCGACACGTGAAACTGATTGGGCGAACTCTCTGGGCGTGTAGACTTCAACATGGGTTAGCATCCTTGACCGCTTTGTATTCTGTGTTCTTACATTCCCCAAATCAGATCAACATTAGCTAGGTCATAACTATTGACAAATCTTCGTTCGACCGTCCTCCAGAATGTCAAAGCCAACAATACTTCTCGTTGGTGGAGCATGGCACACAGCAGATTACCTCAAACCCCTCGCAACTGCCCTGGAGGCAGCAGACTATCCGACCATAATCCTTGCTCTCCCTAGTGTAGGCGCGAGTCCATCAAAGCTTGATTTTGGAGACGATGTGGCCCTGGTACGCTCTACGGCCTCTGACCTAGCGTCTGAAGGAAAACACATCGTTGCCGTCCTGCACTCGTTCGGAGGTATTGTTGGTACTGAAGCCCTTCAAGGGCTGGGCCGTGCATCCGGGGAAGGGCCAGGCGTTCTTCTGGGTTTGGTGTATATTGCGACCATGTTACCCAAGAAGGGGGATTCCTTCGAAACGCATCTAGAGTCTGTGGGAGATTTTGCCTGGAAGCCTGCGAGGGAGGCATTGACTGTGGTAGGTGCTTCATTAATGCAAATATCTACTCTTATAGCTGATACTATATCTTCATATAGGATGGGATGATGGCATTGCCACCCGAATTTGCTGCAGGCATGTTCTACAATGATCTTGAGCCGGAAGAGTCGAAACGTTGGACAGCCTTATTAAGGCCGCATTCAGCTGCGTGGGTATACATCCGTGGTATAGGACATGATAGTCACAGAATCTGATCCATTGTGTTTAGTACTTTCCAGTCTCCGATCACTCACGAGACCTATAGGGACGTCCCGTCTACTTACATCTTGACGACCAAAGACCAGGCCTTTAAACACGAGTATCAGCTAAAGACAGTGGAACGTGCAGGCCTTACGGCGACAAAGGTTATGGAGACAGGTCATTCGCCTTTCTTGTCTAGTCCTGAAGAAGTGAAAGATATCATTGTCTCTTCTATAGTGGGGCTACAGCAATGAGGAAGCCACTGATAGTGCGGCTCGAGGCTTATGAAGGATGAGTGCAGGTGATTCCTTCATGGCAGTGTTTTTTTTCCATTGTGAACAGTTCAAATGAATAATCATAATTATGCGAACTACATAAGCTGGAAATGGTATACTCACCAACCAGTGGTGTGAAGTCGCATGGATTGTGGTTAAAGAGGATTCAGGCCTTTTGAATTGCAAATCGGATGACAAATTTATATGGTTTGACTGGTTATCTCTCTATGCTAAGACTAGACGCATACTTGTTGGTACCCCACCGATTAGCAAAATCGACCACGCCATCATAATCTCGACAATACTTTGGACCCCATCCGGTTACACCATCTAATCTGTAGTTATAGTCTTCCAAATTAGTATCTGCAGCGCACATCAACGATTGGCGAAGATAGTCAAAGCAATGACGGGCATGCACCGAGTGGTCTTTATGCTCGGCTCGTGACGCGTGAGTATGTGGCGACGAAGAAGAGTGGTTGGAAGCCGCATAGTAAGCTTCAGAGAGAGCTTTCTGATACAAGCGTAAGGACATGAACTTCTGGGCTTACATATGGGAATTTACCAAGCAATGTAGCTGATGAAAGACTGCTATACCAGAGAAATTGTTTGCGAGTCTGGTGTGGTGTATGAAACCTCCATTCTCTATAACATTTTAAGCCGGCCGGCTTCCTTTTCTTCAAAACGGATTCTCAAACCTGGGAATAGGTCTTTCCATGCAAGATCGGTTTCGTTGGTAGGCGCAATAGAGAATGTGCGGTTATATTCAAAGACTTTGTCGATCTTCCCAGCAGGGCCTAATTTAGAGCATCAATTGATCGATTCACCAGTACGTATCAGCAAAGAAAGTCTAACTGAGTAGTCCAAACTTGAAGTCAGAGCGGGATGCTCTGCCAAGGTAAAAGCTGACAATGTTGGTGATGATTAAGATGGCAAGGGCAATAGAATTTAGTCGCCTCGTGTGGCAGCGATTTAGGAGTTTATTCGAGGCGTTGAAAGTAGTTTCTTCTTGATGCTGTGGTATGCGAGTGTACTCAGCCTTTATCGTAGGAGGCATCTAGGGCAATTCTATCGTGGCCTTGGAGAGCCTGTCAGGCGTGAAGAACGCTGGGATTAAGAAGAGGAATGGTTGTATGTGGCTTGTTGGCATCTGGACTTGTAAACTTGGAACTGAACATCCGATGCTGGAGTGATTCGCCGTCATGCTTTTTGGGTCACACCACGAAGCAGTGGGGTGCCGTAGGACTCTGATAGGGAGACTGCATAGGATCCGATGCCATCTCAACTAAGTCATGCATTGATAGGTCTGGGCCACAGATCCGTCGCCCGATCCGACTAAACAGTAGTTTCAACGTCAATATCTTGCGACTGCTATTGATGTAGTATTGAATAATGGGACGCGCCGCACCGATTTTCGACGCCGAGATTTGCGGGCCCGTAAGCCACTATGTGATACTACACCAATGGTACTAAATTTGCTGCCCAACGTCTCACTGCATTGCATGATGATCTTGCTTCCACATGAAATTGTATGGCTCCAAGAACACGGCTCACAGATTCGGAAATTTGGTTCACCTATCACGATAGCTACTGGCAAAGATGCGGTCTGAGTCTTTTGTCTTCATCTGCTGAGCCTTTAGCCTGCGTTTGTGAGGCGCGCATTACATCGTAAGCAGAACTTCGTCCTCGTGACGCATGTCAGCGCTGCAGGTTACATGCATGATTCTACCTTGTTGCACTTATGTCCTTGAGGCTTTAGCGCTCCTTCCTGTCGAGGTGATTCTAGAGCAGGCAGGTGAGTAGACACCCCCCTCTCGTGTGGAATATCTGATTCGATTCACGTCTTTGAGCCGCCGATTCCGCTATCGTATGACTTAGGCCTTTGTCTGGATTGCCTTGACACTACTAACACTCTCAATTACCTGCTTAGATATCATTATCCTGCGCAGCAATAGCATCCTACTTCGCGAACCTCCTTTCCCATACCGCAACGCTCTGATCATACGTCTTCTCATCTAGCTTTACGTACCCTCTGAAAGCACATTCCCAATCATCTATCAGTCTCCAATATGCGCTATACCATCCTCGTCCTGCCAGTGCTGTTGATGGGAGCAGCGGGAACCCCACTGCTAGAATCCAGAAGTGAGCGATTCCTCAACCGTAAGCTCGCAGCTAACGAAAGTAGACGGAGCGAAGGTTGCCCGTTTCGACCAAGATGAGGCCGCCTATCAAGCCTGGCCAATGGAAGAACACAAAAAGATGGCTCGCACCGAGCAAGGTGGTGTAGTCGAATCGATGAATGAACATGGAAAAAGAGACCCTAGCGACCAAGATGAAGCGGCTTACCAAGCCTGGCCAATGGAGGAGCATAAATAGTCCTACAGGTGTCAAAAGGAGGTAGATTCGAAGGTCAATGTCTACTAGTGGTCTCCCTTCCTTCAGGGTGTGAGCTAGGCTTCTTTATATGGATCAAAGTTTATAAGGGTATTCATGTTACTAAAGCGTTAAAGACAAATCCATTTGAGTATGCCCTTCGTAGTCCTAGGTTTTCGCTCTATCACACTTTTCTTCCAATGTGCACTAAGTGGCCTCGCATCCAGAATACGCCTTGCGGCGTTTGATTCTGAACCGTCTGAATCATATTCCGAACTCTATCGCCCTCGACTAAACTGTAGCTCAGCTCTCGAAGGACCATCATATAAGTGTGTTGCCAATACGACCGGAGTTGGGGGCATTCTTCATGTCGATCCACTTCAACATTCTCTAGGCCTTGTTCTCGGAGGGTTCCCTCCAAATTTGAGATCCAGCTATGAGCCCAAATTAGAATAAGTGCCCGGAACATGACCGGTGGACTAGAGAATTCTCACTTGAAGGCATCTATGGTCATTTGACTTTGTGATTCAAACTCAGCCTTTAATGCAGAGAAGGGCTCAAACTTGATTCTCTCATTGGACACCACAATCTTTTGGGACCCGTAGTCTTGCTCAGACCATTGTAAATAGCCGCCAGGTTCTGAACAGAGTCAGCGTGGGCTCAGTTTGCAGTAGCCTTATGCAACTACGACAATCCTTCGTAGAAGCAAACAGGAGACGTGAGATTGTCCCAACGTACTCAGCATTCGCAGTACGTTCCGAATAATGGGGCGGGGATCATTGTTTCGAACAATGCAGGCAAAGTACCGAATGTGTATGAGGTTGTACTTTTCTACAAACCTCTCTGGAACCGGTCGGAAAATGTCTAAAGTCTCTACCGCAACATTCGATGGTAACCACTCTCGAGGCGGACATTGAGAAGTATCGACATCGAATGCGTCAAGCTGTGCAGATTCTCCCACGTGGCCCGCCAGATCGACGGCCCAGATGCTGGTTGCGGATCAGCTAAAGGCAAGACACTCGCACGCGCCGATGTTGCTTACCCCGTCCCAGCACCTACATCGGCGATATTGAGGCTTTCTTTGGGTATTTGGATCTTTGGATGCACCAAATATCCGACATCCATTTTGTGAAGAAAGTGTTGTAGGTTCAGCCTGATAGAGGAAAGGAGTTGGTCAGCTTTCAGGCACACTACTCAGCACGGGCAGGCACGGAAGAGTCGTACCTCGCTGACGCCGCATCGTCCCTGCCCATAGGATACGCTGCGCCGGAGTCTTCCATTCCAACCTTGACGATTTGCACCCTCTATGATAATGATGTGAGCGTCGCAGGTCAAGGGCGGCGCTGGAAGATTGTGGGAAGAGCTTCCTTGACCTTGTTGCATTGCGTTGGCAGGAGCATGCAAGCTCTGATGGGAGCGGAAATGATCCTCAATGCTGGAAACTTGTGCAGCCAACCACCATCTTTTTCTGCCTGCCCAATGCCACTGGACCCTGGGCACTGTTCCACACCACCCAAAATTCCACAAAAGGAACGTGCCTACTCCGCATGCACAACCAACAGCCCCCACCATGGTCCCCGGGAGGCCAGGCGACCTTTTCGCTGTGGAATCATGCACACTGTTAAGATCGAGTGGCACGCCCAATCCAAAGTTACTCCGAGTTTCTGCAGGATAGCGGTAGGTCTTACACATGCATCCAATTTGCGGCGAAGCACTTTGTCGAGCATACGCGCATGAGATATGACTAAGGATCTCAGTTGTTAATTGCCTGACGACCTTTCCCCCTCTTTCAAAGTACCTTACTGCAATCATTTGTCGTTCCGAGCGCAATGGGTGAAAGTCAACGGAAAGTCGTCGTACTTGCTATCGTATTTATGGTCTTACCAACTATCGCTGTTGTTTTTCGACTGTGGGCAAAACTTATCAAGAAGCTAAGGCCCACTGCAGATGACTACATGATTCTCCCTGCACTAGTAACCTTTCGTCTCTGGCAAAAGAGTTCTATTCTAACAACGACAAGGTTTTCACTCTCGGCACTGGAATATGCCAGCTCGTTGGTAAAGAAAACCTTGATTCCATCATTTCAACATGGGCTTATCTTACCTAGCCGCATTCGATGGGAACTTGGGACAGCACGTTCATCTAGGCCCTAATGAGATACCGGTTGAGATGAGGCAAATATTGGTTTTCCTAAAAGTAAGTTTTCCAAAATGGACATCTCGGGGGACAGGAGGACGTCACTGCTTACTGATCTGTTGAAGAGTGAATATGCCTTCGAAATTCTTGCGCAGCTCGCTATCATTTGTGCGAAATTCTCCCTGCTGTTGCTCTACCGGCGAATATTTATCACCCGTGCCTTCAAGATCGCAACTATAGTCGTGGGTACGATCATCCTCATCTGGCACGGCTCCTTCATCGTCGCATTCGTGTTTCAATGCACCCCAGTGAGTGCAGCATGGAATCCCATGGCGCCTTCTTCTGTATGTATCGATAAGATCAGGTTATGGCTGGCCTATGCTATTTCGGATATTCTTACAGATACCATCGTATTATCACTGCCAGGGCCAGCCGTCTGGCAACTACAGCTGCCAACCCGACAGAAAATTGCTGTTAGCGGTACTTTCCTTTTAGGCGCTTTGTGAGTTCATCATCCACGCGCAATCATTGAAATCCCCTGAGCTCCAGCTTTCTGTAGATCGCTGATCGCTGTTCTAGAGTTGTTGCATCAGGTATTACCCGTACCATCTTCTTCTTTAAGGCCGCCAAAACTCCTCAGTATGATGCAACCTGTAGGTTACCAATCAATGTGCTAAATATTGAGACATTTCGTCCTTACCAAGCATGGCAGACTATGCAGCACCAGCGGTATATTGGTCTTTCATCGAAACCTCACTCGCCGTCGTCAGCGCCTGCCTCCCAACGCTTCGTCCCATCTTCAAGGGATTCTCTCCGGAAAGCTATCTCCAAAATCTACGCAGCAAAATTCCACTAAGCTTCGGGTGGAAATTCTATAGTTTCAGCCGGCAACGTTCCTCTGACTGCGAATCTACCTCATCAACTGCTGGTATCACAGTCCAACGTGAATCAGTCGCTGGCAAGAACATTGGGTTGAAAGATAGATCGAATCAAGCTCAAACCGGAGATTTTACAATTGGCAGCGTTCCGATCAAAACGTCTCCTAAGAAGTAACGAATCAGCTTTTCAAGGGCTACTGGCCCACAGACGGGTTCTGTCGAAGTATCACGTGAATTTATATCTCTAATCTACATCTGTCGTGAGGGTCTCCTTTTTGCTTTAAGCGAGAAACAGAAGAATAGACCAGAACCGTACAATCTTCGGGGCATGCAATACAGTATCAAGCACTTTGGAGACCCAAAGGAGGATGATAGGATTCTTTTGGACAGTTCAGTTTTCCAGTAGCCAAGGTTGAAGGGGACATACACTGAATTTGTCATCATCTTCCACATGCCAGATAATATATTTCAAGCCCTTGAAAGTCTTAGAACACGTTGAGCATGTCGCAAGGCTTGATTTACTTACCGATGCGCTTGTCACAAAACGGTGTTCTTCGTAGACTCGCTCATGGGAAAGTTTGAAATTTGGCGACTCGAAAGATGCCACCGGCGTCTCAATAAACCTTTATTAAATTTCGATCCTGAACTCCCGGGTCTCCTCAATCTCAAATAGCCGTGAGCGTGGATGAAAATGTTCCTTCCCGGCCCCATTTCCCGGCTTCATACTGAATGGCCATCTTCGGTCCTCCAACAAGGTTGAGCTGACTTCCTCGGGCTCCAGTTCCGGGCCGCTCGTAGAATTCGTTCGAGAGGTTGTATAAAGGTGTAGATGATACTAGATGTACATTTTTACTGTCTCATGACTTTTGATCTTTGTGATATCTATCCGGATGCAGTCATTGGACACTTAAGGAATAGTCAACGGGATCCAGGCGCTGTGTTCATTGACCCTTGGATCAAGTCGAGCATGAAACCAGCAATAGAAGCAAGCTCCTACAGTATCTGAAAGGAGGCATTATAACATTTTGCAGAGCCACCAGGAACGCGCTGCCTTTCGATTTTAGCCATTCTCATGAGGCTTATATTGAATTTGGTAGACTGTGAGATCCAATTGGACCTCTTTGTTTGAAGTCCTGATGATAATAGTCGGCCGCTGAACTCATGGTGGTAGCAGTAGGACATTGTCTTACATTCTTATTCCTGAAAGCGACGAACACGGGCAAAAGATGTGGCCCTAGCTGACTGGTATCATACAGGACTAGCAGAATCGCTGATCGTAACATCCAAAAGTAGAGAAGTGCCAAGTCGGTCCCAGGTCCCTCACATGCCTCCCCATTCAATGCAAAAGGTTCTGACTTTGGTTTCGTGATTATCCGATCTTGTTGCTAATGCTTCGGTTGATTCTATCTTCTCTAGAGCATCCTGTTCGGTATCCTTTGCTTCCACTCCACCAATCAACCATCCTTTCTTGACTCCTGTACCAAGCCTTCCGCCTCCGACCAAGTCCAGAAGACCGAATTCTTCATCCCAGTCTGCACTCATGGCAAGGAAATGGCTATGGAACCGTAGAGGATCCCCAGGGTAGACGGAAAATTGGCAGCCAAAGCGTATTCCAGGGGTGATGAAGTAGCCTTCACTATGAAGGTGTTTGAAGAGGGCATATGAGCAAGGATTGACTTTCGGGAGGCTGGGGGACTTAGGCCTCGGAGGTGTTGCAAGTAGAGGATAAGAGGTCGCGGGAGTAATGGCCCAAGCTTTCGGGTCTGAATTGGAAGGCGCGGATGTTGTGGGAGTGGATGCTTGTGGCGAAGTGTTGTTGAACAGAGTCTCCTCTGACGTATCATCTTGTATTTTTACATTATGGCCAACAGTTGAATCGCTGCTAGAGGAGGAGCCGCTATTACTGCGAAACCTCCTCCTAGCTAGCCTGGCATTGTTCTGCCTGCCCTTTTCAAGATCTCGAGCTATCTCTACTCCGTCTTTGTGCAGATCTGCCTTAACAGCCTCGATTTGTGAAGTATTCTTGGATCTCAGTTCTTTAGTATGCCAGTCGAGATCATTGACTATGTATGCCGAGCCATTCTCCACAAGAATCCGTGCTTCTTCTGGCTGAAGCTCAAGTGGTAGGCCAAGGAAGACATTTTGTTGCGGAATCTGAGGAAGGGTACCGATGAGGACACCTAGGATGTTATATTTCTGCCGCAGCCATGTTACGGTATTAATATCGTACAGGAGATAGCGCTCGACCTTTTGAGAGACCTGGAATATGGGGATGGGGAGGTCAGGCGCTGGATTAGAAAGTGAAGCCGGCATTTAATCTTGCAAAAGCTTCCCAGCTTCAAAGCCTTTTCCTACTGAGTCAATGGATTTGTCAGCTTGGTATAGCTCAGATAAGGAAATTATGTAGTGGGTATAAAGCGGAACCAGTCATATAGCTCAATAAGCATCGATATTAACATCAAGAGCCCCGAAAGGTTTCAGTGGATTGACAGATTTGATTGTTCTTAATCATGGTGAAGTGCAACACGAGGTTAGGACTTGAGGGGAGCTTACCCAGCGCGTAATATGATGCGACGGACTTCCAGAACCCTCTAGCTATCATGGAACGAAGTCCCACAACGCACAATTATATCCTTCATATCGTTCCTATGACCATACGGCGTGCGGAGTTAGTCCGCACGGAGAATATTTTCAGGGTCCACGCTAGCCTTTATCGACAATGCCAAGCCGTATGTCTGTCCAATGGTCTTTTACTATTGCTTTTCTTAGGGTATTGCAGTGTTCAACAAAAGGTAGAGAATGCTCATGAAAGCCAAGCAGACAGGGAGGTTTTCCGGTCTGAAGGCGAAGGCTGCGCAAGAATAAGCTCAGAAGGAGCAAGATGAAATGCTAGTCGATGTCAATCCAGATTTCCATACCAAATTATCATCTCGCTCATGGACGGATAGTCTTCTTCAATGATATGCCTTCATTCATTGACCTTGGAGCGGCACTCGAATCAATGAGATCTCCCCGAGGACGTCGATTTCGTATTTGACAGTATCTTCAACAATCTACCTAATGATCACAGAAACACTCTACATCACAACCTCCCAACGCAGCAGCAACAGCCTAGTATGCTGTAATAAGCATATTCTGCGTCCCTACCCACCAACTCTTCTCATTTGCTGCCACCACCATCTCGCTCTGTACCGTTCCCGTAGGAACGGCCACACCCGCCACACTTCCCGGCCCACAATAGGCCGTGAAATTCGCCGTCAACTGAAAGAACTCCGCCACTTCAGCCGGCGCATTCGTATCCATGTACACGAACGTCAATTGGCCATTGGAACCTTGCCGGATGTAGTTTGGAAAGGCGAGCAGTTGCGCTTGATCACTCGTTTGCGGCCATGCGGCGTTGGCTTTTGCTAAGGTGTTTGATTCGCCGCTGAGGGAGGGGAGTTGTTGGCCGTTGACGTTTCGGGGCTGACCATCTGCGGGACCTAGAATGCTGTCGCTCATGCCGAGTTGATAGTCGACATCGTACCATGTACCAGTCATGCCGTATAAGGGTGAAGCAAAGTTTAATTCGTGTCGTGCGCCTTTGATGCTGTTGTTGTTGAGGATAGCTGTAATTGCGCCGTTGAAGTCCGCTCCGGGGTGGAGAATCATTGTTTGACCGGTGCTGACTATAAAGCCGGGACTTGAATCGCAGATGGTTGCAGTTTGGAAGTTGCCGGAGGTGAATTCGACTTTATAGCAGATGTCGGAGGGGCTGGTGTTCTGGATGGTAACAACGGGATCGGTGGGAGACCATATGCCTGGGAGATAGGCGCTTTGGGCTGATGTGATCGTTATTACGGTGGTAAGAGCAGCAATGCTAGATGTGAAGACCATTTTGACCGCTAGTAGTCTTTGTCGCCAGCGATAAGACTAGAGAACGATATGGCCTGAAGTCGTGTTGACTGTTCTCTGCGTAAAGCGCCTGTGAAGACTGGGCAGGGACCGAAGTATCCATTTTTGACAGTAAGGCGGGACTGCGAATCGTGTAAACTGCGTGGAAATAAAGCGAGGGTTTTCAGACAAAAGGCAATCATCAAACGCGAAATTGACCGAAAAGAACGCGGATGAAACAAAGGGATGCTCGAAAGAGAACATCTATTGAAAACTACAACGTTGAACCGATTTCTCTGTTCTTTGGTTGTTGTATTATACTTTGTGCGTCAAAGATGAGCAAGCCACAAAAAGAAATGAAATGTAACAAAAGGCCTGGTAATAGTCGATCCAGCTCACGTGCTAGGATTTGTACACTACAGAGCCGTAGAAAAGCCATCAACACGCAGCTTACTGGACGTGAGTATCCCTACTTCAGCAGTCTCACGTTTCCCCACGATAGTCGCAGCGGCTTTCGTCCGTATCATCGCTAGTATGAATGATGAGGTTTCATTTGATCATTTCCGCCTTTACCAACACTGGTATTACACCTCCTGTCTGCAGGCGGAAAGGTCGATGCCCGAGATCTCTAAGGAGTGCAGATATAGCTCCCGAATGACTACTGAATGATATATACGTACTATTATCATGCGTGAAAATATCGTCGAGCAACTTCTTTAAGCGAACATCAAGGGCCGGATCGCTCTCACGGATATCAGGACTCCAAAGCTCATCGTTCTCAGCGAAGCCAGGCTCAAAAGTGTAAAGTGGGAACTCGGAATGAATGTAGGATTTGTTGCTGCGGCGGTCACAGGTGTGTACTCCGTTGACTTCCCGGAGAAGCTCCTTTATCACAGAGATGAATGGCTGATTGTCCGGAAGTTCCAACCCGGAAAAGGTCAAATTTGCTGTAGCTAGGCATCGATGGAGCGGGCTTGTGTAGTACCTTTGAGGCACAGGTATCTTCTGGGAACTGATCTGGGTTCTCCAGAAGCAGTTGGCCACCAAGGCCTGCTTGATACCTTTGTCAGTCAAGTGAGCGTCAGCCCAGGTACTAGTGCCATTGCCATCGAGCTTGGACCAATAGCTCTACACCTCAGTCAACACCTTCTCATAAATAATCACAATTGGGAGACATACGTCCCAGGCTAGAGTCCCGTAATAATCTTCTGCTACATTATGTGTACCTTCCCCATGCCGCCCCTACGAAAATGCGTTATTATTGCTTCTTCTTAGGCGACAGGGCGTCAGACCATGTATAGAAGCTTGTATTGCACATTTTCATCACTATAAGAATTCAAATGCCAGACCTGTCTATCAAAACGTTGCCATTGTGTCTTCTTGTACTCTGGATCATATTGGGAATCTGTATCGTAAGTTCTATTGATCAATCCGAAATTTGTGGTCGTCTACAACCGGATTAGCTCGACGTTACAGAGTTTGAATTATGTTCATTGTACATAATCGAATGCCGAAGGGTCAGTCTCAGGCTCATCCTGTAGAAAGAAACCCTTGACAGTTGTGTATTTGATAGGCGAGGAACCGGAGTCCCCATTAAGAAGAACCATGAAATACAATAGCGCTATCCCGGAGAACAATGAAATACTGAAGCAGATGCTGTATTAGTCCTTTGAGCTCTCTGAGCCTACTGGCTCGAGGGAAGAACGGATCTGCGCTCTGATTTGAAAGCTCACGTCAAGACTTTTATCCGAAAAAGACACCGCCACAAGCTGATTCTGCTGTGTCTGGCCGCTTGTACAGATTCTGTATATATGGCTAGCATTGAGATCTTGATATGGGACGGAATATCGCGTTTGAAGATACAACCACGCTAACAAAGCTGACCAACCGAAAGCGGAATAGTCGTGTCTGCGCCCAGCATGGACCCGTCTGCCTGCGCAATACTTTGTACACCGGAACCTCCAACAACAAAAGGCGTTTATATCACTCCCTACGATGGATGAGAAGAGCAGCATGGAGAGAAACTATAGCAGAAAGTCGCCTCTGCCTGCTTACCACTCAAAGCACGACTTACCGCCCTCAAGTAGGACACAAGGGCGCTCACGGCGGGCAATTGTCCTCTACGCTCTCGCTACCTCCTTTGCCTTCCTCGTATTCATCTATGCCGAACCCTTCATTTTCCCCGGCAACTTTCCGCGACCTGATCCTGGCTATCCGGCCCCACGAGTGAGCCTATCCAATACCAACCAGTCACATCTCGTCCCGCTCGAAGCACACATTATGAGCAAATGTCCAGATGCCAAGAGGTGTCTACAAGATCTAGTAGTGCCTGCTATGGAGCAGATTGTTGAGAAAGTCGATTTCGAACTCTCTTACATTGGAAAAGTGGATGAGAATGATACCATCCATTGCATGCATGGGTCGACCGAATGTTTAGGCAACATGCTTGGTCTTTGCGCCAATGAGCTCCATCCCAACGAACCAAAGATTTCGTTGGGCTTTAGCACATGTCTTATCATGTCATATCAGCGCATCCCATCGCGAGACCTAGTCGAGTCTTGCGCTTTGGAACACGGAATCTCGTTTGACGACCTAAATGCTTGCATAAGTGAAGAGGGAAAAGGACTGGATCTTCTAGAGGCCAGCGTGAAGAGAAGCGAGAATGCTGGCGTGAAGAAGAGTTGTACTGTGCGTGTAGGAGGAGAAATATGGTGCATAATGGACGGTGGCAGGTGGAAAGACTGCCAAGGAGGGCACGAAGTTAGAGATCTGGTGGAGGTAGTGGAACAGCGCTATCGAGCGGAAAATTAAATTGCTGGTTTTCAAACCTAGGCTTTGCATCTAAATATACCCACTGCTTGACTGTCTTCTCTTCGCCGCACTGTTCCGACATCTTAGCGGAGCGGTCGAGGATTCCCAGCTGGTCCGGTGTCCATAGGATTCCTTTGTCTCTCTTGGCCTTCTTAAATCCAAAGGTAAAACGTACGGGACCTGGCGGGCGCTGCACGGGAACTTTGAGAAGCCACAACCACTTTCTAGGAGCCCCAAGAAACCTTCCATGAGAATTGGATCCTTTAAAAAGGAGGGCAAGCTCGTATATCATCGTCAGTGACCAATTAGGTGAGTCTTATTTGCTGACCCTACCGATGATTTGCTCTGCTTAGACTATTGATCAGTTCGACCAAATTATTGCCCGTTAATACTTTCTGCGGAAAAATCACGGAAGTATTCTTCTTTGCGTCTTTGCGCGATGGCATCCTGCAGCCTACCCTCGCTTGGAACCTGCAGTCAATCCGTTGAGGCACATTCATGCTGCAAATGCCGTGGGAATTGGATTCACCTTTTTGGGAGTTCGTTTATAGCGAAGCAACCCTCCAACAATCGTCTCTGCTAGAAGATCGACCAGTCAATATTCTGCTCTTCTGGACTTAATGAAGTCGACCGGGAGTCATAGGCTATTTTTGACGTACCTTCTCGTCTCAACTTGCTTGTTTGCACGTATGATGATACTACATCTTGTGACTAACGGTAGAGTTGTAGCTCAACACTGCTATTAAAAGAATCTGGCAGTTTTACCCACATGTAGTGGAGCAAGGCTGAGAAACTTTCAATTTTACAGTTCCCGTCAAGGCTGGAGTTAAGGGTGAACCACGTTAATGGAGGTCCTAGGAGGATCTACCAGATTGAGTCCCTCCAAGCTGGCCTCATGTTCTGACATTAACAGCGCGTCATTGTAAAGGTGCCGGAGAGCATAGGAACGCCACTCCACTGCCAATTATAGGATCTCTCAACAACAAGCGATTTAGCCAGAGGTTACTGGAGCACCAGGGTCTGATGCCTGCTATATGAGTAGGCATCGCCCCCAAAGTTCATTTCTCGTCTTGCAACCTCATTCACTCGTTATATCACCTCACACACTCGTTAATTCACTCGTTAATCACCTTCTTCCAACGCAACGATGAAGTTCACTGCTGGAATGGTCGCAATGGGCCTCGCCATGGCAGTTGATGCCTCACCACCGAGACCAGCATTCAAAGGATACGAGTGGATGCCTGCGAAAAGAGCCTACACTGGGACAGGCACCGCTCCAATGCCCACGTCGACCGGCACAGCTCCCAATGGGCCGTATAAGGTCATCGCCACCGGCTATCCAGTCACAGCGACCATGTACCGCCCTTGCCCAACCTGCCCTCCTCAAAAGATTGGCAACGCCACCATCGTAACTGCGACGGCACCGTGCCCAACATGTCCTATTACTACAGCGATTGGCAACAACGGCACCGTCATCATGACCAAACCATGCCCAACTTGCCCTCTTGTACCCATCACTCCTACCGCTACAGGAGCTCCAAGCTCGACAATTAGGCCTAACAATCCATTCCGTCCTGGTATGCCCGTCAACTTCTCGAACGCGACTATAAGCTTCTCACAACCTCCTGCTACTGGCTTCTCTGGTGTTGTTGGCCCCGCTGCCAGTACTGTCATTCCCAGCACCGCTGCTAATGGCGAGGTTACGTTTGAGACTGTGTCTGCCGCAGTCGGAAGTCCGCAGTCCCAGATTGAGTTCCCAGTCACTGAGACTGCCGCCAATGGTCAGGTCACTGTCGCGACTGCGACTGCCATCCCTGCCAATGGCCAAAATGGCGTTCCTACCGAGTCTGGTGCCATATCCCAGAACCCATCCACCAACGAGGCTGGCTCTACTTCCTCTAACCCCTCTACCAATGAGGCTGGCGCTACCTCTCAGAACCCATCCACCAATGCCGGTGCTGCGTCGCAAAACCCCTCTACCAACGAGGCCGGCGTTACCTCGCAGAATCCCTCTACCAACGAGGCCGGCGTTACCTCGCAGAATCCCTCTACCAACGAGGCTGGCTCTACCTCTCAGAGCCCCGCCGCTAATGAGGCCGGTGCTACCTCCCAGAGCCCATCCACTAATGAAGCTGGCTCTGAATCTCAGAACCCGTCGAGCACTGAGGCTGGTACCACCTCTCCCAATGCCGAATCTCCGGCAGAGTCTCCCGAGGCATTCATGGGTGCAGCCAGCTCGTCATTCCGAGTGCCTATCACCCTGTCAGCCATATCCCTTGCCTTGATGCTTTTGCTGTAATTGGAGACGAAGTCGTGTTCCTAAGCTATCCCAGTGGAGTTGTAATGGGCGGATTAGAGGAGGAAAACGGGAAGTGTTTGGATCTTGATGTTGTTTCAAAATGCTGCTAGTCCATCAGAGCGCCTATGTCTTCCTTGTTGGCAGGGATGGTTCCAGCATTGTTATGTTTATAATCGGCAGACCATCTTGAGCACATTCTTGGGGTGTTTTGGGAGCTCACGATAGCCAGCATGGCGCTTTGAGTATCAGGAATTAGCCATTGAGCAGATAGATCAATCGTACTGTTAATGTTTTCAAACTTGTCCATTGCCCATACCTGCAATGCACTACGTTGCTAGGAGCGGATTTGATCGTCAGCGTGCATTGGTGCAAGCAATTTTAAGCGAGCCGACGGGCTCCGGCCATGTCTTTTGACGCCGCTCACGTCTGTAATCTCTTCATAGCATACTCATATCTTGCGTAGGAGCACAAGGTAGTCATCTTTTCATCTCAAGGGCATACAGCTCTCACGATCATGGGCTTCTCAAGCCGCTTCCTCCGCATTCCGCGGCCCAAGGTAAGCTCTCCGGTCTTATTGTTCGCGAAGCCCCCAACTAACACCCTCCAGACATTCCTCTACCTGATGTCCCTCCGAACTGGGACCGAACTCTCTACACTCTCCCTTCTTCTAAACAAGGTCTCCGGAATCTATGGTCTCCTCGCCCTACTAACCGGTCTACACCTCTCCCCACTCCAACTCTCCATGTACATCTACTCCATCCTCGCGCTCCTCATCACCATCACCCTAGCGCCTCACATCCGCACCCAAAGCCCCTTCCACTGTCTCGCACTCGCTACCTTCTACATCCTCGACAGTGTCATCAATGCCGCATATACCGCCGCGTTCGCCGTCACATGGTTTCTGGTCATCTCGCAACATCACAGCGATGACGCGGGCAGTTCGGTACCCGGAGCAGGCGGACAAACCATGAGCGACGCAGCGGGGTTTTCTAGTCCAGAGTTCAATGTCAGCCATGTTGATGTGGCTGTCGCAGCAGATGGCAGCCTTCCTGGCAAGCGGGAGGAGGCAGTTACCGCAGGCATGGGAGACGGCCCAGCCGTAACAGCAACATCACCAAGTCTCGGCCATGGTGTGCTCCAACCGGAAAGTATCAGCAGTGTTACCGTCATCTGCGCCCTTTGGGCTGTACGAATCTACTTCGTCCTTATCGTGATGAGCTATGCACGGCTTGTGCTACGGAGACATGTAGCATCTATTTCAAGGGCGAGCACGGCACTCTATACGCCCGGCAAATCGACAAACATGATTGAGAACCCGTTTGCGATGCATTTGCCTGAAGGCAAGGGCTGGAAAGGACGATTAGGGCGAATGATGGTTGCGGTGGGGAGGAGTTACTGGTTAGGCACCGAAGATGGGGATGATGTATGGATGAATGAGGAAATCTCTATGGGAAGAATTAAGAGAAAAGAAGGAGGAGGGGAGGCGCCAGGGGTGGTTGAAAGGGAGAGGAGGAGAAGGAGCGGGACGGTATGTTGAACTGTACTCTAATAGAAGTATTCGCTGACAGTGTATTTTAGGGACCACCACCACCGATGCCGCAGCTGCAGGGGGTTCAAGGACAGCATTTGAGGGTGCAGGAAGTCAGGGAGGGTAAGTAGGAAAGGGGAGATTCGCCATTGATTTTGTCGACGGGTACACTGAGCATTCGTTGGTGTTTTCATTCATGAAGGCTAGTAAGTGATTTGGCCGGCACAATCGCTTTGCATCTACCGAATTGCATCTGCATGGCGTTAATGGGATATAAAGGACTCTGCAGATTTGTTCTTTGAGCTTCGCTTGGTGTACATAGAAACGAAAACGTTGGCTTTGGCCCAATACAAACATATAGATCCCTTGTTGACATTGTGAAAAGGTCCTTAACTCCCAAAGCTACCCAGGATGTCAAAACAGTATGCAATTAAGTGTGTCTACAGGCTCAATCTTCGTAGTTAATTACCAAGCTCGAAACAATGCTTGCTCTATTTCTTTCTTCCGCGTAATGTGCAGTACCAAAATGCACCAAATGTCCAGATCAAACGCCATGCTATAAGCAAACCCTCAAATATACACGCTTACCGACCGCATGCTAAAGTCCTGGTATCATCCTCGCTAATTATACAACATTCTCCATTAGCCTTTCCTTGCTCCGATGTCCCTCCTAGCAAGCGCATCCCTCATTCGCTTCTGATTTCGTTGAATTAATGTTGACATCGATCACTATAAGTATCCGTCAGCCATAACACCAAGCCTCGAACACCCCAGCCGTCGATGCCCCTGGACAGTACATACTCTGACTCTCCCCACCCGCCGCGCCCCCCTCCCCTTCCATTCCCGGCAACGCCTGCGCAATCCTCCTAAATAGCGCCTTAACATTTGCGCCCACCTTCGCACTCGTTTCCATAAAAATCGCCCCACTCTTCCTTGCCTCCTCCTCCCCCATCTGGCTGCTCACCTCCCTCTTATCCCCCAAATCAGTCTTATTCCCCACCAACACGATAATGACATCTTGCCCCCTTTCGCCCCTCACATCGTCTATCCATTTCCTCGTGTTATGGAAGGACTTCAGATTAGAGATATCGTAGACGACGACGGCAACGGAGCTGTCGCGGATGTAGGAGGGGATGAGGGAGCGGAAGCGCTCTTGGCCGGCAGTGTCCCAGAGTTGAAGGCGAACGGTGCGATCTTCGAGATACATTGTCTTGGAGAGAAAATCGATGCCAATGGTGGCTTGGTACATATTGTCAAATGAATCGTACATGAAGCGGGTTATTAGTGATGTTTTGCCGACTGTGCAATTGAAATGGGATCAGTAAGATAATAAGGCATGGATTACGTATATATCTTATTCATACCACTTTGTTCGCCTAGAAAAACCAGTCTATTCGTGGTATCAGTCTGCAAGTTCGAAGTCCCAATTCCTGAGGCAGCAGCTTACTTGAACTTCTTCAGAGGATTAGAGTAGGACCCGACGGTCGATTGGGACGCCATGATCAAAGAATGACAATGCAGCCAATTGAGATTGGATCAACGACAAGTATAGAAGAGAAGATAGTCGCCCTGCCACGACATTAATTGTATTTGCCTTCAGGAGAGGCCTACCGCCGACGGATTTTTAAAACATCGGCGTGTCGGCATCTTCCGCTTGCGGGCGACCATTTGCGGAAAGGCTTGGCGCGATCGGAGAAATTGTTGAGCCACCATGTTGAATGTGGGATATATTGTTTTAGTTGCAATCCCACGTGGAGTAAGTCTGTAATGGAGAAATCAACTGAAGAGCCTCAACAGCACAAACAGCCGTCCAGGAAGGGTAAGAAAGCGTGGAGGAAGCATGTCGATGTGTCGGATGTACAAGCTGGGCTTGAGCAGGCACGAGATGAGGTGATCAAAGGGTCAGTGCCAGTGAAAGCTAGATGTACATGGACTTCGCAAATCCTCTAACATGTCTGAAGCGGTATCATCGCCGAGAAACCCTCTACCGATCTTTTCACCTTCGATACTAAAGGCTCGGAAGTCATCCAAAAATCCTACAACAAAACCCACAAGCCGCTGAAAGCAGATCAAATTTTGGCTCAGCGCTCTGCGGTACCAGCAATAGACAGTCACAAGCGTCCTGGAATCACAGACGGAATTATTGGGCCCAGGAGCAAGAAACGCAAAACCAATGGCGTCAGCCCTAGAGAGTATGAACGGTTAAGGGAAGTCGCCTATGGAAGCCAGACCGTCAAAGATGTAATGAAGACGGATGATGCCCCCGATTATGATCCCTGGGATGCAAAGCCAGACGAGGAGAAACTGAATCCTAAATTCTCATATCTTGAAAAGGCAAAACCTATTCGAGCTCCACCTACCATTAAAGAAGCACCTATATCTCTCGCAGCAGGCAAAGGTGAAGTCCCTGCCGTCCCTGCCCCAAAACCAGGAACGAGCTACAACCCTGTCTTTGAAGACTGGGACGCTCTCCTTACCGTGGAAGGCCAAAAAGAAGTCGAAGCCGAGAAGAAGCGTCTTTTCGAAGCAGCGCTCGAACAAGAGCGTCTATCACGCATAGCCGCCGCGGAAAATGAGCCAGACTATGACAATGGCGCTCAAACGGAAGAAGAGAGCGCGTGGGAAGGCTTTGAGAGTGATTATGAGGGGGCGGAGTGGTTGAAAAAAAAGCGGTCCGAGAGGAAGACGCCAGCGGAGAGGACTAAGATCAACAGGCGGAAGGAGGCGGAGAGGAGAGAAAAGTGGGAGAAGAAGGAGAGGGAGAAGGAGAAGCAGGAGAGGAGGCTGATAGAGATTGTTAGGGCGGCGAAGGAGGAGGCGAAGAGGAGAGAGCTAATGACAATAGGTGGGGAGACAGAGGACCAGGAAGAAGTAGATGATAGGATTCTACGGCGGAGGAAATTCGGGAAGGACGCGTATGTTTGCCACGCTTCCATAGCATTTTAGAAGGCTACTGACGTGAGATAGGCTGCCCGAACCACCTCTTGAGCTTGTCCTTCCGGATGAGCTACAGGACTCGCTGCGACTCTTGAAGCCGGAGGGAAATTTGTTAAAAGATCGGTTCCGAAATATTCTTGTGAGAGGGAAGCTGGAGACTAGAAAGCCAATACAGCAACCGAAGAAGAAACGGAGGACGTATACGGAGAAATGGACTTTTAAGGATATGGTAGTGCCTACGTAGCTAATGGATGCTCTTGAATATGACAAGCCCAGGGATCGAACGTCTGTTCTCTCTGCAATGAATCAGGCGTAGGGATTTGGAGTTAACGTAGAGTTGAGGAAACATAATGGCCAGCACTGTGACGAGAACAGGTACTAAAAAAGATGGCCCAACGCAGTCCCTTCCCAAAAGCTCAATCGAAGCCGGAATCCGTTTCAATCACAGGGAATAAACTTCTTGCAGCCGAATCATGGACAGCGTCGCTCTACAAATTTGTGCTGCCTGCTCTCTTAAATTATGTCTCGTGTCCTGTCCTCGCTACACTTCCTCAATTAAACTAGTCGATAGGGCGGTAAGGTAGGTTCCAGACGAGTTTTTAGGAGGATAGGCTCTCTGATGTGTAAAATATTGGTCTTAGGTACTTATCTAAGAAGTATGGAAATCTTCAAAGATCTTCTGTTGACGTCTAACCCAATCACACCTTACTTTTTCCCTAGGGAAAAAGACTCCTATGCCCCGGCTAAACACCATATTCCCTCCTGTACCCGAAGCGCCGCTTAAGCGGCCCGGATTGCGAAATGATGAATACATAATTTATTATATAAATTACCTAATAAATTATGTACTTTGCATTTCACCTTTGCGCAAGCTTTTTAAGGGACCTTGCTTAAGAAGTATGCCCAGGGGTATAATCAGGGGTAATATTCAGGTCTCCAAGGCGCATGCTCTAGGGGACATGCTCCAGGGGACATGCTCTGGGGGACATACTCCGGGGGACATGCTCCGGGGGATATACTCCGGGGGACATGCTCCGGGGGACATGCTCCGGGGGACATGCTCCGGGGGACATGCTCCGGGGGACATACTCCGGGGGTATACTCGGGGGAGATGCTCTAGGGAGATGCTTAGGGGGCATGCTCGGGGGGCATGCTCTAGGAACATACGTTGGGCGTATGTTGTAGGGGCAGCTCCTAAAGCAGCTCTAGGGACAGCTCTAGGGCGGTCTAGGACCTTTAAGGCATGTTTAGGGGACTTTTCGATCGCTAAACTATAGTTGTTCTAAAGGTATATACATCGGTAGGTAATTTTGGCGGTGCTAAGATGTATTTTGGGACTTGCGCAATACGGGCTGGTTAAGCGGCGCTTCGGGTACTGGGGGAATTACATTGCTTAGCCGGGGCATGGGAGTCTTTATCCCTTTTCCCTAACAAGCCAACTGCGAGCGAATAAGCCAGGCACCTTGTTGTCATTGTAGGAGAATGTGGCGTGAGTATCTCCGTTGAAGCGATCATGAAGCGGTAAAAGCGAGATATACCTAGGAATACTATCCCTGTAAAGCAAAGTTTTGACAGAGCCTGTATTTTCTCATATTACCACTATCATACATACAAACATCAGATCTCCAATATAAGCCAAAATTACAAGAACGGGACGGAAAAAGACGAAATTCCAAGATTTCCAACGCTTGAAGCATCATTGCAAAGAAAGGTGGCTCGCTAATAACACAATTTAATTCTGACAGACCTGATTACCGCAGTCAGGATCGACATCATCAATACCCGCTCTGGGTGCGCCAAAACCGTTTGCTGGCTCGCATATCTCATTCCAAAGGATTTCCTACAAGATACCAACGAGGTTAGCGGACCAAGACTCCAGCATGCGAACGGACTGCGGTGAAGGAGCGACCAGACTTACCAGGGCATAATACATATAGCTATCGGCGTTGAGGCTTGACAGAGAGTGAGCTAGATTGTTGTATACATTAAAGGGTCCATAGCCATCCTCTTGGTCGATTATAGGCGCCCCAAAACTGCGAGCGGTGTAAGTGGCATTATTCTTGTACATTGAATGCAAGACCCCGAGGGCTTACATCGATTCCACTAGGCCATCATAGTGTCTGGATGGGTTGTGTCAGCCTGATGTTTTTACGCCTCCAGGGTATTCTCGCCACGCACGTATATTCATGGAGCAAGGTAGCCCCGAGAGAATTCATCAGATAGCTGACATGACCGTTGTTCACGAGGTCATCACATGTTATATACCAATTAGTATCGCTTGCATCAGCGCCTTTCAGGATTGTCACAGCCTTTTTCTTGAATGCATTAGGACAAAGAACAATGATAGGCTTTTCAGTGCTTTGATCTGCCATATAAGCAAGAGTGTTCCCGTCGCTACATTCTCCCTCCACGTCTGTAGTCTGCACATCGATATTTCCGAGTAACTTGTTACCAACAATGGGACCCTCAGGCGGTCCAGTGATGCCAAGGATGGCGACGAACACGTTCTTCACCCCTGCTTTGTCGCTGTTGTCGAAGTACTTTGGGAAAATTGTGGTGTCAGTGTCGATATTCGAGAGCACGTAAGATGCTAGCTCGAATGCATCGTTAAAAGCTGTTTCGACTTGGTCCAGCTGATTCGGATGATTGGGTAGATCTGGAAGGTCGTCACCCGTATTGGGCTCTGCGCGTTTCGAAAGCATGCTGCGAGCGACCACTGATGAATTTGGCCCGTCGATGGATTCGTAAGGCACGGAGAAGGCCGTTGAAAGCAACAACGAGCCATAAGCCACCAATGAAAAGCGGTAAAGCATTCTGATGGCAGAATTATCTTATCAGGACAATATAAGAACTGGGATGGACACGACTTTATCGAACGATGTCCCGGCTTTGATGGACCCAGAATGAGATTCATTGTCGCTGTATATATACCTCTGCCCTCATTCCTACGCCTCAGCGAAGGGGCTGAGGGATGTGCATGCACACAGCTGGGGGTGGGTCGTGAACATTTCAACCACCCTCGGAGACTAAGGCCCGTGCAGTCAGTACGCAGGAGCGTTTCATAGAGCGATGCCTCCTCCTTTGCACCTGAGCACTCTTAGTGTTTCGCAGTAAAAGTTGAGACTCTAGGGGGTGGGTATAATTGCGCCTCACTCCTCTGGTGAGAAGGCTGCGTTATCCCAAAAGAGATTGATCTGAATGACTTGCCACCAGGGTGCTCTGCGCCCCAGAATACGACTCCAGAAAGATAAATCAGGCACTCCCAGAGAAGCAGCAGATGCAACGATTTTCCCTAAAATTAGTGCGGCACAGATACTGTGCAACTAGAGCCTGGTTTCTCATTAGGACGGGACATAACATTCTGAATTGACTGGAATAGATACACAATGCCCACGTATCGCAGCACAGGAGAGCCATTTAAGCCATCACTGCTTACGTGAGTCCGCCGTATCGGTTTCAGCCTCACCACGGCGGTTACAATCCTCCATGTTGGGGAAATAGTGGATCTAGAAGTGATCCTACTTTAGAGATGGTTTTTAATATCGATTGTCGGGCCGACTGCAAATCCCCATCCACCCCACCAAAAACACTACCCCAATTAAGAAACCAGCAGTAGCCGGCCCGACAATCGTTATTAAAAACTACACCTGAAGTACAGGGTTCCTGCGCCGTAATTATTCTTAGACGTAGGACGCTTGCCCCGCCTGCCTAGCTGTCCACGAATCCAATGAGTGATTCCGAGTCATTGCGCTTCTTGCGAGTGTCAAGATTAACAATGGCGGCCACAGAACCCGAATTATCCGTGAGACTCTGTCTTTCATCATCAACTTATTGTTTTTCGAACCCTACACCACCTGTTCTTTCATTGACAGTAGAGTCTCACGCCGATCGACCACTCACTATCTTCACTTGGCAAACACCATTCGATCCGAAATCTGGAATGACGCAGGGCTGTTTCAAAATCACTGATCTCGAAACTAATGAGCTTGTTCCCCAAGGAACGATACGCCTCCAGCGCCGCCCGTTCTCTCGCATTCGGGGGGCTGTTGATGAGAAGTACTACTTAACTTTGCAGCCTCACACCCCTACGGTTGTATCGACAGGATTCAGCCGAGGGGGTGGCAAGCGACCTCAACCTCGAGCTGTTGTGGAGCGAGGATGGGAGCTGGATGAGCAAGGGAACGAGCTCAAAATACGCCGAAGTACTCAAGGCTGTGGCATAGACGGATTGGAAGTCGGACATCGCTATAAGGTTGGCGTCACACGAGGACCGTTGATGGGTCTTTGGTGGCGGTGGGGAGCAAAGGAGGACTTTCAAGTCGAGCCAGGCGACCCAAATTGGACCTTGAATAGCGTGACACCCGAGCAGGTTCCGTTGGAAGTTGGGCCGATCGATGAGGTGGATTTCAGCATAGAGAGCGAAGGGCAGACGGGATAATGGCTGTTTGCCAGGCTGTCGTTCTCTACTTCGGCATTCATTCTGAAGCTGTATGGCGAGGCTGGGCATATCGAAATTTCTCTCTCCTTCTAATTCTTCCCTGTGAGTGAACATGGGGTCCTGCCGAGATACGCAGGAATATCCTAGATCATGTGACAACAATAATCGAGGAACTCCAGATTTTTGCCACATTGTATCGTGGGGAATGTCAGTTACCCATAAATCCGCTTCATCCTTGACGCACGCTATCAAGCGCGCCATGTGCGAACCACTTCCATCGGAATTGTCCAGGTGACCGGATCTCGGAACTCTTGTTGCAGCTTTTGCTCAATCTGTCTCAATTGTCGCCAGAATGCCAGAATTAGCAATAGTGCAATACCGGAAAGTGGCATCCAAGACACTGAGAGTACTTCAGGCTTCCTTTTGTTCATCTCCTACATCATGCCTCTCGCTGCTCCTTGCAGCATATTTCGCAGTAAACCATAGAGCGAGTTTATGGGGTCGAACAACTGTCTCCATAGCTGTGTCCCCGGCCAGAACTCTTTATCTAGGAAATACGACAATACTGGAATTCTGTCTCAAATTCGCTACTGCACATATGCAAATCGGCAAATCTGAAGAGCTCGTTGGAAGTGTTATTCATGCGACCTGAGCCGCACGGAACTGTTAGATGACTAGAAGCAGTCGACGTAAAATCAGACTACCTCAGAAAATAAATCAGATCACCCAGGTACCCAGCTAGTTGCCCATTGCTTGAAGAATGCTCGACCTGGGCAGTCTCCGGATGGCGAGGGTTGCTAACCTTTTCAAGGTATCGATTGCAACGCTCGCTGCAAAAACCTCATAATAATGTGTATTGCTGGGTTACAGATGGATAGCTTTCTCGGAATATACATCTATAAGTTCGAAAACATACAATTGTCATACCTTTTGGATATCGGATTAAGGAGTTGTCAGGACTGGCTTCCACGAGCTAACCCCCTTACTGTACAGCCCCATAGGGCTGGGCCTAAAGCACCCTAAACAGAACCGACAATGGGCCCCCGGAGAGTCCTGGCTTTGGGCTGTCTTCGGGGCTTGCTTTGCTTAGGTAAGGGGATGAACTTTTCTACAGTCCTTGCAGCGGGTAAAGCCGCGCCAAGAGAGCGCCGTCCGGGCCGTTGGAGCTTACAGGAGCTCAAGAAGACGAGAGTCTCTCTACAACAACAGTTGGCAAGATGGACTTATACAACCGTGCTGTTGACATTGCTGGCAATCCGAAGCACACAAGATGGCTGTCACCTTTACTGCTAGTTGCAGATACGTGTCTGTGTGTTCTGATCATCTGGAGAATTCCTTGTAAGCTCCCTTTTCGAGCTATCCAAACCTCCCTAAACTCTTAGAGCTAATAATTCGAGCATATAGATACCGAAATCGATTGGAAAGCATACATGCAGCAGATTGCGCAATACAGAAGCGGTGAACGAGACTATACGCTTATTAAAGGAGACACCGGTCCCCTGGTCTATCCCGCAGGCAAATCTCTTAAGCTCTGATTTAAAGCGAAGAGAGCTAACTTCGTTTATAGCTCATGTCTATATCTATAATGCCCTGTATCGAGTAACGGATGAGGGCCGGGATATCTTCCTAGCCCAGGGTATCTTTATGGTTCTTTATCTGATCGCCCTGAGCTTCGTTATCCTATGCTACCGCTTGGCTAACGTAAGTCCTCACCAGGCTCTTCAAAGCTATGCATCCATTAAGGCAATAGGGCTGACAACGCTCAACAGGCTCCTCCCTACATTTTTCCACTCCTCATTCTCTCAAAACGCCTACATAGCATCTTCCTCCTCCGACTCTTCAACGACTGTTTTGCCGTGCTCGCGCTGTTCGTAGCCATCTACTTCTACCAGCGAAGAATCTTCACCGTCGGCAGTGTAGCGTACTCGTTCGGAGTTGGCATAAAAATGAGTCTGTTGCTTGCAGCTCCTGCAGTTGGAATCATACTCTTGCAGGTTCTCCCGTTCAGAAGAGCTGTGAACGCGGCGTTCCTTATGGCGCAATTACAGTTCACATTGGCATTCCCATTCCTTCCGGTCAATCCAAAGGGGTATATTGGAAGGTCTTTTCAGCTTGACCGACAATTTTTCTTTAAATGGACAGTCAATTGGAGGTTTGTGGGGGAAGAGACATTTCTGAGTCGAGATTTTGCGGTTGCACTACTCATTGGCAACCTTGCACTTCTGACTATCTTTGGCCTCACACGCTGGACCCGTCCGTCAGGACTCTCCGCGCCAGCCCTAGCAAAAACAGCATTCCAGCCTCTTCCACCCTTTGTCCAACAACGGATGGCTCTCAACATCAATCCTTCCTTTGTGCTGACTTCGATACTTAGCTCCATGACTGTTGGCATGCTGTGTGCGCGCAGCTTACATTATCAATTCTATTCCTATATCGCTTGGTCCACGCCCTTCCTACTATGGAAAGCAGGTCTTCACCCCATTTTGATATACTTGGTATGGGCAGCACAAGAGTGGGCATGGAATGTATATCCAAGCACCAAAATGAGCTCGATGGTGGTGGTAGCGTGTTTGGCTGTGCAAGTTGTCGGGATCTGGTCAGGTACAAGGCAGGATTTCGCGGATGTGAAAGGTCCTGGGGACGTTGAGAAGGAAGATATTGGACACATTGAGTGAAGCAATGTGTTCAGGTCTCACGGTCTATCTTCCCTCGGAGACATGTTGTCGGTCCTTGGCCAAAGGGAGATTCCACCTTTTCAAATGCCTGTAGGATGCTGATCATTCACCTTGATCCGACTCTTCAGCTGGAGGCATCTGCCCAACAATGGATTCTTCGTCTCCGCTCTCTTCGAGGGACATCGGCTTCTTGGCGAACTGAGACGGCCTGTTGTCGAATTAGCTATGAACTCACCATTGGGGTCAACCAACGAACCAATATGCCTGCTTCCGCCAATACTTTTCATCTCTCACCACATTAATGATCTCCCCATCGAGCTTGTTGTCTCGCTCCGCAAAGGCAGATGTGTCGACAACCACGTATCCTCCCCGCTTGATCCAGATCTGCGAACGAAAGCGCGAGGGTAGTTCGACCAGCAACGACTCTTTCCCTAAAGGCAGCTCCACTGAATAAAGGTTGTTGCCCTCCGCTTTCTTCACTCTAGCTATCGCTTGACCTTCACCCAGCATTGCTGGTGGGGTGGATGTTTCTTCCGCAGTAGCGAGTAGGTTTCGCTTGGGTCGACCCATGACAGATGGGAACCGATGTATTATCCGATGGTGCAATTGGGTACTGATGGTATCTTGGGGTAAAACCACGCATGCTTGACAGGGTAAGTTATCCGAAAGGGATGACGCTTTTTTGGTGCGCTAATTGCTGACAAATCTGTCCTACCGAAGTACGGCCGGATAATCTCCCCCAACATGGAAATGTTATGGGGAAGATTCCCTTTACCCCACCTGTAATCGGTGGCTGAGTTTTTGGTTTGGTTCGTAAAGACCGTGCATCTTGACTCATGATCAGCACTTGAGAAACATATATATTCATGAGAAAGGATGAGAAGTTTGTGAAATATAAATAGGCATTTTCACTCTCCTACATCTTTTTTAACTTGCCTATATCGCATCCTTTGCAAAGGATGTTTTAGAACTTTTGAATTATTGCGAGCCAAGCTTCTTCTAGCAAGAATCTTCTCGGTCAATCTTGTATATCGGCCCTTGCGTATGATCACCGGAGATGGCTTCGCAGGCCTTTGCTCTCATCGACTTGGACCGCAGCGTTCCAATAGCAGACCTACCCCCGGTCCTCCCTAAAGAGCCTCATGGCCTCCCAGACCTCCCTACAGCTTACGAGCTTAATGAGCTTCACAGGGCTACCCCTAGCAATGTCCAACCAACACCCTCAGGAACTCAAACCCCAAGGACCCCAAACGAATTGGAAGACAGTGGACCTCCCTCACCGTTATCCCTCGACGGCGTCGAAATAAAGCAAACATGGACCAGTCCTCCAATCAACAAATACCGTGTCCTATCCGCCTGCCTTATGTGCTTCGGCAACGGTATGAACGATGCTGCTCCAGGAGCTCTAATCCCTTACTTGGAGCGCGACTATCGCATTGGCTATGCTATTGTCTCCTTAATCTTTGTCACCAATGCCGTAGGCTTTATCTCTGCTGCGCCATTGATTCAAGCCGTACAACCCCGTCTTGGGCGTGCACGGCTCCTCGTCCTGGCTCAAGCAATTGTTGCAAGCGGGTATGTTATACTAGCCTGCCGCCCACCCTTTCCTCTCGTTGTTGCAGCATTCTTCTTGCTCGGATTGGGAATAGCCAGTCAATTGGCGCCAAACAATATGTTCTGCGCGAACCTTGCTAACTCTACCACCTGTCTTGGATTCTTCCACGGTAGCTACGGCATTGGCGGCACTGTTGGCCCACTTATGGCTACAGGCCTGGTTACGAGCGGGCATGCATGGAATACATTCTACTACATTGCCTTACCCTTGGCCCTGGTAAACCTCACTCTCGCCTTCCTCTCCTTCCGACACTTCGAGGTTGACAATCCCCCAATCAACCCGCTACGGCCAACGGCGTCAAATCCCAATCCAAGCAGCTCGAGGATGCAGGCACTAAAAGCTGCCCTCAGCAATAAGACGACAATTCTTGGTGCCTTATTTATCTTCGCTTATCAAGGCGCCGAGGTCTCAATCTCTGGATGGGTCATCTCCTTCCTAATTTCCTACCGGCACTCCTCCCCCGCCCATGTTGGGTACGTCACCTCGGGTTTCTGGGGCGGCATCACTTTAGGCCGTTTCCTTCTCAGCCACCCGGCACACCGCATTGGCGAGAAGAAGGCAACTTTCTTCCTGATACTAGGCGCTACAGGATTCCAGCTCCTCGTCTGGCTCGTTCCGAACGTCATCGGTGAAGCAGTGGCAGTTGCAGTTGTTGGACTATTGCTTGGACCAATCTACCCCTGCGCTACGTCTATATTCACCAAATTGATCCCGAAAAGGTTGCAAATGAGCAGCTTGGCGGCTATCAGCGCGTTGGGGAGTAGTGGTGGGGCTGTGGCACCCTTTTTCACGGGATTGTTGGCGCAACAGGTGGGGACTTGGGTGTTGCATCCCATCTGTATCGGGCTTTTTGCGATGATGGTCGGCTGTTGGTTTGGTTTACCAAGGATCGGAAAGAGGAGAGAGTAAGCCCTTTGGAGTAGAGCAGTTTCGGCTTTGTGAATAGGATATTGGAACCTTGATCTTTGTTTTTGGCATCCTCTTCGAGCCTTTCTAGAGGAGGCATGAATGTGTAGCCAAATTCCATGTCTTCTATATGCCCAAAATCTTTCAGTGCTTGGCAAGGCTGAAAAGCTATTAAACTAGTGTTGGTCAGAAATCTAGCAAGCACAAATCTTCCATAAAGCGTCAGAGTGAAGCTATGCGACTTAAGAGTTCTTGATATGACACTCTCTCTTTCGTATAAATTTATTATTACTAAAGTTGTGCAAAAGGTGCTCCGATCTTAAAACAAGCTTTGAAGCTGTAATTTGGAGCTACATAGATCTTCAACCTAGCACTATCATCAGCAAGGCGCGATTTCAAAGCGAGGACTGAGATAGCAGAAGCGTTATTTGAGTGATTTATCATATAAAGCGCAGAGCAACGATAAGACTCAGTGGTATTATAGTATATTGATATTCTAGGAACTAGAGAATACGTGTTAAAAAGCAACAGTTGTCAGTGCCTGGCAAAATATAATTATGATTACGGACTAAAGACTGGCTAATTACTTAGATTGGATATACGATTTGCGCTAAGCCGTTTTGGACAAGCCCTAGCCCTAACCCGATATCGGTCCCCTGGAGCGTATCGGAGACTTAGGGCCCGAAGGAGCCCCTATGAATATTCTACCGGTCAATTATAAGGGAGCTGGACCCCAAAGGCGTTTTCAGGGACTAATATTAGGCTTGAGGTCTGTTATTATCCACGCCGAAGCGGCAGTCGTCTAGGCACCCCTGTTAGAGGAGGCTTGTAGGGCTAAAGCCTTGGCACGCCAATAGAAGTCCATCCCGAGATCACACTTATACACATCGGCTCCAATAGGGCGCGTTCCTCGTCTCTGTTCCTCTCGAAGCGACTCCCTAGTTTATGGAAGGGAGATAGCCCGAGAATGTTAACCAAGCTCAAGTACCTTTCAGACTTGACTCTCTACGATGTGGAGCAGCCGTTTGAGATGTTCGGTCATCCTGCGCCAACATCACCCATGATTACTAATTGTGAATACACAATCAAGGAGGATGTCCTTGTTACCGATGTCAGGAACTCACCACAAGGCCTAGGTCTAGATACTTCCGGCTTTTTATTCATAAAGCATGCCTCCAGTTTTGCGATCGGGCTGGGACTTGTCAATGCCTCAGAAACCCAAACCGGACATCCTCTGATGGATTATTATTTGGCGGAAACGGTGGACTTCATGAAAAGACAAACGAATGCAGTGAAAGTCATCTGCTTCGACTGGAGGGTAAGTAGAATATAGATCGTCATCCTTATCGCTGTCTAAGTCATGTCAAGCTCAGGAGAAGTTCGCTTCCGTGTCCATTGACAACGGAGCTTAGTGAGGTCTTAGAGGAACGTCACCAGCCTCTTCCTCCGGGGTTTACCATGCACTGTGGTCAGTGTAGGACCTGGCTATAAGTTGCAAAAGCTAACTTAGTGAGACTTTTCTAATCAAGGAGGCCGGGATAGACTGAGCATGCATCTCGCCTCCGAGGAGCTCAATCTGGTAGGAACAAGCTATAGAGCTAGAATCATCAAGCAAGTCTCCATGTTCTACTAATCATTAGACATACTAACAACAGCTGACAGCGCTTGGCGGCCACTTGAGACAGTCAACAATACGCCTTTGGTCATCTCGGACCGTCGCTCTGTGCGCCGGCAAGACCTGATTGAAAAGGATCTAGTATTGCCCGACAAAATCGTCAAAGGATTTTATGTAAAGCCTCGGCCCTATCACGCCTGGTACTACATGTCACACCAGACACCCCATGATATAGCATTGTTTGCAACTTGGGATTCCCGGGATGGAAGCAGTGACATAGCAAGTAAGCCATTTTTCCAGTGTCTTGAGACTTCACTCACTTAACATTCAAGATTGTCCGCCACACGGTGCAGCGATGCAATATTCCGACGTAGAATCTTTTAAGCCGAGGGAAAGCGTCGAAGTACGAATGATCGTGCTCACACCTCTGGTATCATGATTGGCCTATGTGATCAGTTGCAGCACATAGCGACCGGCGTACCCACCATATCCGCTACAATCACATGCGAAAGCTTGCCCTCGTGGGTCTAAATTTGCCATTCAAAATTGACACTGTTGACAACGAATTTCTATACACTACGTAGCGCCACCCAATATACAGCACTTTTCATAGAAACCTCAATAGCTATCACTCACGAGGTTTTCTATTCTTCACGTCCCTTCCAAGGCATATCGTCCCAAAAGCAGAGCATTACCGAGATTCCCACAATTGGGATAAGGACAACGAATGGTACCCACATTTGAAGTTTGCCTTGACCAAGTTCTACGACGTTCATGCCAAACATCGAGGACACCATCGATAACGGTACAAAGAGGAACGCCAGAATTGTAAGCCGTCTCGTTCCCTCCGCCTGCTGAATGGCTCTCCGAGATTCTTGTAGCATTGAATCGTTCAGAATTGTACTCATTCCATCGCTACATAGTCTAGCTAAGTTCTGGGCTTTACTGAGAAGATGTTCGTAATCAGTCGTCAATTGGGTCAGCTTTTCGTTGACTTCAGCCGTGTCCCTCTCGTCCGATCCTGTCAGCTTTGGCCAGTCAATTGAACCGCGAGCTCGTAATACGTTCGTCGTCTCTAAGATGTATTCTAGGTGCTCGTCTAATAGACTTTTGTTATACCGAAGGTTAGCCAAGCCGATTTCTTCCTGGCCACCAAACGACCTGATAGCTTCGACAATCTCTGCTTTTATGAAGTTCAAGAACTGGGATTCTGCACTGGCTGCGAAATTGAAAAGTTCGCTTAAAGCATACATTGCATCTTGCCTCATGAGCTTTGAATCAAGAGAGAATCCATAATCCTGAGGGAAGAGACAAAGACTGGGGGTGAACGTGCTTGAGGTTGGAAGTCCAGTGGGAGACGGCCTAGCACGCGTGTTTGTCTCTAGGTTGGCAAACGCAAGTTTTGGCTTGTGCTGAAATATGGGGAGGATGTCCATCGTTGTCCGTCTCCGAGGCGACGAACCGCCCACTATAGAAGTCCAGTTTTGGAGATCCATGTCACGTCCAGAGTCTAGAAGTATGATGCCTGTTTCATTCATGAGTCACCATCAGTAAGTGATGCGTTGGGCATTTACCGATCCAACCACCCTTTTTCTTGTTCTTGATACATATGGATATATCTTGTTCGACAGTGAAGTCTTTCTCATTGTGGGGCGAAAAGCGCCTGATGATGGAGTCACCGGCAGCGCCATCGGATACCAATTGCTTCTGGTACCGCTCAACGGTCTCACTATCGTCCTTGCGGCGTCTTTCGATGTCCTCGAGACTAAGCGTAATAGACCGAGTACATATCGTAGGTATTCGAAGGCGAACAATGTTTTTCGACGCCGATGGCAAGGCTGGCAAGTCGAATAGACTTTTGAAATTCATGAAGTCTAAATGCCTTCGAAAATATTCCGGATCGAGGGAGAATTTACAACCTATACACGCCAGCCATTCTGGAGAAAGGTGCCCATGGATAAAGACCAACTGAGCGCAGTCGGCTCGAGGCAGAGGCAAGCCTGCGAACAAACCCTGTTCCGTATGCTCGAAGTAATTCAGGGTCTTCTTGCCAAGCGAGTCTATGTGCACCACAGAAACGTAATCCTTGTGTGGTTCCCGTACGAGACGACTCGGTCCAGACGAAGTTGTTTTAGCCACTGGCAGAAGAAATTGCGCAAGTTGCTTGTAGTAAGCGCCTGAGTAAAGAAACTGGGCTTTCGATCTTTCGGCGTAATTGATAATGGCTTCTGCATATTTTTTTGCACTTCCTGCGGACTCTTTTTGGAACAAATGAGCAGAGTTTCAATTCGCAACATTCGAACAGACTCTCTACCTGATCTTGACAATGAAGCAGCCTCCATTTCCATAATATTTTGCTATCTATGCAATGGATGTATCATGTCTCGCCTGATCGACCCATGGGCGCCTCGCGATCAATGCCCAGCCCGTGGCAATTGCGAACATTAAAAACGTCCGTGCGCCTTGTTGTAGGCGAGCTCATTATGAGCACCTGCCTTGGGGGCCAAGCCTGACCTGATGTAGTCGACTTTCTGACCTTGTGGGGGCACGACTCATGCACATAAGCACACCTGCGTGCGATGCTATCCCGAAAGAGGCAAGCGTCTGGTGGCTTTTCATCCCACTTCCGAACGATGCCTAGACGTAGAGGATCTCAAACCTCGAGCATCCACATAAAAAGACCCTCCGCCTAGACTGGATCTCTATCAGCGCACCCTATCATCTTATTTTAATGTATGCCACTCAAAGCTAGGCCTCGTTTTCCTTCCCTCCACCAGACAATGGGCCACGAAAACATGTCTTCGAGAGCGATTCTAATAGTCGGTGAGACTGTTACGCAAGGGAAGACGATCGATCGAAAGCTAATGGTAGACGTGATAAGGAGCTAACCGCGGCATTGGCCTCAACCTCGTCAAGACTTTCGTTAAACGAGGGTGGACAGTCAATGGTTCTATTCGCCCTCAGAGTAGGACAGACCCGTCGGTCAAAGAAGTATTACAAGAATGTCCCGTAACAGCACGTACCCTTTATTAATCTTTGTTTAGCTTGCAGCTACTGGAGCGCGTATACTTGAAATCGACTATCTTGACGAAAGCACCGTCATCAGCGCTGCTAAAGTCTATGGGATGAAACCTTTGGATATTCTGGTCAATGTTGGAGGTTCTGAAAATCTCTCTAAGGTAAAAACAACAGCTAAAATCTGAATCATCAAGGTCTGGACGTCAATCCCCATAAGTGGGTCGATCATACTTCGGACGACATGTGGGAAAAGCTCCGGACAATGGCTATCGTATGTACAGAATCAACGGCTTCTGATTGTTCCTGACTTGAATATAGGGACCTTTCCTAACGTCCAAGCATTTTCTTCCTCAACTAGAGCAAAGCTCAGAAGGAGCCATTGTCAATATATCGTCCGATGCAGGATCTCTGAGAAGTACGCTGGAAAGGAGACAATCTAGACTTATACTGATAATTCCTTTCTTGCACAGACAACAGTGGACGATTCCTCGCGTATCGGATGGCGAAGGCTGCCCTAAACCAGCAGACTGTCACGCTGGCCAAAGAAATGAAAAAATCTGGGCAAAACATTGCTGTGATTTCTGTTAACCCGGGTTTCGTTGCTACAAGACTTACGAACTTCGACTTTGATGACGATATGGATACTTGCATTGAGGGTATCGCACAGGTGATCGAAAGCGTTGATATGGCCAAGACTGGGCAATTTATTAATTGGACAGGCGAGGTCCTGGATTTCTGAGCAAGCATGTATCATACAACCGCGGCTGGTGCCGGGTGGAATGGTTTACTAGTTCGGACTACAGAAAGCTGGATTAGAAATTTCGCTAGCGCACATCAAACACAAATGATCACATTGGTGCTTTGCCTCTGCACTCATATCTGCAACAACTAACCGACATGCTGGAGGGTCTCGTGGTCCAGACCAAGCGCCACGAATATTGATTGGGAGAGACGCTATACCACAAGCCCTCTCCCAGCTTCCAACAGCACATCGATCTGCAGACCTTACTAGTTCGGGCCGAGCACCTCAATTATACGCTACAGCGCTCGGAACGCACGGCACGCATGCCGCTTTAGATTGAATGGATCGAGGTGGGGGAGTACGATCAGACGTTCTGCCCTTGTGGAGCCGCAAGTCTTCCATAAAAGAGCGTCTGTAAATCGTAGTCTACTTTTTCTTTGTACGATAGGCGATTAGGGTTGTCTCTATTCACCAAGACTTTGAAATTGCACGCGCTCTATGTGAATTGCATCTAAATCAGACCGAGCCCTATTTGAAGCAATCGAGTCAACACTCTGAGCTATGCTTACAACACTCAGCTTTCTGTCAGCCCTTCCGGTCTACGATAGCGAACAACCTTACGAGTTGTACGGTTTTCCGGAGACCACGTCTGAGCTTCAGACGAATTGCGTCTTCGACACTGTTGAAAACGTAGTGGTTCACGATGCCAGAGACAAAATAAAGGAATTCACCCTTGATGGCACCGGCTTCACCTGGCTGAAGCATACTTCTCGATGTCCACTCAAAGCTGAGTATTTTGAGACGGCTCCTGCAGGGAACGACGTTGTAACCTCGTATCTCGTGGAAACAATGGACTTTGTCAAGCGCTACCTCGGGGCGAATCATGCTGTGTGCTTCGATTGGAGGGTAACTTTTTGAGAGAGAGGGGTCAGTGTCTTGTTCCAGCTACTGATTATCGTAGTTCAGAAGGAATACGCCGGCACAAGAGCTTAAGATCCCGCCCAAGAATGTCAATCTCGTCCGTTACCAAGCTCTGCCAGTTGGGGCGACGATGCACTGTGGTCTGTAAAAGAATCATCGTTGCAATAAGACTTCGCTGACGACGCCTTTGGCAGACTTTTCGTACAATGGCGGCCTCGATAGGCTTGGGATGCATCTTTTGAGCGAAGAGCTTCGATCAATCAATGCTGACAATTATAACGTGATGCTTGTGAAGTCAGTCCTCCTGCGAGGCAACGATCAAGGTAGCTTATCGGTTTTGCAGTGCATGGAGGCCTATTCGAGTCGTGGAGAATGCACCATTAGTCTTGTGTGATCGACGAAGCGTGCGAAAGCAAGAGCTTATTGAGGTCGACAAGGTTCTGCCTGATAAAGTGGAGAAGGCGTTCTTCATCAACTACAACAAAGACCAGGAATGGTACTATTTGTCACAGCAGGCCCCTGATGAGGTCACTTTGTTTGTATCGTGGCGACCAGAAGGAGACGAGGACATCGCCGGTGGGTTGAAATTTGTCCTAGGACGAAGAAATAAATTGCTGATCTCCTCGTAGAATATTCTCCTCATGGCGCAAGCAGCGCAGAAGCAGCGGGAGCGAGCCCTAGGGAGAGTGTCGAAGTACGAATGATCATCTTCATACCTAAGAATGGAAGATGAGCGTCAATTTGTCTGAAAGCCTGACACATTAATTTAACGTCATCACATTTGCCCATTGCTTATCACAAAGACCGCCCACTCATTTGCTCATAAATTATGCAACGAACGACCTATGTGCGCTTCCCAACTTCTCCAACAGCATGGCAATGTGAAATAATCTATCCCACTTCAGAAATGCTCGCCTAATAATCGATCATGGACATTGATGAGGGAATCCGAAAGAAGGAACTGGCTTTGATGGTCAGCTTTGCGAGGCTAAGCGGCGTAAAAGTAGGCACATACCACACTTTCTACTCCTACTAACTAGCGGCTCTTCGCATCGAGCTCTGCCAAGAGACGGATATCCTTGCTGGTCTCCTTGTCAGACTTTTCCACGAATTTCATGGGTTGCTTGTAGCTGGACTGCTGGACAATGTCGCGCCAGGGTTGCTTCTTCTCGCATGGCATGGACCCGAAGGCAGGAATGCCATCGAGTGACTGAGGGTTTTGGTCGACCGTAGACATTTCTTGGATGTAGGGATAGATCGAAGTTCCGGTTACCTTGATGTGAATTCGATGGATAAAAGTCGCACAGAGAGAGTGGGCCGAGAAGGATCTTTTAGCATTAACACCCATTTCTTGTGACCTTCCATTCTCAAGACCCCACTTCCGGCAGCAATGAAATGCTACCACACTCCTGCAGGGTCATACCTATGTGCGCGCCAGCACATGCACATGCACATTCACATACATGGGACAATTTGAATACGAGACGCCACGGATCCGCATGGACGAGGATGTTGTGACAGCCTTACAGGAAGAGTGGGGGTCAAATCCCCATCTTTCGTCCAATGGCCTTCCCGCTGGGCCACCCTTGCCGTGGTGGGGCTCACGCCCCGTTTTTCAGGGTCAACGCGTTGCCCCCCAGTTTTTCAAGCGAAACGTCGGTAATGGTAGAATTATATGTTGAGGGACCCGACCCCTAAATTATAGGGGCCATACCCTTGGAACATTGACTACTCTACGGAAGGTGTTGTAGCGGTGAGGTCGCTAAATGGGGCTCAGCATATGTTAAATACTTACGCCAGATTATTAGTCTACCGTCTCCAACGTTTTATATTTTAGGGGTGTCGTCCCCCCTGCGGAGGATGTTTTAGGGGTGTCGTTCCCCGAGGAAAATGCTCGTATATGGTAGGAATTGACCGGCATGACTTCGGCTTAATTTTCTACGATACTAGAGCGAAAGTCGAAGGCCTCCAGAGGTGATGCACAACCACCCCATGACGCTATCTTCATGTTTCGAGTATCCCGAACAGTCCTGACGCTGCTGTTTTCGAGTGTTGGTCTCTTGGTCATGCATTGTAAGCCGAGACTTTGATCTCAAAGCATATCTCTGATAGCATCGCAGATACGAGCGAAAATAGCGTGAGTGCGGCTTTACCAACACAAAAAGTCCTACGGATTCAGGAGGGGACGCAGCATTTCGCCGACCTGACTTCAATGTCACGCACAAATTTATCGGTCTACGAAGACTTCTATCAAGATGTTCACAGAGATCCTGAGTTGCCGAAGCAAGAATCCCGTACAGCCTCCAAGATTGGCCATCAATTGGAGCATCTAGGCTTTACGGTTCATCATGATATTGGAGGTCATGGCGTTGTAGGCGTGCTTAACAATGGGCCAGGCCAAAAAGTGCTTCTCAGATCAGAGATGGACGCTCTTCCGATAAAAGAGCAAACAGGGCTACCATACGCAAGCACTAAAATCATGATGGACGAATACGGAAAAGAGCAGCCGGTGATGCATGCCTGCGGCCATGATCTCCATATGGCTGCGTTGCTCGCAGCTTTGGCAACCCTGAAGAATTGCCAGCGAGAATGGCACGGCACAGTCATTGCGCTTTTCCAGCCCAACGAGGAGTACACAGGCGGGGCTCAGGCAATGGTAGATGATGGGCTCTACGACAGAATCCCAGTTCCCGACGTGATTTTAGGGCAACACGTTGTACCCCTCAAAAGCGGCCTGGTAGCTACACGTCCTGGAGTTGTGCTTCCCTCTGCCGATGCTCTTGATATCCGCATTTATGGAGATCCTGCGCCGGGTGTAAACCCTCAGAACAATATCGAGCCAATTGGCATTGCTGCCAATGTTGTTTCAAAATTGGAAAGGCTTTCGAAGGAATTTCAGAGCAGTCCGGCAGTGATCATAGGCAGTCGCGCTTTCCACGCAGGAGAGCCCCGCGGGGATTATGTGGCCCACGCAGACTTCAACATTGACGTCAAGACTTACGATGGTGAAACCCGACATAAAGTCTTGAAGGCTGTGGAAGAAATAGTCCAGAAAGAGGTGAAGGCTGCCGGAGTCACACGGAAACCTCGTATAGATGCACGTGCCAGAGCTCCTCTCACCAATAATACACCAGCTGTTATGGAAGCAGTACAGAAGGGATTCAAAATTCACTTCAATGACAATGCTATTAACATGGAACCAGACTCATGTGTCGAAGACTTCTCGGTCCTGGCCACAGTGAAGAACATACCATATGCTTATTGGAACATTGGAGGCATAGATCCTGATGAATGGGATGATGCAGACCTTAAAGGACAGGTTGATTCGCTTATACCAGACAATCATTCGCCCTTTTTTGCTCCAAAATTGCACTCAACCCTCATAGTTGGTACCGATGCGCTGACTCTTGCTGCACTGACCTTTTTGACTTGAATCGTTTTCCGCAAGCCCAAGGCGTTGATCAGCGGGACGTGATATCAACAATAGCATCGAACAAATCTCTAGACAAGGAAGTGGCAGAGTTGTAGGTGGGGACTAGTCTTTGATAGAGAGATTTCGCTTTGCGCATGGGCTCGGCAGCGCCAGAATTGTCGCCTTCGGACAGGTGCAATTCTGCAATGAGGAATTGGGTACGCGCGAGTTGCTTAGTATAATAGGAATGGCTCTCGAGCCCATGCAGTGCGTCATCGAGGTATTTGCTATAGCATTTATTAGTGGAATGTACGTAGCAATTGGATATAAATGATTTCGCACCTTGCCACTTCAAAGTTTCCCATGCGGGCGTGATGTTCACCGAGTTTGACATATACTTGACACGTGCGCAAATTTTTGACGCCAACTGTGCCCCTGAAGTTTGCAAGGGCCTTTTGATGAGCAGCTAGACTTTCCTCCATCTGATTTTGCTTGGACTTCGCGATTCCCACTATCTGCAACAGGAGGCCCAACCTGATCATATGAGCATGGATCAAAATCGTTTGGACTAACCCACTTCAAAGCTGGAGGCTCGTCCAATCCGTATCTTTGCTCTCGAAAGGCCAAAGTCATTTGCATTCTTTCCACTGCTTCCGAGTAACGACCAAGGCCTAGTAGAGACCAGCCTTCATGGATGAACGCAAAGTGAGGCCATCCCATTCCAGCAACAATATCCGGCTGAAGAAAATCCATGTCTTGTGACTTCCGGCAATGCTCTATAGATTTCTCATATTGACCGCTTACCATGTACGCCTCTCCAAGATCGCCGTGCGCCATAGCCAGGTTATCTATTGCAAGTTGTGATTGATCATTCAGCTGCATCCGGAGCTTGAAATGCTCTTGGGCGAATTTGAGGATCTCTGCAGGGTCTCGCATAGTTTCGGCGGAGAGAGTCATTAGGGATTTTAATGCGTCAGCCAAGATCTCTGTCATGTCATCTGGGTTTTTCCTGCACATTGTGAGCGCCTCCATCAAGAGTGGTTCAGCATCTCGTAAATCGCCTCTCTCAAGCAGGTGCCTGGAACAATCAGCTTGCTAGGTCAATTGGTACCTCGTCAAATGTGTTCCTCACCACCCAGTGACCTGAATTAGATGGGCAAATTGCCGTCTTGAGGCGGTATTCAGATCCCAATCTTTCCTCATAAAATACAAGGTCTTGAGGTTTGATGCATGCGGAACAATTGTATCCGTTTTTTTCCAAGTCGATGTATCGTGCGAAAACTGCTCACGCTCAGGCAGCGCACGTACTAAGAGGGTGAGAGCCATGTCAAAGACATCTCGATATTCAACAGGCTTCAGACGGGCTCGCGCAACGTCTTGAACTAGCCTATGGATCACAAGGTATTCCCGATCCAAGTTTCGCTTGATCAAGGAACATGTGAAGAGAAGGGTCCTTGCAGCGAGATAGGATGATTTAGTCTTAGGAATACTCACTGTTAGCGACGGGGCATCATCCTCTACATCGAAGATGAATTCATCGGCGCGATCGGGATCGAGCAGAGACAGAACATTGAGCAAGTCTAGAGCTTCCCTGTCCAATCCTTCCAACGCCCAGGTGGTGAACAGCGTGTGGTTATAATGATTAGGTTGCAGTCCAGGATGATCTCTTGTGATTTCCGATATGTGTACTTCCTTCTCATAATACTCAAAGAATTCTTTGAAAGACATATTACGCCGTAAAATGAGAGCGGCGACCTGGCTGACGGCCAAGGGTAGACCGCCAAGACGTCGAGCCAGTGCTAATGAATCGTCAATTATGTTCGGCGTCTTCACGCTGGACGTAAGTCTTCGGAGCAGGCGTGCAGCGTCTTCGATGGCCAAACACTCTACTTCAATGCCGATGCCGAAGTATAAATTCGTCTTCGCTGCAGGGTCTCTGCTTGTTATCAATATTGAACCAGATATACCGCTGAGCCAGTCACCGCGAAGAATCTCAGGTTTATCCGCATTATCAAAGATGATCAGCCAATTCGCGTCAGGTACCTCCGGAAGAGCTTCACCGTCCGCATTGACTGCTGGATGTGCGTTTCGGTGCGGTTCCGAGAGCCAGGAGATGGCGATATTTCGACTAACGACTTGGTCCTCAGCCTCTACGGCGTTAGCCAATTCGAGATGTGTCGCTATTTGACTGATATCTCTATCAAGCTTTTGGCGCTCATCAGCCTGTACCCAAAAAACGGCGTCGAAATGTTCCTTGCGTGTTAATGCAAATTGGATGGCAATCTGCGTTTTACCAACACCACCCATGCCACAAAGTGCGAAAGAGCGCAATTTTCCAGGCTTAAGAGCACTTCTGGGCTCTGGGCGTGGCAATAAAGCCGCATCGATTGTCGAGAGGATGTCATCTCGACTCAGAAATTCGGGGCTCGGTAGAAGGGAGTCAACTTTGCGGCAGGGCAACTTTGGCACCCGCTTCGGTACTACAAAGTCGGACATCGTAGAGGTTTTCTGATAGCTCGAAGCATCGGTGAGTCCCAAGGCCGGTTCTCGGCCTGATGCATGAGGCCCTCGCGCTGCCATTTGTCAGTGAAAACACAGCGACTGGGAAGGAAATTGATCTGACCAGCGATAGAAGTATCATGTGAAAGAGTATCGGCCCATTGGCCTTTGGATTGCGACGATGAGGAACAACCAGCTTGCATCACAGGCTGGATCGGCTGTTTGGATACCTCATCGAGCATGATGCCGAGTTCAAGACATAGGTCGCTCTCACGAGATGGGGAGCATATGGTCCCATGATCTGCCTCTACCCTGATCAATGTTTCATGCGTAAGATGCGTCTCTGCAAGGATTCGATCCACAAGCTGTGTATAATTAAATGGGAAGTCCAAATCTTATCGACTAAGCTTACCAGTTTCCGGCGGAGATTGATCCACCCACCGCGAACCTTAGTTTTCTTGCTCTCGTATGCGGATAAGACGGGCAAATCAATTCCAATCTCCTGAAACTTCTTAGAAGTATTCGCAGCTACAGCATTCTCGATTTCGGCTTGAGCAAGGAGCGCCTTCGACACGTTGAGACTGAATTTGAGATTCGGGCTGAGCAGGGACCACTCTTGTCTATGCGAGAATGTAGGATGAGGGGTACCGAGGAAGACTAGACCTGAATAGACGTTGAGAAGTGGTTGGTGCGCAGGAATAAAGTAGTCTTTATGCAAATTGATCAGGGCCTGAGATAAATTAGTAGCAACGCGGTAGAATATAGTAAGCGGGCACTTGGCCCTACACGCTTGAGTACTAGACCACCAAGAGCATGAGAAATGAAAACCACCCGTTTTTTGAAAAGCTAGCTAGCGTTAATTGACTGTGATGTGCTTAGGCAGCTGATGACACTTACATCGAAAGATTTACCATCATTGATCAAAGAGCTGCGAAGAGAATCGCCCGCATCTTCGAACCACTGCCAAATGGATTCTCCACGATCGGCCAAATCGTATGTGAATTCAAGTACTTGGGAAGGCGGTATAGGGTTGGGGAGATTTTGCAACCATAGCCAGGACGAGCGTGACGAGCTTTTCGTAGATCGCAATGAGGCATCGGGTATGCACACAATACTACCAAAACTCAGCAAAATAACAATAATGTGATTGCTGACCTACCTGATCTCGAAATCTTGCGTTGAAGGAAAGATATTTGGGTGAATGCGGCGAAGCTGACCAACGTGCAGCGCGGGAGCTGCTGACATACTATGGGACTAGTAGAGTAAACGACAAGTCCAGCGAAATTTGAGTGATGCGCATTGAGTTTTGTTTAGAGAAATATCTCGACACAGATGGGAGTGGTGCCAATTTAAGAGATAACGGTAGGGAGAACGACTGGGCCGGGAACCAGAATAGGTTGGGCCTGGGTGCAGAATCTTGCTTCCGTTCATTGGCCACAATACCATCATAATGTTCACAGTTGAAAGCGTACATACTACGTACAAAACATCTCAGCATTCAGAACGCTCTACGGTCTAATAACAACGTGTCTTTATTCTTTTCTGGAAAAGAGAACCTGATTCTCAAGGTTGTTTCGGGTCCGACGACGAACGATCTCTAGGTAGTGCTAATGCGTGCGGGCCTCCAGGAGTTTTTGCATACCTACTACCATGCTTTTACGGGTGAAATGATCCGAACGGCGAGTGAGGTGAAGGTTACCCAATCTACCTGGCCATTAGTGCTCTTCGGGTCAGGTAGAAGCTGGCAACATGAGGCTATACGAAATCTTCATTGGTTGGCCGACAACTCAACTCTAGGCCCCCACCCCTCGCTGCCGTCGGCCTATGCTGGCGCTGCTGCTATTGGCTTTAACGGGGAGTGGGGCCTCATCACCGAAACCCCCTCCGTCTAAGCGACGGGATACCTTAGGTAGGGCGTGATGGCTAGCTATCTAGATATGTACAGGCGTGGGTAGGTGGGGCAAGCTTGCAGCTTAAAATGCTGTTGGATTGCAGAGAAGGCGCGGTAGGAAAAAATGGCAGAGATGAAAAGAAATAAAGAGTAACAGTGGATGGTGCCCCTCCTAATATCAATCTTCATTTGCCAAGCTCGCCGGCGGAGCTGCTAGTTCTAGTTGCCACCGACGACGGTGCCATCGAGCACTAACCCCCAACTAAATTGGAGCGATCAAGATTAGAGGGTGCTGCTCTCCCTAGAAGGTGTACACAGGATGAAGTAGCAGTGTTAATAGATGATCACTTTAATCGTTTGTACCCCGAACTCACGTCCCGATATGATAGGATTTAGAAACTCTAGTCAGCACCGCTAGACTGCACACTACCTACTAGGTAAGATTGTAAACATGGTGGGGCTCCTACAGAGCTGCCCTTTTACACTATCGAAGGGTTCACCCTCTTACTGTACAACCCTATAGTGGAGGAACTAAAAGGACCCTGAACGACCCCTCATGGACCTCCAAATCGGGTCCCCCGGGCAACCAGGACAGTCCCCAAAGCGTCTCGGCTTTAGGGAATCTTCCGGGCCCGCTTCGCCAGCCTTAGGTCCAGCCCTACAGGGCTGCACAGTAAGAGGGTTTGCACGGTAAGGGGGTGAACCCTTCTAATCCTAACGCGATTTCCACGCTTCCATCTGCGACACTAGTCATCAAAAACAGAAACCCTCCTATCAGCTATGGACTCTTTAGGTGAGGAATATCTGTTCAGATCGGTAACACATTATGGAAATAGCACCAGCAAACAAGATTTCACAGTCCGCCTACCTTGTCCAGGAAAATCTGCACTGGCATCTTGGCCAAATCCATTTCCAAGTCGTGAAGAACTCTGGGAAGAGCCTGCCAGAAAGGTTGAACAGACTCGCTGGTGGAAGAGGTGCACATGTGTTGAAAGACTGGCTTCATAACAGATATGCTTTTAAAATACGCAATCTGCTCTGGGCGGTCACTGATCTGCTCTGACGATTGCCTTTGGCTGGTGGCGAACCAAGAAAGAGATAGTACCGGCGCTGCCAATCCTACTGCGATAGCCTGCCCTCTTCAGTATAGTTGCCGTCCCTTTTGATATATATACTTTGGGGCTTTGACATCCAAATCCTGAGCTAGAACTAGAAAGTCAGTATGAGCAGCCTCCGTGTCATCCAGATGCTTGCCAACGATGGAGAAATTGCCGATTTTGAATGTGTTGTCAAAGCCAGCCGGGAATGACACCTTAGCTTCAGGATCGTAATCACCTGAAGAAGTGACTTTCAGTGTTGTTTTTGTGGAGGAAGTCCGCAACCCAGGATCAAAACTGTTGGAGAATAGATGGGCTGAGTAGAGGGATGTGTATTCGGAAACAGGAAATCCAAAATGTGGGGCATCAAGTCTGGTATGAGAAACCTTTCTTTGAAGAATACAAAGTCATACCATTGCTTTGGGCCATAGGGTGGCATTTCATGTTCTGGACCTTGATTTTTGTCATATCTACTTCCTGTCTCCCCCAATACCATCCTGCTTGTCATAATCTTATGAGTCACAGGAGATAAGGACAAGCGGGATACTCGAAAGGTCTGTCAAGTCATCGCAAACCCTATGCCCACTGCAATTGGCTCACAGAGCTCACGATGTGAGCCGAATGAAAGATCTAAGGAAAAAAGTGTATAGCCGGCGTAATTGGCCTCCAGAGGATTCTTATATTCGACTTGTTCATGATGCTACCTACTGTTCGAGGCAATACAGACTATGTCTTCTCCTGACCACTGGAGTCCTTGATGTTCCTCTCCTCGGACATCTAACCTTTCCTTTGAGGTACTTTAATACCAGAACCATAACGGCTAGCTCGTCACGAAATAGAAATTTCTGCAGTACTAATATGCATAGCAGCTATAAATACCTTGTAGATATGGAATGCAAAGAAGGTGGCACTTTTTGTGACGATCTCGTATTGCTCGCTTTCTCTATGTGTTTGAATAACTAATCCCAATAACTACAGCTCCAAAGGTTTTTAACCCTTACCATAGCCTTTCAACACTTGTGGCTATTGGATGAAAGACTGAAGGGATCTTGATTAGTGTTGAAACCTGACTTCGTGAATCCCTTTACATTCCCTCCTCTTGTAAAGGCATAATTCACTCCACACAAGTTCTAGTCAGATTCTCGATTCGGATTTAGAGGATGGCCTAAAGAATCATTGGGCTAAAAGATTGACCATTTAGGTCTATTAGAGCTCTTTGTAAACAAATTCAGGGTTGATGGTTGTGGTGCTGAGGCGGAACGTCTTTGAAAGTGTTATACGCGCCTGCGCCATTCTATTCACAGCATCAGGCGTATAACACACACACATATTCATCTCACTTTTGAACCCTCATCCCATATAGTACCTATGGCATATCGTAAGATGTTTCCGGTACTCAAAGAGCGGCCGCGAGGCATCCTTAGTATGCTCAATATGCGAATCAACAGAACGGCTCCAGAGCCTGGTATACTGGCAAAGACCATCCGCACAGCGTCCACGGGTAAGGAGAGCGAGAACTTCAAACCGACAGGCTATGTGAGCGCCTCAAGAGGAGAGAGTGCATGTAACTTGGCCATTCCATCCCTTCTTCTACAATGATTGTCAAATTCAATTGCTCATACGATAGCGACTTAACACAGATCATATTCGAGAACAGCAATCAGCCACCCCCAGGTTACGTGTCTGTGCCGGCTGGGAACGTCTACATCACCCGAAATTGCCGCAGGCTTACGAAGAAATCCGGAAGAAGCGTGTATGCTATCTATGTACGGACTTTAACACAGATATCTATTTGTTTCTCTAACGGCTTACCCTTTCGGCAGCGCGATCAATATCTAGACGAGCGTACTACGCATATAGGCATACACGTTCCAAAGGACGTCTTTGAGCAAGTGAGATCAGATTATGAAAATTGCAGAACAAGAAGTAGCAAATCTTTATGGCGCAGGCTGTATAAGGAATATCCCAAAATGCCGCTCGCCGACAAAACTGAAGTCCATCGCATTATAACATCACAATATTTGGAACCCACAGCAAAATCCACTCTGAAGAAGCTTGAGCTTAGGGTCCATTGCTACGCTCGGGATTCATACACTCCGTACAAATCTTTGTTGGAAAAGAAAGGTTCGGTGAACAAGAAAGAATGGTCCAAAATATATGAGAGATTGAAAGACATCATGGTCTCCTGGCGCGGACAAAACTAATACCTGGAATCCTATCAGCATAAAATCAGGGGCCGGCCTACCTATTACTCAACCTTCTGGAATGTCGAACCGACTGACTACCCGGGGAAAGGCCATACACAGCACACAACTAATAACGGAACTGAGAGAAGTAGTTCCACACCATCAGGACGCGAGAAGCCGGGTGAGGAGAGGCCGAGTGCAGTCTTTACGTTTCGGTTCACACATCTATTCGACTAACAGGAAGAGGAGTCATGAGCTCCCATATTGGCTGGCAGGAAGTTCATAACTCGCCATTCGTTGAGGCCCCAAGTGATCGCATACGACGGCTGTCGAGGAGCATGCGGTTTAGGAGATGCTGATCTTGAACCCCAGCCAACACACACCGCAAATACGCATGTAGATTCATGAGAGGGGCGACTCATCGTAACCACTTGATTATCTCAACAGCATACATTGCTACAAGACCTGGATAGGATTTTGGGCGATGTTATTAGAAGCAATGCAAGCAGAATTGCGAATTTTCAATACAAATTTCAAGCATTTATTCTTCGGCTACGACAGCATATTCGCTCATTGGCACTCTTTATTCGATTGAGTAGTGGCCTTTGCTTGCGTTTCAATGAGTTCTGGTAATCCCAAATTCTCTAAAGCCTTGTTCTTACCTATCAGGAGACTCTGTTAAACCCATCTTCAACCTGACTCATCTCTTTTGCCACTGATTCCTGAGCGTTCAATCCTCTCTATTCCTAGAAGAGCTTGCAATTCCCTATATCAAAGCCTTGTGCTCCCTGGCGTTAGCCTTTTCGGTCGCTCCAGCACGATCAGTATATCTGGGCCCTACCTCATTTCGACGCGTTTCTTGCTAAATACGTAGAGAGCATGTTCCAGAGCATCGTTGACGAGCCCGGTGTAAGCTACCAAATCCTCCCAGCTTGCGAAAGGGCTCGGAGCCGGTAGATTGTCGTGCCGCCATTTGTTTCGAATTTGCTTGTCCCCCCGCATACAGCCTAGTAAATCGCGTCGCTTGAAAACTCTGAAGAAAGGGTTGTCCGGACAGCTTAGGCTCTGTAAGACTGCTTCATGATACCTGTGGACGCGGCCGCATCGAGTGCCAGAATCGATCCGAACGCCTAAGTAATAGAGCCAGATGACAAGCGCCTTCTCAATTGCCTCGTACCATCGCACGTATGTCTCGACGTTGAAGTATCTTTCTTCTTCCTCATAGCCTAGTTCGTCTGACATTTCTTCTGCGTAGATGATGGCCGTTCGGTAGTATCTGTATGCTTCCACTGTGAAAATACGTTAGCGACGAGTAATATAACGGGATATAGGACGCATTTCCGTCCCCAAATCCATGTCATGCTTCGGTAAAACAAAGCAACCAAATCCATCAATTTCATACATGATGGCGCGAACAGCGAGGCCAATAGAAGCTCGGTCGTGTAGAATATTCGGACAGAATTACGCGATGGTAAGTACGGACTGGGTGTACAAAGCAACGCTCGAGATTCATGGGAAAGGAAAAAATGTTGACAGTGGCTCGATATTTCGCGTGTCATCGAATATGAGGGTTTCGCACGCAATTAACATGAATACTCGAATGTGGCAAAATCATCGTTCATGCGGACAGGGCAGTCCTTCCCTGTTTGACAATCTCATTTATTTGTAATTAAGGGTGCTGCCAATTTCGTATTAAGTGAAGCTGAGTTGAAAAGGCGCTAGTGATATCTCACCCCGACCTCATATATTAACACCTCATGGCTCCTAGATTCCAACTCCTCTTCAGACTGAAACTACCCCATATTGTATATCATCACAAGATATTACGATATGGCTTCAGATAACTCAATCAAACGAGACCCCCAAGGGGTCACCCACGTTCCCTGTCTCGAGTCCCCAGCGCCAAACCAAGGCGCAGTCCAGAACTCTCTCGTACAAGAGAGAGGTTCAACGATAGCCCCAATTGAACCATGGCGTGAAAGCCAGTGGAGTACGTACCTTGCTTTCAGTTGCGCAGACGAAATGCTAAGAATGTTTTACAGAACAAGCCATCGAAGAGATCGTTGGCGGCATCACTCGTCTACCTCATTTGAGGCGGCATCAACATGATGCACGTGACGTGGTGGGGCTTTCTGCAGCATGCAGGTCCTATTATCAGAAGGTCGAGGAAATACTTGAAATCATGTACAAGTACCTGGAAATGGATCACCATCATGGAGACCGTAATCGGCATTCGAAGATTGCTCACGGGAGGATCCTTGAGAACTTGCGTCAGCGGAAAACCCCACTGTTCCTGATCATTGGTCGCGGTGAGGAATATCAATTCCTTCGCGACTGTCGGATGTTTCGCAACAGTCAAAGATACTATGCATCCAGTTTCACGGACGCTGATATGAGCTTACTCCAACAATTCTGTGACGGGAACATCCCTGAGCGACTTGAGTCCACTTTAGGCGTCGCTGTCAATTGCATCAAAGTCGATGCAAAATGCCGTCATACAGGTGCAGAGCCAATCACAGTACGAAATGTCAAGAATCTGTCCTCTGAGGTCCTCGTGCAAATGCTGTGTTTCCATTACTACCGCAAATCCTCCCTGCAAGCTAGGCACGAATCCAAGATCGAGGAGCTCGAAGCCACTGTCAATAACATGCTGACAGTCGAAGGCGATCTACGTGCTCAGGATACAAGACTGCTCGATAGTCTGCGCAGGGCTGAACAACAAGCAGTCACTGCTGAGAACGAGCTCGAAGCAGAGACAACGCTCCGGCAGCAGGCTGAAGCCACCGTCAACAACATGTTGAACGTCGAAGATGACCTACGGGCTCAGAATGCAAGACTAATCGATAGTCTGCATAGAGCTGAACACCAAGCAGAAATTGCAGAGAACGAGCTCCAAGCAGAGACAAGACTCCGGCAGCAGGCTGAAGCTAGCCGTGGGAGAGCTGTTCGACGGGCAGAGCATCGTCTTAGAGATGAGTACGCACGTCAACATGACGAGTGGTTTCATGATCTTCGCAACTATCGGACAGATAGAGAACAATATGGACCAGCTTTCGAAGACTCCGTGGAGGCACCGGGTAGAGCTAGCGGAGACGATCGCAGCTGGTTGGATCTTCGCCGGGAAACCAGTGAGCTTTTTACTGATCTCGAGATTGCTGACAATGCGCAGGCCGACTTAGAAGCGGATCTTAGCAGAGTCAGACGTCAGCGTAATCATGCGCTCCGAGAGCGAGATCACTTACATGGCCAGCTCTGGCATGCTCAGGCCCACAACAACCGTCAGCATCATCAGATAGGATGGCCGTACCGTTGATAAACTACGTGTCACGCAGGGATACCTGCTGTACTGCTCCTAAAGATAGGTACTACACCCAGCATGGGAGATTACCATCGGATAGACCAAACCCAGCTCCAAGAGTCGCCAACATGGCACGAGGAACAGCCCGCCCCACCAGCACCAAGAAGCGCCCAGCCCAACATGGGTAACTATTCTCGGGCAAGCCAACAAGGCTAAAAGGTCAATACCAATTCCTGAGGAAGCACAGATGAGTGCTCACATCATGTGAGTTATAACTTGTCGTTTCAACGTACCGATCAAGCTACACGACTATTAACCCTGAACACACTGACTTGAACCATTCATAATCAGAGATGGGTACTCACAACGTGTGAGATTACCCTCTAATCTTCATAGACAGCTCGGATTATACGGCTAATAGCTGGAACGTACCCACCTGAAATCATTCATGATCAGGAAAAAGTGCTCACAACATGTGAATACAGGCCTTCAGATCTTCGCGCCGATCTTGGAGCAGACGACCAATGGCCTTGGATGCACTGACTCGACCCGTCCTTGTACTTGGCGCCATAGCCGTACATAGTCCTGCTGACTACTCCAGAAATTGGGACCATGCCCAACGACTGTGATCAGATTCCGCTTCATGGTACTCTGCTCTTTTATGATTACCAACACGGTAACCTATCTCATCCCTGGAGAGGATTCAATGTAAATAGCATCTCGCGAGTTCATAGTTCAAATACTATTGACTAGGCTCGCAGTGTCTAGTTCTCGGCCGCAATATTGTCTATGTGCTTTCTCGCAACACTGAGCTAATTCAAGTACTTAGTATCTTCTTGCTGTGGCACATATCTGCAGCTCTTGGTGCCAGAGAAGTCTGTTATGAGATCGTTTGTTGCCCGTTCGAGGTTCTGCCGCTCAGGCTGCGGGAGCATTGACACAGCCACTGTTGTTCTATCGAAGGTATTCCCCGGTCCCTGGTGTGTGTATGCGGTATGATACCGCTCAGTATTATCGTTGCTCTGCGCTTTGTGCGACGAAGCACCTTTTGAACAATCCAAGTGACAACAATTTGTGAGAGCGAGGTAGTGTCATACCAAGGACTCACAAGTCACACAGCTTCACCCCGACCCTTAATGAAAGATTGGAGACAGTGGCGAGGGTTGATCAACGAATGTCACTATAAGTGAATGAATCCCAGAGTGCCAGTTCACATTGACCAGAATGTTGGGACCACCAAAAAGCCATATTCAACGAGTCGTAGGTCGACCTTCTACACCACTAGGGGACCAGCAGTAGGTCTGTCCCTTCCTGCAGACTTCCGCAAGGCAAATGTCGTTGGCATCTCAGGGGCCCTACCGACGTTTTCATCAACATATGCTATGCCTGTAACGTGTCATTTCATGCAAGATGTAAGGGAGCAGAGAGCAACGAGGTTTAGGAATGTCATTTATTTATAATGAAAATGCCATCCACTGGCTGTGGCAACAACGAACCCTGCACCTCAACAGCTTTCCCTTTCTTGCCTTATTCTGCTATGCACTCTCGCTACTGTTACCATCTTAACAATAACTCGAGTGCAAATCCAGAATATAATTCGTTCTACCCCAATTTGTGACCTTCCAAACCTAGTACTCTTCAGCTGACGTTGCGCCTAATCGGGAGACTCTCTATGCTCTGTTCGAATTTTCCTTTGCTGATGGGGCATCACCGCGTGTCAATTGGTTTGAAGGTTCTGAAGGTTTGGGGATCCGTGATGGTATCGAATCATATGAATACCAAGAAATCCCAAACGACCTTAGGAGCGCCAATAGTTGGAGTTGTTTCGTTTTTCCGCGAGACATCAGCGCGTTAAGGCATACAGTCGATCCATTTCCCTTGATTGCCATGAATTGCGGTGCTGGCTTAAGCAGGCTGGTATGCTGGGGATGTTTCACAGTATCCGTATTGAGAGATCTGGCTGTGCGCGATTGCACGTTTGGGCTGGGTATTTCTATCAAGGATTTGCCACGGCTGACAATGAGATTAGGACGAGGGATCTGACGATTGAGGAGGACTCCATTCCCCTGCTCATTATCACCTCTTGCATCTGGGATTGTATAGCTATTATGGTGGAATAAGCCCCTCGCCTCGTTTGCAGTGCTTCCCTGGGCCTGAGTAGTGCTCTGCGCAGCTTTAAAACCCTGCTCAAGCGAGCTGACCGTGGCACGAAGGGAGGCTACCTGATTGCATAGACCTTCGTTCTGAACATGTATCTCGTTATTCCTGGCTTCGAGAATCGATATCTGCGCTTCGAGCTTAGACTCTTGGGCCAACATGCGAAAATATAGCGGTTTCACCATCGCCTCGGTGGCTCGTTCTGCTTTAAGGCTTAGCTTATTAGAAATTATACTGAAAGTGTCCTTTCGTACTCCATGAACCTTCACGCCAAACTTCATCCTGGGCCGCTGACCCGCCAGCACCGTGTTCAAGTAGCTTGGCATTTATGCCTGAACCAGACCCATGTAAGCCAATGTTGTGAACTTTATATTCACGTGCGGGATTCGAGGTCATGGCTGATGATATCGGATGATTCTCGAGGTGGCCTAGCCGTAGATATTATGGCGGTCTTCGAGCAAGCACTGTTTGTTCGAGTAGACTGCTGACGGTGGATATTTGACGTCGATTCGCAGCCACCTGATATATGGTTTCTTTCAAGGGCTGAGTGTCGGATAGCCTTGAGCACGATCAGCTACCCAGTAAATATGCTCTTCTCTAAATGCTGATGATAATAAGCACAAACTCATGTGGCTAATGTATTGATGAAGTCGTGAGCCATCAATTGCTGCGTTACATGAGATCTTCTGCGGTTGAGGAAGGATCGACGAAGTTGATGTTGCCAATATAGCAGATTATGGCGGTCGCAGCCGACAGTTCAGAACTTGCGACAAGCTCACTCTTTCTTCAGCCAGGATATATTTGCAGGCCAGCACCGTCTGGGTGACATCATTCAATACTCCAAGAATGTGACCTTTTTGTTAACACCTCGATTGTGAATCGTTAATTCTATAGAGCGACTCTTTCACATAGGCAACCTTCTGACCTCATCTAAGCTCCAATACTTCCTCATATTCTCTGCTGACAATTGGTTGACCTCGTCCTCAAGATGCGCCCAAAGCACCTTGCCAAAGGAGTCCATGATTTCTTTCATCTCCTCCATTCTCAGCTCCCTCTTCCCAGCCTTGCATTCATCCACATATGCTTCTAATTTGTCCATGCCCTTGTGGATCTCTTTATGCTGCGTCAGAAGCTCTAATTCTTTCTTGAACGCTGGCATCTTTTGTGCGAGGACTGGAAAGATGTGCTGTTCCTCTGAGACTGTTATTAGTACAGGGTATCCTCAGAGAAACGTCAGAGGGTAGCCTACCAATAGAGTGGTGCATTTCTAAATGATGGCAGAACTCGGCTGCGGTGTTTAGGAACTGTCTTATACTCATGCCAGCAGGGCGTTGACCGCTCGAACAAGCACTGTAGAGAAGTTTCCAGGTTTGACGGAACGAGTTGTGGAACAGCTCCATCGTCGTACCCATCCTGCCATAAGTCTCACGGTCTTGACGACCGAGAGGAGGTAAAGTTTCCGCCATTATTGAACGGTAGAAAGGCTGCCGTATAACTTTAGGTCTCAGGATTGATAGTGGTGATTTGGGGAGGCGCGGTTTACTACGGGTCAAAGAGCGTATCATGGGAAGATGATGTGACGAAGTTGAAGTCCATGTTAAGTAGTAGTCGCCGCCGCCGCCAGGCTTTACTTGAATGCGAGCTGACTGATAACGGCTGTTCACTTCGGATGTGGAACTTCTTTGATGCCGAAAGTTCATCGTAACTTATTTGGATACTACTACTAGCGCCGTATCATAGTTTTCAACTTCAAGCTCGTCACCTCTTGCACTCTCGCGCGCATCCAATTATCAACTCCTCACCTCATAGCAATGGCACCGCTCCCGTCGAAAGCGGGCAGTCTGCTCCGAGTATGCCAACGGCAGCCCCTTCGCCCCCTATGTCCTCTCGCCACAGCGCAACAACGGCGAACCAAAGCCGACATTCTCGAACGCACCGCCGGCGAATACGACCAAACGCCTAAATTTCAATCGCCCTTCAAAAATTCGAATGACAATCCGACGACAAAGGTACCGAGTTTCGGGAAATATATGAGCAAGAAGGGTGAGACGTCGAATAAGACGTTTCAGTATTTCATGGTCGGGGCTATGGGATTGTTGTCCGCCGCGGGGGCGAAGGCGACGGTGCAAGGTAAGGTTGCTCAATTGCATGCGGAGGGGGATTATGGGTCGTATTGGGGGTGTGAGGCCGTGAGGGATATACAATGGCTGACAATGACTCCGGCATACAGATTTCCTAGTCAACATGTCCGCCTCAGCGGACGTGCTCGCACAGGCTAAAGTCGAAATTGACTTGGCTGCTATACCAGAGGGCAAGAACGTACGCTTTCCCTTCCCTCTCCCCCCAGCCGATCTCCTTGCTCAGCCATTGACACAATATATCATACAGGTAATCATCAAATGGCGCGGCAAACCCGTTTTCATCCGCCACCGCACCGAAGACGAAATCAAAATGGCCGAAGACACAAAATGGGAATCTCTCCGAGACCCCCAACCCGACTCCGACCGCGTCCAAAAACCAGAATGGCTGATCATGGTTGGTAAGATCTCCCCAACCCCCCTCTAAACACCACCAAATCTCTCCACTAACACATCTGCTTATCAGGCGTATGTACCCACCTCGGCTGCGTCCCCATTGGCGAAGCCGGCGACTTCGGCGGCTGGTTCTGTCCCTGCCACGGCTCGCACTACGATATCTCCGGGCGGGTGAGGAAGGGGCCTGCGCCGCTGAATCTGGCGGTGCCGGAATATGGGTTCCCGGAGGATGAGAAGGTTGTTATTGGGTGAGCGGAAGGAGTGTGGGAAGAGGAAGGAAAGGGAGGGGATGGTAGTGGTGATGGAAGGAAATGAGGGGGGTTTATATTAAGAGGGCTGGGGTAGAGTGATGGAAGGTTTGCCAAGACGTGTATTATAAAGACCCAGGCAATGGCAATGGCAATGATTAGAATGGGTGGCTCTGCGTAAGCGCTTAAGAAACACAAGATTTACAAGTATCCATGTGCGTAGCCAGAACGAAGCAAGGCACAGCTGCTAAGCCGGGCTTGGTTGCCCTAGTACACTTGAATTTTTGCTATATTTCATCTTTGCAGGCTAGGTTCTTCAATTGCTCTTGAAGATAAAATATAATCCATCTTCCCTTCCCAACCTTCCCCCTCTTCAAAACTGCCCCCCCTGCTCCCCATACCCCTGCGAAAACCCTTCCTCCATCCGATCCAAATCCATAAACTCAGCAATATCCCCATCTGCGACCCCTTGCATCTGCACTCCACCTAGCCCCTGTTGCTGCTGCACCTGCTGAACCTGCACCTGCCCTCCCTGCGCTGGAACTGGCCCTCTAACTTCCGGAAACGCATTCTCTTCAGGTGGCCCGTCCAGGCCCCTACTAATCTTCGTATCCGGCGGGACTGCCTTCCCAAAAGCCTCTAATCGATCCTTATATCTCGTCCCTGGCTTCCCACCGGCCGCATTCGCGTCCCCACGCCCGTTAATCCAGGATCCCACATCTGTGATCTCCCCTCTCTGAAGATCCTGTTGGAAAGTCTGCGAAAGGATGGGAAGGAGAATAGAGGACTCGTACCAGCGGCCTTTGAGCTGCTCGATACCGATGCGTGAGGCCGTACCAACAAGTTTCCAGTAGGAGATTACTCGTTTGGTGGCAGTGACGCGGTTGCGGTACTGGAGGTCTTGCCGCAGGCGGAGGGGAAGGTTGGCGTTTTCGGTGGGTTCTTGGCCGGGAATGGAGGGGATGGTGGTGTAGCGGTAGATGTCGCCGACGAAGTGGATGGTCGCCGAGGCGATGTTGGTGGAGTTTGGTTTGAGCTTTTCGATAATTTGGTGGATGATCATTATGTCTTGACCATTGGCAAGGCGGAGGCGGATTGCTTCCCCGGCCCAGATCTTCTCACCGCCGAAGTAGATACCATTGTAGGTGCGTTCGCCGGTGGTGGTTGTGTTGTTGCTTAAGGGTTCGATAAGGGTGAAACTGTCGTCTATCATTTTAGCGGCAAAGATGCTGCCATCTACTTCGGTTTCCCCGACGCCGTAGCGGCCTTCAAGAACCGATTTCCAGTCGACAGTATTATAGCTAAAGCTTGGTAATGCTAATGCCTGATGCGTTGGACTTGGTGCACTCCAAGCAAGCCATGGACGAAGATCCGTTTCTGTGGTGATAACTTTTGTTTCTGGATGGTGGAATGGGTGCGAAAGTGGTTGAACAAGGTATCTTGGACGATCTTGATTTCGTTGGTCTTTAAACAAGCCACGTCTGATGATGACCGAAAGACCCCACGCGGAACCTCTGTTGAACCATGTAAGCTCGCCGGCCCGATAGATGTATTTACCATAATGAGCATCTTGTTCTTGCTCACGAGATTTAGGCGGAGGCAAAGGATTCGGCGTGAGTGAAGCCGGAGCAGGAGCGCGAGCTACTGTAGTGGTTGCAGCAGGTATGGGAGCTTTGGAGATGGGTGGCTGCTGTGGCACCTTGGGAGCGGGTTTGGATGATTTAATGTCTTGAGAAGAAGATCGCTGCTTTACTAATACCTGTGGATTGGCTGCAAAGGCTTGGGGTCTGGCTGGGGCGCTCTCTTTCTTGACGGGAGTTTCCTTTCTCGCAGGCGTGAATCCATCTCTCCCAGGTAGCGGTTTTACCTCTTGGATCCAATCGGGGGCACAATGCTTACAAGAGCACTCGGTACGATCATTGCTCATGCCCTCCATTAGCCACCACAGGTGTGGAAAGAAATCAGCAGCGCTCTTATATCGCTTCTTACGGCCTATCGGGTATCCATATAAGAAGTAGGCTTCTAAAATGTATGTTAAAATAGTCTCTCTTGTTACCCCGTGATTTGGCTAACTTGCCTGTCTTGTTTCGATCTTTCCTCACATGCTTATACAAGCGATAATTTTCTGGAAAATCCACCAGAATCCACTTCTTGTCCTTTTCAGTTTCTAGTTCCTTTCCGTGCTCTTTCCATTGTCGTTGAAGCATGCCACCAAGGGCACGCTTCCAATCCTGTGCTACCTCATGGTGAACTGGAAGAAGTTCAAAGAATTCATCCTCACTGGCGTTCTTATTTAATTGTAATTCGGTTGGTCCATTAAATTCTCTTCCATGCTTCGTCTTAATTTCCCGTTCACCGTCTGAGCGAGCGGCCCATACTGGCCGGTAGTACGCAACAGACATTATGAAAGACAAAAGCTTGTTATACTTTTGCAGATGGCAAATGTCTAGGGGTTCGTTAAGATATGCAAAAGGGTGTTGCAAGAACAAGCGGATTTGAAGCTACACAAGCGGACTTTTCTTCCTGGAGATGAAACGCGCTCTATGTGATTCATCTCAGATTCAAAATATTAGAGTGGTGGAGTGTACTATGAGTTCGTGCTGGATACCTGTGCTGACCCTCTCGTCCTATGGGTCCAGGTGATATAAAGAGCAAATTAACTCTTATCCTAGCTGGACGGTAGTGGTAAGGTGAATAAGGTACTTTGTTTGTATTATATTCCTGGCCGTGTCCGCCACACGGGTTTGGAAACCGCTAGTCTGTTTTTAGACACGCTAACTGACTAAGTCAATCTTGCCACATTCAAAATCTAACATACTCTACACTATCTGGAGCTGATGCTCATGCCACATGTCAAAGTATGCAGGAAGGGATTCCAAGATTTAAATGTGACTGAGGCTATCGAAATGATTTCATGCTACTCCTAAGATAATTGCGAGCCAAGCGCATGCGTGTATTTAGCTTACCTACATGAAGACAGTGTCTAACGATGACGGAGAACGCGCCATCGTCTCTAGCTTAAATAGCTGGAGCCTCGGTAAAGTACATTTTTACGCCGAACCCTCATCCAAATAACCTCTGCCACGGGGTATATCGTAACAAACCTTCTCAAAGCACATATTCTGCCGTTAACGCCGTCGCTGCATGAAGGGTCTTCTAATCGCAATCTTGCAATACACCGGAGACTGAGAAGTCACAGAGCTTCTCCCTCGTTTAAGCTTATTCGCTTCGACCGTTTGGTGGGCGTTGGCTGAAAAGACTTCGGTGCAGCCTTGCGCTTTCGGTTGACTGGCGAATTGGTATCGCCTGAAATTGTAAAAAGTGGAGTGGTAATCCCAGAGCTTTCCACAGTAGTCGCACTGGTCCAGGAGTCGGCAGGAGTTGGTGGAGCTGTCGATTTCCTGGCAATGCTTGCTGCGGCAGCTACCAAAGCCCGCTCTTCCTCCAAAGCCTGGTACCGCTTATTGATCTTCGCGGCTTCGCGTTCACAGTATTTGCGTGCATGGGCGTCCTCGTCGTGATGATCATGACAGCCGGGACATTTGATGTAGAACGCTTGGTCGACCGCTGGGAATCTTAGGAGCTCATACTCCTGTAGGTTCTCACCAAGCAGATCTGTCTTGTCCCAGTCAAGGCAGTCTTCGCAATATCCGCGTTCGCACCAGCGGCAGCGGTAGATCATACCGCCAGCGTTGGTGGTATTTTGTTCGCAGTCTGCGCACTGATGCTGGGAACAGTGAAAGAACATTTTACCCTTCGACTTAGCCTTGAACTGTGGGTCCAGGCATGTATAGTGGTAGGAACGAGGACAACCAGAACAGAGGACCAATTCACCACCATCCCAGCAGACTTGACAGTGCTGCTTCATGTCAGCTTCCTGATTTCTCAGTGTGTATGTACGTCGCTTACCTCTTGATTGTTCACTTCTCGTTTCTTTTGCCTTTTGGGATCAGCTAAGTGCGGATCTTTACCAGCCATAGTAGGTACTGCTTCCCAATCCCCGCAATTCATGCTCTCTTTGCTCACAGCGTAACCGTCAATCATGACAGTTGTATTCTTGCCGACTCTCCTAGACTCCCGTGACCATTCTTGCGCAATGCCATCATAGCCTTTGGACTCTTTGACCTTGCTGTGTCTCTTTCCCTGAAAGATGCGTGACTCTACCTGCTCTATCTGGGACAGCCACTCCTTCTCATCCTCTTCCTTGACAGAGGCCCCGGCTTGCGTCTGCTCAGCAACATGTATATCAGCTGGTCTGTCCTTACACTTGTCTAACATGGTCGCCCAATCCCACCCAAGCATCTCGTTGATGTCAAGCTCTGGGCGAGCTAGTGTCTGGGCGCCTCGTCGCATGATGGACATCAGCTCCCCGGTCCCCAACGACGGCATTTCGTCGTCTTCCTCTTTGAATCTACCGCCTGGACCTTTCTTCTTCGGCTTCGACGCCGACTGTAAATGGAGATCTCTCATAGACTCGGTAACTTTTGCTGAAAGGTAAAGCTTTTTCTGAATTCTGCCCATCATCTGCTCCTCCACCGTGCCTTGAGTACAAAGCTTGTACACTGTGACAGGATTGACCTGCCCTATGCGGTGTGCACGAGCCTCAGCTTGGAGCATAATCTGCGGGTTCCAGTCTTGGTCCAACATGATAACGTCTGATGCCGTAGCCAGGTTGATACCCAAACCCCCAGCACGTGTTGATATTAGCATGATGCGATACTCCGACTCTGGTTTATTGAACATCCTTATCCCAAGGTTCCGTCTGGCACGTGAGGTACGCCCATCAAGTCTTACATATTTGAACTCCTCCCCACCTCCACCACGGAGTACCAGGAAATCTTCGCAGTAGTCAAGCATACCGGTGAAGCCAGAGAAGATAAGAATCTTTTTCTTCTCTTTTAGAACCAGTTCATTAATGATCTTATCAAGGACAATGAACTTTGCCGAAGCACGAATCACGTGCTCACCAAGATAATATGGCTGAGGCTCTGCGTGAGGTAGGATATATGGATGATTGCAGCACTTGCGAAGTTGCATTAGGATGTTCATTAACTTCCTCCAAGCTGAAGTCTTGTCCTCGTTCTCCTGTTCCTGCTCGATAGCTTGTCGCATGATCTCTTTGCTTTCTTCCCATTCTGCCCTGGTATCGGGCTCACACGCCGAAGTATCCATGGCTTCAAGCTCCTCAATACCCTTATTCTTAAGGATAGTCAAGTCTTGCGATTCCTGCTCAAGCGCTAAAGCCTCCTTTTTGTGTGCGCCCTGGAAAAGCTCCTCAAGTAATCCTTGATCTGCGCGCGTAAGCAATCTCATATACCAGAAGCGTTGCATTGGTGTCAATGGAACATAAAGTAGGATCTCCGTCTTTGGGGGAAGGTTCAAGTTTACTCCAGGACTGTTCTTCATGCGTCTAAGCATTATGATCTCAAGCAATCGACGGGCATCATCCATGACCTTTGTGTTGACTTGACCCTTGGAGAGGTCAAAAGATGTTTTGAAAAGCTCGGCTGTCTTTTCAACGAAAACTTCTGGATAAAGCCAATGGAGTAAAGCCCACAGCTCCACCAAGTTGTTTTGCAAAGGTGTCCCAGTGAGTATTAGACGGTACTCAGCCCCTAGTCCCTGCAATGCCTTAGATATCAAGCTGAGATCATTCTTGATCTTGTGACCTTCGTCTAAAACAACATAGCTCCAGACGAAGGCCTTCTTGAACCAGCCTTGCTCCGCTAAGAAACCTTCATATGTGGTCACAACAAGGTCGATACCGCGCTCATCGGTTCCACTATCCGGGTCAGACACAAGGTCAATAATTGGCTTGCCTGAAGCCGTACGACGATCATTTTTCTTCTTGCGCGCAGTCCTCGTTTGGTTTCCATAGTTGTCGATCTCGCCCACTGCGATTTTCTTCAGGCGGTCACGCTCCTGCATTGACCCATGAAACCTCAAAACCTTGAGGCCTGGTGTCCACTTTCGCGATTCTGCCATCCAAGAGCTGAGGACACTGAGAGGACACACCACAAGACATGGTCGATTCTCGGTGTTCGAACCCTCTTTGGTGTGCTCTTTAAGGTATTGGAATAGAGATAATGTCTGCAAAGTCTTGCCAAGACCCATCTCATCTCCCAAGATACCAGAGACGCCATTCCTATGCAGGTGAACGAGGAAGGATAAACCCAGTAGCTGGTAAGGCTTCATGGTGGCCACAACCCTGTACAATAATTAGCTCTATCAACTGGAACAGGTACAATCTCTGTCTCACCCTTTGGGTTGTTCACTAAGCACCTCATATGGGATACTTAGATCGCTGGCTCCCGTGTGCTGGCTGGCGAGGCGTTGAATGTAATTGCCTTGTGGTAGTAGCGGTAGGAAAAGATCCTGCTTTGCGATCAAGAAGTTCGCTCTCTTGCCCGCTGTTTCCGTTGCTATTTGGTCTCTGACTTCGTTCCGCGCTGTCTTAGGCACAGCCCCAAGAATAGCCTTTGACTTCTTGGAGGCGGGTCTATAGTGCTTTGTCTTTCTACCGACACGCTTATCTCCGTTCTCTAGGGCCCGAAGCGAGAGGTGTAGGTCTTTATGCTGGCGTAAGGCGTGGCCTGCAGTGGAAAGTCGAGCTGGCGGTGTTTCTGGTAGTTCAGTCTCTTCAAACTCATCTTCAAGATTGATGATATGCAGTGAAGGTTTCTCAGGGGAGGAGAACGTAGAGTCAGGCGCTGGTGAACCGCCGGCATCCTCTGAATCGCTTGAGATTTCATAAGAGATCTGCGCTTTGTTGCGAAGACCACGCTTGGTCTCCATTCTTATGGGAAATTCTTGAGGTGAGACAGGTTGTTGAGATGGTGATTTCTTGGGCTGCGCCTTAGGTGAAAAGGCGGCGAGGACTTCAGATGCAGTTCGTAACTTCGATGGGGAATGGTGGGAGACCGCAGGTTGTGAATTGCGTAGAGGACTAAGGGGTGATGATAGTTGATCTAGCGGCAGTACTGGCCATTGTGATTCAGGTGGGGCCGGTTGCATCGATAGGACAGCTTAGACTCTGTTCGGTGGTGTCAATGCAAATGATGTATATCTGAGAAATGAGCTGACGGGGAGGCTAAGAATTTATTTCAGGAGGTCATATGCGACATCTATGCAATGTAGTCTGTGCTCGCAATGAATCGACTACAGCCAAGTACGATTTGCTGAGCGATCAGTGATTGAATAAGAACGGTGTCGAAGCAAAAGGGAAGTTATCGTGGAGGTGAATTCCTCCTTGACCACGAGGCGCTTGAACAAAAAGTCGCGTCAGAGGCAAAATCTATTTTTCGCGTATCTTGCCGTGGCTCCCGCACCATCGTTTTAGCCCCCACCCCTTTATCGTGTCTCCGCAAACGTCTAGACCCTGCACAAGCTACAACTATTCAGGGCAAGCTCTTCTCAGGAACACTGATTGGGAGGAGTCCTATTGATGGGCTCTTCCACGCACATCGCTCAAGAGCTCCTTCAACAAGCCCATCCACCTGAAGCCGCTGCCACCATCTTCACAGAAAAAGTCCTTCATAAACCTTTACACCTCCGCCCAACTTCCCCAGACCCAAGCTCCCAGGATGCTCGCGCCAAACGCCGAATACAACGTCTTCGAAAGAAGGAGAAAAATCAACGTCGCCAGAAGCCAAAACCCTTATCTGCCAAAGAAAAACGAGTGACTGGCATTTACGATATTCCTGATGAACAAAAAAAGTATGAGATCTACGCTCCATTGTACAGGATGTGGTTAGGGTATATGTGCGAAATTCTCGGCATAACAGAGAACGAGAAGGCTTTCGTAACGGCCCAAAGTGCTGGCGGCAAGCTTGCAACTGCGGACTACCATGGGGCGAAGGTCACTGTGGTAAGGAGCAGGTGTGTGAGCATGGTTGGGCTGACCGGGATTGTGGTTCGAGATACCAAATTTACCTTCCAGATCATAACGAAGAAGAACGAACTCAAGAGTGAGTATATAGCTGCTCTGAAGAACGGAATAATGCTGTAGCTGACTAGTCATAGCCATACCGAAAAAGCACACAGTGTTTCGCTTTGACATCCCGCAACGCATGGTCGGAGCAGATGATAGCAAGCAGTCCAAGGGACAGACTGAAGCAGAGATTCAGCCTCTTCCCAATCTCGTCTTCGAGCTTCATGGGTCACAATTCGAACATAGGGCTACGGATAGGGCAACGAAGAAGTTTAAGCAGAAGCATTTGTCTGATCTATGAAAACCAGCCTCTATTCTAGGTTTATGTGTCCTCGCTCTTATGGAATATATCCAACTTTGGCCGAAAGTAGATCTAATCGGATGTTGTCAATGAGCCTGACGGTCGTTGTCCCTCCGCCAAGACCTGTATCCTCACCCTCACAAGGGTCTTCAATAGGCAACATTTTGATCGCGCCACTCAGAATAGCTCCCCTCTCTGCCGTCACCTCTTCCGACTCGTCCAGTGTATCCGGATCTGCTATTGAAATATAATCAACTTCGAACAAGGCCCGCTGGTGTTTTGGTAAAGCCTTTTGCTGCTTTTGAACCAATAACAGCTTGTCCATTGCTGCATTGTACAAGTATTTCCTCTGGCGGGCACCTCTAGCGAAGACTTGCTGGACCTCCTTAAAGGAATCCAAAAGCACGAGTGCCACTTTGCGCCTTCGTTTCCCAAGGTATACATTCCGAGAACTCATTGCCAAGCCATCCGACTCCCGAATTGTAGAGCCCACACGCACTTCCGTATTGATGTGGAAGTCTTGCACCATCCGCTTGATTACAAAGGTCTGCTGAATGTCCTTCTGCCCAAAGTACACCTTCTCGGGCTGTACTATGTTCAATAGCTTCATGCAGACCGTTGCAACCCCTCTGAAGAAAACGGGCCTTGAGGTACCCTCCAATCTGGTTGACAGCGGTGTGATAGTCACGAACGACCCTTGGCCGTCGATCTCGGAAGTAGGAGGCGCACTGGGGTACATTTCTTCCGTACTAGGCATGAAAACGGCAGTGATTTGGCCGAACCGACCGTTTGTACTGAATTCATTTGAGAGAGCCTGAAGCTTGATTTCATCTTCGGGCCAAGTTCGCGGATAGGAGCTGAGATCCTCATTTTTGCCAAATTGTGTAGGATTGACGTATATTGAGACGTAGACTTGGTCATTCTCCTTTGCAGCTTGCCGAATCAAAGCGAGATGACCCTCGTGGAGAGCGCCCATTGTGGGCACGAAACCCACACTCTGCTTTGCGAACAATGCATCACGACGTAGAGAGCGGAGGCTCGCTACCGTCAAGACGCTCGCGAAGGTTTTCGGTTTGTGGCCTGTAAATTGCTGCAAGATCCGTCGGGACATAGCAGGGAGAAAACAATGGATAAGGCAACTGGTGTAGCTTATTATTCATGCTCCAAAGATTGATGTGGGTTCAGACAACACTCTCGGAAGGAACTCCTTCTAAAGCCGAGCTGGACATTAAAGCGAGCGATTGCCCGCATAGTGAGTCGATTTGCGTTCATGTTGCGGTGAGTAAGCCGCCGGTGTGGTCGTGATGGAGACTGCTGCGTTGACAGGAGTATCGCGCGAGAAACTTCAATAAAACTAGCCGGTTAAACCTCGCTTGATACTATGCATGTTCGACACACCAATCGGCTTTCTTAATAGACTTCTCCTGCTTGAGCGTGCAGAGGACGCTCCAGGCATCATCATGGCTGACGATGGCCTGTTGATGAACTTTGCTCTTGGTGATGATTTATTGGGAGTAAAATCAGTCTTCAAAGGCGGCCGTTGGAAAGACAGACTTCAAGCGAAGAAAAGTCTCCAGCGACGGAAGAAGGGTGATAATAGTGGGAGCAAAGCACTCACAGGGAGTAATGCGGTTCCTACGAAGCCGAAGGGGGTATTGGATGACCAGGTCCCCAGACCAGCAAAGAAGCAAAGGCTCAATGGCACCAACCCTGTGTCCAACCAGACCTCGACCAAACCGAAGGAGGTGGTCTCCTCTCTCTTCACCTACAACCCCAGCTCAAAATCCTCAGCTTCTACGCAAACGCAACCCGAACAAGTCCCCGCTCCAGAGCCTTCAAACGCTCCCCTTCCAGCCAGCGCATCCCCGTTCACCTCCCTCGGCCTCTCACCTTTTCTCTCTACCCACCTGACACAGAATCTCTCTCTCACTGCGCCAACCGCAATACAAAAAGCAGCTATTACGCAACTTCTTCGAGAAGCCTCTGATGCTTTCATCCAAGCTGAGACTGGCTCCGGGAAAACCCTTGCATACCTCTTGCCGATTTTACAGCGCATTCTGACGCTTTCCAACCCTTCCTTGGAAAGTTCTCCAACTAGTGGAGATAAAGCCAGAAAGCTGGATCGCTCATCTGGCCTGTTTGCCCTCATCCTGGCTCCTACTCGCGAATTGACACACCAAATATCTTCTGTCCTCACTCGTCTACTGCGACCGCTACCATGGCTTGTCGCTGGTACAGTAACGGGTGGCTCTACCAAGAATCATGAAAAATCTCGGATACGAAAAGGGATCAATATACTCATCGCTACTCCCGGGCGTTTGGCGGACCATTTGGAGCATACAGAGGCATTAGACATGAGCAGTGTGCGATGGTTGGTACTTGATGAGGGTGATCGGCTGATGGAGTTGGGCTTTGAAGAGGAAATTAAAGACATTGTAAAGAGGCTGGAAGAGGCGCAAGGCAAGAAGAGGCCGGGGAAGGTAGATATAGTGGGATTGCCAGAAAGGAGGACCACGGTGTTGTGCAGTGCGACTATGAAGATGGGTGTTCAGAAATTGGGCGAAATCAGCTTGAAAGATGCCGTGCATATCAAGGCTGATGCGGCGACTCCACAATCTACAGCAACACCACAAGGCGTCGTTGAAGAAAGGCAACAACAGAAGGATAAAGCATTCTTAGCCCCAGCCCAATTGAAGCAGTCGTACATCGTGGTTCCTCCGAAGCAGCGACTAGTTACACTTGCAGCATTACTCAAGCGTACATTTGCCAGAAAGGGCTCAGTCATGAAAGCGATTGTTTTCCTCTCCTGTGCTGACAGCGTGGATTTCCACTTCGAAATCTTCACCAGAAAAGAAGCCCAGCCACCAAAGGAGACAAGCTCTTCACGCCAGAATACCCAAAGCAATGACAAGTCTAGCAAAGCAGAAATTCAAGATACTTCGCTCTTAAGAGAAAGCTCGAACAAAGCGAAATCGACAAAGCAGAAACCTGACCTGTCTACCATAGCCCCAGCTCCCACCCTGGCATCATCTTCCAACCCAGACCTCAAGCTCTACAGACTTCACGGCTCCCTCGAACAAAAGATCCGCACCGCAACCCTTCAATCCTTCACCCGCTCAACAGACCCTTCCATCCTCCTCTGCACAGACGTCGCCTCCCGTGGCCTCGATCTGCCAAACATAGATTTAGTAATCGAATACGATCCCCCTTCTCCTCCGACGACCATCTACACCGAGTGGGAAGAACAGCCCGAGCAGGCAAAGAGGGACAAGCATGCTGTTTCCTAATGCCGGGACCAGAGGAAGGGTATATTTCCGTGCTAGCAGAGTGTGCGGGGGAGGGGCTCGTAAAAGGTGAAGGAGCCGAGGACGTGCTTAGAAAAGGGTTCACGAACATCAGTAAAGATAAGAACAATGCAATATCCACCAGTGCTGGCGCAAAGTGGGATGACCGGGCAACAGAATGGCAGCTCGAAATAGAGCGATGGATCATCGACGACAAACGCGCTGGCGACATGGCAAAAAAGGCTTTCATCAGCCACGTCAGGGCCTATGCCACGCATGTAGTCAAAGAGAGAAGCATGTTCGATGTGAAAGCTCTGCACTTGGGCCACTTAGCCAAGGCTTTTGCATTGAGAGATCGCCCGGGGAATATGGGGCGGGGAAGTTCATCTTCAAATGCGAAATCCGGAAGACGGGGTCAGAGTGATGAGAAGAGGAGGAGTGGTGGTGATGGCGCTGGTACCGGTGACAGTGATGGAAAATCATTGCATCGAGCTGATGATTTCGATGGGCCTGCCAGCACCGATGGACAAGACGCCGCTCGCAAAATGCGCGCGAAGATGAAAGAACAGGCTATGGCTGGAGCGAGTGAATTTAATATCGGTTGAAAGATATGAAATTAGTAGTGCCAGAACAAGATGGAATATACCCATCCCATGCCAGATGGAGCGCTCACATACCCTTTGCTCATGCTAAAATACCCTCACGCCTCGTTCATGAAATGCATGCATGCATGCTGAAGCAAACCAACCATTAAGTCTCGTGCGCTAATTATGAATGAATACCCTTCTCCCTCCAATGCAGGAAATGCATGGGGGAATATAAAATGCAATGATTAAATGCTCGCTGGGAAATGAAGAATCGTTAATAGATATCCCACAGTGATACCTTCCCATCCTTAGCCCCGATCGCTAACCAATGCGTACTTCGTGCTTTTTCATCGCGTCGCTGCTGGACACTGGTAACCACTCCGCTCTGGCCTATTGGTGGCGGCGCAACTTCATTTGACGTTGATGTTGACGTCGAGGCCTCCACCACCGCACCCTCATCCCCTTCCTCGACTACACTTACCTCCGCTACCTTACCACAGCGCGGCCCCACCTCCGCGAAAGCCGTAGCATAACATCCTGCTCCACCACCCCACTTCAAAACCGCGACTTCCTTCATCGTCTTCCCCGAATACACCCTCCCGGCTCCATCCCACCCCGCTGTCGCAAATACTTTCCCATCATTCCTGTAACTGCACCCTTGCTGCCCAGAATGTTTCGTCGGCACGGTTTTGATAGGTTTCATTTCGGTGTTCCAGATGGATTTGGCAGTGGGGAAGGGATGGCGGGATATGTTGGCGTCGGCGGAGGTGGTTAGGTAGGTTGTGGAGGGCAGGGGTGATAGAGCGAGGGAGAGTACTACATGGGGGGCGGCGTGGTCAGAGAAAGAAAGAGTCTAAGCGTGGATGAGGAAGGTTTTATGGGCTGGGGTAGTGGAGGGGTAGATTGGTTGGGAAGGGAAGGGGAAGTTGGCTATTCTGGGCGGGCAGACTACTAACCTGGTTGGGTGTGCGGCTTTGCAGAGTAGAGCCTTTGAAAGGCGGCCGCGGGGTCGTTCTGGATGAAGACCATTGTATGTCCAGATTCGTAGCCGGCGGCGACTTGGATGCGGGTCGTTTCGGCTTGGATGGCTATGGCCATTACCATGCCTGGTCGAAACTTGGGGATTAGCGCGCGCTCTATGCCTAGAATTTACAACTCACCTGTGGTGACGGATCGATCTGCGCCAATGTTGGCTGCTCGAACTTGTGTTGGGAGTTGGTATATATCAATCTGTTTTCAATGTTAGCATCGATATAAGATGTGGTTCATTTCAGGGACTGAGAGAATGTGCCAACTTACGCCACCGGAGTCGATGGTGTTCGGTACAGCAATGAGAATTGGATCTGGGACTCTATTGTCTTTTATAGCTTTTTGAGTCGATAATATTTGTGGCATGCCATCGCGGCACATAGCAAAAGGACAGAAATTCAGAGTATTGACACTCAATGCATACAATAGCCACGGATGCCTGTGTGGTACGTCATTTGCATCAACCGGGAGCGTTTTGTCTAACGCAGCTTCATCTTCCTCATTCAGCTTCCAAACAATGAGCTTGTGATCTCTGCCATGCCTAATGGTACCTTTGATGAGCCAACGTGACATTAAAGACCTTCTAGCTGTAGACGTACGTTATGACTCGATCATAGCCCCACGATCCAACCCCTAGAATTGCACTGCCGTGGGCTCTCCAGACTGCTACAGGCCTTTTAAAAGCGAGATTCCATGAGACAATCCACCCATCCGCATCTGCTGTGAGTAGCCGAGCATTGCCTTTGGTGAAGTGTAGAGCGTGTATTTGAGCAGCATGCCCTCGGAGGACGAATGCAGGCTGTGCTGGGGGCAGCCGATCTGAAGCCATTGCTATGGTGTAGGACAAGAACGCTGACTTCTGATTCTTTACGTAGATGATAATTTTTGGAAGAAGAAGCAAGTCAATGCAAGGCTGGACATGTTGAGGTACACCACGGTGACAGTGGGCCTTCTCACCTAGGATCTGAAAGGATTGGGGTAGTAATCACAAAGCAGCAACTTCACATGTGAGAGCCGAGAAACATGCATCCACTTCTCTGACTGGTGGCATGCCTGTGCCAGCTCAGCAGCTCAGCAACGAGGTACGAAGCCATTCCTTTACCCATATTCTCGAGCCTCGGCAACGCAGAATATGAGTGAGAAGCCTCGGAAATACTGGCGGCAAAATAGGAAGCTTACTGGTCAATTCCAATGCGGCCACAAGGTAGTGACCCAAGTACCGTTGAACGGGGTAGTCACTACGCAGGGAGTCACATCTGATTCCAATTCCACGCGTTGGTGTCAAGCTCTTTGTTCGGCGACGATGAGCTGCGAGCGTACCTATTATATCCTACCCAATGGGTTTTTGCGGTGTTGCAAAGTGGATCGGTAGTGCTTCTCTACTCCCGGCCCAGCACTACCCAGCCGACTCCTGCACCTCCCTGCACTTGCCGTCAGCGGCGGGTCTAGATCATTGACGGCTCTCAAATTGGCGAGGACATGGCATCGGCCGACTGTGAACGAGAGTGATCGCTGATTCCTACATCCTCTCATTATTTTTATTTTTCCTATTGTAACTTACGACACCTTTTGGATGCTATACAAGAATATATCTGCTCGAATCCCATATCCAAGTCACTTCGGTACTAACTGCTCCATCGTCGAGTTGAAATCAGCCGCTATCGTCAGTGTCCGGCTGCGGCCCCCAAAAGCTGCAATTTTCGGCTCCCTTTGGCCCTAGATCTCGATACGACGAGCTGGGTCCCGGCGGGCGATCCCTCGCCTACGATTTCCCCCCTAAACCTCCCACCAAACGCTTCGTCAGTCGTCAATCCACCGTGTAAGCTTCCAGGTTGTTGTATCCCCTACCAACTTCTGCTCGTCTGGAGCGAATTTGGCGGTGAGGCTGTCGACTCGGGACTCAGGTTCGCATCCCCGGCTGCTTGCTGGGTTCACTACTGACGCCGATGCCCCTGTAGTCGTACCAGCCTCCCGGCCGAACACCCACGACCCCACCCCCTTGGGCACACGCGACAGGGTGCATGACCACTTTGCATCCTAATTCACTCAATGGCAAGCACCAGTACCGCTTCTACAGTGCCTTCAGATGTTGCAGCTGCTGCTGCTGCTGCCGCCGCCGCTGCGAAGCCCAAGCGAGTTCGTACTGGATGCTTGACCTGCAGAGAACGTCACCTGAAATGCGACGAGGGAATACCTGACTGCCAGAATTGCAAGAAGTCAAACAGAGAATGCAAACGGGGTGTGCGTCTAAACTTCATCGATACCACAATCAGAACACCTCCAATCACCCCTCCGACCGAAGAGTGGGACGTCAACTTCCTGGATGAATCTCGTGAGATAGCTTCCGAGTACCGAGGAGGCTTGAGTCGCTACGCAGCTCTTGGACCTGACGCCGACGCAATAGCTAAGGAGGAGCCTGCCTTCGATTTCTCTGAAGCTATGATACAGGCACCCGTTCTCGCCCATCAACAACTACCATCACAGCAACCCTTCCCACAAGCTACAATGGATGGATACCCCCCACCAATCCCAATGCAGGAACAAGGTCAAGATCCACATCAAAGGCATGGTTCCGTCAACTCGGACTCAACTTTTTCAAGCCATACAATAGGTGCCACCTCCGTATCTTCATACAACAACAAACAAACATTAACTCCGCCAAGCGAAACCCGCGAAACCCTAACCGACTCCGAGGAATTGTTGTTCATGCAAGTCTTCGTGGAAGAAGTGGGCATATGGATGGATAGCATGGATCCGTACAAGCATGTAGGTGGAGCGTTTCGAACGTGTCCAGATGTAGGCTGACGAAGTAGTTCTCTCGCCTTCTTCCATTTGACTCCTTACAAGAACCAATGTTACTTAATGCGTTCCTTGCCTGCGGTGCTCGACATCTCATCCTCGTAAACCCAGCATATCAGGAAAACAAAGCTTTACATTATTACGACTCGGCGACAAGAATATTGCTCAGGCAACTACAGAATCCCTATCGCGATACCGTTATATGCGCTACGACAGCTGTTATTCTAAACGTTTACGAAATTATGTGTGAGAGAGCTCTACAACGGATGAACCATATCGCTGGCGCTCGTGCTCTTATCAAAGAGTGTGGTTGGAATGCTCAGACAACTGGCGTTGGGGGCGCATGCTTCTGGCTGAATGTGGGGATGGAACTGCTCAGCTGCCTCCACTTCAATTGGCAGGTAGCGTGGAATCCAGATGATTGGGGCCTTGACATGGACTTTTCACGACCGACCGGCCCCGGACGTGAAGAAATTTGGACGTATAGGATCATGTGGATATTAGCAAAAGTTGCTAATTTCAGAGCTTCGACGACACCAAGGCTCTCTGACCCACCACAAGACCATATGAGAATTCATGGCCGATACGAAGAATGGAAGAGACTAAAGGACTGGTGTGATGCCTGGGATAGCAGCATACCGCGGACAATGCAACCATTAGGGCGCTTATACCCCTATCAGCAGCCTTCAAAGTCTTTGTTCCCCGAAGTTTGGTAGGTGTTGAGGGACCCAATGGTTCCTGTTTCTTTGCTGATGTAAACAGGTTGGTCAAACGCGCTACAGTTGTCGCGCGAATGTTCTACCATACGGCGTTGATCGTGTTGGCGCAAACCAACCCAATGATGGTTATGAACCAGCAAGATATGCAGGACATGCAAGAAATGCAAATGCACAACGCGCGTGAGTGCTGCGGTATCATTGCTCACGTCAAAGACCGGTAGGTGATAGTAAAAGCTCGCGGTTCGAAATCATTCACTAATACTGGAGAAGTGGTGTTGCAAGTGTAGCTCTCCGCTCCATCCACCATGCTGGCGAATGTCTCGTCAACCGAGCCGAGCAAGAAGAAGTTCTCACCATTGTCAACAAAATTCATAAAGAGACTGGCTGGCGTATACAATTCGTCATTGATGATCTGATCAAGAAGTGGGGTTGGAACGAACACAACTTCGACCAGCAAGAACAGCAAATGCCCACTATCATGGCTCAACAACCTTCCATGGTCAGCCAACCGAACTATACTTCCCAATTCCAGCAACAAACCCAGAGCATCTCAAGTTCGTTACCACCAGCGCCGCCCATCAAATCCATGCCGCCTATGCCGAAGGCTGGCATGGTCAATCCCGTGCTTGCTAAAGCCGACTTTTCCCAACCCATTCATCCGTATCAGAGCTACTATGTTGCGCCTAATCACCATCCTGCGGGTCAGAATCAATTCAATCACTACTAATTGCAACGACGTGACATGTCTTGACAGCAGTTGTTTCCATTAAGAGAAGGATCCAGCTTTGATATTATTGATGCACGAAGACACGATCCGTTCAATCTTGCGGATATTTGCTTTCTAACACCGCAGACCACCCGACCACAAAGTGATCGCTTTTGGACCTGTACACTTCATTTGCTCGCAACCTGTGAGAATTTAGGGTTTTTGGGGATGTAGACTTACGAGTTGTTACACCAGCGAGGCGTTGACATGGGGGCAAGGAAAAGTAGCGTGCTGATTCCTTGTATTACAATGTGGCGAACGTTACGATGACTGCTCTACTTACCTGTGTCGTTAATAATAGTAATGTGACGATGGCGCAATACCGGATAGACGATCATGCCCGCTGCAGATGCTTGATGGGAACAGTGATGGCTGGATCCATAGCAATCAACCAATTTTATTTTGTCCTACGAGGAGTCCATCCTGGAAATTTTCGAAAGCATCATTCGACAAGCTCAATGGCACGAGTCATGTGAGTCTGCGCTATAACATTGTGGCATAGGGTACCTTCCTTCTTGAGCAGTCATGCCTTATTAGCCGCTGGTCGTAGCCTAATGTGCTGCAGGGTAGAATCTAAGCTGGTCGGTGAGATCTCCGCCGGGAGGATGCGGGGAAAAGTGACGTTTTACCTGATCTTCCCTCTCCAGCAACCACGCTGACCAGTGGATAACTTTCTTTGAGCTCTCTGGGCATGATGTCTGTTCTCTCCTCGCAGGAAGGTCTGCCGTTCTGGGTACGTAATGTCATCGATGCTCGCGGTAGGTACACGCTCGTTTCGCGGAGATTTAATATTCGCCTCTACCATCATGCCGATTGGCATGGTCATCCTCCAGGCTTGGTCCACAAACAAAAGGAAAGATGGCTCTCCAGAAGGTCCTGACATTGTTCGTCCTCTCGATACTTGCCTTGCACACTGCTGCCCTGGCTGCGGGAGGGAGACCTCATCCATTGATCAAACCCTACAAGCGTCAGGCATTGCAAGACATCGTCACGTGGGATGAGTACTCCATTTTCGTACGAGGCAAACGGGTGCTTTTCTACAGTGGCGAATTTCACCCCTTCCGTCTACCAGTTCCCAGCTTATGGCTAGACATTTTCCATAAAATCAAAGCGCTCGGCTATAGCGGCGTCTCTTTCTATTCCGACTGGGCATTGCTTGAAGGACAAGCGGGAAATTTCACAGCAGAAGGAGTCTTCGCTTTCGAACCTTTCTTTCAAGCGGCCAGTGAAGCAGGGGTGTACCTCTTAGCAAGACCGGGACCATATATCAATGCCGAAGTCTCGGGCGGGGGATTTCCGGGCTGGCTGCAGAGGACCAAGGCAGTCCTACGAACACCAGCCTACCTCAATTATACAAACAACTACGTTTCACATATTGGTGCAATCATTGCGAAAGCTCAAATTACGAATGGAGGGCCAGTTATTCTGCTACAGCCCGAGAACGAGTACTCGAATGCTACTAATGTTACGCTCTTTCCCAACCACGAGTATTTCGCGGCAGTCGAAGAACAATATAGACAAGCGGGGATCGTTGTTCCGTTCATTAGCAATGATGCAGGTCCTAACGGTTACTTTGCCCCTGGAAATGGCACCGGAGCGGTTGACATCTATGGCCATGACAGCTATCCTTTGGGCTTTGATTGTGCCAATCCAACAGTGTGGCCGCAAGGGGCCTTACCTTTAGATTTCCGGACATTGCACGAGCAGCAGAGCCCCACGACTCCTTACTCTCTGGTTGAATTTCAGGGGGGATCTTTCGACCCATGGGGAGGCACGGGATTTGCTAAGTGCGAACAGCTGCTCAATGAGCAATTCGAGCGAGTATTCTACAAGAACGACTTCAGCTTTGTCGTCACCGTGTTCAACATTTACATGACTTACGGGGGCACTAATTGGGGCAACTTAGGATATTCAGGGGGTTACACGAGTTATGATTATGGTGCTGCTATTGCTGAAAACAGGACAGTCTCCCGGGAGAAGTACTCTGAAGCCAAGCTAGAAGCCAACTTTCTGATGGCTTCCCCAGCTTACCTGACTGCTGTTCCTACCATGAATGGCACCAACGGCAGCTTCGTCAACACTAACCTTATCGCTACAACGCCTCTCAAAAGCAACTTGACTGGCTTCTATGTGATTCGACATGCTTACTATAACAGCACAGCCTCAACGAACTATCGACTGAATGTTGCTACCAGCCAAGGAAGTGTCAGCATTCCGCAACTGAGCTCAACTTTAACATTGAATGGTCGTGATTCCAAAATTCACGTGACCGACTATGACATGAACGGAACAAATTTGCTCTACTCCTCTGCTGAGATATTCACATGGTAAGCCCATCTCTACCAGTCATGTTGACAGGTCTAATCGCCCGTAACAGGAAATCATATGGCTCGAGAACAATCCTAATTCTTTACGGCGGTGCAAACGAAACTCACGAAGCTGCCTTCACAACTTCCAGCAATGCCTCAATTGTCGAAGGCGGTGGAGTAGAAACGCAATCGAGCTCTGGGTCGTTGATTCTAAACTGGGCCGTGACCCCTGCTCGAAAGGTTGTACTGATCGGACAAGATCTCTTAGTCTATCTTCTAGGTATGTTGTAAGGAATAGAAGCTGCACACTTCAAGCTAAAAGCACATACAGACCGGAACGAGGCATATAACTACTGGGTCCTTAATCTGCCGAATGAAGCTCCTGTGTACAACTTTACCGACTCCTCCAACACTGCCGTAATTATCAAAGCAGGCTACCTTCTTCGCACAGCCGCCATCGTCAGTCAGACGCTGTCGTTGACTGGCGATGTCAACGAGACCACCTTGATTGAGGCTGTGGGTGCTCCGTCGTCTGTTTCAGCTTTGAGCTTTAACGGGCAGGCATTGCCTTCAAGCCAGACCAGTTATGGAGTCTTCACCGCCAACGTCACCTATGATTCTCCGGGCATCCCCCTGCCCAACCTAGGTAGTCTTACTTGGAAAGTCATTGATAGTCTCCCCGAAATCCAATCGTCTTATGACGATTCTGCTTGGACAAATGCTGATCATACATCGACTGAGAATCCTCGCAATCTCACAACACCTACAAGCCTTTATGGAAGCGATTACGGTTATAATACTGGCAATCTATTGTTCCGAGGCCATTTTACCACAACCGGTACCGAAGATCAGCTCACCCTAAGAATCCTAGGAGGCCTAGCTTTTGGATATTCTGTCTGGCTAAACAGCACTCTCCTTGGTTCTTGGCCGGGCATAAGTATCGACCAAGACTACAACCAGACACTGAGCGTTCCCAAATTCCCTGCTGGCCAACCAGCCGTGATTACTCTCCTGCAAGACAACATGGGGTTGGACGAAGAAAACTTGGTTGGTTCGTCGGATATGAAGACGCCGCGAGGTATCCTGTCATATTCATTATCTGGCCATGCTGCAACAGATATCAGCTGGAAGATCACTGGCAATCTTGGGGCGAGAATTACATCGACAAAACGAGAGGACCATTGAACGAAGGCGGCTTGTACGCTGAGCGGCAAGGTTATCATTTGCCCGATCCTCCAAGTAGTGATTGGGCTGCAAGTAAGCCCACTGATGGTATCAGTAGCGCAGGCGTTGGCTTCTACACCACAAATTTTGACCTTGATTTGCCTGCTGGTTATGATGTTCCTTTATCGTTCCAGTTCACAAACAGCACCACAAATGGTACTACTGTGCCGAATTATAGATCGCAGCTGTATGTCAATGGCTATCAATTTGGAAAATATGGTATGTTGCTTCGCTAGTTAGAGAAGATTATGTGCTGACATCTTTAATCCACAGTCAATAATATCGGGCCTCAAACTTCATTTCCAGTACCGGAAGGTATCTTGAACTACCACGGGGTAAATTATATAGCTCTGTCGTTATGGTCGCTCGACGCTGGAGGAGCGAAAGTAGAAGACCTGCAGTTGATATCCGACACCGTGATACAGTCAGGCTTCGGACCGGTAGAACTCTCACCCATGCCCGCTTATACACCAAGACCAGGGGCTTATTAGTTTATGATTCCGTGGACAAAGCATTGCACGAGACCGGGTCTACAAGATAGATAGTACCTAGAGAGCCCGTATTAACTTCCAGTCTTGAAGCAAATCATCAATCTCGTAATCCCAGTGCCTTCGAGAAGCTGCGCCATTCATTTGTCCGGCAAAGTCTAGCAAGGTAGCAATTATATAGGGTAATCCTCAGGCCGAAGTTGGTTTGTTTCCATTCTTGTTTCCCCGCTGCGCAGCCGACACAACCTTATGATAGGGACCCACGATAGGGATCCACGATAGGCTTAAACCTCAACGCATATCCGGTATCGCGTACAGTTGCGATAGTAGACGACAACCAACTAATGATTGGCCTTCTATCCTTAAGTCCTTGAGGTCTCCATGTTCTTACGTGCTCGCTTACATGAACAGTCAGCTGTTTGTTGTGGCGGTTGACCGACGAATGCAGTAGCGCGCCACATCATCACAGTCGCTGGACATTTTTCCCCACAAGGGTATGCAACCTGCTTCGCTGTTTATTGCTCCGCTTCAATAAGACGCACGAAGCACCGCCACTTACTCGGTCGATAGATTTCAGCTTTCGGAGCGTTATCCGGAAACATCCTTTGGCGGGGGGCCACGAGCGAGAAACACCGTCAAGGCTATTTCGCCTTCCTCAACATCCTGCCCTCTCAGTGTTCATCTGCCGCCGGGAAGGCGAGAAATAATTCAAGATGAACGACGACGACCTCATCAACCAAGTGTACCGGAAGATCGAGAGGGAGAAGGTGCTTATCAATGCCGCAAACAACATGCGCCAGTCCTCGAATCCGCAAGTCCAACAAAGCTTGGATTCCCAGATACGAGAGTCAAGGAAAGGCATAGACTATTTGGAAGAGCGGATGAGGGAACTACAGATGCGAAGAATGGAAGCTCAGGGTGCTTCAGGCAGTAATGGTGGACCGCAACCGCCTGCACATGGTGGGATGTCACCCCAGCAAAGAAATGCTAGGAACGCACAACAGGTAGGCCTGCCCACTTCTCCACCGAAAGATGGCGGGACTGGATATATGCAGGATGGTGGTGACTACGGAAACCCTGGAAATGGGGGTTACATGAACGATATGAGTGGTGGACATGGCATGATGCCTCCGCGTGCTCCATTTGGCCCTCCTGGGCCCTCGTCAGCGATCCCAAAAGCGCGACCAAACTATACAAAACTCGGTGCGTACAACCACAGAAGTAACCTACGTGCGGACTAGACTAACAGTATTGAATAGACCTCATCAAATACGACACACCATTTCTTGGGCCTCGAATCCAGCTCATGCTGTCCCAGCTTGAGTTTAAACTGAGTGTAGAAAAACAATATAAAGATGGCGTGGAAAAGATGGTCAGGCTATACCAAGACGAAGGAGATAGGAGGAGCAGAGCAGATGCCGAAGCAAGGCGAATAGAGAGCAACCAAAAGATTCAGCTTTTGAAACAAGCTCTGAAAAGATATGAAGATCTTCACGTTGACATGGAAAGCACGAACGATGCACCAGACGGTCGGTTTGGAATGGCATTAAGAAGGGCATGTTCTAACTTTGGTGTTCAGATGACAGCTTGAATTCCCCTAATATGCGAAAACCACTCACCGGTCTTCTCTCTATGACCGTTCATGCAGTTAAAGACGTGGATCATGCAGCAACTGGGAGATTCGCTCGTGGTCCTGAGACATTCGTCATTATCAAGGTGGAAGATACGTTCAAAGTCCGCACCAAAGCTACCAGGATCGATAGATGGACCGATGAACTGCATCAAATCGAAATTGACAAAGCCAATGAAATTGAGTTAACAGTGTATGACAAATCTGGAAACCATCCGACGCCTATTGCTATGCTGTGGATACGGATATCTGATATCGCAGAAGAAATGAGACGCAAAAAGATTGAGGCAGACCTTGGAGGCGGTTGGGCTACAGCTGCTACGATGGATAATGGAGGAATAGGTGGTCGCCAGGATACAGCCTTCGGATCGTCATCTCTACAACAAGTACCAAATCGAGACCATCGAGGCTCAGGCTCGGCGGTCCCACATGCGTCATTCAACGCTTCTCAGAATCCTTCGAATCCAGGCGAAATCGATGCATGGTTTGCTTTAGAGCCTGTGGGGAGAATCCAATTAACTATAAGCTTCAGTGAGTCTTGTAATCCTTGATAAGTTCGAATATCTGACAATTTCCAGCCAAACAGACAAAGGATCGTAGGCCTTTCGATATTGGACTCAACCGTAAAGGTGCTATTCGTCAACGTAAAGAAGAGGTACACGAGTTGTACGGGCATAAGTTCGTGCTCCAACAATTCTATAATATCATGCGCTGTGCCCTCTGCGGAGAGTTCCTCAAATATTCAGCTGGTATGCAATGTGAGGATTGCAAATACACCTGCCACAAGAAGTGCTACGGGAAAGTAGTCACCAAGTGCATAAGCAAGTCCAACGCAGAAACCGACCCAGATGAGGAGAAATTGAATCATCGTATCCCCCATCGATTCGAAGCGTTCTCGAATATGGGCGCCAATTGGTGTTGTCATTGTGGTTACATATTACCACTCGGGCGGAAGAACAGGAAGTGCTCAGGTGAGGTATTGCAAATATACATCCTACTGCAAGATATTAACGGATTCTACAGAGTGCGGTCTCAGTGTACATGCACAGTGTGCCCATCTTGTGCCTGACTTTTGCGGCATGTCCATGGAAGTAGCAAACCAGATTCTTACAGTAACTCGAGAGACAAGAGCCACACGAGAGCAACGGCCTCCTAAAACCACCAACTTGAAAGACAAATCCTTAAGGACTGGGCCCCCCCGACCAGGCCCCACTCAACAAGTGTCATACAGACCGACATCAATTGAAGAGCAGCCAAGTACACCTACCACAGACCCCCGTAGATCACATGGCCAAGAAGACTTGTACACCCAGCCACAGCCTCAGCCACAACCTGCTCCTGTTCAACAACCATTTACAAAACCAAATGCTCTTGCCGCTGCAAGCAAGGCAACCAACTATGGAGGCCAGCCTCCACGACAACAACAGCCTCGACCTCAGCAGCCTCCTAGGACTGGCTCTTCTCAAGCAGCTATGGCTGCGGCAGCTGCTGTCATGGATGGTAACGGCAAGAGACAGTCGCAGTCTAGAACAAACACAGCGACAGATATTGGAAGTATGTCTGGAATTGCTGGTGCGAGTGGTTATCTGGATGAAGGACCAACGTACCCGCCTGCTCAGGCCCAACGACCTCAACAGCCCACATATAACCCTAAAGATTACGAAGGCTATGGCGGGTACCCTTCGCAGCCAGCTGCACAAACGCCAGCTGCTCAAGCCGGCTATCCTGAACCAAGCAGACCACAACAGACCTTGCCACTGGTCAAGCAACAACCGACCCCTCAAGAGGCCGCAGCTCAACAAGGTACGGGAAGACGAATCGGTTTGGAGCACTTCAATTTCCTTGCTGTGCTGGGCAAGGGTAACTTCGGTAAGGTCATGCTTGCGGAGACTAAAGCAACGAAGAAACTCTACGCGATCAAAGTGCTCAAGAAGGAGTTCATCATTGAGAATGACGAAGTCGAAAGTACGAAATCGGAGAAAAGGGTTTTCCTGATTGCAAACAAAGAGCGCCATCCGTTCTTGCTGAACCTTCACGCGTGTTTCCAGACAGAGACCCGCGTATACTTTGTCATGGAGTATATTAGTGGTGGCGATCTTATGCTGCATATCCAGCGTGGGCAATTTGGAAGCAAACGAGCCCAGTCAGTAACCGTCTGCTTTCGGGGATCATTTTGGCACTAACAACATCCAGGTTTTATGCAGCTGAGGTCTGCTTGGCGCTGAAATACTTCCATGAGAACGGTGTCATTTATCGTGATTTAAAACTCGACAACATTCTATTGACGTTGGATGGCCACATCAAGATTGCTGATTATGGTCTTTGCAAGGAGGACATGTGGTATGGATCAAGTACCAGCACTTTCTGTGGTACACCAGAATTCATGGCACCAGAGGTAAGCGAAAAAATTTCCGGCATATTAATGTCCTCTGTTGACCGGCCATAGATTCTGCTGGACAAAAAGTACGGACGAGCAGTAGATTGGTGGGCATTCGGTGTTTTAATTTATCAAATGCTACTACAACAATCCCCGTTCCGAGGGGAGGACGAAGACGAAATCTACGATGCAATCCTTGCAGACGAACCATTATACCCAATCCATATGCCCCGCGACTCAGTATCGATACTTCAGAAGTTGTTGATGAGAGAGCCAGAATTACGGCTAGGCTCGGGACCGACGGATGCGCAAGAAATCATGAGCCACGCATTCTTCCGGAATATCAACTGGGACGACGTTCGCGATAAGAAAGTCCCACCTCCTTTCAAGCCAGAAATCAAGAACCCTACGGATACTTCCAACTTTGACTCAGAATTTACGAGCGTTACACCGGTGCTTACTCCTGTTCAATCTGGTAAGTGGGAATTGTTCAAGCAAGCTAGATTGGTTTGTTGCTAATCACTCGATAGTTTTGACGCAAGCCATGCAAGAAGAGTTCCGAGGATTCTCCTACTCGGCGGACTTCATATGAGGTCAGGTAGTTTGGGCGGTGTGTCAGGTATTTGCAGCATTTCCAACCAATTTGATGGGGTCCACAGCTTGCGTTTATGGGGTATAGGGTTCATGAGGCACGTGGAAGGGCTTGGAGTGTGGTGAATGGATAGGTAGGTAACGGCTTGAGGGATTGTGGATAGTCGGGAGCAGTAGAGGCGAGGAGATTGGCATGAATTTGAAATGGTCTTCAACTCTTGAACAGCCGAGCCGAGCAAGCCAGTGCGGATTGCAAGGCCTGATAGGAATAGTTGAATCAGCATGACAACATCACTACCTGCCGATTTGAAGGGAAAAGTCGCCTTGGGTGAATGTGAACGATTGGGTGAAAGTGGCCATCGGTCACCGAGCCCAAGATTCTCCATTGACGACGACTTCGTACATATAATAAGGCAAACCCACGGCGATATCAATGAAATGAAATGGATGGAACTTCCTCCTCACCACAGTACCTCAAGCCTTACAGAAGAACAAAGGATGACAAATCCTTGCTTGTTCGGCTGGCATTCAATACTCGGCGAGTATTCGAGTGGCGAATAGATTAATCACCCATCCATATCCAGCTTAGGAGGACCTCGGCAATCTTGCTCGATCTGACCAAGCCCCCCGCCGCCCCCTCGCCGTTATCCCCCCGGCCTTCCTTCCCTATTCGCGGGCCCTAACCGTTCGATCTGGGGGAGGCTCTCCCCCAAGTTAAGCGAGCCGAGATGCCGCATCAATATTCCGCAGCCGATGTCATCACCACTGGAAGTTTGCGCCGTTTACGTGGTTCCCACTATAGCGCCCAACGCGCTCAACTCTCTCAAGATGCTTTACCTCTCATCCGCCAAGGTCCGCGCTGTGACGACAGCACCAGAGACAGGCAATCTCCTCGTGCGAGACCTCGAAGCGTGCCTCTTATCCCTCCTGCGCCCCCCCAGCCTGTGTTCCAGCCTCATCAACTTATTGCTGTGTGCTTCAACCATATGGCGGGACGGGAGTGTGAGCATTGTCGACAGATGGAGAGGGGGCTGATGGGGCAGGAGAGGCCGGATAGTGAGCTTTCTAGTGAGACGCTGGGACAGCATCATCAGCATGGTTATCAGCAGAATGAGAATCGATACAGTGGGTCAGAGGGAAATGGCGAAAAGCCGGACGATGGGGGAGAAAAGGGTGGGAAATCGCCACCACCACCTATCAATATATACGACAGGAGGTTGAGCAAATTGAGATTAGAAATGTTAGGGTTGTGGGGAAGAACAAGTAAATCTCGGTTTCTCCCAGCGCCTGCGAACGTTGAGCTGACTTACTGATAGCGCTGATACTCTGCACATTTATTCTCTGCGTTCTGAGTTTATACTGGGCTGTTCTCTACCATGTTGAGCAAAACCTCTCCTCTCTCGACGTCTTCGTAGTCGACTTCGACGGAACGCAACCACCATACACAGACGTGGCACCCCTAATCGGGCCTATGATCACCCAACAAACAGAAGAAATGATATCCTCTGGCCAATCTGGCAACCATCTAGGCTATATAACCATGTCGCCCTCCTCCTTCAACAACGACCCTCTCCTCGTCCGCCAAGCCGTCTACGACTTCAAAGCCTGGGCCGCAATCATCATCAACTCCAACGCCACCGCCCTCCTCCGCTCCGCCGTCGAAACAGGAAATTCCAGCTACGACCCCTTGGGAGCCTGCCAAATCGTCTGGGTCGAAGCCCGCGACCAAGACACCTACTACGACTATATACTTCCCTCCCTTTCCGCTCTCCAAACTACCATCCTCTCCTCCTTCGGCAAAATTTGGACCTCTCAAGTCCTCGCCAACACCTCCATTCCCCTCACCAACCTGCAATCCGCACCTCAAGCCCTGAGCCCAGCAATAGGCTTCTCGCAATTCTCTCTCCGCCCTTTCAACCCACCTGTCGTCACCCCGGCCGTCACTATCGGTCTCATCTACCTCATAATTATTGCCTTTTTCTCCTTCACCTTCTTCCTCCCTATCTACTCTAAACTCGTCACCCCTAACCCAAACCACCCGACTGTCAAGTTCTACCAGTTCGTACTCACACGCTGGGTGGGGACAGTGGCAGCGTATCTCTTTATGTCTCTCGCTTATAGTCTCATTTCTCTGGCTTTTCAAATACCGTTTTCGAACCCCTCCGCCTCAGACACTAGTGTTGCAAACAACCCGGATGCTTACGGCAAAGGCACGTTTATGGTCTATTGGATGATCAACTGGATCGGCATGATCGCCTTAGGCCTCGCTTGTGAAAACGTAGCCATGATCATCGGCCAGCCGTGGACGGCATTGTGGCTTATCTTCTGGGTCATTTCAAACGTATCAACAGCATTCTACTCGCTGGACTTGGCGCCGAAGTTCTATTACTGGGGGTATGCATGGCCGTTGCATAACATCGTGGAGGCGAGTCGCAGTCTCCTGTTTGATCTGCACAGCAGAATTGGATTGAATATTGGGGTCTTGTTTGTTTGGTGTGCTATTAATACCGCTTTATTCCCACTTGCATGTCTTTTCATGAGATGGAAGACGATGAAGCAGAAGAAAAAAGAAGCCGAGGCGAAGAAATCGTAGGCTCGAGGAGGATGTGCAGGATCGGAAGGCAGATTGTGTCGTTGAAGAGGAAGAGTCGGCGATTGTGCTCACGGGGGAGGATGGTGCGCGCAGAATTAATCTATAAACCGAAGACGCTCCCTGGCTCATTGCAAGATTTCTTAAACCTGGCCTAGAAACTCAGTCAGGCCTTTTCCTGGCATGAGATACGAACCGTACATTGCAACAACAACATGGATGGGAGGGAGCATATCCTTTAATTAAGGTAAGGGAAATTAGGGGGTTTGGAGCGCTACCTACTAAGGTAGGCTACGTACGAGAGACGATGCATCGATATACAATATATATAGACTAATCATTATTCATACAATGTCCTCTCGCTCCTCCCAATTCTCCCTACACCCTTAATTGTGTGATTTCTCATGTTGTTTACACCTACCCCTCTGGAGGGAGTTCATTTTTTATGTGAGTTCCCCTTCTGATGTAGTAGTACGTACGAGTATACTAGAAATCCTAAAACCCCCCATCAGTTTTAAGCCTTTCGCCACTATCATCCCGATAAACAATCTGATATTGACTAGTGGGTAAGCATCGGCAACTCAGGTCATCACAACACAATGAGCAGACACTATACCTATCTGAGGTTTTTTCTTTTACCCTCGAACGTCGTGGGACTGACCTCACCTCTTGAATCAATCTTCTCAGCAGTGATCCTACCTACCTACCTACTCACCATCATCTCTATCACCCCATTATTCTCTCCCCAAATGCGACCCTACTTGTATATCTCCCCCCTCAAAAACCCTATATATCAGTGTCAACCTTTTTCATTGCGAGATGGCTGGGAATGAGTGACGGCGGAGCATGTGCAGTAATGGAAACGCAGGAAACGGTGCTCAGGGCATGTTTAAGTATCGTATCAAGTATGGGAATAGCGGAAACGTAGGCTCGTTCACTTGGTCTACAGCAACGTATATACAATGATTGTAACGTGTCCGGTTGTCTTTTTCGTTATTTCAGTATGAACAAATTTTCAGCGATACAAGAGGATTTTTGATAGAGACCGTCACGAGCACGACGACTGTGACAGTATGTACCAACTCCCGCGGTTACACCACCACATCCCACTCAAAGCCTCTAAAGATCACCGTTACCCGATGTGTGAGAGCTGGTCAGCTGACGAGTCGGCATGAGGTCCTCCACACATGCTATTCTGACGGCTACAGGCGTAGCAGGGTTCACGACACATCCATCAGAAGTCTGTTCTGCAAAGGTGTCTACGTTGACAGAATTCCAACCTCCAAAATGCGCGACGAATGAAACATATTTTGCTACCAGTGACTGGCCAGCAACCCCTGCCTGGGTCGTCCTGCTGAGGCGGGCGACATTTCAGTGCTAGGAATCCACGAAAAAAGGAATCGATAGTACTCTTAATATCTGTGATATATTTAAAATCGTGTATAACATTATCGCACCAATGGAACTGATTAGGCGAGACCTTGGTGTGCAATGCGCTGACTGCGTTGACAAGTCGATGCAGCTTAGCAGGCGAGAACTGCAACATGAACAACGGCACGGGATTGTCGTCTTTCTGCTCTAGCTCTTATGTGACATCTGGGAACGCAGCAGCCATGTTCAAGACAGCCTTGAGGCCAGAGATATGGCTCATGACCATTGAACCGACCTCTACATGTAGAATATGAATACGTGTCGCCATTCTGTCAGTTAATTAATGATGTCCGGTCTTCACTTTGGAGGTGCATAGAGATCAGAGCGAACAGCAGACAGAAGGAGGTGAATTAGGGAATGCGAAAGGAGATTGTACGTGGTAGTGCGGCGAGAAAACAAACTATTGTAGGACCAGTAAAAAGAACCCTAGGAGGAAGATTGATGTTCGATGAGATGATTTACTCAAGTCCAGCGAGTCTCTTATCTTTCCTGGATGGCAAGAGAAGTCATTGCGAGACCGCAATCCAGCCATATTGCACCATATTGCACCATATTCGACGCACTCTTACTACGTCAAAGTGTTATGATATGTATCCATATTGCACGTATTGACTCTTAAACATGGTATCTGTATTCATCTTCGGCGATAGAGTGGCGAATCTGTTGTATACAAATTTAAAGATGTGTGCTGACCCGCCCCCTGCGTTAAACATCTGAACAGCAAAATCCGCTAAACCCAATTCGTAATCTCTAAATTGAACCACCTTCGAGCAGCATCAGAGTCACCTCATCAAACCTCACGACCAAGGCTAACAACAACCCTTCCTTTGGCGCTCATCGACCTTTCATTAATATAGGAACTCACTGGACTCACTGCACCAACACGTATGTCATCGATCGATCATGTTAACGAGCAGGAATCATCCGACGCACCGGCGGAGCAGATAACAGTTGATGGCAGTGCTGGCTCGGATACAGATACTGGAGGACCTCTAAAATCAGAAGCATTAAGCAAGGATGGATCGGACACTCAACACCATGCACGCTCGAACTCCGTCAAGAAGCCCACCACGTTCAAGGCAGTATCAGTTACGAAGAACTTCCTTGCCAAAGCGGGCACGCCGACCGCACCAGCTGCCAAGACTAACGGCGATACTGGTAATATACCTTGTCGTCAAGTTCGAGTTTTATGACTGATGGCTATAGCTACCAACACAACCACTACTGGAAACCCCATGCCTCCAGCACCACGCCCTCGGCTTGTTGCCAAGACCGCGAGTGGAAACAAGGCCTCCACTCCGAAGTCGTCGCATTTTGGTTCTAGACATGGGGGATCCGGACCGGACCCGATGCAAGTCTGGAATAGGAACAGAGGTATCTCGCTGGCTTATACACTGATAGAATGCTCGTGCTGACCGGTTGTCCAGCTGCTCCGCAACCCACACCCAAGCACTTCACTGATGAGGAGCTCAAACAGCAGTATGGTATACATCTTGCTACAAGACTACAGGCGGATGGAGATGGCAAGGAGGCCAAGTGGGCAGACATCGACGACGATGAAGACGATTGGGCGCCGGAAACGATTGAGTGGAATGATGGTACCAAGATAACATTGTCTCAAAATGACTCCGCGGCCATACTTGCGGAAGAGCAAGCGAGAGCTATAGCTGAGAAAGAGCGCCAAGAGGAAGAAGATAAGGCTAAGCTGGCTGCACAGCAAAAGCCCGCGACGACGGTGGGACCAAATGCAACTGTGTTGAAGCCTCGCTCTGCTGCGCAACCAAAGCCTGGCGGACTCGTCCTTAAAGCCCCATCGGAAAAACCAACGTTGGTTGCGAAGCCTTCAGCACCTACACCTACGAGATCTCCATGGGCTCCTCTACCGCCAGTGGACAAGGTCCCTCCTGTCGAAATTAATCCTCCCAGTCTACCATCTACAACTAGACCTCAACAGACCGATAATTATAGAGATAACGCTATGCCTCCTCCAGCAGCTATGGAGATTGCCGCGGATGACTTCACTCGAACGAGACGAGATAATCAAAGCGGCAATCTTGAACAGCTGTACAATGCGCAATCTGGCCAGTACGAACCAGCTAATGCTGGTCGTCGAGGATCAGTCCGGAAAGACCAGAACTTCAGACCACCTTCCTTGCTACAAAGAGGTGCAGCACGCGATCAACACGAGCCCGCGGAACCATCAGCCGCGTTTCAGACACACCGAAACCAGCACGACTCTGTCCCGTGGCCGCGCCGAGGGTCATCCACTGTTAGCGGCGACAGTGGGCCTCAAGACCGACGGATGTCAATGGGTAAAGGTTCAGATATGACAAGGATACCCAACGACCTACTGCAGCAACGCCGGGACTCCCAGCACTCCCAAGTACTGCAATCTCCATCAACACCGGGGCATGCGCAACTGGCTTTCCCTCACCGTGGTCCTTCTCCAGCTCAGCACCCGTCAAACTCAGCAGCACAATCTCCTGCATTGCAAAACTCTCAATTATCACAGGACGCCCGATCGATAGCTGGCTCTCCATACCAGAGCAGGAATGCTGCCCCTGACCAAGCTGCGCCCACTACGCGTGATGATGTAGCAGTCCAGAAGCAACTTATGAAGGAGAAGCGGGAATTGGCTATCAAACGCAAAAAAGAGGAGGAAGAACGGGAAGAGGCTGCAAAGAAGGAGCGGATACGTTTGAAGATGGAGGCCTTGGGATTGGCACCACTTGAGGAGAAGCGGGAGCCTGCCAAGAAAGAGATTGAAAAGAAACAGATCGAGAAAAGAGAGCCAGAAACGCCCAACTTGGAAAAGAAGGAAGCAGAAAAACAGGAATTCTCTCCACAACCCCCTCATGTCTCTGCGCCTTCACAAGAAATATCTACCTCGACTTCACGGTCTCCACCAAAGCCTCCAGCACCTGATGCATCGGGAATGCCTCAACAGTATGGTATGATGAAGCTGCATGGCGCTACTTCAAACAGCGTGCCGCAACCTCCAAGCGAACGCTTGCTTGTCGAAAAGACAAGGCCCCAGGGCTCAGCCCCGATGATTTCACTACCAGGACTTGAACCTATGACTGAGCCAACCGAGACTCTGCCTTCACCCAGGGTAAATGGTGTAACACCGAAGCATCCAGATGTGCCGATCTACAGAGCGCCAGATGCCTCGAATCAAAACATTGTCCGAGACGCAAGACAACAACCGTGGAATAATGCCTCAAGAGATCCCAATGCGTACACAGGATGGAGTGGACAGGGTATGACACGAGAGCCATCTGCGTCTACCAGCGTGTGGGGTCCACCATCTCATACCAGAAACCTTGGAAATGGTACCTTCGATAACAGGAACATACAGAGGCCACAATCACGGCAGCAAGAGCAATTTCCATCGCCGGCGCTAGAGCCAATAGGCCCTCCAAGAAATTTACAACGGCCCCGCGAGGCATCAGATCTAAGACCACAAGAGACGGGCTCGTCACCTGTTGCCGAGGACTTTCAAACCATACCAACCTTTCCCTCTGATGCCCCACCTTCTTCACTCCACAGGCCCGAGCTAACCGGTCCGCCACCCAACGGCGACACACATATCCCCCCCCACAGTTTGGTACGAACACACACTTAATGCCGCAGATCAACGACATGGATCGACCGGTGCGTGGGCCCGAGCAGCAGAGATCAACTTTGGCTGCGTGGAACAACTTCCAGGCTACAGACGCCGAGAAGAACCGTCAAGCTGTGCAGCAGCATGCCGCTAAGATGGCAGAAGAAGCCCGGCTAGGACTTCGGCGAACGGAACCTCAATTGCCAATCATGAACGAGACTTGGCGACAGGTCAGGGTTGATGACGAGGGTGGCCAGCGACAGATCATTGGAGTACAAAAGGCACAGAATACCCACGATCATCTCATAGGACCACAGATCACTGGGGACATCCAAGGCCCACCATTCTCAGCTCCAATGAGCATGCCACCCTTCACAGCTGCCGGTATCGGTCGTGGGTCGCGGTTCTTCCCTGGAGCAGGAACGGGGATGCATCCACAGTACCAGAATGGATCCCGCTTTGCCCTGGGTTATCGTCAATCTTCTTCGCCCCCGCCACCAGAGGATAGCTCTCACCTTCACCCAGCTTATATGCGTGATTCTATGCGCCCCACCGTAAACCTACCAGCTGTGAAGGAAAAGCCCAAGGTCAAGTTACCACCAGCAGTTACTACTCCAGTGCAGTCCCCACAGCTGACCGAAGTTCGAGCGATCCCACTGCGTGCGGCGTCGCAGCCCTTGGTTAATAACCCCTCATGGCAAGATAGGTTCAATGGGCTTCTGGGTGTCAAAAAGCCATCACCAGAGAAGAAGTTCGTCCATGTTGTGGATTTCTCCGCAACGAAGGTCCCTCTGGATTCCCCGCCGGTGGATATTTCTGCGTCAGTCTCGCTTCCAAAGAATGGTGAGACATCTAGTAAGACACTGGAAGTAGCTTCTAAGGCAATGGAAGACGAAGAAGCGCTGTTCGAGAACCGTGAATTTGGATCTCTTCCAGCTGTACAGATTCCGACCCAAACTCCAGAAATTGGGTGGTCCGCTGTACAGCCTCCCAAGCGAAGCCATTACAAAAATTCCAAGCTGAGCAGAGAGGTGGACCCTACCAGCAAAGAGGCCTTCATAGAAAAGGAGATCATCTCGAATGGTGGCGTCTTAATCTTTGTGAGAATGTTGGGAATGTCATATCCAAAATCGGTGGCTTTGTCACGTCCAGGGTCTGCGAGTGGGCCAGGATCTCTGAATGTGGGTCATGCTCAATCGGCTCCCCGTCCTTACCAAGGAAGGAACCAGAATAAAGGCTTCAAACCCCGGGAAGGCTCAGGGAATTACGGCAATGATAGTAAAAATACACCGCGTGGGCCACCGAGGAATGCTCCAGCAACTGGTCCTCCATCTCAAGCGCGCCAGCCAAGTAAAAATCATCCTGCCTGGGGTGCGCGTACTGCGAATGCGGTTCACTAGCCACAGCTACTCTGAATGTGGACTTAGACCACTTTTATATCACTGATCGGCGCATATTTCATCACAGCCTGCGTCGGCGATTAGCCCTCACTGTCCAAATCTTTCTTTCATCCTCCCATCATCATATATGAATGGAGGCTCACAGTTGCACAGATCGGCCGTGGATTCAGCGTTGTTTGCTTCCGCAACAGGAGTAGGCGCTTGTCCGTTGGCTGCGACTGTTCGCTTCCGAAGTACTCTTCTGCACTTACTCGGAGATAGAAGCGGGAGATACGGGTCGGTTTACTACGACCTTGTAATTCGTAACCTGTACTGGGACTCGAGTCTCAAACTGCTGCTAAAGCCATAACTCAATCTATCAATTTTCATCCTCATTGTGCGTGCCTCTTGATGGTTTCATATCTAAGTTTGCTATGCTATTGGACCCCAGATGCTTTGTCTTCGCAGCTTACTTCCCGCTCCGCCTTCATGCTTGTCCTTTTAGACATGTTCTCCCGCGTTCGCTGCTTATCCCACTCTTTCTGCCTCCTCAGAAACTTTGCCTTCTTCACCTGATACCCCTCCCAACCCCTCGCCTTCTCCCACACCTCCCTAAACACCAGACTTGCCTCTTCCTTCTCGCTCCTCCCCTTCCAGTCCTCACCCTCAGCCACTTTCACCACCTCTCCCTTCCCCTTTCCCCCAGCCCCATACTTTCTCCCACCCTTGTGGTTAGCATACCTCTTCGCCCTTGTCATGCCCATCTGCAAGAACTTCCGCGCCATGTCCATGCCTACAAAATCATCTTCTTTCTCGTAGTTCAGGAAGGCAGTCCAGAGCGCTGCGGAGGATGTGCGGGCGATGGCGGGGGTCTTGAAACGCCATAGAGGGAGAAGTTGGCTTTTGTATGGTTCTACCGTGAGAACACCGGTTTCACCGCGGCCGATGCGGTAGGTTGCCCATGGGGGCTCGGAGCCGGTTGTTGGCATTGTGCCGGGCTTGTGGTTGAGGAGGGGGAATTGGCGTCCTAGCTACCCAATATGCGCCTCATTATGCTATGACTAAGACACTAAAGCCATATAGACTCTGATAACCATCGCAATGTTTCAACGCCAATTGGCCAAAGCTTTGAAGTTCCCAAAAGCGAAGAGCGTAATGATGATGCCGCCAAGGCTTTGCTGTTAGAAAGCTTATCGTTATCTTAGTGTCATGCACGAAATTCGAACGTTCACACAGCAACTTGAAAGCCAATTCGGACCGCGACTGTCGATCATAGCCTGCTATTCTGCCACCAGAACGATAATTTAGAAGATATAATTCATTTTTGCGAATTCATAGTTGGCAAGAGAACGGCAAAATGCCAAGACCTATGAAGCAGAAGGCGCCTAAAGGGTCTGGGGCCAGTGCAGGAGACAACATCTGTAATTGCTGAGCCTAGACAGTCTAAGTTAATCTACTGACTCTTCTACAGCCGATCCCAGGTTTGCAAATATCCAGACTGATCCCAGATTCCGCCTTCCCTCGAAGAAGAACACCCATGTCCAAATTGACAAGCGCTTTGCGCACATGCTGCGTGATGAAAACTTTTCGAGCAGAGCAAAGGTTGACAGATATGGGAGAAAGTTACCAAAAGACGCTGGTAGAAAAGAACTAGAGAAATACTACAGGATTGCGGATGAAGATGAAGATGATTCGGGAAATGAGGTTGACGAGGATGAAGAGGTCGAGCGAGAGCTGGAACGAGTGAATGCTGAGGATGAAGAGTCCATGTCATCCTCTGATGATAGCTCGTCGGATGAAGATCTCGAAGAAGAGGAAGAGGAGGTCTTCGGACTTCTTAATAAAGAGGAGGGGCCAGGTGGCATACTCAAGGGCGAAGTTTCGTCACGAATTGCAGTAGTGAACTTGGATTGGGACAATATACGCGCCGCGGATTTGATGGCTGTCTTTTCGAGTTTCGTGCCTAGCGGTGGGCGAATACACAAGATTTCCATCTATCCCAGCGACTTTGGAAAAGAGAGAATGGAGAGGGAAGAGATGGAGGGCCCGCCGAAAGAGATTTTTGGCCAGAACGGAATTGGTCCTTTGGAACAGGATATATCAGACTCGGCCGAAGAAGATGACGAAGAGGATGACGCAGATGAGGACGAGAAAATTAAAAAATCCATTCTTAAGCAGGACCTGGGTCAAGAGTTCAACTCTGCAAAGCTACGGCGATATCAGCTTGAACGGTTACGCTACTACTACGCGGTACTAGAATGCTCTTCAATCTCAACTGCCCAAGCCATATATGATGCTGTTGATGGGACTGAATATCTTACTACGGCAAATTGCTTTGACCTTCGCTACATACCCAACGATGTGGATTTCTCAGAGGACAGAGCTCGAGATGATTGTGAGAGGATACCAGATGGCTACCGACCGAATGAGTTTGTGACAGATGCGCTACAGCACAGCAAAGTCACATTGACATGGGATGCTGATGATGGGTCAAGAAAAGAGGCGCAGAAGAGAGCATTCTCAGGCAGCAGGACAGATATTGATGAGAATGATTTGAAGGCATATCTTGGCAGTGATAGCTCAGATAACGAACAGGAACCCGAGCCCGTAGTGGTTGATGCAACAATTGAGACTGGAGACGGGACAAGTGGGTACCAAAAGATAGACGCAGACCCCGCTCCAAAGCTTTCAAAGAAAGAAGCTGAGCGACAAAGGATGCGTGCGTTGCTTGGATTGAAAGAAGACCATGCTAAGAGCAATAAGTCGAAAGAAAGTGCTCCAGTGGGCGACATGCAGATCACCTTTTCTTCAGGCCTGTTATCAGGACCAAATAAGGGCTCGGTATTTGAAAATGAACCGGAGCGAGAAGAAACTACTGTAGAGAAATATGTTCGCAAAGAGAAGGAGCGGAAAGTCCGGCGGAAAGAGAAGATGAAAGAATCGCGTAATGCGGGAGAGTCTACTGAGGACATAGAAAAGCACAGGGCTGTCACTGAGGAACAGGAAGCCGCAGAAGATCAGGATCTTGGTTTCTCCGATCCATTTTTTACAGCTCCCACTCACGAGAAAGCTACTTCAACAGCCCAACGAAAAGCCGAGAAAAAGCTCAAGCGCGAACAACGAGCGGCTGATGAAGCTGCGGCAGCGGCCGAACGTGCAGAGCTCGAGCTACTTATGGTAAATGACAAGAACGGTTCTAAAGAAATGCAACACTTTGACATTAATGAGATCGCCAAAGCCGAGAAGGCGTTGTCAAAGAAGAAAAAATCGAAGAAGAAGCTTACTGAACGAGAGAAGGACGCTCTGGCGGCTAAAGAGAGAGACCAATTCAAAATTGATGTTGAAGATGAAAGGTTTAGAGACGTGTTTGAGAGGCCAGAGTTTGCTATTGACCCTAGTCATCCAAAGTATAAGGGAACGGAGGGGATGAAAGAGTTGTTGGAGGAGGGTAGGCGGAAGAGGAGAGTCGATCCCATTGGCGGTGAGGATGAAGATACAGATAATGGGAGTCGGAAGAAGAAGAGTAGGAAGGACAGGAGTGGAGTGGCCGGAGACAATGTGGAGCAGCTGGTTGCACGCGTGAAGAGTAAGATGAAGAAATAAAGAGCGGACGCACACCATGTGTTGTTGCTGCTACGCACAGCCCCTTGCCGATGGGGCAATGCTAGGCTATAAGAATCCAAAGCCCTGGAAGAGATCCGAAAACTCCCCAGTCCTCCCAAGGCCAAGGATTCCCTCCGCTTCCAATATGCTGTTATCGAAAAAGCAATCCACAGGCTCGGAAGATCACTGGCAAAGCCTCGAATTGAATAAAACGCAGGGGCGTTAGAGTAAGGTAACCTCTGATGCATGCAGGGTCAAGGCTGACATGATCCTTGACCTTGTTTGTAAGTCTGCAGTCAGCAATCTCCTATCAACTAGATATCTAATAATTACGCAACACATACCACATTAGTGTCCAAAGGACTGGAAGGATTGATAGGTAGGATTGAGCAGCGGGCTTGGCCGCGACATGCAGTCGCGACAGCCGCTCACGGCGGGGGCTGTGTTACAACATCACCACACCTGAAACGTCACAGCCTAAGCTCCTATCAAGCATTATTCGCGATGAGATAAGGTCCACCACATTTCACTACATGAAGCAAAGAAGAATGGCTTCACTCTACCATAGAAGTAGCGCAGCTACTCCAAGTGCCCATCTCCCTCAAGACGCTCGTTCAGTCACCGAGTTGCTTGTCACGGCATTTCTAATGACTGCTGGTACCACAATCGCTGCCCGGCATCTTACCTCTCTTCGCAGACAACCTCGGAAATTAGCGTCCTATCAAGTTCTAGCCTCTATACTTATCCCTACTTTTCCTTTTGCAGAGCTTCTTATCTCATTATACCGGACGCTGAACTCAAGGCGACAAGGTCTTCTATATCCAACGCGATATTACATATGCGCCGCTTTTGACCAGCGAGCAATTCCAGAATCTGATATCATACAACAACTGAAGCAGGAAGATGGTTCAGAAACGAATACCACGGGTATTAAAGCTGCGAAGGATTTTGACGAAGACTCCGTCCCTTTACATCACATCCCTTATAACAGCCTGCAATGCGAGTGGGGCCCTTTCGACGCCCGATGGTTTGCGCGGCTGGCTATGCTTCTAATATTTTGTGCGCGAGCATCCTTGACCATTCTTTTCTGGATCCGAAGACTACACCAGCCAAATGCGCGCACCTTCTTGGACGATTTCACCGCCGCAATGGCACTCAGCGGCTTACTTGTTGCTTTCACTAGCATGGCCATTATGGTCCTCAATACGACATGGAGAGCGCCAGGCCGATATGCGGAGAAGTTCAAGAAGCTCTGCAACGAACCTACAACGATTGACTTATTTCTTAATCTTGTACACCGTACGAAGTTGATCGAGATGAAAATGTCTCTCTATCTGTGCGTCTGTTTACAGTCAATAGCCTTCTTCACTTGGCCTACTGCCCCTCCGGGATACACCTTCCTCAAAAAGACCGCATGGTGCAAAAACCCCAGGTCCTCAACATTTGCTGGTGTTGAGTTGTCTGAATTGCCTCCGCGAACTTGCCCTTCCCTTGGCCTCTCAAGCATCATCGAACCTCTTGCCTCTGTCGGTTACATATTCGCCTTTGTTGCCGCAATGACACCTCTGGCCATACTCCTCGGCTTACTGCTCAAATGGCTGCTTAAATTCGTCAGCCGGAAAGGCGGAGGAATGCTCAGTAAATGGGAAGAGACCCCCTGGTCTCTGTTCGAACTTTTGAGTATCAGTTATTTAGTCCTAAGCTATGGGCTGGGTGCTATTGCTCTTTTTGATATAACAACTTCCAGGGAACGGGAGCCGTGGATGTGGAAGGATCCGTGGGCCGAAAAATTTATTGTCTGACCTCGGCAGCGTGTGGCACTAAGACAAGAAGGCAGCATCGCCTGTACGATCTGATACTCAATCAAAGTGCGTTCGGCATTCCATAGCAGCGGGCGATCTCCTGCAATACGGAAGATGGAAGCCCGAACTTCAAGGATCTCTGCATTCGGTCTGAAAGCGAGTGTAGCAAATTGCCACGGTCGACTCGTTGTGTCTTCTTTCCCTCCTTGTTCAGCTCTCTTCAGAATTGCGCGTCCCTCAGGATGAAGGATAATTCAAGGAGCAGTCAGGAAGCCGTGGAGGATCTGAAAAAGGTTCGGATCTTGAGAGCAAAATGTTCAATTGCGGGACGGGGGATGTACCTAGTAGACATAACGCACGATCGGAGGAAGGCTTCAAAGCTCTAATGGGGCAACAGGAAGATATGAAGATCAATGGAATGGTATAAGGAACGTAAAAGGGGTTGCTCTAGAGGTTACGTTACCTTTATCGATGGGAATGATATATGACGATAGATATCCTACGTACAGAGTGCAAGATAAATAGACTTGAGTATATGGAGTGCTAAGATGCGGCTGTCTCCCTCAATTATTCATTTAGAAAGCGTTATGTATGGACACGTCACTATGTGAACTGCCTCATGTGAAGGAATCTTGCTCCTGAAGGGTACCTTAGGGAAACAGTCTAAGGAGCACCTCCCTAAATGGATGCCTCGAAGAGCCCCATAAAGGGCCCACTAGGGGCTTAAACACCAACACCTCCCATTCTCTTATCGATAGCCTGTTCACCTTATCCTTCACCATTCTTCCATTCCCTCCACTGCTTTGCCTTCTCTGCTGCTACAGCCATGGCAAGGACGCTGCCATGGCTAAAAACTGCATCCACGACCACATCTCACTCCTCGAATCCCCGCCCAAGCAAGCGCCAACGGACCCATGACCCCTCCTCAGATACCGAAACGCTCCCTCGCACTACAACCCAAAAACACAAACAAGTACCCTTGCGATCCGGTATATAACCCTGCCTCGACCCATAACAACCCCAGACTAAACCATTTCCTAGCCCGCACACCCTCGACCTCCCCACCACCTCAACCCCCACCAACCTCCCCCCTCCGCTCCGGTCTCCACGCAGACGACATCTACATAATGGTCGAAGACGAATTCCTCGCCACCACCCGCGCATTCACGGCTCACCTCCACCACGCAGAATATCTCCGACTCAAAAACGCGGCAAAGGCCCGCTCTGAGAAGGCCGTGAATGGTATTGGGATAGAGAGGCCTGTGGATGGGGTTACTGCTATGCGCGTAGAAACACGGAAGCGGAAAGAGGCGGAGGCAAAGGAGAAGAAGGTGAGAGGAGCAGTGGATAGTATTCTTGCGCCGGGAGAGGGAAGGCGACCTAGTGATGGGGAGGGGGAGGGGAGTGATATTAGTGATTTTGAGGAAGGAGAGCGACACGATGATCCGTGGCAGGGCACGCAGCTACAGAGATTCATGACGAAGAGCCCGAAGAAGGGGTTGAAGGGGTTGACAGGACTGCAGGGCGTGGTGTCGCATACACGGGCTGCGGCTGGGTTTCAAAAGCCGGAGAAGAGAGATGGAAGAGGGGTCAGTCCTACACCTGCGAGGGGTGTGGATGGAATGAAGGGTCGGGATGGGGAAGAGGAGGATGAAGATGAAGATGAAGATACAGATGACCTAGACGCCCCCACATACCCTCGTCCTCCCCCGCCTACACGCCCTACTCGCTCCCCACTCACCAAGCCCAAACCCTCACAACCAGCCGCAACAACAACAGCAGCAGCAAAACATCCGCCGAAACCAAAACCAATCCCAAAACCCAAATCCCCCCGCCTCCCCCAACCCCGCGCCTTCCTCGACGTAACGCCCCTTCCCAAACATCCTCCCAAGCTACCACCAATTCCTCAGCCTATCATAAATCAAGAACCTGTTGTTAAATTCGAGAGTCATGACAAGGGAGAGGAGGTCCTACGGGGTATCAGAGAGCGCTCTGAAGCGAGACGAAGGCGGAGGGAGAGGGAAAGGAGGGGGAGGGATGGTGGTGGAGTGGGGAGTGATGAGATTCCTGTGTTTTTGGTTTGAGGGGGCGGGATAGGGGTGTTTGGATAGCGGAGACGCAGGATACCCATGATGAGGAGCATGTAAGGATTTTTGTATATAGAAATCTGGTCTGAGTTGATGAGATGTGGTTTGATTTGAGCTATGTAGGTACTACCACCTACGTACCTGCCTATCGTATCTGTCTGTCTACTTATCCCCATGAACCCCCATGTATATTCTGATTTTTCATTCTCTTTGCGAATCAGAGATGTGAATAGTGGAAATAAAGTGGTTTGATCTGCAGGATTGCATTCGGAACACCATCCACTATCCTACAGATGTAAGATCCAAACAACTCATTCGCTAATCTCATATGCGAGCGATGAGAAGCCCGCAACGTCCAGCGCTTCAGATTACTAACCTTAGTCCGGGGGGTTCAGAAATGCGGGAACGGACTTTGGGTCTTGATTTTGTAAGCAGGAGCTGAGGTCGGAGTGGAATGTTGGCTTGGAAAAGATACTTTATCGCTCGCAGGGTCCAGAAGGTGGAGACTTTGGTCTGGCGATGAGAAAGGCGGTTGTAAGAGTGAGCCTCTGGGAAAGTGTGTGGTGTGGGGTGAAGGGTGAGTGTTGTGTCGACGAGAGGGGAGTTGCTTGGAAGGAATTGGAGATAAGAGGCAGGATTCTCATGTACCTCCAACATCTATACCACCCCCCTCCTCGCCGCACCCACAAAATCCATCCCCACCCCCACCATTCCCCTCTTCCCCTTCCCCTTCCCCTTTCCTTTTCCTTTCCCCAACCTCGGAAACACCGCCCTCTTATTCTTCCCTCCCTTAATCTCCCACCCCTCTTCCACCTCCATCTCCCCCCTCTCCACCGGTCTAGGAATAACCAACACAGCCGTCTTCAGAAGCGTAGACTGAGCTTTCGACATAGGCTTAGCCTTCTCGCACGGAGCTGGAAGTTCGTTGTTTAGGTTCCTGTAGCGGTTCCCGAGGTCGGTGTTGTTGGTCGGGAGGATGGTTGTGGGTGAGAGGATGCGGTAGGAGGAGGGGGGAGCGGGGGTTGGGGGGAGGAGTGAGGGGGAGGGAGGGAGGATGTGGATTGCTTGGGCGAGGTTGCGGGTGTCTTTTTTGCCGAGGAAGGGTGGGTTGGGTGGGATGGGTTTGTCGTTCTCGTTGGTGGAAGGAGATTCGGCGTTTGATCCGATAGATGGAGTGGGTGAGTGGAGACTGGCTTTGAGCTTTGGGGTGCTCAATTTTTCCATGCGTTCTCTGGCAAATTCTAGGAGTTCGTCCTCTAGGCCGTGGTCTGTGAATATTTGCTGGGTAGGTGTCTTGAGGTCGTCATCGTCTGGGCCAATGCTGGTCTTGAACACAAGCGGTAATGCTTCTCCAGCTTCGACATCCGTCTCATTATCAGAGCATTCAGGACTCCAGCCATTTGGAGTGCCGACGTATGTGGCTCCACTCATGTAATTCTCTTCATCTTCCTCTTGGATGCTTTCGAGCTCACTCTCCTCCTCGATTTCTGGTAACTTCTGACCAGTAGCCCAGTCCCAAAGCTCGTTGTTCTTCACCATCTCGTTGTAGGTACGTCGATTGACGTAGCGCCAGTACCCAGCCATCCTTTGCATTTTCTCATCTTGCTCATTATGAAAGGCCAGAACATCCTCCATGATTGCGTTGCGTAGCTTTGTTTCCAGAGACTTGCGCTCCTTGGTGGCTTTTGAGACATTGACCCGAATACCAAGACTACGTAAAATAGGGTCGAGAATCTCATTCTGCTCCTCCAAATCCAGGATGACTGGCTTTCTGGAATCATTGGCTCTGATGGTCTTTTTCTGGTGGATTGCCTGGCGAAGACAGCCCCAATTGAACGTACGAGTATTGAAACCGATGTTATCTTCGATCGTTTTGTTGTCCGTAAGACCCTGTCCATTCTGAGCCTGCTTTTCTTGTTCTGCAGTCTTTCCAGGTTCAGGATGCAAAGAACGTTGGACATTTTCCATGTCGTCCTGCGTTATGACATTGAAGCGAGCCTGGTTCTTGGCAGCCCTCCGCTCAGCTTTTGCTGCTTTTCTGATTTCTGCAGTCCAGTGCTGCTGCTTGTCCTCAGCTTCTTCTTCGTTCATGGTGCTAGATTGGTCGTCCCATTCGACTTCTCGTTCCTGGATGCTGTCTTTCAGCTCTGCGTCGGCATCGCTTTCGTCCCAACATTTTCTTCTTTTGTCTCTCCTCTTCGTGCTATGGAGCGGTTTGACGCTAACGTCGACTCTATCCAGCCTTTGTATGCTTTGTACAATCGATGCAATTTGACGATGGCGCTTATCATGAAGCTCAACGGTGGTGTGACAGCTAGAGATCATCAGCATAACCTGTTTGCTTAGCGAAAAGCCCACGTTCACTCACGCTTCACAATGATGGGATTGTCCTACAGATTGAGACGAGTTAGAAGGCTTTGATAGCAAGGCTTTGGGGGGTTGTTACATACCAACGAAGAAGAGAGTCTTATGATATCTGATACAGACTTCCTCATGTATCCCAAAGCACGTCTTCTTTGCACGTGGAGAGCTGAGGACAGTATGGCATGTGCCGCATTTGTGCTCTGTGTACACTTGTTGGCATACTTGCTAAGGTAACGGGGCAGATGATAATAGTCTGTTCAAGCGTACCTAGTCCGTGGTTGTGCTCCTAAGGCGGTAGATTAGCGAGGAACATCAGAAACAAACATACGCGGGCGTTGTGGCCGGAGTGAGGACCTGCTCACCTCCCACCTGTATAAAAGTCCGACAGCCATCTTGCTATTGAATTTTGGAGGATCTCTTCAAAAGTCTCGATATGTCTAGATTGTGGCGAAAATGTGGTGCTTTGGTGATCTGCGAAGTATTGATCAGTGAAGAATATGAAGGGTGAGGAGTTGGGCTGAACAATATTTGTAGTAATCCAAGATTTATGAAAGTGTCCAGTAGAGAATGTCCACCAAGACGCGTAAATGATACCAACTGCCAAACTGTGATATATGCACGGTGTTGAAGCCACGGTAGGGTAGATGCATGTGTCGCGGCAAGTAAACAAAATGATAAAGCACCTCCTAATATTGGGACGAGACGTAATCTCGGCATGTCATGTAATTTCCACAATTTGACAATAATTATGCAAGATACCTGTCACTTTATTACCATTTTCTTGATTTCTTTTGTAATGAAATTTCCTAGGCCTCTCGAATTAAGAAATTAATACTTGGTCGAGCTTTGCATCCGAGAACATCAAGAAGTAATACGTAGTTTCCACAACGTCCACAACCCCAGCTTTAAGATCAAAAGTAAATGGACCACCAGGATGAGGACTATCAGGGGAGATAGTACAGCAAAAGGCATTTGCGAGGAGGGAGAATGTACAGGTGTCTGTGCAAGCAAACGTTGCTGAGCTTTTAATAGCCGGGGTTAGCCGATCACGAGTCGCTCAAGTGATGACATAACACGTCACGAGTGTCATTGGAGTGTATCACCCTGAAGCGAAGTTGATTCATCTGCCTCAAACCTGCCCTGATTGGTCTAGCTTGTTGAAAGCCTTCTTTTAGCCGCTTTTACGCGCCCGCCTGACCACAAGGCTGGGTCATGTCACGGACTAACCGAGCACCACACCACGCATAGGGGTAATTCCTTTGATACCAATTGACACTATACACCGATTAGCAATCTTATTTACCGTGAGCGCTAAATAGTTACCACTTACAAGGTCTTGCGTCCTGCGATTCTCGGATGTGTCGCCCAAGATCCGCCTAAGACGATGTTATGTTTCCCATCGAAGAAGTCATCTGCATTGGTCAGTTGCTAAGAATGCTGGAAAGGTTTTGGGGTCAGGAGGACCTGTATAAGCCGGATATAACTTCATAGGCTCGAATCCTTCATGCCTCTCTAGCACCGAGCTCGTCCATTCCCACACACCGCCCATGTCGCCTCGACCTGAGAGTCTGCCGCCATTCTGTGTGACAGGCATAGGATGGAAATGCTTGAAACCGATATTGCAGCTTTCAAGATCCGCGAAAAGCTGATGGGGGTCTAGGCTCTGCTTGGTACCAGAGCCGGCTTTATGCGAAGGGTGTGGTGGGGGAGAGATCTCCACCCCATCGTTCGACAAATGTCTTTTGATGGAATAAGTAAAAGCATATCAGACGAAAGTAGGTAAGACTTACCCGTTGACCGCAGAGACTTTCTTTGTCAGAATGCTATCCACACACTTATTCTTATTGACATCAACATAGCTGTAGATGCTGCGCGCCTCGTCTGCCGTGGGAATCCGTCCATTCATCCATGCCGCACAGCGAGAGAGCTCATCATATGATGCGAAGACTGGCCAATCCAACGCATACTTCAACGGCACCGGTCCATAAACTGTCCGAACAAATATACCATTGAGATACGCATCGGTCAGCTTTGGACTACTCCCGTTCAGATAGACTCCATTACCATTGACATGTGGCACACCCTTGGTCTTCGAGCCAGAACGAAGACGTCCTTCAGTAGTCCAAGAAGCAGGAAGAGCGTCTCGGCCTGTCTGGTCAAGGAAACGAGCATAGTCCTCATTGGTAAGAGGTCGCGCCTGTGCTTCAAAAGCTGGCACGTTGACGAAACGCTGAGGCTTCTCATTGTCCCAGCCAAAGTACCGTACAGGCCCGTCATCGCTCTCTGGGTCATTCAAACCTACGGTGATTGTACTAGCAGGCACCTTGATCCATTCATTTGGCACAGCGGTCTTCCGTGCTTGCTTGGCCATGGTCTCAAAATCTGGGGCCATCCCTGGAGGAGGACGGGTCTTGTCACTTTGCAGAAGCATGTACAAGAGCGTCTCTAGATGCATGACTGTTCAATATTTGTTAGTTTCGTGCTACCTCAATCTGTAATAGCTAAGCTCACTTTCATGTTCAAATCCAACCCATATTGGTCTTCCGATCTTTCGATTTGCTTCCACCACTTTGTTTTGGTAAAGTGATCTTACTCGACCTCGGACACGAGCTTGGTAAGCCAGTATCTCTTCTGTCGGTGGCCATTCGTCTGGAATTTCGCTATGTGCGTGACAATTCTCCGGGTTGTCGACATCTGGATCGATACCACGCTCGAATATTTGATGGTAAAATGCTGGATGTGTTGGAGCCTCGCCGGTTGCCCTTGTGAGGTAAATGTCGAGAAAGGCGGGAATATGTCCCAGATAAAACAAGCAGCAATTACGAAGCTTGATAGGCTTTGATAGCAGCTCCTGATCCGGAATCATATGTCTGGTGACGAGATCCCATGCTGCCCAGAGTTGTTCGAACTCTTCGCAGGTTGGCACTGGTTGAGCAGCGTATTCGCTCGGGTTTAATGGGTACTTCATTGTTGCTTTCGAGATAAGATGCAAGTCTGTATTTGTGAACATAAGTATGCTATTAATATTGATATCTTTTGTTTGTGATAACAAAAAACGTTGACCAATACAGGGTCGCAACCGAAGAATGATGTAATCGGGAAAGCGGGACCGAGAGATCTAGATGTTCATGACAAAAGCTCTCTGAAAGGATGGAGGGATGAACCTCATAGATGTTGAACAGGTTTTCTTGACACATACAAGCTACAAAGGGCACACTTACGATAGTTGTCGAGTCTGTTGCCGAATATAGCCTGCGGCATGAGGCCAGCACGTGGCCAAAGTTCACTGCTTTGCAGCAAAGAGTACTTGTAGCTTTCCTCGAATTTAACTCTCTCGCCAGCCTTGATAGTTATACCTTCGACCACAACATCCCTGACCGGTGAATAGAACGCGTGATGGCGGCCAGCGTCTGCGTCATACTCTCCAATCACTGTCCAGTCGGCTCTGCTAAAGATTTCTTTTCCGAGGTGCTTGTTGGCATTGATTAATCCATTGTAATAGAATTCGAGAGTCTTGCCCTCCTTATCGTTATAAGCGTGGTAGACTTTGTCCTTATCCTGGCAAGCGTCGACGCCTATGAGCATGCTATCTTCATCTCCTAGGATCCCGGAGAAGCCTTTCAGAAAGTCTGCCGCTTCGGTAGGGCTAAGGTTGCCAATAGAAGAGCCCATCCACAGAATGCATTTCGGCTTCTGCAAGTTTTCGGGCCTCTTCAACCACGCTAGGCCATTGTCATAGGTTCCAAGTAGGCCATGACAACGCACGTGCTTATATTGTCCTTCCACTTCTGCGAGTGTGCGTTCCAATTCAGGCCGCGATAAGTCTAAAGCGTAGTAGTCGATGTCCTTTCGGGCTCTCTCGAGTGCCTGCAATAGGAGGTTGACTTTGCGGAGGTTGCTATGGTATGATTAGTATCTGGATGTCCAGCAACACTATATTACTCTTGCTGGACGCGCTTGGAGTCATTGTTGCCTGTATTCTGCATACCCGCTTCCGAGTTCCACCACAATAGAGCCTGCACATATATGTTGCGCTATTTCATCCGCATGATTTGTAAGTACCTCAATCTCCGCATTGGTTAAATAGTATTCATCGAGGTATGTGATGTCCTCGAATAATTTTAGACCTTTTTCGTCATAGAGTAGTAGGGTAGGCAGCCTTTTCGCTTGCCCTGCGCCAGCATCGAGCTGCTTATGGATGTCTTCAACAAGAGAGAAGTCGAATTCTCCGTGACGAATATCAAAAATGGACACATCACTGTGGCCGTTTGGCATACTCATTATGTATAGATATGAGAAATTGGCAAGGCTGGATTATATGTGTGTGACCTGGCTCTTATAAGGCTATTGGAGATCACTAAACCAGAGAAAACCCGCGCTTGACTAAGACAAAGGCCAGTAACAAGCATCGCGGCTTTAGATTCCTCAACACGTGGATAGCCTCCGGCACTCCCGCTTGAAAGGAAGTGTTCCATTGGCACAAATCCCGGAAGAGACGATACGAAGTACGGACTAGCGGAGGTTATCAGCGGCTTCCCCACGCAATGGGGTGTGGTTCTGGAAGGAGAGGGAGCGGCCAAGGAAGGGAAATGATGGTTAGATGACGTTTCCGCCTCCTTAGTGCTGATGGAGAAAAAAGCATTAACGTACGCTATGATGTTTGCGAAAGCCTATTACAAGAATGAGCAGGAAATGGAAATTGAGCTCATAGCAACGTCAGTGATCCAGATTCCAAATCATTAGCTCCTGAGGGGATTAGTAGCTCTTTGGGAGATTAGTCTGAAGATAGTTTGAAGATTAGTCAGGCTGGAATGTTATGCGCTTCAACCGCTTTGGCCCCCAAAATACTTGGCAGCGGCGCCAGTGAAGTGGCTAGAATATCACTAATCATTGGTAAGAAGCGGTCTGCTTACACAATGAACGTCCTCTACTTGAACGTGTTCCAGCGTCAAATGTGTCATACTCCTTTCGAAAAAAGGAAAGCATCTGAAGAACAATGTCCCCGTAAAACCCATACAAACTGAAGAGAACTGAGGTTCATTGACGAAGATAATGCTACAGACTGGAATCTCCAATATAGCAGTAGTCGCCTCTAACTTAGAACATGGTTTTAATGCAACTACTTGTATATAAAACTATCTTTCGGCATTCGAGGGTCGTCCTAGCATTATTGGTTAATGCAAATATTATAAAGATTATGAGATTGGGTTCACATCAATCTTATATGCAAGAAGGTCATGATGGCATAAAGATTCAAATGATGGTGTTTAGAGATCACGCGTAATTCTCTTCTTCCATGACTATTCAATTCACGTCGAGGAGATTAAACAATAAACATCGAAGAAAGCTCCGCCACGGGAGACAAAGGACTGTAAAGGAAACAGAACGTATCATGCACGGCTACCGAGCTCAGGACTCAAGAGTATATACCTTGCTGGGCCCCGGAAAGCTAGGAACTGTTCAAGGAGATCGCTTTCAGGTTTTCGACAATACTCTTCTGGATCCATTTTCAGGCTAATCATTGAAGAGCATAGAATACCAAGCAATAGCAGGCCAGGTCTGGCTGGCGGTTATAACTGGGCTTCTGGCGTAACAGATACATCATGCTAATCGCAAGAATATGCAAAAACTATAAGAAACCATTTTTTTGGCTTCGCAAATGCTGCTTGCTATACCACTTAGCAGTACCAAGGACTTAGGTGTGCTGGAAACGCTGGTAGCGTTAACGAAGATCTCTGTACGTGACGGGGGCTTTTCAAAGTATAGCCAATGACCACTTCTCCTGCATCTGTCTTGAGGTTTCATTCTTTTTGACACAGAGCTTTGTCGTATAGGCAAGAATTTGCAGCTTTCAAAACAAAGAACTGCCTTGCATACTCTAATCTTGGGTTAACAACATTCGTCCTTTGATATTTCTTGGCGGACACAATCTTGGCGCCTACGGTTGACCACAACAATCCTACTACCTTCGCTGCCACGATCTTTTACAAGACACTTTCACCTCTCCACCCTGCCAATGGATCTCAACGTTTCCGGTAGCTCGAAGTTGACCTTACTGCCAAAGCCGTGATCTCCCATTTCGTATGACCCAGCTCTCCATCTGCGATGAATCGAGCTTAATGATAGGATAATGCGGCCTGACTCAAGTCGCACTTTCTATTGTATCTTGAGCTCCATTCTGTCTAAAATACATACGTATATAGACTCTCGTCATCTCCATCTCCATCTTCATCTCACTCTCCTCCTTTATCCTCATCTTCATCTTCATCTCAATCTTCATCTCAATCTTCATCTCCAACTTCAACTTCATCTTCAACTTCATCTTCATCTCCATCTCCATCTTCTTCTTCATCGTCTTCATCTTCTTGGCTAGATCGACTGGGGTAGTCGGTAGGCATGCACACCCTGCTGGTAATAGTATTGCTGCAAAGCTGATTGAAACACCTCGTTCATGCTTCAGATCCAGAAACATCGTCGTATATCGTTTACTTCATGCCATGACTCTCCTGAGCCCGTCCGTGCCGCCCAAAATTCGCCTGCCAGTTACCGCGCATCTACCCTTTCCACTTTCCCACTTGCCTTCTCTACTTCCTCCCTTCTCTTCTTCAACTTTCTCGCTCTGATCTTCCTCCTCGCTATCATCCTCGTCATCATCCCATCCCTCTTCTCCCCCGTTTCGGCCTTCCATGAATGCTACCTGTCTATCATGGCTTCCGTCCACCCATCTGAAGATACAGGTATAGCAGAAAACGTAGCCTGTTTGGGCGGAAGTGGGGGTTTGAATGGGATGCATGCAAATGGGGCAGAGGGAGGATGCATTTGTAGTTGGAGCAGGCACTGTGTGAATTGGTAGGAGTGTTGTGGAAGATATAGGGGGCTCGGCTTGGTGGGTTTGGAAGGATGGGTCGATGCAGATGTTGGAGGAGATGATGGTTGGGCTTGCGAAGACGGAGAGGAAAGGGATACTGTATTGGTGGTGGTAGTAGATCGTTGCGATAATGAGGCTGGCGCTGTTGGCTTCTCTGATGTAGGCAATGGCGGTGGCTTAGTGGGAAGACCGGAGATGACGGGAGGTGGTATGTCGAGACCCTCAGCGGCTTTCTTGGAGAGCTGGCTTGCAAAGTCTGATGCATGCCACCACTCGAGGAACTTCAAAGCAAAAATCGACGTTGGCAGGAGTATCTTGAGACTTGAGAGAAGCCGAGGATAGACCACCGACGCAAAGGTCCTTGGATTAAAGATACTGGATGCTTGACCTGGACGGGCACCTGGTCGAGAAGGAGTACTTCCTGAAACTTGGCCGGCCAAAGCTATGGCGCGGTGATCTGCCTCACTGAGTCGGCGAATGCGGGTGCCAATCAGCCAGAGAAAGGGCGAGGAATATTTTGAATTATCGAAAAGATAGGTGAGATTGAAAGCCAGAAGGGAAAAATAATATGCAGCGTTTACGCTCGGGTATATATTCCGAAGGAACCACTTATAGTAGTAAAATATCCTTTGTCGTATTGTTGAATTGTGTGGAAGAGAATCGCGATTATAGTTTGGACCAAGAATTGTCGCTTGCGGCGCGTGAATGTCGTAACTTTCGTCGAGCTTGCGTTTGAGATATGGCAAGCCCACCATGATAGCTAGATTGTTCCATATGTCTTCATTGCGTAGCTGCAATGTTTCTCGCATCAATTTGGGCGCCCCAATCCGAGCACGAGGAGCTTCACCGCCTTTAATATGCAAGACCCGCTCGCGTTTAAGGCCATAGAAATTCTCGGTGAAGCCCCCGCCATAAGTCTTGAGGTAGTGCCGTTCAACGGCGAGCATGAGAAGCGCATAGAGTTCATCGAATGAATTTAGTACCCGGAGGAGATACCGGGGGTGACGGTGGGTAGCTATAGTCAGAAGGTAGCGAAGTGATGGAGGAATGAGAGCAGAGAGCTGTTGTTCGGATAGGAGCTCTGGGTGCGCGTTAGTGGGCTTCTTGCACGATTCTTCTCCACTGACGTACCGAATAGAGAGGGCTTGTGGTCGTCGAAGCCATGCTGCAGACTCGACATGAACTCCATGGTGTTCATGCATGGAGAGACGAGTATCATTCAAGAGGTGCTTCTCAATCATCTACAGCTAATGTACATATTGGTCGGCGGATTTGGGCCGAGGTCCGTCAGGCTTGGCAACTAGAAGAGTTCACCTATCAACTGGAAGGCCCTATAGGGCTGGACCTGAAGCCGGTGAAGCGGGCCCTAAAAGTTCCCCCAAGACCCTCCACTTCTGGTTACCTAGACGACGAGAATGGTCCCTAAGGCGTCCTAGCTTTAGGCTATCTTCAGGGGCCCTTTGCGCCCGTTTTAGGTCCAGCCCTATGGCCTTTCAGTTGATAGGTGCTTCCAGTTGATAGGTGAACTCTTCCAGAAGGGTTCACCCCTTAAGGGCTTATGCCTAGAAGCCCCGTATGCTCAACACACATTTCCCAACAAGGAGTACGGTGACACTGATTGTGCTGACGCCTGGATCATGCTAGGTATATAAAGTTAGCATAGGGCCCACAATAGGGCCGCCTATCACTACTTTGAATTATCGCCGACTTGCGCACCCAATCTCGCGTTGCCCATCTGCTTCTCCCCGGACCCAATCATGTTCGTGCCTTCCGATGAAGTCTTGACATTGCGCAAGGCTACCACCGACGACCTTGATGATCTGGCGGATATCACCTGTGCCGCCTTCCCAATTGATCCTCAATGGAACTATCGTTTTCCACATCGCGAGGAGTTTCCAAAGGATAATTGGACCTGCACGCGGTTGATGTATAAGAATCTGATGGAAACCGTGGGCAATGTCATCAACGTTATTACAATCCCAAGCAAGGAAGATGGAGAGAAGCTTCGTCGATCCATAGCATTAGCTGTATGGGAGCTGCCTGGCAGCAACACGGGTGCTGCTTTGGCATCGGGTTCGTACAATCACTCGCATACATTTCCGGTGGCTTTAGGAGACTTAATTCTGAGCCTTGAGTAGCTGGCTACGAGGGTCGTCGCGACGCCGACCCGAAAAGAATGAAAGCATTCACTGAAACGATGGGTAAAGCAAAGAAGAAATGGTTCGACGATGAGTACGGCACCAAGAAGCTTCATCTCCGAATACTTGCCACTCATCCAGACTACCAACGACGTGGTGCCGGAGCACAGCACTGCAATTGGGGTGTGAAGCTAGCAAAAGAGCAGAAGGTACCAGTCACCTTATTCAGCAGCCCTCTAGGGCAGAAGCTCTACAGTCACATTGGCTTCGATCTTCTGGTCACGACTACTGTTCAGGTGGAGGGCGAGGAGGAAAAGCTGTTCATTGGCGCAATGATCTATAAAGAGTCTTAGTGCGTGGCTCGCCAAGGCGATGCAGTCATATTCCTAGAGAACCATCTCCATGAGATCGCTATTCACTAAGCCTTCCCTGAATACTGTCGTATTGAAATTGTGTGCTCGCCTAGTTCGAATATCTGTATTGAATTCGCTAAAGCCCTACGAAGACCGTGTTACTCGATATGGTAATCGGCGTTGGGAGCTCGCTTTTGTTGTCGGTTGGGGCTGTGTCTTGCACACCTAGCACCGATGCCCTGTTAGGTATACGGTAGGTTCTTGGATCTTGCGCAGCGTAGGGCACCTGTCTCTCTTACTCCTTTCTTCCGACACGTTCTAAGGGCGTCCTGCTTAGCTGCTTAAGTCTCTCAGTACGCCGTACGACTCTTTTACGGATACGGTAAAATCAATGAACCTCATGTACACCTTCCCAGCTTACGGTGAACGCAGCCTGAAGATATATAGAAGATCGTGAGGGATCATAAGTCGCAATGACCTAGAGCAAAAGGAAAGGCTCATCTCAAAGCTTTACCTCCATCATGACCAAAAGACGCTTCGATGGCCGAAAGCGCGATTTGCACAGCTCTACGAGATTTGATGGCTTAAGTCTGTCTGCCCATGAGAGCTGCAAGGTTTCTCAACACCTCAGCTCTCAACCATCTCGATTCCGTGGCCCGACCCTTGCTGGCATGCCAAGTGCTTCGATCTACGACCAGAGTTTGGAAACATCCGAAGAAGAGTACGCAAGGATCCAAAGCAGAGAAACCGAGAGTTTATCTAGGCTCAAACCTCAGGGAACTCTGAGCCAAGTGAGTGCAATGTCTGTCACAGGAGTCCAGATGCTGACTTATTGTCGCAATAGAAATTGGAGCAGCTGAGTCCTGGGGGCGTAAGTCGAGAGGCTATCAGTTGGCGCTCAAACCTTTCAATGGAGCGATTCCTCGGCTCTACCGAGAGACATGAAAGGTACTGGCAACCGTGCACCTTAAAGGGTCATACGCCTCGGCAATCTCCAAGTCCGATGCGCAGAGACTCATCGCCTGCAGAGGACGAAGAAAGCATTGTCCTGGGTACAAGAACTATCAAAGAAGTAAGCGACGCTTCATACTTTGGTCCACCTCCTCCTCTCGTTAGCACCTCTGAGGAGCTTGGTCGAAAGGTGTAAAGGTCAGTGGTTCTGACATTGAGTACTTATTGGTTGTTGCTAGACTGAACGAACATTTGGTATGCCACAATTTTGGCTTCTGGTGAAGTGATTATAGCTTTTTAGTACTTAGTTAACGTGTAATAAAAGACATATGCTGCTTCAAAGGACCTTAATAAGAATAGAAACCAACTTGAAACCCGCTCTATATACACGACTTTTGCTCCACTCTTACTTTCTGAAACCCCTTAAACCTATTGTATCTCCTATAAATCCTTGATAATGGAATGCCTGGGTTCTAATTCAAATAATACTTTCACGATCAAGCTTGTCCTTAAAAGTAATATCCACATCGACAATTACAAGCTTCCCGTTTTGGTCGCATCCGTACTTCGACGACATCCATAAGACTTCCTCGTCGCCGAGCGGGACAGAGTCGCCGAGCGGAACAGAGATGCTTTCTCCATTGCCGATTTCAATTATCTGCGCATCACGTGCCCACAGGAGCTTGCTTCCGATGCGAATCAACATTACGTCTGGCACACCATAGGTAAACTCAACCATGAAGTCCCTCGCATGCTGAAAATGGACGATTGATGTTCTCGCCGCTGTCACTGTAAGCCTGCCATCATCTCCCATAATACTACTGAGCAGTTCGCCTTTGTCACCCTTGACTCCTTGAAGGGAAAGCCGTCCTTGAGCCGCTAGCGACAACCGAAAGGTGAAAGTCGAAGGGTACTCTGAAGAAGTTTTCGGTGGTGCGGACATTTCTTTATCGAACGACCTTAGGAAGATCCAATGGCTTACATTAAAAGTGCGAGTATGGAGAGCCCGGAGGCTTTCCTCAGCCATATAATCAAATTCTCTAGGAAGCAGCCTTGCGATCTCTCGGGCATCAACTCTTGCAGATGTAGCTTGAGCGGTGAGTTTTTACTTTCCCTATCTGCGCAAGCAAGAGGTGCTGTGTAAATAGCATTATTTGTATGTGTGTAGCCGTGTCCTGACTTTTGGAACTCCTGTACTCGGTAATAATAATCATCGATTATTTCTTTAAAGCTCAGCTCCAATGAGATCCCAGAAGTGCGAAGCGTGAGTCTGGGTCCGTAAAAGCCAGGTAGCCCAATGCGAACAATGTTTCCAGACCTAGAGAAGTATTCTGGGCTGGGAGCCAGCATGCCACCATATATAGGTCCATTGTGATGCAATGGCATTAACCAAGCGAAAATGGACTCATCAGCTCGCGCTCGGATGATTTCGTGCTGTAGTCTCTCAAAAGCCTTAGCGGCACCTTCTCCGTACAATAGCGGCATGTTCACGTCAAAAAGACCCAGTAAAGAGTATGCAATATCCTCGGGTCTTGTCGTCTCACGCGACGAGGCCCAAGACATTTTTGCGGCTGCGCTCGCAGGCCCGGCATCAAACAAATAACTAGCATCGATGCCTGTTGCCTCGGATATCAAGTGCTGGAGGCTATGCTTTGTCCCAACGTCTATCCAATCTCGGTCATAGAATGTCATGAATTTAGGAGCCAAGAGCTCCTGCAAAGTCCATCCTCGCGTAAACCATCGGCTTTCACGTAGCTTTTTCCTCGGAGAGTCTATTCTTCCCACGGAGACAGAAATGTCAGCCAGATAGGCATAACAGACTACTGCATCCTTATACCATCGATACATCGAATTTATCGCCTCTGACAGTTCTGCACTGCTTTTTTGATCTATGCAACAGTTGTCAATCCAAACATAGTCCCAGCCATCAGATCTCGCTAGTGCGCAGCACTTCTCGATTTTGGGAAAGCCTTTGCATTGCCGGTAATGCAATCCAGGCTTGCTGAGGTCTTGGAACAATACTTCGCTGTCTCCCCACGTGTGCGATAAGATGACATAGGGTGGAACCTTGTCACCGAGGAAGTGATGAAGCTGGAAGGTCGATGTATTTAGTAGATACATGGTGGCTAGATAGTCCAACTGGTGCGGACAATAGAAGCTTCTGATCCTAGATCAATAACAATCGGCACAACGCAAGCAGGAACGTCTTCGCTCTTGCAATGTGGATTGGCGGTTAGTCGACGAGCCTTGATCGATACTAGACATGTTATGCTTTTAAGTAGTAATAGCAATCAGGCAGCATTTCTCCCACTTCTAAGGGGGCGCAGGATCACGCGCGAGGATATCAAGCGGCGCTCACCCTAGAAGGACTCACCTATCAACCGTATCTGTCAACCATAGCCCAATAGGGCTGATCCCTAGAAGCCCCTCTAAGACTAACCCCATTGCCTAGCTCGCGGGGGACAAAAATATTGGCACCCCTACAGCTTAAAGCCAATGTTTGTAAACCTATAACTTCTCCAACACAATCGAGATAAACTCATTAATTGACTTAAACTTGTTAGTATTACTGAATTTTAATGTTTCTAAGTGAAAATTATCTACCAAAATTGGGTCTATTCTATGCTGAAAAGATTGGCGTTTTGCAAGGGATGCCAATATTTTTGTCCCCCACGAGCCTAGGTGACCAACTTTTAGGGTGTCTCTATGGGGCTATCCCTTTGGTTGTCAATAAGTCGGCCCCTTCGGGCGCTAAGCCCTATCCCTTTGGTTGTCAATAAGTCAGCCCCTTCGGGCGCTAAGCCCTATAGGGCGTGTAGGCCATTATGGTTGTTATAGGGCAGGTGGCCCTAGGGGGCATGCCCATATGGCCCCTAAGCCCCTATCTATAGGGGCAAGGCCCCCGGGGCCCCAGGGGCCCCGTATCACAGCAAAAATACATGGTCTTGGCATCAATGCCCGCGGGCCAATTATTTTTTTGATAGCTAGATAATCTACAGACATACAATTAAGATGCTGATCTAGTATTGTCTGAATTCTAGTAATCTGATTGTCTAATATAAAAAAGATATGATGTTCTGAATATATAGATGTTTACAGTTTTAGCTCAAAAATCGAGGATTAGTGTCGGGTAATAAAGCTTGGCATAGATTTATACCTAGATTGGTTTAGTGGCGAAAGGGCTGACTTATTGACAACCAAAGGGATAGGGCGTGTAGGCCAATATGGCTGTTTAGGCAGGTTACGGGGCAGGGGCCCCTAGGGGGTATGCCTATATGGCCCGCTCCGGGCATAGCCCCAGGGGCCTTAAAGGCCCCTAAGCCAGCCCGTATCACGGTAGAAAGTCATGGTCTTGGCATTAATACCCGCGGGCCAATTATCGTTTTGATAGCTAGATGATCTACAGACATACAATTAAGATACTGATCTAACATTGTCTAAATTTTGGTAATCTAGTTGTCTAATATAGGAAAGATATAATGTTTTGAATATATAGATATTTGCAGTTTTTGACTTTACTAGCTCAGAAATCGAGGATTAGTGTCGGGTAATGAAGCTTGGCATGGATTTATACCTGAATAGGTTTAGTGGCAGAATGGCCGACTTATTGACAACCAAAGGGATACGGCGCATACGGTTGATAGTTGTATGGGTTCAATAGGTGAGTCCTTCTAAATCCGGTAGGAGATCTCTGTTACCCTGGCAACTGCCCTTAGATCAATGACACGATATTCGACAACCATCGCTCCTGCGTTCCGCAACCTCCTATAAATTCCTCTTATCGTGCTCCAATGTAACCCTCTCCCATATCCTCGCTCGTCAAAGTTGGTAACACTGAGGGTGAAAGCTCTTCAACGGAGAGACCCTTAGAATATCTTTTTCCTTGAGTCAATAAATCGACGGGGTTGTTCGCCATTGACGAACAATGTCGCTTGGTCGTGAGACACTTACCGCCCAATGCTGGCATGCATATCGATTTTCGTACTGCCAGGACACGGTAAGGGAGACTCTGAGAGTTCTACCTCTCTCAGGAAAAACAGTCCTATTCTGGCCCAACGAGTGTTCCATATACAAATCTACAAGAGACCACTACCTCATATATAAAACCCTTTTCCATCCTTTGCCAGCCAGCCAGCCAAAGATTCAGCCAAATAACTTTTCATTTACATGACCTTCCTTCTTTTCTTGTATATAGCTTCCTCCCATCCATACATTCCACGGGGTATATTCGACAGACAATGCACACACTAAATCTGCTATGAGAAGAAAAGCAATCAAAAATCATTACATGACATAAATTTACAAAGCTATTCCCGTGCCATCACCCGTCCATCTGTACAGGGATAACACCTCCCGTCTCCGCATTTGCCCTTCTCCAAGGCCTTTCACCTGCGCGAGAGCGGAGCGCATGACTTTGCGCATGTGTCTCTGTTCAAATATTTTCGTTAGCGCTCTTATCTCCCAGGCTAAACAAGCGGGGAGAAAATAGGATGGCCAACCTGATACTCCGTATTCAACGTAACAATACACGCCTCATGCGCCTTGATGATATTCTCACACGCCCCTACCACATTTGGATTTGCCTCCCCCGCCAGCTTCTCCGCCGTCAGCAAAAATAGGAAACCGCCCTGCAACAGGCTGATGCCGAAAAACCATGGCATGAAACTCAAATCCGGATCGTATTCGAGGATGTTGGAGATTGCTTCGGCGGCGGCGACGGCATGGGACATGGCCGTTTGGAAGGCCGGGGTGGAGATCCAGAGATCGTTGTCGTCAAGAAGGTTGATGGGGTCCCATTTTCCGCAAATGAGGATGTGGAGGACGTGCATTATGTGGGCGCCGTAGGCGGCGACGATTTTGGTTTGGATCATCGAGTCTGTGAGACGGTTGGGTGCTGAAGGGTTGGGGGCAGCGGTGTTCTGGCCGTTGGAGTCGTGACTGTGTGCGAGGTGATGAGCTTCGAATTCTTGGATGCTTTGACCGTAGGCTTCTAATTGGGAGGTTATTTCTGCGGCACGGTCGTCCCATTCTGCTACATGACGAGAGGAAAGGCCAAACCGCGGGTGGATCCTGGCTTGGTTGAGGTCGACGATGTAACCTAGGATGGTCATCAATGGGGTAAAATAACCAAATATGCTATGGCCTGTGCAGAGGAATGTAGGTCCTCTTGTCCTGTAGGAGGACGACCCAGGGTACAGACTTTGCTCGCTACCGTAGAAATTGCCCGCTTGAAAATCAACGTCATTCAGCGGTTGCAGGAGGTTTTCGCATTCCACATCGAGTAGGAAGAGTGGCCTGTTATAACATAATGCAAGATGCCGATCAAGGGTGTAGAGCAGCCACCAAACTCTACGGCGCTCCTCCCTTTCTTCCTCACTTACAACGCCAGGAACATTGGGCGGAAGGCTCCCTTTGGTGTTCGATGCGGCTGCTGGCTGTTCGGGTAAAGCATTGTCTCCAACACCACCAGCGCCGAGGCCGTCACCGGTTGCGCTTTCACTCTCGATTGGATTCGGAGGAAGTTCTCTATTAAGCCTGGATTCTCGAGCCAAAGTCCAAGCGGCATTCCACCACCTCATACTTGCAGCTTTATACTCAGAGGCGGAAACTATAACAGCCAGATGAATGTAGGTTGCAATATTGTCAAGGGGTCCACCGTCTGCAGTCAGTTGATCACCTCCTGTCATTGCAACTCCAAGCCCTCCAAGGGCAACGCCGTTGATGGCGGAATCGCTACCGCCATTGCCAGAGATGTCACCTGCGGGTGGACCGTGCACTAAGGGCTTCAAGAGTGCTATGGTTATCTCTAGTAGTTTCTGGCAAACACGGCCTCGTGCTGAGGGAGGTGAGGTCAAGAAAGGAGAGTCGCTGGTCTGTGCCGCGAGCCAGAGCATACTGGAGAGGAGAGCTGGACTGCACGGTCTTGGTCTTGTTGCTCTAAGAAACGACTCCCTTCGGAAGAAATAGCCGAGGATATGGGGTGATGTTGGATGCACATGGGTAGTAGAGGAACTGGTGAAGTAAAGCTCAAGCAAGTCGCATGCAAGCGAGACTGGTATGATTGAGTCTATATAGGGCAACAGAGGCTGCAAGACCGGGTACTTCAACGTATTCATGGCTTTAGTTTGCCGATAATTCAGTTGGAAGCCGGAAGGAGAAGGTAGATTCAGCCATCCTGGAGACCCCATGAGCGGCGAAGCACCGAAGTATCCTGCTAATGGGCTTTCGCCGGCACCTCCAAACCGGAAGGCTGGACTAGCAGCTAAATTTGGAGGGCTCATTGCAGGGTATGCGTTATCTCCAAAAGATGGGTAGCTCTGTGATGGTTGAACTTGGTGTTGCATCTGACCCAACGGAACTCCATTAGGGTTTGAATTTACGCCGTTCATGGACATGGATCCGCGTACGCCAGGTCTGTCGTAGTCCTGACTGAGACTGAAGCCGTTCAATGACATGGCCGTGGGACTTATCCCAGAGCCTTGACGCATAGAAGATTGAGGGTTTGGGTCTGGTAGAAGCCCTTGCGGATGTGCTGGCGTCTGAGCTTGGAATTGTCCGACGCCGCTTTCTCTGGCAGAGGCATATGAGCCGTCCGACATGGTTGTTGTACTTGCAAATGGTGGCTCTGTAGGTTGAGTTGTATTTTCTATTGACGACTGAGTTGCTCCTGATTGGAACTGACTGCTCGCTGTGCGAGGAGGGGAAGGACCTTCAGAAGAATATTCCTGAGGAGAACGGGAGTGGCCAGAGCCAGCTGTCGCCTGCTCTTGTATCGCAGCATCTTTGCGAGACGCTTTGCCCCGCTTTTTCCTCTCACGTTGGTATTCGCAAGACAGACCAAATTCTGACGCGGTGTTAGATCAATTCTGCTTCTGGAAGAAAGCAGCCTTACTTACCCACACAGTGAGCACAAGGACCCTTGCCATCACATTTTGTCCGCAATTGATTGCACTGATCGCAAGCTCTGCTGATCCTTTTCCTCACTGACCCCTTGTGTGCGTTTTTGCCTTCTCCACTGCCCCCTAAGTCTGAACTCTTTCCCCGTTGATGTCCTGTATCTGTGGTACCTTGGCTGTAGGGATGGTGCCTCGATCTTGCAGGACTCCTGATGGGTGATAATGGCTTGTTGCTTGCAAAAGTATCGAAGTGCTGTACAGCGTACTGTTGTACTGGAGCATGGAGAGGGTCAACATGTCGATTGGACGGAGCCATGCTGGCTTGAGATGGCATTTGGCTGAGCATAGCTGCAGCTGAGCCACAGCATATGGTCTTGTGGCATCAGTCAGAGGGGAACACGACCAAGGCTGCTCCTCTCAAATATTTTCAGCCAAAGCCCGTTTTTCTCGTGTCTAGAGGCGAGGGGCCGTCGTCGTATTTCACTAGTCCAGATGCCAACTTTGGTTCATATTCTTTGACACCAACGCTCTACTTGCTTGAGGGGAGGAGAGCAGCAAGGTGCTCGAAAGTATTATGACGTTGCTATGGTAGTCTTGCGTGCACGAGACTAGCATGTGTGCTCCAATCTTATTAACAGCCTCAGCGCGATGGCCTTATAATTTTCACACATCGCATGATCGACGAGCAATCAAATTCCACGAAGTATCGGCGCAACAACCGAAAAGTCAACGACGAAGCTCCTGTCAGGGCGTGAAAAAGCAAGATGACGATGCGGGATCAACGTGGGGTAGACCAGGCTAGACACTTTTGGGGCCCGGGATGTGCCTCGGGAGAATTGCCGAAGCGCTGGCATGCAAACAATCATGCAGGTCCCCATTCCTTATGTGCGGCTTCTAAAGCATTTTCAAGTCAAAGCTTGTTGGCATCGTTTCATTCAAGGCTCCCTTGACTTCAAATTACTCTTCCGGCCCAGTAGCTGAGCGGTGTATGGAAGAACCATGTGTTGTAGTAAGCTATGATATCCTGCATGACATGAAAACAATGAGATATCTCCTTTTACTGGCTGTTGTGCGAGGATTTTGACCGAGAAACGGTCTCTGCGTTCAGTGACGAATGTGATATTGCAAGTATGAAATTTCTGCTCTTCTCATTAGGAGTGTATATCGAAAGGAATTCGCCATTCTCAAACAAGAAAAACCATGAGCTCTTTGAGGACCGAATACTAAAAGACGATCAATCTCTAGTAGATACCAAACAAGATCCAACAATGTACCTCTTTCTTGAATCCTTTCAACATGCTCCATACTGAAGATCCGTTAGATTGTAGCTTTGCTGTACACCATGTGGACTCTGCTCGCCTTACCTTGACGGTAATTGTCCAAGAAACGGCACTGCTTTTTACGAAAACGTAGTAAGAGAACCACGCACCGGTGGTAAATATCCTAGTCTATATCCATCTTCCAAAGCATGTATCCGCCATAGTAGATGTGTCTAGCCTACGCAAACAATTAGCCAACGCAAGGTCTTCCATCATTCCATCTAGCCTCTTTCGAATTCTTTGCGATGTCTTTCCAAGCTCGTCTCGTGGTATAGTCCAATGATGCACAGAGCTTTACTCAGCAGTAGGTGGGGCGAGGACCAACGAAAATCCCAAAGACAAATCTTGGATCCTAAGGTGCCCAATTGATACCGTAATCTGGCATCAATCATTTTAGAAATCGCATTCCGAGAGAGCTATCTCCGAATTTGGAAACACTGAAGAAGACATTGACTTAGGGGCAGAGACATAATTATCAGGCAGGATAAGATGGAGAATATGCCAGGCCAGTTGGCATAGAACTATCCTCTACGGATCAATAGGTGGACCAACAACATACAACAGGAAGCTCATCTGCAATGCGCCGTTGCTCAAATGCGAGCTACACGGGATCTTTGAGTAATGGTATCCTCTAAGTACCACATATAGAGACTTTCGTAATCATAAGGGTAATGTTATACCATGTAGGAGAGAGCGTCCACCCGAGCTTGGAGGCTAGGAAATTGCGTGCTCAGCGGAGTTTTTCCGCCACTCCGCACTCACCCTACGACGAAAAGTCTCTAGATCGTTAATGATGTGAATGATTTTCTATTTTCTCTCTGCAGGCGTCGCTCTTCCCATCCTAAAAATTCACAACAGCCATTCTTTCCTTGGAGGCCAGTGTGTACATTATGGCGACCGTGGCGACCGTCGGTGAAGCAGGCGAGTAGACCCTCCCACCCCCACCTTCCCCAATTTATGCCCCACCGTAATTTGTCTTACTTTTCTGCTATCCTAGCATTGGGCTGACACACCCTCTGAACAACAGTGGCAAGAGTCGCATATTTATCCAGCGATGTAATTCTCTCAGTACAACCTGCGCTCGGCGCCGACTCGGAATTCTCAAAGCACCTGCATGCACTCTCATCAAAGAACATACCAGGCATAATAGCCCAAGAACCTGAGGTAAATTGGCTCAATCAATGGCGCCAAAAACATGCGCTGATCTTTTTACCAGGTTCTAGCTATCAGACATAATGCGGATCCATTATTGTCTGCTTTCCAGCCTCTCCGATCGGGGAAGCTCGTCTCCGTCACAACCGCGTCCTCCATTCTCCTATCCTCAATCCCCCATCTGTACAAATTAGCACAATATCCAATCGTTATACATGTGGCTTTGCACCCCTACGGCTTCCCGGATTACTCAGAGATAACCTCAATACGACAATGCGGCTTTATCTTCCTACAGTCGGAAACGCTACGAGAGGGGCAAGACATCGCTCTGTCTGCTCATGCGTTAGCTCTAAAATCCGGCAAGGGTGTAATCCACTTCTTCGACCCCGCAAATTCCAGCAAAGACAAACCAGTTTCTTTGGAAGATAAGGAATTGGTGAAAAGCGTGTTGGACATTGGTGCTGCTCGAGATCACCAATCCACCACAACTGATGCTTCAAATTTATATGTTGATGAGGGCAGACAGCCAACTATAACTGAGAACGGGATTATCTCTACAGCATCTGCCCGAACACCTCCCAGCGTAGGTGGAGACGCCGCCGTTGCAGCGCAGCTCAAAGGCAAAAATGGAGATGAGTCTTCTGTCGGTTCATCCGTCCGTGAGAGTAGCGCAGACAGCCGACCTACTATTTCTTCTGCCTCTTCGGTAAGCTCTACATTGATAAGGCCAATAACATCCGAAGATATTCAAGGATTCTTACTCGGTATCTGGTCACGGATCAGTACAGCTACTGGCCGTAGTTACCAGGTCTTTGAGTACTCTGGACCAGACGATGCAGACTCGGCTCTATTTGTCTTTGGGTCTACTGGCGTGTTCGTCGATGAGATCTTAGCGGCAAAACCAACGGATGAGTTCGCAAAATGCGGCATAATCACAGCACGTCTTTACAGACCTTGGATCGCCGGAAGCTTAGTTGAATCGATACCTCATTCAATAAAGAGGATTGCGGTATTAGAGCAGATTCGAAAGAAGACCGTCAAGTGGGGCCCAGTATTGATGGATATCCTAACCAGCTTACCAACTGGGTCGGGCACACCCATGATTGTTGGCCATCAATTGGGCTACATAGAACCTTCGACTGCTCGTCAAGCCCTGCGTGGCATCTTCCAAAACTTGAGATCGCCAACTCCGATCCAAAACCTCGAGGTCGGTATCCATCATGAACCTCGGGATGTACTAAACGAATACAGCTTGAAGCAACCGAAGGTCGAGAGCGCATACATGAAGATACTCGATCAAGTCTTTGGCCAAAGATTACACATAGCAAACCGCCTTGACGCTGCAAATGCCGGCATATCTGCTTCGTTAGCCGCTAACCCTGAATTCGGGTTTGGGTCTCTCCTCGCTCGGATGGATCACCGGAAGAGTTTCGTCGGCCAAGTGCAAGAAGCCGCTGCGACTCGCGATTTTGTAACTGATGCCCCTCGAAGCTGGCTTTCAAAATGGGCTTTGAGTGCAGAGGATCCTAAAAAAGCAAACACTCTAGCGCCAGAGGTAATCGCACGATTGGGTACTGATGGCTCAAGACTCGCATCTCAGCTACTGTCTTCAAAGTCGCTGTTCTTCAAGGAGTCCCACTGGCTTATTGGGTCAGATGCGTGGGCATATGACTTGGGTAATTCTGGTGTCCATCACGTTATCGCCTCCGGTGCGAATGTCAATATGTTGATCATAGACTCCCAGCCTTGGTCGGACCGAGCTGCGGCCGATGCTGCAAGGAGGAAGAAGGATATCGGTCTATATGCAATGAATTTCGGCAATGCTTATGTCGCTTCGGTAGCAGTGTACAGCTCGTACACCCAAGTGCTTGAAGCTATGATAGAAGCAGATCTGTTTGATGGTCCCTCAGTGGTCGTTGCATACCTACCTTACTATAAGGAGAACGATTCACCATTGACAGTATTGCAAGAAACGAAGAAAGCCGTAGACCTTGGCTATTGGCCATTGTACCGATGGAATCCCAGCAGCGAGGAGAACGGTGAAGCCAACTTCTCGCTAGACTCCGAGCGCATCAAGCAAGAGCTAGAAGAGTTCTTAAGACGCGATAATCATTTGACACAACTGATGAAGAGACATCCTGAATTCTCCGCCAACCTCTCCGAGTCGTACGGCACTGAGGTACGTGCACTTCAGAAGAGGCGAGCAAAGGATGCATACGACAAAATGCTTGAGAGTCTATATGGTGCACCCATGACCATCCTCTTTGCTTCAGACAATGGGAACGCAGAAAACTTGGCCAAGCGACTTGGTAGCAGGGGTAAAGCGAGAGGACTTAAGACTATGGTCATGGCAATGGATGACTACCCTCTAGAAGATCTGCCCGGAGAAGAGAATGTTATGTTGATCACAAGCACCGCTGGTCAAGGGGAATTTCCTCAAAATGGGCGCGGCTTCTGGGAGGCGATTAAAGACAATGCTGAACTCGACCTTTCACAGATCAATTATACGGTGTTTGCGCTTGGAGACAGTCATTACTGGCCAAGAAAAGAAGATAAGAGGTATTACAACAAGCCAGGGAAAGACTTGGATGCGAAAGTAGCGTTCCTTGGCGGAAAGCGCCTAATCGATATTGGTCTTGGAGATGATCAAGATCCAGACAGCTATCAGACCGGGTATAATGAGTGGGAACCTAAGCTGTGGCAGGCTCTCAACGTAGACAAAGTTGAAGGGCTGCCTGAAGAACCACCACCAATCACGAACGAAGATATTAAGATTGAATCGAACTTCCTTCGCGGCACCATTGCTGAAGGTCTTGCAGATACGACTACTGGAGCAATTGCAGCCTCTGATCAACAATTGACTAAATTCCACGGCACCTATATGCAAGACGACCGCGATTTGCGTGATGAGCGCAAAGCGCAGGGCCTAGAACCTGCTTATGCTTTCATGATCAGATGCAGGCTGAACGGTGGCGTTGCAACCCCGTCGCAGTGGTTACAGATGGACTCTATTAGCAGCGCGTATGGAAACGAGACGATGAAGATGACGACTCGACAAACCTTCCAATTCCACGGGGTTGTGAAGACTAAGTTGAAACCAGCTATGCGAGCCATCAACAAAGCGTTGATGACCACCATTGCGGCATGTGGTGATGTGAACCGCAATGTTATGTGCAGTACGCTTCCAACCCAATCGGCATACCATCGAGACGTGCATCAGATATCAGCCAAGATATCAGACCACCTCCTACCCTCGACGACCGCCTACCATGAGATATGGCTGAAAGATGATGATGGCAAGCAGACTAAGGTCGCTGGTGATGCTGTTGTTGACAATGAGCCGCTGTATGGTCCAACCTACCTGCCCCGGAAATTCAAGATTACCATTGCAATCCCACCTCACAATGATACCGATGTCTTTGCTCATGACATTGGCCTTATTGCCATTAAAGGCAACAACGGCCGTCTTGAAGGTTTCAACGTTCTAGCTGGCGGCGGTATGGGCGTGACTCACAACAACAAGAAGACTTACCCTCGCACAGGCAGCATGTTCGGCTATGTTCCTGCAGAGAAAATCCACCTTGTTTGCGAAAAGATCATGCTAGTTCAACGAGACAATGGTGACAGGAAGAACCGCAAGCACGCACGGCTAAAGTATACCATCGATGACATGGGTGTCGATGTTTTCAAAGGCAAGGTCGAAGAGTTGCTCGACTGGAAGTTCGAAAATCCCAAACCCTTCGAATTCAAATCCAACATCGACACTTTCGGCTGGCAAAGAGACGAATTCGGCATGAACCACCACACCTTCTTCATCGAGAATGGCCGCATAGAAGACACCGCCGACTTCCCCATGCGAACTGGCCTGCGCGAAATAGCCAAGGTCCACAAAGGCGAGTTCCGGCTCACTGGGAACCAGCATCTCTGCCTAAGTGGTGTTCATGACGATGATCTCGAAACAATTAAAGCCATGATGAAGAAATACAAACTCGACAACGTACAATTTTCCGGTCTGCGTCTTAGCTCCTCAGCTTGTGTAGCCTTCCCTACATGCGGTCTCGCTATGGCAGAGTCAGAGCGCTACCTACCAGAACTTATCACCAAACTTGAAGACTGCCTCGAAGAAAACGGACTCCGGCAAGACAGTATAGTAATGCGCATGACTGGCTGTCCCAACGGCTGCGCTCGCCCATGGCTTGCCGAAGTCGCCTTTGTTGGGAAAGCATATGGTGCTTACAACATGTACCTCGGCGGTGGGTACCATGGCCAGCGCCTGAATAAATTGTACCGGAGTTCGATAGCCGAGGAAGAGATACTGGAGATTATGAAGCCCATGTTTAAACGGTATGCGTTGGATAGGGAAGAAGGGGAGCATTTTGGTGATTGGACGATCAGGGCTGGATATATCAAGCCCACGATGGAGGGAAAGACCTTCCATGATGATGTGGCGGAGGTGGAAAGTGAGGATGATGCATGATCTCCGTCTTCGTTTGAATTGGATATAAAGGCATGGGGTGGCGTTGTACAAAGCGTGAAGCTTGCATTTGATGCATTGTAGATATAATATTTTGGGTAAATATGCTTGAGAAAAGATTCAATGTACATATTACTGTGGCCCTGTTAGTTGAAGAGAATGCTGGTCATCACTCTGCTTCGTTGTGTCCGTGCATACTTCCCTTCGAACGACTTGTTAAGTAGGCATTTTAGTAAGCAATTTGGTGGACGACTTGGTTGGCGGTTTTTGATTGACGACTTGGTGAGCGACTTGGTAGACGATTTTGTATGGGCGACTTGAGGTACATTCCAATGGCAATCTACTTAACACAATAGCTATATACAACAATGTATAGACATTCAATTGCTAGCAGTGCAAGTTATAAAGCTAGATTCTGCAATTTCTAGAAAATTTTAACTTATAAAAATATGAAATCTGGTATTAATACCTAAGCCAGTACTTAAGAAAGCTCGTCTACATCTCTATAAACTTGGCTTTTGAGCGTTTTAAGGCTTAAACTTATAAGCGTGAACGTGGATACACGCTTAAGTACGAGTGTAAACGCTGGCGTGAATATAGAATTTCTTGATTTCCAATCTAAATCCTAACTTAAGAATAGGATTCGAATTGCAAAATCTAGCTTTGTAACTTGAATAACTAGCATTTCTGTTTCTATATATTGTTGTAAATAACCACGACGTTAGGTGGATTACTATTTAAATAGACGATTTCTAGGTTTGTAGGAATAGTTCTATAGCGGTTTGCCATTTAATAACGCGCCATACACGGTGTATAAATCTGTTTAAACTAGGACTTGTGGCCAGAACGCGCGACTTTTGCAGCTTCCAGTCTGCAATTATACGACAGGGATAAGCAATACTTTGCGCGTATCATGCTTTTCAAGGCATTGAAATTCAGGTTTCTACCACGATTCTCAATGCGTTTGCGGAAATCCGCGTTGTATTTAAGCCAACAACATCATGAAATTACATCCTACTGGCTTACATAGGACCAAACATTCGCTTATTTTCTACGTTATTAAGTTTCGTATCTAGCTCTTAACGCTCAAATTAATGCTGGGAAGTGGCATCCTCCAAAACAAAAGGCTAGATATTTTGGTGTTAGTGGTTTGAGAATCTATTGATTCTTCAGGGGGTAGCTGACGGCCGTACAATTGCTGTCAACACAAGTCGCTAACTGATAACTGATAGTCGTCAGGATCCTGCTCTCTCTTTGGAGAACTCCCACCTCTTGGCCAAGGTAGCAGCATCTGAACCTTTCCCATCAATATTGGTTGGATCTGCGCCAGCCTCTAGCAGTGCCATTGAGAAATCTTCATGGCCATTCCAAAACGCATAGAAGAGAGGTGTGCGACCATGCCTATCTCTGCTGTTCGGATCCGCGCCTGCGTCCAACAGCGCTTTCATAATATCTAGTCTTCCGTCACGGGCAGCCCACATCAATCCGTACTCGCCCTTTTCATTTACCTCTTTTGCGTCAGCCCCGGCCGCGAGAAGTGTCTGGACCACTTCAAAATGGCTCATTGCGCTTGCAACATGTAATGGCGTAGAGCCACGTCTACCACCCCGCACTTCCAAGTCTCGAGTACCTTGCGCGGCCAGTATCACTTTGACCATGGAATTAATGCCGAAGCGGGCTGCGTAGTACAGCGGTGTCGACGTCTCGAATTTAAGTCTTGCCGAGGGGAAGTACGCCTGGATCCACGCTCCAAAATTGCCGCACCGCGGTAGCTTTGAAGTTTCAAAAAATTGAAGGAGGAGATGGCGCGTGACTCCGTCAATGTCTCTCTTTTCGACTCGTTGAGCGTATACTGGCCAGCTTTCCACCGCGTAATCCAGCAATGGCATGTCTTGATATCTGTCGTCCAAACCTGTCTCCCTAATGCAGTAACCACTTTGAAGCTTAGGGGAACATAGATAGCTCACACATTGACGTGCGAGACTTGTGTCGGCTGAAGCAGGATCGAGGCAGAACTCCCGAGCTTCGCTCTCCTTGATTTGTTCAGAAGTGAGATATTCTAGAACAGACGAGTGGGCCAATACCACAGTACTCTCCTCTGTATCGAAGCTCACAAGGCTAGAGCAGACTTGGAGAAGATCCTCGGGCTGCAAAAGCCGAGCATCTTCATCGACAGTCCCGGATTCCTCGTCTAGGATCACTGCTTCACAAAGTTCCTCAAAATACAGTGCCCGAACAGAGAAAGCCATCCACAAGAAAGCTTTTTTGGCCAAAACACGATCCTCGCTTGGTATCCTGCGCAAGATGTTGCAATAGGTCTGCTCCAGAGTAGGTGGGACCGCTTCGAGGGCAGCTTTGATAGCTAAAGGGGTTCTCTGTACAACAAGCCCATCAATCTGACATTGCACCCATCGGAACCTATTAAGCATTAGCCTCCGGAAGTATGAATCAGTTATATGCCGATATTATACTTACATTCCATCAGCCCGGGAAAGTAACTTGGATCTGATGTCATCTTTCAAGGAGATTGGAAGCCTACGTAGACGGTCGTTACATGCAAGGCAGGATTCTACATAAAGTCTGATATCGTCATCAACCAAAGCTGAAGTCATAGACACGGTGCTGAGCAGTCGCGAGGCTCGCTGTACAGCCGGCACAAGCAGCTCCTCTGTGCTAGAGAATAAAATTCGCAGCCCCCCGTGTCCTTGCCTTAGGTCCCATAATGTCGAAAACATCAGCGCGGACTGTTTGCTCTCATTAAGCGCGTCGACAATAATGTACACCTTTGGGAACTTTCTGAGGGCATCCCCAAGCATTCTTGTTACCTCTCCGAGGCTCAGTGGTTCGCAACTGCTATTGGTCTTTGTTGACTCTTTGCTGTATCTTGCATCGACACTAGTCCATAAGGTAGCATCAATATTGCACAATTGAATCAATAACGAGCCAATGAGATTGACGGGATCCTGCGAAGCAGCATTTGTGAACGAACAAAAGAAGTACATCACAACGTTAGCTCCTTCATCACTCTGCAACTCGGTCTTGTTGATGGCAGCGGAGACAAGGGTCGTTTTGCCGATACCGGGTTTGCCTCTCAGCCAGAGTATTGGGGGCGAAAACCCTGAAACCCAATCCTGGAATGGTCCATCCAGAAACCATTTTCCAGTGCCAACTTGCTCGGACGCGAGGGATGTCCTGTACAATTGAGAAGGATCAAATGGCGCCAGCCATCTGATCACGGACCTGCGAAAATTCGCCTGAGCAGCTTTATCATGCTGCTGTTGTTGATCATCAAGCTTTTGAGCAAGAGAGCGGATCTCAAGATACATTTGCTTTGATGTCTCCAGGTTATCTGTGGTTGTCGCAAGTATGAAATACAACTTCAGTCTATCTAGTCGTTGCGTTTCGTTTCTGATATCATCTTTCTTCAATGGCCACGTCAATCGGTTCAGTACCGTAGTGACACGCCCATGCGGCTTCTCCAAGCGTTTGAGGAGGTCTGCCAGCGCTGATTTGGTAGTATCAAGCATGTTGATAAACTCCTTCGTTCCAATGATTGGTACGGAAAGTGAGCCAGCAGCAGGCGTAGAAGACGCTTCGGCATCTTGCAGATTCATTCGGACATGCTCCAGTGCACCTTTGAGGGCAAATAATTCACTGCAAAGCTGATTCACTTCTTTTCTCGAATCATTAACGCCCTTTCCATATCGGTAAATAGCTGCAACAATTTGTTCAATGGCGACGGCGAGGCCAGAGATGGTTGCGCAAATTGAGACTGGATCCATCCCTGCTACATAGGATTAACAAAGATAAATTAAAGGTCATTGATCTTTGTCAATTGAATCTTGGAATTAGCAAGAAATTGAATCACTAAGAATGTAGAGAAAGAAGAGCGCTTTGGTATGCATTCAGCTGTGTAGCAGCGGACTTGCGCCATTAATGGCAAACCGCCGTAACCCTGAAATCCTCAAAACCGTCCATTTTAATAGTAATCCACCTAAGACCATGGTCATATAACAACAACAACATCTAGAAATAGAAATGGGTAGCCATGCAAGTTAAAAAGCTAGAGTTTACAGATTCTAAAATATCTTAAGTTACAAGATTTGAATAAGAAATAAAATTACCAGTAAGTCTGGTATTAATACAGAGATTGACACCAAAAGTCTTGATTCATGCCAAGAGTCTTGGCACGCCAAGACCCCTGCCTTATAGAAACCCCCCTATCGTGGGTGCCTAGACAACTGCCGCTCGGGCGCAGATAATAGTGGGCCTCGAGCCTAATAATGCTCCCGAAATGGGGCCTTCGAGGCTCGAACCCCCTATAAATAGCTGCTAAGATATTGAGATAAGGGCCACTTGGGCCTCCTAGGTCCCGGGCACGCTCTAGGGGATCAGTATTGTCTTAGGGTTAGGGCTTACCACGAATGGCTTAGCGCAAATCAAGACTTTTGGTGTCAATCTCTGTAAAAGCTCGCCTGCGCCTACATAAACTCAGCTTTTGGGGGGTTTAAGCCCAGAACTTAAAGGCGTGGGCGTAAACGTTAAGTTAATGTTCTAATATAGAATATAACCTCCTATTGCCTACCTAAATCCTGACTTAAAGATAGATTTAAAATCATAAAATCTGGCTTTATAATTTATATAGTTAGCATTTCTATTTCTATACGTTGTTATATATGGCTATATTTTCAGGTAGATTACCGTCGAAATGGACGGTTTAGAGCACAGTCAAATGTGCATCGTTATCCAACCAACGCCTGGCCTTAAGTTGATAGCAGGACAATTGCAATTGCTTCCGATATCCAATTCTCACTCTTTGCACCCTTAATTAGAGGCTTGAAGATCACATAGTCAAGACGCAGGAAGTAGAACGGAAGCAGGAGAGAAAGGGAGTGAAGAAAGAATTCACGATGACAACCCAAGCAGCCGCCGAATGGATCCAACAATTCAAGCTCGACCGCGTCCTAAATCAAGGTCCTTCCACCTTTCCCCTTCCCATTGAACTCCCCTAACCCCCCCCTCCAGACCAGAACGGCCGCCGCATCACCCTCCTCGGCACCATCGACTCCCTCCCCGCCCTCCTAACCGCCGAACGCGCCGCCTTCCCCTCCGACCTCCCCACCCTCCTCGCCTTCCACTCCGCCCTCACCCACATAAACAACATAGGCGACAATGACATATACCGCTGGTATCTCGCCTCTTCCGGCCCCACCTCCCAGGGTCCACCAGATCTAAAACTCAACCTCATCTACCCCTGCACGGACAAACACATCAAGAAATACTCACCCCAGACCCTCCGCATGGTGACCGAGACGCCAGAAATATATAAAGACTATGTGAAACCGTACATGCAACGTCAGCGCGACGCAGGCAGCTTGAATTGGGTTTTCAACATCATCGAAGGCCGCGCCGAGCAAGACGACGTTCTCCTCCGCGATGCTGGGATCGGGGCTAAAGACGGTGAAGATGAGAGGTTCTTGTTGACGCCGGATTTGAATTGGGATAAGAAGACGTTGACGAGTCTGCATTTGCTGGCGTTGGTGGAGAGGAGGGATATCTGGAGTTTAAGGGATTTGAGAAAGGGGCATGTAGGGTGGTTGAAGACGATGAGAGGAAAGGTCATTGAGGCAACTGTGAAGCTCTATGAGGGGATTGAAAGAGATGAATTGAAGCTTTACGTGCATTGTGGGTCCCTTTTTTGGGTGAGTATGCCCCTGGTGGATGGGATTGACAAGTGCGAATAGATCAACCCACGTACTACCATTTCCATATTCACGTCGTGCATGTCATGGCTGAAGCTACGGGTACGCAGGCGACGGGGAAGGCATTTGGTTTGGAGAACCTGATCTCGCAGCTCGAGACGATGGCTGGAGGACCGGAAGCTAGTATGGCTGATGTGAGTTTGACTTATTACCTTGGTACTGCAAGTGATCTCTGGAATGAGGTCTTCCTACCTCTAAAGGAGGGTAGGAAGGGGTGGAAGGCCCGTATGGGCCGGAAACATCCCATGAAAGTGGGGTTTTTCTGAGATATTCAGAAATATGCTGGGTTATCTAGCAACGTCTATATCAGACGTCAGGGAGAGATCTCCGAGAATGGGATCCAGTAACGTCTACATAAGACGTGGGTAAGTTCAACATGTAAAGAATTAAGGCCCGAAGGTGAATTCGGCAGAGTTCAACACTCTCGCCGTCATGATAGTGACGATGGGAAAGGGGGTTGGTAAGAGCAGGTCGTGTTGTTGTTAGTGATAATTTGCAAACGGAAGGAAAGGTGGAATGCATTAACTCAAACCGGTCATTCATGATAATAAATTCGTCCAACTCGCTCGTTCATAGCCAGCTATATGCAATCGAAAGCAAAGATGCCTAAACCTGCACTAGGTAGGGTATCTTGATCTAAACTCCAAATACCTGCTTTTTGTTCCAGCAAACTGATGCAATGCAAATAATGCCCGCCTCAAATCGCAAACATATTTCTCTAATGAATCAGAACGCTTCACATCCTCTTCTCTCCTCATGCAGTCCATCGAAACGACAATACTACAGCTTTCCACCGAAGTTGAGATGATGGTGATGCAGACAACTCTTTACTCCCACTCTCCATCCGACTCAACACTCTTCGTGCTCTGCTTCCTCTTCAGGGAAGGCCGACCCCTCTTCTTCTTTATTGGCGTGCCCGCAATAGAATCAGAGGCCTTCCTCTTCATTCCTCTGGAGCCGCCACTCATGGGAGCATCACGCTCTTCGTCGCCGCTAGGCGTTTCAGGACGTTCCAAATCCTCTTCTCCATCTGCCGCAACTTTCACTTCGTTATCTATAGACATCAGATCAACGAACTCTTGGCACTGTTGGATCATTGATTCTTCTGTCTCCAGAGAGTTGATCTTCTCGGCTATTGGTGTCACGATCTTGTCACCACTGACGCCCTGGACTCGGTTCGGAACCTTATTAAGATCTTTCGCAGCAGCTTTCGCCTTGCTCTCTTTCTTGTGCTGGTTGGAGCTCAGACCGTAAAGACGCTTCAGAAATGTCCTGGCCTCCCAGAGCGATGACAGTATGATTGCACCAGTGGTCAGCTGCAAAAGTCTTGAGGGATCAATTGGTGTAGGTTGAGATGCTTCAGCAGAGCCTTGCGCTTGCGGGTCTTGACTGTTGGTGTCTTGGGAAACAGATTCAACCGTGAGGTGAAAGACTTCCGTACTAATGCTATGAGCGATGCCAGAGCCTGTGTCTGCAACAATCTTCTCCATGCACGATATGGTATGCATCAATTCATCCAGCCTGCCATAATCAAAGAATGCTAGATTCTCAATAAGGAATCTCGAGAATTGCAGAGTGTTTGGCGGGTTGCCTTCGAGATCCATTTTCGAAATGTCGAAGTCAATTTTCGAGCAAAAATTAAAGAGGAACTTCTTCTGATACTTACCCTTGCTTGTCTTGATAACATCGAACATGCCAGACAGCTTCGAGGTGTACGGTTGCTTTGTGTACCCCAGAGTATCCTTCACTATCTCCTTCTGGTACTTGAAAGCTTCCTGGATAGCTCTCATATATTCTCGCTCGAACATACTTTCATGCTGCTGATGTAAAAGACGATGCTCTTGAAAAGCGACGTCAGCAATACTTGGATTTGTCGACGTCTCCAAAGCTACAAGAGCCGGGCCGGATTCTTTGGGATGCACAAGACCTTGTCTGTTAATGCTCGCGATGACCTCAGTAGCAGCTAAAGCAGAGGCATCTTGGCTGGCTAAAGCGATGGCCAATGTGTCTCTCAAGAAGCGCTGTGCTATCAGTGCCGAGGCACCATCACCATCATTGGCAGTCATTGATCCCCCAAGCTTCCCCTCAGTGGGAGCGTCCGTTCCAGGCAAGGTTTCTGCTCCTTTCTCTTCTGCTTGACGGTCTATTCGGGCAAAGAATTCTCTAAAGCTTGAGAGCACTATACTCTGCAGCTCTGGCTCCCCCTCACGCAGTACATGTTGGAAGGCATTGCTGATGTGTTCTTGGGTGAACTGGTAAGGCCATGATTGACAAATCAGACCAATACTGTCGAAAGCTTCCGCTCTGAGAGATAGAGGTTGCCTGGTATCGGTAAATGGGTGTATTGATTCTACGATCAGCCCGGCTACAGAGCGGCCAGTCCACCAAGGCAGTAGACCCTTGAACGTGGTGATCTGGCCCTCGAAATCGCAGTGTTTGCCAAAATAGCCAGCGATGATGATATACTTCTTGACTCTCTTGAGATCCTCAAGCTTGTTTGGCTCGCCAAATGTCACATTCTGCAGGTTACGCAAATTCTTCAGGACCGATATGATCAATCTCGACAGCTTCTCTGGGTTCTGCAAAGTACCATTGATGGTCCATAAACATTCAGCAACCTCGTTAAGCTCTGCTTTTCCTAGCTTGGAGATTGTCTGGATCAGAGCTTGCTGGATTTCGCGAAGGATGTTGACTTGCACATTCGACAATATTGGCAGCACACAACGGAATATAACCACAGTCGAGCGGAAAACGTCAAGCTCTTCTTTGCTGGCAAGATTCGCGATATAAGGCTGAAGCGCTTCAAGCTGACCCGGTGTGAAGAGCTTGGGATTGGCTTTGGCAAATGTTGTCATTGTCTGTAGAATGTGGCGCTGCTCCAGACGCTCCGGTTCCTCCGAATTGTCGATGATCATATCGAAGGCTGTGGCGACAAGAGATTTGCAAACTTTAAAGTTCCCCGCAGCATTTTTTGCATTGTTGGAAAGAATCTCTTTCAACAAGTGCACTAAGACAGAAGACACCTTTTCACCTCGTCGTACCGTGGCAACGATAAGACTGGCTTGTGCCCTGAGTGCGACCTTTTCCTGAGCAGACGCGTCGGCGAGATCAGGAAACGTCCAATACGGCGACAGCCAGACATCCTCGAATGTCTGACGTGCTAGGTCTGAGACTCCGGTGTCAAGGTCTCTGGCCCGTTGCAGAAGACTGTCTCCAATCGTTGTCTTCACATTCCTATCGGTGTTACGTAGGTATATATCTTTGAGCAACTTCATCGAACGTTTTCGCACGCCAGTGGCAGGGTCATCAGTCAGCCTCAGGATATGTCCCAAAAATTCACTCTCCAGAGCAGACCTTAAGACGATGCATTTGCCAATGAGGGTCAAAGCTGAGTCTCGGACCATCGAAGAAGCATCAGTGGCGCATTTGACAATGAGTATTTTGACATTTCGTGCACGATCAAGTATCGAAGGGTCCTTTTCGAGCATTTGAGTAACACTCTTTAAACTCCTGGTGCGTACAGTGATCTGCTCGCTGGTAACAGAATCGAGCAGAATCTTCAGTATATAATCGAACTGGCGACAGAAGTCCATACTGAGCAAGGACAAAGCATAAGCAATACGATACTGGACGGTCGACAGTGAGTCCAAGGAACTGCAGGATTCGTTAGCACGCAATCTCTAAATCCAACGGTGCAAATGAGCATACTTAGAAGCATACCACCCGGTCCCAGAAAGCATTTTGAGCAGGCGATAGGCTAGCTTATCGCTTTCCGGGCCGGGTTTTAGGTCTCCAGAGGTGACAGCCTTGGCCCACCTTGCCAGAAAGTAACCTTGGGCGCTGCCAGCCTGGGGATCATCTGAGCTATTGGACTCAAGGTATTCCACAACAGCGTGGCATGGTCCGTTCCATATGACCACCTCGCTGAGTTCAAGCGATCCATCCATGTAGTCGTCAATCATCTGTCGCATATATCCACTAAACTCAACCTCATTGGATTCGAGACTTTTCGCTCTCTGTTGTGTATTGAACACCAACTCCGAGATGGCGGAACCCATCATCCCTAAAAGTTCCAAGGCCATATTCTTTGCGGGAGCCGTAGACTTTGCGTTTTCAGCGATGTTTCGACAGGAGGCCAACAAAAACCGCAACATAAGCTCTGCTGCTGGCCATTCTGGGAAGCTTAGAACTGCAATCAGGTCCTCAACAAAGATATCCAGCAGCTGTCGATGGGGCTGGTCCCCCGTCTTAGAAGCTGTCATTGCCCGTTGTACAAGGTGCCTGACGACATATTGAGCACTTTTAGCAGCATTATCCAAGCGTAAATTAGCGTCCTTGTTCAACCTGGCCAAAGCATTGTTCTTAGCAGGCTTTTCATCGTCCTCGGATGCACTCGAGTCATCATCGTCTTCGGTGGGGCTTGGCTCCCCAGACTCAGAAGATGACCCACTACGCTCTCCTTTCTCCACTAGAGAGGACTTCGTTCTTGACGGTTTCTTCTTTGCGGAAGTCGATTGTGATGCGCTGGTCTGAACTAGTCGAAGGATCAATGCGGAAACGAGCTGAATGCTTATACCATCTCCCAATCTGAATTGTCGTGCGCTCTGTCGACTCACTGGTAACTTCTGCAAAGATCCGAGGACTTCGTCAAATAGGAAGAGACGCTGCTCTGGATATCGGGCAAAAATGATTGCGATCATTTCCAGAGCAATGCGACGTAGACTTTCGAATTTCTGGACGCCAAGAACCGAATCTTTTTCGCTGTGTGAATTTTCCACAAATAGAAGTGGGGTGGCGATGAATTCAATGCCAGTGATGATCATCTCGGCCATTTCGACCTTGGCCAAAAGCTTCACCAACAGTGCCATGATCTTAGTAGTATCGTGTAACAGTTGCGAGATTATCTTTTTATGTGAATACGCTGCTTCGAAAATTGCTGCAGTAGAACCAGAGCTTCGAACTTCGACGATTGGAATGATGCAACGGTCCAAGACTTTCTTGACAACCCCCAGCACGCTCTGGAGCAACTCTTCCGAATATAATTGCTTCTCCTCGCGCCCCCCTGTCATCATCCTGAGAACAGTGCGTGCAGACCGAAGTCCAAGATCCACAGTATCGAGTCTTTGGACCCAGCTTGCAAATTCGTCTGTATTCCATTCGATCTCCATCTGTAAATCCGACGACTCGGCCGAAGACAAAGCTCCCTCGCAGAGCTTCTGAAGACGTTGCAGGTGGTCTACAGGGATATCCCATAGTCTATCGGCGGAGATCACCCGGTGCAGAGCCGCCTCTAATCTCACATGAACGCTCGGAGCCAATGTAGTCACCTCCTGATCCTCGAAGTTGGCTAAGACAAAGAATTGCGAGTTGAAGGCGGGAATAGCTCCTAGTCCGTCGGATTGTGATTGATCATCTGCGTCGAAGATTTCTTGGATGATATCCTGAAGCTGGCGCAAGATCTCGTCCGAGGCCGCCCTTTGATTCTTGGTTTGTAATACACTCGCACCCAGCTGTGTCTCACTGCCACGCTTCCGCTTTCGAGATATTTTAGGCCCGTCTCTTCTTGGAGGCTCTTCATACGTCACAAAATCACTTTGTAGCGCTTCCGCAGACGAAGGTGGGATAACGACCATTGGAGTCGGCTGTGCCTGCAATGGCGTAGACAGGCGAGCTGCATTTGCGGAAATTTCCAAATTCTGTGAAACAGCCCTCTCATTATGACTGATGGTGCGTTGAGGAGAGGGCGTGATAGGGGATGGCTGCTGTTGGCTGTGGATCTTCGATTTAGAATCATCCGAAACCTGCGAAGGTTGTGACGGTTTTGGTACTGTTATAGATCTAGAGACATTGTCCGGTTGTAAGGAAGTCCTCCTGGCTTGGAGTCTAGGAGAGGTCTGTTCGGGGCTTATGGGGGTAGGATCTAGCAGACGAGTCGTCAGCCACTCTTGCGTTTTGCTCATAATTCATGGAACTAACATCGATGGGAAAGGTCAGTTGCATTGAGCATCATATTCCCAAAAGCCCCGACGGTTCTAAGAGACGGCACATGGCCGTTGCCATTTTTCATGGCTTGAGGGGGTCCTTGCTTGCAACTTAGCTTCGCTGGAGCTTTGAACTTGCTAAAACTAGGGGTCAGTTGCATCGACCTGGCGAAAGAGTATCGAACTTACAAGTCTGTAATCACATCTTGGCTCAGATATGACTTGAGATCGTCCTTTGCACGCTGAGCCATGCTCGATTGCCCTCGGGTTTTGGCAAGATCTTCATCGAGAATGTCCAGAGGCTGTCGAGCGGCGCGCTGCTCGGGCAGGGTATGAAATATAGGATGCGGGCTGGAGAAGTTGACATTGGGTGCGGGAATGATATCTAAATTGTTTAGATGTTGTCTGAAAAGCACTAAAGGCAGAACATACCTGGATTGAACGGGACAATCGAAGAAAGAGGGGAAAACTTCAATGCCTCGTCCACACCCAGAAGTCTCTGCCGAGCAGGGAGCGCTCGAGCCTTTTCTGAACGTTGAGGCCTACCGCTTGGTGACTGAGCGGACGTCCCGTCCACTTGAGCAGCCTGCGATGTACCATTCATCTGTCGGGGCGTGTTTATCCCATTCGCATATGGAGGTGGAGGAGGCATCCCGCTTGATTGTCGATTGGGACTGTAGCCATTTGACTGAGAAATCGTCTTGCGCGGTGAGCCAAATGCATGCTGCTTGACTTTTGGTCGAGGTGGGCTCCTGTTGTCAGTGGCAGGAACGACAACAGCCAACCCGGCCTTGTGATTGGGGGAAGCCATTCCAAATGCTCATAGACGCAGACAACCCTGTCCATGAATGTTGGACTAGCTAAGAAGTGTTGTATGATTCATGATTGCTGCCAGAAAGTGAACTTGGTGGTCGTGCAAGACTTCACAACTGTCCAGTGAGGTTTACTCTCGCGGATGCGGGACTTCGGGAGATCGACGTTTGATGCAGCGCTAGCCAATCGGAAGTGGGATGACAGGTCCAGAAGTTGAAGATCTTCCAGTGTTTTTATTCTTCCTGTCTTCTTTCCAAGTCCCATTATAATACAAAGCGCACTCTCTTGCAGGAGGAATCAGGGAGCTCGCGAATTTTAAGCTATGGCAGCCATTGGGTCGCTGGTATTCTGCACTGACTGTGGAAATCTCTTGGACGGTTCTACTGGCAATGAGAAGGCTATATTGCAATGCGATGTATGTGGCACAGAAAACAAAGGTACGATTTGACTACCTTGTACAATACCAAAGCTGACTCGATCCTACAGATACTTCAGCCAAAACCATTACAACGCGCTCGAAACCTTCAGCCTTCCCTTCAGTCTTGCGCTCAAAGCGATCAGCCGTGCAAACTTTGACCGAAGAAGATGTCCAGAAAGATGCGATCATACAGCAGACATGCTCGGAGTGTGGTAGCAAGGAGATGAGATACTACACCCAGCAGTTGAGAAGCGCGGACGAGGGTACTACGGTTTTCTATAGCTGCGTGGTATGCGGCCATAGGTATGCCCACGTGCTCTCCTCCTCTCTAATAGACTCTTACTGACTTTGACTTGACAGCTTCAGTACAAACAATTGAGAAGTTTTGCTTTTTAACCTATGCTTTTACACTCGCCAATGGCGAGAAACTCTGCTCCTCGGGCAATACAGCATACTCCATCTCGCCATTCTTCTCGAATTCCGCCATATCAAGTGCAACAACAACACTCTCCCTGACAACCTGCTCCGGATCATCTAAGAATCCTCTCAGCAGATCCTCCACACCCTCCTCGTCCCCTAGACTACCAAGCGCCTCCGCAGCTTCATGCCGCACCATACTCTCTTCCTTTCTATTGCTGAGCGTGGCAATTAAGCTAGGTATCGAAGCTGGATGCGACAGCTGGCCGAAGACAAAGGCAATCTCGTGCCGAAATAGCGCCGAGGGGTCGGCAAAACCATCTGCAAGAGCCTCGATAGCAGGTATAGCGGTAGGAAGATCGGGAGGAGAGGCGAGGTCTCGGAGCGCAAACATAGCTCGATAGCGCTCGAAAAGTGGCAATTTCGTATCCAGGAGCCTTCGCCTCAGCTCTGGTATCGAAAGCTCCTTCGTTCCTTGCGCAAGCGGTGGCGCAGGATCGATAGATGTAAAATCACTATCCTCACAAATCAGTCACTCCATATTCACTCCCTCAACCACCTTCAACATGTGCAGCCCAGGTCAAACTCACCTCCCTCTCACCCTCTCCTCCCTCCCCATCCCATGCTCCCACTCAATCCTGCCCACCGCAATCTCACACGTCTCCCTCACCACTTCTACCTCCCGCCCATCATCCCTAAACCCTCTCAGGACAACCAAACTTGCCACATCCCCCAGCGCCCCCAACGCCTCTGCCGCCTCATGCCTACACATCGCATCCTCCGCCCTATCCTCTAACACCCTCCTCAAGAACGGAACAGAGGCTATATTCCGCGTTTGGCCAAGACAGTAGGCTAGTTCGTGTTTTAGGAGGGCGGATGGGGAGGCGAAGGCGGAGGCGATAGCGTGGATGGCAGGAAGGGTGTGTGGGGTGGGAGGATGGAGGGAGGCATGATGTTTGAGGGAGAAGAGGGCGCGGAAGCGGTGGGCGAGGGGGGTATGTTCAGAGCAGAGGGCGTGGCGGAGGGGTGGGATGGGGTCCGTGGATGTGGGTTGTGGTGGGGCGTGGAAAAGGGTCTTTGTTTCTGTAGCCGGTGCTCTGGTGGGTGATTTTGCTGTGGGTGGAGGGATTCTATCTGGCGGTGAAATGGCCGTTGGTGCCATGATTGATTAATTGGTAGGCGCGCTCAAAAGATAAATGCTATGAAAGGAAATATCGAAACCATGATATGCTCCCAGTCCGGATAGCGGAATATTCCCGCGACCTCGGTAAATCTCTGGAAAGTTTTTGCTGAAGGAATTTCGCTTCAATCTCACTCCGCCCACAATGTTGTATGGACTCAATGTGCCATTGAGTCTAGTTCGTAAGTTGAAAAGTTCAACACGGTCTTAACCGGCAGGCACAGATTCCACGCCATAATCGCAATGGCTTCGGAGACCGCTTCGCATAAATATCTCAGCACGCGCGGAGGCTCATATGGGGTTCGTACATCTGCGAAATCCGCCATTTTGAGCACTAACAATTGTGCAGGTCTCCTTTGAAAAAGCGGTCTTGCAAGGCCTCGCGCCAGACAATGGACTGTTCATTCCAGAAGAGATTCCTTCTTTACCGCCCGATTGGCATCAAGACTGGTTGAACCTGTCTTTCGAAGATCTTACATTTCAAATCCTCAGCTTATATATTTCCCCTGCTGAAATATCGTCTACTGAATTGGAAGCTATCATCCGGAACTCATATTCGACTTTCCGAGTACCGGATATCACCCCTACAATCGTATTAGATGGTGATAGGAGAGTCTACCTACTAGAGCTGTTCCATGGACCCACTTTGTAAGTTTACAAGGTGCTCAACCCAAAATTTTTAGAGGCCCTTATCGCTTATACTAGAGCGGGTATATAGCGCTTTCAAAGATGTGGCGTTACAATTCTTGGGCAATCTCTTGGAATTTTTTCTAGTTGGAAAAAATAAAGGAAAGATAGGCAAAGATCGGGAACACTTAGCCGTTATTGGGGCTACAAGTGGAGATACTGGCGCCGCAGCAATCTATGGTTTGAAAGGCAAAAAGGACGTTTCGATATTTATTTTGTATCCGAATGGAAAAATTAGCCCAATACAGGAGGCGCAAATGACGTCTGTACAAGACCAGAACGGTATGTTTTTAAAGACCCTTGATTTTAAAGGTAAGCTGATCAGGGCCCCAGTGCGCTGTCTAAGCCTCGACGGGACTTTTGACGATTGTCAAGTAAACCACCCTTCTTTGAGCCCACTTGGAAACGTATTAATTGGGTCCGGTAGGATATTGTGAAAGCTCTCTTTGCCGATCCATCAACAAACGAAAGCTTGACACTTTGTGGGGTGAATTCAATCAACATAGCACGCATTTTGGCCCAAATTACGTACTACTTCGCATCATATTTCTCTCTTGTCCGGTCCGGGACTTTGGATCCTTCAGCCAACGAAATCCGTTTCGTTACACCTTCAGGAAATTTCGGGAATGTTCTAGCAGGATATTTGGCTAAACGAATGGGACTCCCAATTTCAAAATTAATCATTGCTACAAACGAAAATGATATACTCTACCGCTTTTGGCAGACGGGCGTATACGAGAAGCAGCCTATCGTCAATCATACCAAAAATGGCGTTCAGATAAGGGACGGGCCCAGGCCGCTCGACGAATATGTAAAAGAAACACTGTCTCCGGCAATGGATATCCAAACGAGCAGCAATGTTGAGCGGCTATTATGGTTCATTGCGTTCGATATTTGCGCCTCTGATCCCAGCATTATCGATTTACAGGCGAAAAGAGATGTAGCGGGCCGAAAGGTTAGGGAATGGCAGCATGCACTGAAGACCAAAGGAGGTTTTAGGGTCGAAAAAGAAGTGCTCGAAATCGCGAGGAAGCATTTCGCATCAGAACGCGTTTCGGATCCGGAAACTGTAACTACTATACGCGAAGTCTACAGATGGCCTCACAAAGGCTCGAAAGGCTACATTCTAGATCCACATTCTGCCATTGGGGTAGCTGCGGCATTGCGATTATCGAAACCGCCACCCGGTGGATGTGACGTGGCTCTGTCAACGGCACACCCGGCCAAATTCAGTCGCGCTGTGGAGATGGCATTGGCGAATGAAAAAGGATTCCAGTTCAGAGATATTCTACCCCCGCAATTTGTAGGACTTGAAGATCTTCCGAGGAGACAGATACGCATACAGAAAAGCGGCGATTTGGACAGCATCAGAAAAATTCTCATAGACGAAGTTGAAAAGGAATTAGATCGGCAGCATTCCTAAAGCTCTAGGATATGCAACTTGAATCGAGAAAAATACTTGACATATGCATCTCACCCTTTCAAATCCCAAGCAGTCGGACCATACCCTCCTCAAATTGTAAGCATGTCTCAACGGTAGTAACCCCCCATACCCACCATGCCCCCAGGTACGCGTAATCACGAGCTCCAGACAAGTGTATACCGGAGAGTACTTAGTATTTCTTTTTGCAAGCTCTCTCAGAACTTCTCTGGCGAGTAGGTTCTGAATCGGCAACTAAGCACGCACCAAGAAAGTATACGCTATGTCATGGATTCTCCGTAAATGGAGACGGAAAGTTCCCTAGGGGAGTGTGCGCTGTGAGAGTACTAGCTAGGCGAGTACTTAGATATCGGCAAATGGAGGCAGCAAGACGTGCCGAGGGAGTATTCGCCAGGCCGCGGAGTAAGTGTTGGGGGGAAAAGACAAGGCTATAATACAGAGACGTGAAGAAGTGAAAGAATTTCGAAGACCATTATGGGATGAGGAAATGGCTTGTGCTCGTAGTCGCGTAATGATAGGGCTGATTTCAGGGTCCAATTCGATCTCTTGGCCCGCTCCCTCTACTTACTTCCATCACTCATTCTCATTAAATCCAAATCTGATTGTAAGTCATCATATACCCATAACATTCTACAAGCAAATGGCATCACTTGAAACTATAATATATAATATATTTACCCAGCTTTAATAATCAAGCTGTGGTGGCCGAGTGGTTAAGGCGTCTGTCTTAAGTTAATTTAACAGATGGAGTATCCGCGCAAGTTCGAACCTTGCCCACAGCAATTGAGCAATTTTTGCTTTTTGCTATACCTGTTGGTTTTGTGAGAGTTAAGGGAGTTAGATGTGGTTTTGAAGGGAGTAGAGGGGGTTTAGACTGGTAGCTTAGACATGCAGTAGTTCTGGTAGGGCATCCGGGCCACTTTGAGCAATAACCGTTTAATTAGAGTACCAGAATGGAGTATAAATAATGCATATAGAGAGTCGTTTAAGTTAGGTTTCGATATATTATAATTTACATGAAGCAGGATATACCTTTTATTGAATACTTATTAAGTATTGAATTGAAACAAATCACCCCACTCGCGGGATGTGAAGCTACACGAAATCTTTCTTCAACTGGGATACTAAGGTTCTGAGCTCTAGCTTACGCAAGGATGTCATCCAGTGTGTTCGAGTACCGGGTTTAGTATTCACAGAAGTACTCAAAGGGGGCAGCAACCAGGCTTTGACCTAATAGAGTCATGAACTCAATCTTGTGACAGTCTACAGAGTCCGCTTGACACTTCTCTCCCATTGCGTGGGAAGAAGATGATGGTTTCAGTCTTTCGTTGCTGACCGAATCAGCCTGTTCCTCACGACAATGGCAATCACAAAATCTGCCCGGAGGCATAACAGGTGTTCTAGTTGAGGCGTAGATTTTGACAATTTATGGATTCTACTCAGTTCATTTGTAAATGGACTAGACCATTTTCGAAGATTCGACCCGGTTGATTCATGTATTGACTAAACTCTTCTATCAACAAGAACAGATCCCCCGCTACTGTAGTAAGAGTCGAACACCATCTGTGCGCAAGCACGAATCATAGTGCGGGTCTGGTCTTGTGCCAGGTACCGATTTGTCTGCCTTTCAATAAACTCGAGTGTATGCATCTTTCCTGAGCTTGGCCATTGTTTTCTTCTCTTCACAGTCCACTCATCTAAGGAGACGTCTTCCAACCCCGGGACATTGAATCTAAAATAGGAAAAGCTGTCTAAATGAGGCGCAATTAGGAGCATGTGCTGATGGACACGTTCAGTGTCTGTAGTGACTCTTCCTGCAGCTTTAATGTAGGTAAAGTAGCGTCCAAGCGGCCTGGACGGGAATCTGACCACAGCTCCGCGTTTGCCTGAACCAATACTCACCAAGCAGATGGGATTTTTTGGATGCAAGTCTAATAATTCCATCAATGCCTCTTCGCTCGGATTATTGGTCCCAAAACCACCGTCCAGATATTCTTTACCATCGAATTTGGCAATCGGAAAATAGCCCGGAGCAGCTGTTGTTGCCAGTGCGACCTGCCAAATTTGACAATCATTAGCCATTCCAGGGTTTGGGGCCCTTAAGGAAGTATTATTATAAGTCCGGAAAACATAAGGGACATCTTCATTGACGGTGTCATCTGGCTTGGCGTAGGCAAGGACTCCACTATGCGAATGTTAGAAGACTGCTCATTCCTGGGGAATATTGCTGTACCATCTGCAGCGCTCAGCCGGGGCTGCAAACATGTTGCGCTTCCATTTCTGACTTTCAGGACTGGGATCAAATGATCCAACAACAATCTTTGTCGCTCGAACCAAGCTTTTTCCGCTGTATTTTGGAGTAGTCAGACCGGAAAATACATCATAAAGCCGTCGATGACGACGAAAGATGGATTCTGTGTAAGTCCGAAATGTCTCCGTGCTCTGTTCATCTGTCATGTTCAAGCGACCAAGCATGATAGCGACCAAGCTGAGCGAGTTAGACTATAGACGTATTCGTGAAGTAGACGTTGTGCTCAACTTACCCTCCACTGCTTGAGCCAAACATGTACGTGAAGACGTCACAGGGCCGAATTGATTTAGCAATAGCGTTTTCTTTTCATTGTTAGCCTCGGCAATTCGATGTATAAACTATAATACACACCTTCAGACGCTCTAGCTACCGAGCGAACCTCGTCCATTAGCGCCTTGAAGATTACCAAGCTCGAATAGCTGCGGACACCTCCTCCATCTGCAACTAAGTCTGAGTATTTCTACCTCTTCTGCAAGGACGGTGCTCGCGGATACTGACCAAAGCAGACCATCGGTAGTCTGTGATTTGCTGGGTCGCTCTCCTCGTTTAGGATATTGCGAATATCACCTTCCTTGGTCGTGAGCTCCTCGACCAGTGCATCTTGGAGCCCATGCAGTCGATCGATTGAGGCTTTGACTCTGCCACATGTTGCGCGAAATTGCTCACTGAATACCCTGTCCTAGAACTGTTAGTTGGACCTGAAGATGAGGTGCCGCAAATAACGACTTGACCGTACAATTCATAGGCTGCGGTATCCGCTGACAGCTCCGTTAGATCTGTTTCCAACCCTCTAAGAATCTTCGGAGACATAGCCCCTACTGGTCCCCCGAGTTTGCCCAATATTCTTAAGCTGTCAAGAGGGGACTGCGCATCTGGCACGATAGCTTTGATGTTCTCTAACCATATGCGAAGCTCAAAGAGACTGTCATCCAACGAACGTGCTGTGACTTGATCAGATAGTTCGTGACTTTTCGCGCTGGCTGTGATAGCCGACGCAACAACGCTGTCGAAGAGCGCCAGTAGATTCTCAAAGTGGACCTCCACGGGAATGCGACTTTTGTGACGGCTATCTTGCTCTGTCGTGCTCTGCATGCGAACCTCGGATGGTAGGTCATCCTTGGGTAAGGGCTCCGACTCCATTTGAGACATCTATGACGACGAAGAAGGTGGTGCTAGGAAGCTACCGCCGGGCGGAAGGCCAAAGGCTCCGATGAACGGGTTCATTCGCGTACAGAGACGCTCATAATGCTAGTCGTTACAGTAAAGACCAATGTTAGAGCTTCGCCTGATTTTGATCTTGAGTATTGTCTAAGCTAAGGGAAGACGTTAGATGTGCCAAGTTGGTATGTCGCGTTTTGAGCTGAAGCTGACGAGTGCTAAGAATTTCGGATCGGTGCCTCGGGGTCAGGCAACGAGTTTTAGATGCTACGGACATGACCGGAGATCAGAAGGCCACGATGTTTCTTTACCCTGCAGAGAAGAATACCGGTATGCATCAACGACAACGCTAATGGCCGAACCTACCCTTCCTGCGGGTGCCGCTATTGCAGCTTTTGTCATGGCAGTCATCAGCTGGTATGGCATGTTACGCACTGGTGTTCAGTTTATATATAACGACATCAAGGACTCGAAATCCTACAAAAGAGACGTTAATGACATGATTGAAGATCTGGGCAGGCAGAATAGGCAATTGGAGCAATGGAAAAAACAGTGGCTGGTCTGGGAAGAGACTCCAGAATCGCTCCATCTCGTGTTCTGGGGGAGACAGAGTACAAAACAATCAAGGTCAAGCTCGAGGGCATGCGAGGATATTGTGCGGAGGGAGCGAAAGAGTTAGAAGATTTCACCACGATCACGGAATCAAAATGGAAGACTATAACGCGTGCGAAACGAAAATACCTAAAGACAAAATTCACTACGGTGAAGAAGAAGTACTTGCAAGAGCTCCTAGAGAAAATGGCAAAAGCTTTGAAGGTCCTCGGCGAAGCGGCCAAGGATGGTTGGCAACGTGATTGGCCGCACAAAACAAATGATGTCGACTTTGCACACGTCTATCGCACTGGAATTGGGCATCTACTCGTGCCGATAGCAATGCGAACTCATTGTTATACGGAAACTCTTTGGCAATCGTGCCATTTTGCCCGAGAAACCCTTACAACCGAGTTGGATCTCGACGTTTTTGGTGCTTCCTTGGTAGACTCCAGGGACAAGCACTCAGAGACCATAGTAAAAGCTGCTGCAGAGAAGCAAGCAACACTGACAATCCTGACCCGCGGTGCAACGCTTCGAGTGGCCGAGATGACTAGAGTGTGTATAAAACAATCAAACACATCCAACGATCATAATGTCACTGCGCTCGTGGACGCTCTTTCCAGTGTTCTTAAGGGTTCCGAACAATGCCATTTCATAGCCGGGCCCGACCTGACATTTAGTGTTTCTAAATCGACAAGACAGCATTATGGTCCGGGCTCTGGGGTGCGAGTAACATTTCGGGAAATTCAATCAAGGAACCAACCCCCAATATTCGCCAACGAAGCTCTTTTAGGGAGCATCTCAAAATTCAGGATCGCGTCCGAGCTTGCGCAGGCATGCCTTCTGTTCCTCCGAACCACCTGGTTCTCCGATATCTGTAGCTGTGGGATACGCTGCGGCAAGCCTTCCGATGTATGCAATGAACGGCAATATGACTTCACGCTTCAACTGGGACATACCGAACACCAACCGGTACAGTGGGCGGACGCTCAAGAACAAGTCTGCTGGGGTCAAGAACTGCATAATTGGAATACTTTAACAAAACCCGTGCGTCGGCTAGGAATCCTTTTGATCGAAGTAACTCTTGGAACGACCGTGTTTGCAACGACTTGTGATAATGAGGGTATCATCACCTCTGTTACCTTTATTGAAGGTGAACGTGGCAAGTTGAGGAGGACGAGATACACAATCGACCAGGTCATAGCGAATGTTCGTCTGGCGGCTCATAAAAGCCAGCTTTATACGGGAGCTATCAAACGCTGTGTAACCGCACAGTTTCCACAAACCCCGAAAGATGCACAAATGACGGGCCTCCTGGCCACCTTCTATTGGGATGTAGTTGATCCGTAAGAATTGCACTGTCGAGTTTACCAAGAAGTTCTTTGACATTTCACAGTATAAAAACTCTGTACGATAATCTCCTAGATCAGCATATCCAACGACAACGTCAAATTAGAGCTGCGCAAGGCTAGTTCAGGTCCCTGTATTTGTCAATCTTCCTCCTGCTCATATCAACTGCGACACGGTTCAAGTAGGAGCTTCGACGCAGGTATCTCTTACAGATCTCCGTCCCGGGTACATCGTATCCGATTGACTTCGTATGATAGGACATCAGAGTCCGCTTCGTTGAGTGCGTTCTGGTTGACATGGCGGACGACATGAAATGACGTTTGTCCGAGTTCCAGGGTTTGTAACAGCTCGACAACTATGTTCTCGTCGTCTTTGGCCATCATATCTGAATAGGATACTATTTACTGTGCCTCATCCGCAATAATTTCAGTCCCCTGTGCCTTTGTCAAATGTGTCTCTCATAGGCTCTACTCGAATATCATTAATTATCTTAATATAGAATATACGCTATAGTAAAATGGGTCATTTAGTAGTAAAAAATTCGACTCATTCCTGGAACTGCTAGGTTGCGTAGGCAAACTTGTCTCCTCTGGAACAAGAAGACTAAATTTATATGGCATCATTATTACGCGAAAGTAACGAGTGCTAGCGCATGAGCAGCAAAAGCTTTTTGCCGCAATTTGGAGGCTGTAGCACTAACATTGCTCTTGAGACGACACTGTACTCTAGTCATTGATACATCATTCCTTCTTTGGCTCCGTTTCGCAGCCCTTCCGTTTGAAATACTCCAATCTGCTTCGACATGAAACCAATTTCTGTGGTTCTCTCTTTCCTGTTTTTGTACACTTCTTACGCTCTAGCAAACACTGCTGGAAGTTCTTGCAGTGTAGTCAGCGCATTAGACGCACCTTCTGTAGGAAATCCTCACATAGATAACCTCAGTCCGCCCAACGCAGACCGTACCCTCAACATGTATTGCATCCGAGACAAGTGTGACTTGGATATTGCAATCAGCAGGTGTTTAACAACAATAAAGCCCTAGCCCTTACCTTAATTGTGTCTAGCACTAACTACTAACCCAGTTATGGCTTAGCCAACGCCAGCCCTATAGTCCCGGTATTGACTGGGAATCAACGAAAGGCATCGAACAACACTCCTCACCAACTTCCAACACAGCTCAAAACCCTCCTCAACTCTTCCACTAAACCTCTCTACCCTTCACACCACACTCCCTCGCCTTTCACCTATCTCACCAACCCCACCACCCACCCCCACCACACGCACGCACACAACAAAACATGGGTTCCGTCGTCCTCCCCCACCTCGTAACCGGCTGGCACGTCGACCAAGCCATCATGTCCGAAGAAGAGCGGCTAGTCGTAATCCGCTTCGGGCGCGACTGGGACGCCGACTGCATGCGACAAGACGAGGTACTCTACCGCATCGCCGACCGAGTGAAGAATTTCGCCGTGCTTTACGTATGTGATTTGGATCAGGTGCCGGATTTCAAGCAGATGTATGAGTTGTATGATCCGGTTACGTTGATGTTTTTCTTTAGGAATAAACATATGGTATGTGAATCATGCTGTTGTCGGTTTTCGATTTCCCCTTCCCCATTCATTTCAACCAAGAGAATGAGATTCTGATGCTAACGGTGCGTGTATGATAGATGTGCGATTTCGGGACGGGAAATAATAATAAGTTGAATTGGGTGCTGGAGGATAAGCAGGAGTTAATTGATATTATTGAGACGATTTATCGCGGGGCGAAGAAGGGGAGGGGGTTGGTCGTTAGTCCGAAGGATTACTCGACCAGGTATCGATACTAGGTCACGAAGAGATTCTAGGGTAGGAGGCGGGATGGATGCTGGTGATCTTACACGTGGAGCAAGGCGTCTGGTGCTGGGCTGGTGAAGATGAGGAATTTGGATTGCATGTATGGGGACGATAGATGGACGATAGAATGAACGATTGGTTGGTCTCACTTTGCATGGGTTATGTCCCAAACTCTTTGCTGACATCTCTGTGTTCCCTGCTAAAGAACATCGAGGAAACAACAGCTTTGCACGACGCTTGAAGGCAGCGTTCAAAAGACTGTAGCATATGATATATGGCAAATACGGTGTAGGAACTTCTTCCAAGTCTTTGAGATGGAAAACCGAAGCACTGTCCTCAAACCGCTGATGCCACCCCCATGTCTATGAAAAAGCATTACTCGACTATGGGGTGATTTGGCCCATCCAACTGGCCTATCCCAGTATCCTCAGCGCCCGACTCCTCGCTCTGAAGCCTCACAGGACATTCAAAAGTATTCACATTCCCAAGCCTAGATTATCAAGGCCCATTCGTTTTGCCCGGTTTATGCATCTGTCAAAGCCTCCCCGTCAGCATGGTGTTGTTACCCTTAGCTCCAGATACGCAGGACTCACCGCCTCAGCAAACCCAATCCACTCCTCCACACCTTTCACAAACGGATCATCTCCTTCCACCAGACTCTCATGGCCCCAAAGCACGATTTTATCGAACGAGGCCACTTCTTCAAGCTCTTCTCCATTTTCTCCTTCTTCTTCTTCTTCTTCTTCCTGCAACTCCTCGCCATCTCGTTGAAGCTGCTTCGTAGTCTCTTTCGCTGCCTCGTTCCCTGTATTGGCTTTATTGAGGATAGTGCCGGTGTAGCCCTCTGGTATCTTAATGTCCTTGCCCTTCAACTTTCGCCCGCGAAAATAGGCTTCTAGTCTCCCATCTATCGCGTGTTAGTATCACGTCCGACGTTTGTTGGAGCTGCCATTCAAATATGTAGTCTGACCTTCACCGATTGCTGGATTCCAGTACCTGGGCCTAGCATCGACGGGGCCGCTGTGATGGATGCAACAAGGGAGCAGATTCGGGGTACAGCGTTTTGAAGCATCGCAACTCGAGGAGGGGAGTTTGAGCATTTCGTTATGTTCTCATTGGGAGGTTTTGGTTGTGGGGCTCAAGTGAAATGGTAGGACGCGACGACGCGTTTGAGTGTAATTTATTCAGGGCTAGTGGCTCAGCGCTCTAGGTCCAGCCCTATAGGGTTTATGCGGTTGATGGGTTTATGCGGTTGATGGGTTTATGCGGTTGATGGGTGAGCTCTTCTATCAGAACATTGACAGCTCATCCTTGCATTATATATCCTAGATCGAGCAAATAGCTATCGTTCAATTATTGCGAGCATGACTGTCTCAGATCATTGGGAGGACCCTGCGCCTCCAGCTGGCTCTTTCCATGACAATCTATATCTAATCCTGCTCGGTATCGGTAGTATGACAATGATTCTCTGCATACCAGCATCTCTTCATTTCTCTTCTTCAGTGCCTGTATTTAGGTGTACTATTATGTATCTGGATGTAGTAGCTACCGTTGTAAGGCATCCAACCCCAAAATTTATGCATGAAATTGCGGCGTCCAAACGGTTAGGTAGATCTCTGATGATCAAAATGCGGCTCTAATGAGATCGGAGGTAAGTCCGATGTACGATTCTCAGTGTTGTTATTTCCTAGAACTTCTGAGCGGCCTGAATATAAACCGAGTGGGCAATATATATGTCAGCTTCGCTCCAGGAATATTGAAAGGCGTACATTATGATGTAGCTTGGTAACAGCCTAGGAAAAGGCAGGAAGCTGGCGGAGGCTGGACCGGGAAGATCTTAGTAGCGGGCGGGCATGGCGTCCCAACACGAACACGAAAAGTAAGTCCGACTGCCGACGCCCCACCATGCGGGCCACTAGTGCATTTTTTGGATGCCTGCGTCCCTGTCAATGGTCAGTGCTGCATGCAGAAGAGTGGTGACTTCATTCAGGTACCGCTACAATTATTTGGTTTCTGACAGCTTTGCCGACTGTGGTGCGAGTACGAGCAATTTTGCGACCTTGGGAGGCTGGCTGTAGGCAGCAATTGAGGTATATATGTTCATGCTGGGTTTTGCTATGAATTGTAGCGGCGTCTCCGTTGTGTGGAAGCATTTGTGATATGCACACCGATTCGAATTCAGCGATGGCAATTATCTCAAAGACCTTCGATTCCTTGCGCAGCCATGTTGGCTCCTTCACTTGGGGCCCATTCGTCACGATTTCGAGGAGTACGGTACTGGGATTGCTGGGGCGCATCCAGGTTGGCCAATTGGTGGTGGAAGATTGTGGTGGAACAACCACAATATGCGGGGAATTGGGGGGGGAAGATGGCTCTCCACATACAGAGTTGAAGGTGCTGAAGGAAGCCTTTTGGGTACGGGTCATGTTGTTTGCAGATATGGTGCGTCAATTGAGATTTCTGTGCGGGGCTTTAGGCTTCCTGCATAGCTAGCGAAGAGCGCTGAGACTGAAGCAACAGGGTTTCGCCGAGAGCTATATGCTGGGTGAAATCTCGTGTCCGGACCTCGTCGCATTCTTCCGGGTATGCTAGGTCCCATTGGATCCCTGAATAATCATTGGCGGTCACTGACAGCAATAGATCTTCATTCTCAACCGTGCCCAACTATCAAATGCAACCACGTTGACGTCCTCTCTTGCTTCGACTGTCACAAACCTTGCCCGGAGCACAAATACCTTAGCAAACTCCCAATTGAATGTCTCAGCGCATTACGACATTAGCAATGCAATGTTCGCAGCCTTCCTCTCGGAAGATATGACCTATTCTTGCCCGATTTGGGCACCGCTGTCGGACCCCAAAAACCAGAATGAAAGTCTTGAAAGCGCACAGGAAACCAAGCTACAGTATTTCATCGACGCTGCAAAGATCAAGGCATCAGACCATGTTCTGGAGATTGGTACGGGCTGGGGCAGCTTCGCAATCGCGGCAGTCAAGAAGACTGGGTGCAGGATTACAAGCTTAACGTTAAGTCGAGAACAGAAAGAGCTTGCAGAAGCGCGGATCGCGGCTGCAGGATACACAGACAACATTGAAGTACTGCTTTGCGACTATCGAGCGCTCCCCACGCCCAGAGAAGGGTTGTACGATAAAGTGGTCAGCATCGAGATGCTGGAAGCCGTTGGCCGCGAATATCTGGACACGTATTTTGACTGTGTCAATCGATTGCTGAAACCCGACGGTGGAATCGGTGTATTCCAGTGTATCACCATGCCCGAGACGAGATACGAGGCATACTCGAAAGGCGAAGACTTTATAAATAAATACATATTCCCGGGAGGTCATCTTCCAACAGTGAGCCAATTGGTTGGAAGTATAGAACGAGGCTCGAAGGGCACGTTAGTAGTTGACTCGATATTGAATATTGGAGGACACTATGCGAAGACATTGAGACTATGGCGGGAAAAGTTTGAAAGAAACTTTGAGAGCCAAATCCAGCCAGCGCTGTTGGGCGAACACGAAGGCATGACACAAAAAGATGTGGAGCTGTTCAAGCGAAAATGGCAGGTGAGTCGATGTCTGTTGTATGCTAATGTGTGTAGACTGCTGACTGATATATCAGTACTATTTCACATACTGCGAGGCGGGGTTCAATACTAAGACATTAGGCGATGTAATTATCACCATCGGGAGGGAAGGAGCAACAGAAATGCTAGAGAATATCCCACTTTAAAGAGGCAACAGCTCGGGGTTGTGGACATTTTGGCAGCGCATTTAGCCAGCTTGGAGTCTTTGAGCGACATGAGCGTTCAGTCTTCGCCTCTTCGCCGGCCTCCATGGTAATCCCTTGGAAGGTGTCGTTCATGATAGCATCTGACGCTTTCCTCACTCATAGATTATAGACCAGCCCACTCCTAATTCTCTTATTTCTTAGTCTTCCTCTTCCTCTTTTTCTTCTTGCCATTGCTTCGTTCGATCTCAACGTCCATAGGCTTTTCGATCATTTTGTGATCAGGACCCCATTTTTTCACGTGCTCCCTCTCGAAGCCATCCTTTTCCCTCCTGAATAACAGCATTGTGGCTCTTGCGTCCTCAATGCTTGAATGCTCCCCCCCTTGGATATCAACCCCTAGAATCTCCCGTGCTAGCTTCTTAAGGCTCGGTGTTCTACCAGCGGCCAGTTGTCGAAATGGCGGGTACCTGCTCGTATCTCGAATATTCCTCTTCGAATGTCCCAAAAGGAGTGCTGCTAGATCATTCTTGATCGCGTGCCCAACGAGGATCTTGCCATCAAGAAGTTTGGCTACGTCTACCTGAACGCCTTCCAGAGTTCGGGCCGATTGAAGAAGCTGAGGTGTGATTCCAGACACATGTGTGCGATAGTCTGTCACGGGCTCTTTAGGAAGTACAAATGAATCGTAAAGCTGGTGGCCATGGTAATTGACGAGGGAAATACGTGCAAGGGCTGAGTCGGTCTCTGGTGTGGGGCCAACACCAACCATCTCGCAGTCGATAGCAATGTATTTGCCTGCTTCCACTGTACTCGATAGCCCTTCATTGATCTTATCTTCGATTTCCTTGCTATAAGGTATTGAAGTGCTCTTCAGTGAAGTACCGTATGCTGTGGCAAGGTCCTTTGCCGAGATATCATTGTCTTCAGCCCACAAGGCTAATGAGGCCGAAGGGGCTTCCTCCTTCGCCTTCGACCAACCCACACCCATTACCTTTGGTCTTGCTATCCTCTTACCACTGGGATGTTCAAGTGTGCCTGGCTTGTGCTCGAGCTTTCGGTGTTTCAGGCCGTCTCGTTGTGGCCGCAAGACATCATCAGTGGCCTTTCTTTTGGGAGGTCTCGACGGATCCGCTTTTAATTTCTCTTGCAACTTTTTCCAATTACAAGACAAATCCTTGAGTTCCAGCCCAGAAGCAATGCCGTTGGCCATAGCATACTGCGGAGTTGATGGATTTAAGTGGAGTGCTCACAGACAGCCCCGCGAGATTCGGTGAAGCAGATTTCGTATGTCATAAGGCTGGTCGTTGACGCTAAAATACGCTAGTGTCCTCGCCACGCTCTACACTACGTGGTATTTGATTCATGGTACGTTCAGAAAAGACAGAGAGACTTTCACCTAAGGCTTTGACTATTGTTAGGTCACATTAAATCGGGATTTGATCCAGGCAAGGTATGTTAGAGACCGTAGGCATCTTTCTATACATATAGCCGGCAGAGCCGTTGCGAGCTACTCCCTGACTGGACCAGAATGATGGAATATTGATGATCAGGGTTCAGATACAGTCACCATATGTCAAGGCGCAAGTGTAAGATAATGTGAGTAGGTGCGTAGGCTGTTCAAGTTTTGAGACTAGCATATTTACATCTGTTCCTCTCTAGCATCCTTCCTTTGTTTCGCCGTCTAATGCGCGTTGTTCTTGTGATGTCCTAGGCGAATGTGTCAGTAAACGGCTGGTATGCAACCCGAGTTTATGTGGTACGCACTGAGATGGAAATAGTAATTCTGGCTGTAACCCAGGATGAGAATGAACCCAATGAGATGGTAGAATGCTATCATAACTTCATTAGTCTTCCAATAACCCAGTAATAATCACGGGCTCCCATTGAGCAATACTTACGAGCCGGTGATGGATTCTTTCCAAAGTAACGAGCCTGATATCGCCCAAATAACCCTTTTGGTTGAACATCCGGTGCTGAACCTCGGGGTAGCTTCTCATAGAAGCTTACCACTCGTTGCATACGCGCCGCATCTTGAGCTCCACCAATTGCCTAATAGAAGCATCATCAGCTAAGCCTTCTCCTCTTAGCCCGTATATTGTAAGGTATGACAGAAACACTTTTGTTCAGCGGATACCATGGCCCCTGAATTGAGCAGCGTTATGGGGAAAGGCTGTATGGGGACCCACGGATGGAGATGCTATCTGAGTCAAACTGTCAGCATACTTGAATGAGATCATTGATCGAGACAGGATACCTTTGGTGGGACCAGGGTCGAAAGACCACGCCTGGCGATGAAGCTCATCGTTAAGCTGACTCCTGGGATACCTCAATCTGATCAGCATTTAGAGATAATGAAGGTAAATCTTGTTCACCTAGCTCACCTCAATGCTTAATTGAAATTGCTGATATGCCAAGGTTGACGATGTATACAAATTGGCAGGTGATGTTGCTTGGACAGTTGCACGGAGTCGCTTAGTCAGCAACCATAGACCCAAGTGCAAGACCAACCGACATCATTTCCAGATAAAGGAAGCATTGACTTCCTCACTTTCTGGGATATCCTCTCTGAAAGTCTATCAATCATAACTCACCCAACACATCTGCATGTATATCAGTCATTGACTGGAGACGCGGGTTTGAGGCACTTTGCCCGATCTCTTCGCCATCCGCGAGCCTGTCTCTGCCCCGAGCTTTCCAATACAGACCTAGCCAACATGTCTCTCTTACGACCACAACTTACCAGTCGGCTTCTGCAAGCGAATGCAGCCAGATACCAGCACGCTGCTCCTCTGGGTGCAAGATTAGCGAGCAAGACAGCTACGAACGAATACACAGATAGATCGGTCGAACCTGCGCCTAAATCTTCATCCAAGGACTCTCCTGCCCCAACACCCAGTGATTCGGGGATGGTCAGAGAAGAGGGTCCTATGGAGGGTATGGTGGATCATCGTCAACCAGACTACCATGCTCCTATCGACCATGGAACATCGTTAGTATAGTTCGTCCATACGAACAGATCACCATTAATAGTCGGACAGACAATTCTCCCCCGTTCCGAAGCGCGTGCTAGATGGCAGCGAACCAGCAGACTTCACACCTGCTGCAATACTTTCTGGAGCTCCTGTCGACCTGCAAGCACGCACGGTCCGGTAGGCGCTTAATATACGGAAAAAGAGGAGAGCCTAGGCTTACGTGTATGGCTACAGAATATACCGCCCCGCTAAGACAGCTACGCAGTCAGGAGACTGGCATGGTCATCAATGGCGAATGGATTGGGATATATTACAAAAGGGGTATCGATGGGAGAATCCACTCATGGGGTGGCAGTCGTCCGCAGACTACATGCAGGGTACACATCTCAACTTCATAACGAAAGAAGCCGCCATCGATTTTGCTATGAAGCAAGGTTACGAATATTTCGTACAGGAGCCAAATGAGAGGAGGTTTGTTCCAAAAGCCTATGCGAACAATTTCATGCACAGCCCCAAGAAGCTGAAGAAGATACCCACGAAATGATGGACAGTGCGGGTTGGTGGGGAAATTTGTACAAAGGAGAGAGTTTTTATTATTAGGGGCGATTTGGCTAAGGAGCTAGATCGTCGAAATCAAGACAATAACGTTCAAAAGGCCCTAACGCTTTTGAATGCTTTGTAGGGTCCTCTCAAGCCATGAAAATGTTGATCCGTGAGGTATAATGCGTCCGGCTGGATGGGGTTTCCTGCTGCTGGCTGATTCCTAAATGGAAATTGGCTAGTGAGTCTTTCTGCCCTCTAGCCTCATGGGAAGCAGAGCTTTTCGATTTCTAGAAGGAGCTAATTCCCTTCTCTGGTTGTCCGATAACTTTTCCCCTCCCTTTGCTCTACTGAGTTGTGTTGTCGCCATTAAACCCCAGATCACGCTTGAAGGTTTCATCGAATCTTTATTCCAGAAGCAAGGCCTAAAAGATCCCCAGCTTCTCCGCCCAGTCTCAAAAACTCTGCTCATCGCTCCTTGCTTCGGAGTCTATATTCTTGGGACCTCAGCCTCGTTTGTCTCAAACACTATCACCAGTCCAAACACTTCCAGGACAAGAGACGTAAACCTCGTCATCCTCAACACCCAAAATATCTCTTCTCGATCCACCGCTCTTGGTAGTCCTTCAGAATTCTACATGCCACAACCTTGACCTTAGGAAAAACATTCAATAGGCGATTAACTCCCATCCTGCCTGCGAAGTAGGTAACGAAGACCACCTTCTCCTCAGGCACTCCATGATCTAGCAGGACCCTCACGGCCATCAACGCAGCCCCGCCGCTCGACATCTGGGCGTCCAGCAACAGTACGCTGTCATGACTTGCTATATCATCAGGCAGATTCAGATAATGCAATTCAGGTTCGCCAGTTCGGTAATTAGTCTGAATAAGAAGGCGCCCGCTTTTGCACTCAGGAATAACACGTCTCAGGCCCGTTTCGAGGCATGACCCTCCACGGAGTATCACGACAGCGCTGACTTCGCCTTCCATCGCCAAGCCTTGGTATTTGCTGCCTTGTGGTGTCTCTACCGTTTTGGATTCGAAATGGACATTCTCCATAGCTCTATCACCACTATGAGCATTGCTGTATTGACGGATAGGACCTATTACCTTTCCACAAGCAGGCTTGACAGTCGATCAAAATAGAATATGAAGTCCACCTCTTTGGTCATCGGATTCTGAAGGATTGTATTTATGCCCACGATCTGTGTCGTCTGCTCCAGAATTAATACATTGTCAGACAGAGGCTCATCTTTGGCCTGCTTCCCAAGTCTCTGCAGATCTTCTTGATGTTTTCTCGATTTCTCTTTGAGCGTTCTTTTTACATGTTCGACAACCATGTTGATAGCAACACGGTTCTCTATACCACGAGGCACTATAATATCTGCCAATAGTCATTTAGTATTCAAAATTGGCCTAGTAGATTAGCTGCATACCTGCAATTTTCCGTTGTGGCTCAACATAGCGCTCAAAATTCGGTTTTACAAATGACATCCATTGCTTAATACACCCCTCTATGTCTCGTCCTCTTTCCCTCACATCACGGGTAACTTGCTTTCATTTAGCATCAGTGTCGCAACCTTGAAGGAATTTGCAAATGTAAGACATACTTCTTCGTGCAAGACAAACGTCAGCGTCTGCCTCTGCGAAGATCTTCATATCCAAAAGATCTAGCACTCGCTGATCGTATAGTGCAAAAATGCCTTCTAGTACCAATACATGAGGCGAGTAGATGGACGTCGTCTCCTTTTGGCGGCGATGTTCTTCAAAAGAGTAGATGGGTATATCTGATCGTCGGCTTTGATGCTTGTAAGCCTTGAAATATTCTTGAGGAAAACACGGAGACGCACCCCGCCTTCAAGTCTTTCAAGCGGTCTACCAATATGTCAAAATCAATTGAGCTTGGCGAGTCAAAATCATATTCATTGTTGCGCGCTAATATATGTTGCTCAGGGCTCAAGACTTTATAGAAAGAATCCTACAATTATATTACTAGGTCGGACATCGAAGGCGTCATTATAACACTTACCATAGACAGGATCACAACCCATGGCAGGTTCAGGGAAGAGACAATCTCTACAGCGAGACTTGTCTTTCCTGAGCCAGAACTCCCCGCTATGCCGATTATGCTGGTGTCAGCCCATGGCGGAGAGTAATGCGCTTTGTCCATGACTGTGGCCACTCATGCATCTCTATGTAGCGTTCACCATATCCCAGATATCTGTCACACTTTTTTGACACACGAATAAAAGGTTCGTGAGCACTATGAAAGTTGAGGGCAAAGTTGGAGTAGATAAGGTCAATAGCCTTGTCTCCTGCTGACTCAGCGGGGCGTGGGACCAACACCGCCCTGAGAACATGCACAGAACGACTGGAGAGAGTAGAGAGGTTAGAAGGGTGCAAAAAGGCAGAAATGGTATATTTCAGGTGGGGGACGCAGCCACGACGAAGGCATTACTGCTGCCATACAGGTGTCATGATCAATACAAGAACGATGCGCTAGCTACTGCGCCCCAGGATTTTGAAGATAGATTCAGATCTATTTCGTTATATAATAAATTAGTCGACGAGCCGTTGATCTTCAGCATGTGGACACCAATTATATGTTTTTCAGCCCTACCCGAAAGCTCAGGCACACCTGAAAACCGAGTACTCCTCCGTTTCCGCGCTTCTAATGTTGTCGTCAGCCTTAAACATCTTGAGTATTGTTTGATTTCTTCAAGAACAACATGTTATAAGGCCTTTCTTCCTAAGAGTAATCATGGTACGTTCTCACGCGCAAAGTTGAAGACCAGCAAAGTCTGACTTGGTACATCCTCTAGGCTTCCTCTACAGCTTCTACAGCGACTCCTCCACGGCATGCCTTCGAACAGAATCTGGAAAATGTCCCACTCTCGAAATCGTACGTACCTCTGCTTTTTAATCTGTCCTCGGCTGTTCTATCATGATGCTTCAAATCAAGTTGGGAATCTCTCCGAACCACTGTGCGGAAAATCAATACAAACTTGTACCTCTGAACCACGAACAGCGCACCTTGCCGATCAGATTGCATTTACTCTTCTACATAATAGATACTGGAGTTGAAGCTCACGTGGGACTTCAGAGACCTCAATGCAGTCATCATGGACTACCTCATCAGCGAAGGCTACCCTTCTGCCGCACAAAAGTTCGCACACGAAGCAAACATAGCCCCAATGCTAGACGTGGAGTCAATACAAGAGCGTGTGGAGATACGGGAGGCTATCGATGCTGGAGATATACAAACCGCTATCACGAAGATTAACGAATTAAATCCTGAGGTAAGCTCCAACTTGTGACTTTAACGGCCGTGCTATGAGCGCCCTCCATATTGCTATGATTAGATATTGTTCATGCACCACTCATAGACTCTTCGGGGTGTTGATGAGAAAAAAACTCAAACTACTTCAGTCTTCAGTCTGAGCAAGATTACATACATTAGATGTCAACGCTATCATTATTTTCATTTGACATGGCTAATGCGCCTTGAAAGGTTCTTGATCAAGACTCGGCACTGCATTTCTCTTTGCTCCGTTTGCAATTGATCGAACTCATTCGCAAAGCTACTTCCGCTCCAGATGGCGACATTACTGCCGCTATCACATTCGCAACCACACATCTTGCACCACGCGCCCCAACCAAACCAGAATTCCTCGAAGATCTCGAGCGTACCATGGCGTTGCTCATATTCCCACCAGATAATCTCGCCCCGCCTCTCGCAGCTTTACTCGATCCTGCCCTTCGTCAAGAGGTTGCCCAGCAAGTCAACCAAGCCCTACTGCTTAGCCAGGGCGAACGCACCAAAGCTACACTCTATGATCTCGTCAACCACCGCTCGTGGGCCCATCAAAAGGCACTGGAGACCAAGAAGGAATACGTTCCGGAACATCTGGACCTTGGATTTGATACTGCTCAGAATGGTCATGAGAGCTCCCAAAACGGTACCTCATCTTCTCACCAACATAATGGGCAGGGCGACCCTATGGCTACTAGTTGGGGTCCATACTAAAAGCGTTTACTACTTGGACTGAGCGAGGAGTTGGGGAGCCGGACCAGTGCTGTGTACCTATTTGTGTCTAGACATTACGAGGTTATGATATTACGGGGTACGTGCCCAAGACAGCCATCGTTCTTTATGACGGCGACGCAAGGGATGGATTCACAGCGGTCCAGGTCAAGTGTGGACTTTGAAACAGAGTCTACCCATAATGCGGTCTTTTGATCTGAGACTATCATAGTCAGTGAAGATATTTTCAACCCCTAAGAATTCACTTCGTGGTAGAAAAATTTTCTGCACCGTGGAGGCCTAAAATTTCGCCCCCGTAACTCAGCCCTACCTTGGCATCCCACCAAAGCCTCCAACAAAGGCCATCACCATTCCTACCAGAGATTCATCAGCCATCATTAAAGAAACGACTGTATTATGTTCAAACTCACTCAAAATGTATCCTGAGCTCATACGACAAGTATGGCGCCCCGAGATGGTTCCCAAGAGCGAACTGGGACCCCCGACACTGTTGAGAAGGGACTGGCGACGATTAACACATTAAGGTATGCTTTGACCCTGTCTTCCGATGGCTTCGTCATCATCTCTGTATTCTGGAATAATGGAGTCGCTTACCACAGATATAGGATAGGTGTGAAGGCTTTCGTCGAGAAAGTGAGTCCGACATCTGATTTTGCGAGCATTTTGGGACCCAGCGCTTGGCTTTCGCTGCGCCAAGAATTCCCTCTTCAGTCTGCAGGTCTCTGTTACTATATGCCCGCGTGCCTTAATATGTCTGTCAACATGCTGCTTGTACTTCTCTGACGGTGCAAACCGCCTTGCTTTCTTCTACATGATATGTAGAGCATAAAAGCGTATAAAAGCGATCACGGAAAACGTCATCTCAGCAAAGAACGAACACTAACTCTCGTACCCAAGGATGGCGAAAAACGAAAAGCTGAGATCCTCTCGATTCAAAGCAGAAAAGGAGAACCAAATTACTAGTAGGCATATTTCGACTTTGACCGACTTTGAAAGGTGATTAATATTGCAATCCTTGGCCAGCGTCCATTACGAGGAGTTCAATAAACGTCTTGATGGTGAGTTTCGCAGCCTTGTTGTCTTACGTTTTGGTACTAAGAATTTCAAGAATGGGTACCTGCCTCTCGCCTGGACCTCTCTCAAGAAGTCGAATGGCCGCAACCCGAAGGACCCGCCAAGAAATCCCAGAAATCCACTGCTCCGGCACCCAAATCCGCCACCGCTCCCAAATCAACCGCAGGTCAGAAACGACCTCGAACATCCACTACAGCTGCCCCAAGTCGCAAGAACTCAGAGACTCCCGAACTCTCCGCTACCACTGGCAATGCAGCAAAAGCGGTCAGGCCACCCTTAGTAGGTGGTAAAGAGAACCGTCCAGGGAGTGATGGCTCAATCTCGGTTATAGCTCCTGAAATTACCACCGATACCCCCAAGGGAGAAGACTCTGAGTTAGACCTCGTCGACATCCAAGATGCGGCAGCTGCGGCAAAAGCGTCGAATCCTAATCAGCAAGTCCCATACTCTCGAGAGGAAGAGATCGAGAAACTCCGCACAGGTGGCAGCATGACCCAAAACCAGACTGAAATCTCTCGTGTACGTAATCTAAACCGTATACAGATCGGGAAATTCGAAATGGAGCCCTGGTACTTTTCTCCTTACCCATCTGCCTTCGCCTCAGCGGACACGGTCTACATCTGCGAATTTTGCCTTAGCTACTACGCCTCCCTTCAGACCTTCACCCGCCACCGCGCAAAATGCACGCTTCTCCACCCCCCTGGCAACGAGATCTATCGCGACAATACCATCTCCTTCTTTGAAATCGACGGCCGCCGCCAACGCCGCTGGTGCCGCAATCTCTGCCTATTAAGCAAACTCTTCCTCGATCACAAAACACTCTATTATGACGTCGATCCCTTCCTCTTCTACTGCATGACCACCCGCGACGACCACGGATGCCATCTCGTTGGCTATTTCAGCAAAGAGAAAGAATCAGCCGAAGGGTACAATGTAGCCTGCATCCTCACGCTCCCACAGTATCAGAGAAAAGGCTACGGCAAACTCTTAATAGCATTCAGCTACGAGCTCTCCAAACGCGAAGGCAAGCTCGGCTCCCCCGAGAAACCCCTCTCCGACCTCGGTCTCCTTGGCTACCGCGCCTACTGGGCCGACGCCATCGTCGACCTCCTCTACGACCACGACAAAAACAGCAAAGAAGGCAAAGCAAATGGGGATATATCTGTGGAGGAAATTGGTGCATTGCTGGCAATGACCACCAATGATGTATTGCATACGCTGCAGACGCTGAATATGCTGAGATATAGTAAGGGACAGCATGTTATTGTGCTGACGGAGAGTGTGATTGAGGGGAAGGAGAAGCAGAGGGCGAAGGAGAAGGCGAAGGGGATTAGTAGGAGGAAAATCGAACCGGAGAGGTTGATGTGGAAACCACCTGTTTTTACGGCGAGTTCGAGAACGTGGAATTGGTGAGAGGTATCATCTGGTATGGTTTTTTTGTGAGCGAGATTATAGCATTGATTTAGAGCATGTTTGTCATTTGTGTGTGGTTTTTTAGAAGCATATGAAATTGAAAAATCCTAGCAACACCCACAATATACTACAACGCAAGCATTAAAGACCTCGCTATCCGATCAGTATTCCTTCTCGTGTTATGACCCCAATATTCTCCCCCAATTAATAGGATCCATCCAATGTATTCTTCGTTCCGCTCAAGCTACGATGAATCTCTCTTAAATTGCTTTCCCCTCCTCCTTTTGTTCCGCTCCGCAGATTTCCTCACGTCCTCAGGCGTGAACCCTCTATCAATCCAGAATTTCTCCCTATTCTTCGCCCTATCATCCTTCTCCCCCCTGCCTCCTTCCTCTGCTCCTCAGACTTCCTCTGCTCCTCATAATCCCTCCCTATCATACTTTCAAACTGCAATTTATCCCTCTTAAACAGCGCATCCTCATCTTTCTTCATTGTTTGCCATGCCACCCACTGCTGCTTACTCATCTCATCCCCAACAGTGATTTCCTCTCTTTCATACGCGCTCCCTAATGATATCCACGGGTTCTGAAATGACGTCGGCGTGTTTGTGAGCGATTGGTACTCGCCGCCACCACCGAATGCCGCATTAATGTTGTCTTCATTCATGGAACCATCGCTCATAGCTAACGAGCGACCTGATGCGTACGCTGACCTAATCGATGCAGATCGGCGCAAACTGGGCATGGCACTTGCGGACCCCTTGAGTGACTTTCTTCGTTGGGATCGGTCTGGCATGAACATCCGTGGGTCAGTGAGGGGTGTGAGAGGGGAGTTGCCCGGGCTTGGGAGCGCTTGTTTAGAAGGATGTTCTCCGGTGCTGTCGGCTAAATGGTTGTTAGACCTTCCAGCTTCAACCTCCTCAAGGATGTTTGAAAGCTTCCTAGATTGGAAAGGTGAGGGAGGTGCCGTCTGCGTTCCTGGAGTGGGTGATGATTCTGGGTGGGCGAGGTCCTCGCGCTGTCCTGAGAAACTGTTTGTTCGCGATGCTTGCAAAGCTTCTCTTATGACACGTCTCCATTCGTTTGCATCTCTTAGAGAAATCCCGGGTGCTGCGGGGCAATCGCCTGCCTTTTGGAAAGCATCATTTGCGTCCTGCAAGCGTTGCTGATAGTAAAGAGCCACTCCCATTAGATACTGGCAGCGATTTAGCAGTGATGTGTACAGGGAGGTCTGACTTAGTGAACCGGCCATCTGGATGGCGTTGAGAACGTGGGATTCCATTGCTCCGTAATCTTCAAGCATGCAAGTGGCTGTTGCACGGGCGATGATTACATCGACAGTTGATCTGCGGACACGATAGAATATCCACTGGCTTTGAGTCTTGCCAACGTGGATAAAATCATCAATTTCACGATGGGACTCGGCTCTGCTTTCCTCGACAACCCTCTGTAATTGATCTATACTGCTTTGTACGTCGGATTGTGTGACGGTCTCAAAGCTCTGCTCTGATTCGAAGTTGTCATTTTCCAGAGAAACATCGTGGACCTTGGCTTGCTCAACAACTCTCGCTCCATCGCTCTCCCCTCGGCCTGCGTCCTAGAAAGCCATGTCAGAAACTTCGCACGATTCGCAAGATTCTTCGACTTACTAGGCCATCTTGAGTGGTCTGTGAGTCCAGAGGAGTTTTTGATCGATTTGACGCTTCTGAATCGGGCGGTGTCATATCCGAGTCTCCTCTTGGCCCTATATTCTTATATGGGACTTCGCTAGAAGTGTTCCGACTCTCATCTTCAGAATTCCCATAGGCAGGCAGCGTATTGCCACCACTCCCCTGTTCTTGTGATTCTGCTGTTGCTTTGAGCGCCATGTCCCGCGCCAACGCTTGGATGAGACTCTGTGCCTCCAGATTAGACAGAATGTTGATTAACGAGTATCCCTTAAGAGAGGTGACTTCTCTGAAGCTTCAACACATGCCGCTGTTCAACCGAGAAGTGTTACCTGAACGGCAGCATCCTGTTAGGGAAGGAAGTCAAATGCTTACTGGTATGGCACTCAAGATAATTAACACTCTTTCCTTCTTCACGTTCTTCTAAAATGTCGGACAAGCTGGACAGATAAAGAAATAGCGTTATGCTTGCTTTATAATGTATGACCACACTGCTGATCTGAACACCTAGCTGTACGTAATGATGCGAAAGCACATGACGTCTGCAATAGGAAATATGCCCCTCAAAAGATCCCAGAACAAAGGAACTTCGCGGTATGGTGGTGGGATCATTTCCGTAAATGGAAAAGGAAGTGGGGACTCAAAGAACAAAGGATGGGAACTCATAATACACGTCGATGATATTTATGCATATACTAACCTTGACTATACTGAGTCACTATAAACAAAGTTATCGAGTTTGGGGTGACAGAAGAATTTGAAACCGGCCGAAACAGATCGCTTAGCATCCCCTTCAGGCAAATCTTCCAGATACTGCTCGATCTTCTGTTGGAAGTCCGAAACCCATTGTTCATGGTCTTCCAAATGTGACGCCAATGATAGGCACCATCTTGCATTTGCATACTCGCCCAGGTAATAATAACAGAGTCCTCGATGGAATTGAGCCTTCCCAGCTAGGTCGAGTAGCTGCTGCTCTTGTGACGCCATCCGGAGTGCCTCTTCCGCCCAGTGTAACGCGACTTGGAAGTTGTGGCTCGATGATTGTATTATCGCTGACAACAACAGTCTAGCATTGATTTGGTGGCGGACGCCAAAGTCCTTACGTTCGATGAGGATTGGCATCTGACTTAGTGCCTGTTGGAGATGGCCATTTCGCCACATGTTTTCAGCTGACCAAAGCCCAGGATACTCGTCTGGCGAAGATAACCAAGACCCTATGAATGTTTTGGGTGCTGGGGTCGAGGAGCGTTTTGGAACATGCTCGGAGAGTTGGGAGTGAGCCATCTTCAGCATGCGGTCCAACTCCAGATTTTGATTCTCAAGCTCAACAACTGCTGTTTTCGCATAGAGAAGCTCGATACGAATTTCATCGCGTTCCTTCCGTAGTTCATCACGCTCTCTAACGATCTTGCGTAGGTCCCCCTCAACCTCTTCAACGGCCATGTTTGCCTCCATACTCATTCCTGATCCTTTGAGGTGCTTTATTTCGAGGCGGAATGTGACTAGACGTTGGCAATGGCTGCACTTCGAAGTACACCAAGCAAGATGAGACGCATTGTGGAAGCACGATAATGTAGGGGATCATGCTATATAGAATTGTCAGCTCGACACGTACAAAGCCACCAACAAAGTCATTGTTGCTGGTGCTTTGTGCCCCTTCAATAGATTTGAAGGTGACAGAAAGCAATAACAAGGCGGGTCAGGAGTTCATTGCGTCCCTCACAAGAAGCGTCACCATTAATTGTCTAGAGTATTCGGCTTGTGCTGCGCAGCGAAAGCAAAGCAGTCCAATAAAGACGGTAGCTGCTATGATTACATTACCTAGGTAGGGATCTGTGATAGGTCAGTGCTGCTGCTGTGGCAAACACGTCTTGGCAAGCTAGCCTGTTCTCGTAATCCCTGTCAAAAAGTTTTGATATGGAATTCCATGCGCAGTATTCTTTACCCTTTATTCATCTTCTCCCCCTTTCTCTGACCATTTCGCTGCTATACAGGGGCTCCATATTAACTGCCGTCTCTGCTCAAGCTGCACCGGAGCATGTTCGTGCGGGCGACGAGGCGAAGCTTGCAAAAGGATGCTCGGAGGCAATCGATCCCTAATGTTGACATCCCACAGCTTCTGTTCTTGTGTCCTGTTCTCCTATCACAGCCAATTCACCGAAGAGAGACGTCAACTGCATCTCGATCACGCCCAGTGCGAGGATTAAAGAATACCCGGTCCACTGACATCAAACATGGTTCCTCCAATGCCTCTGCACCCCGCAGAACCCTTGCCTCTGCAGCTGCTGCCGAGATCGATCTTCACCAGGACTATCACATTCCCTGGGATCCAGCCTCATATCCAAGGATCAACTCTCTCCCAACCGTCGACGAGCACAAAATAACCATTCCACCGTTCGATCCACAGACGTCGCCCATTATCATTAACGATACCCTGTCAACACCGCCCTCATCATTCTATAGCACCCGACTCGAAAGTCGATACGTGGGCAATATTAATGAACTTCATCAAACACTTCACGCCTGTCTTCAAGTTGGGCGTGTCGAGCGAGCCACCATACTCTTGCGAAAATTAAACCAACTTTACAACGCCGAAGCTCCCGGCCTTCTAGCTGCACATAATGAATATATAAAAGCATTATCATACAGGGTTATTCGAAATAGCGACCTACGTGTTCTTCAGGATTTGCAGCGATGGTTTGAAGTGGAGCTGAGGGACGTCGGAATAAGACCAAACGAACTAACTTACGCTCTGATGATACAAGCGAGTTTACAAGCCTCAGGTTCAAAGAAAGATCGTATGATTAGGAGATATCTCGGTCTTGCTGGCGAAGATGGACTTGCCGAACGAACCAAGGATCTTTTGTCTGCACTTGAGAAAGCAGAGGTGGCTCAGGCGATTTTGGTATGTTATTTCGGACGCTCTTGAAGAGCTTGCAGCTAATTATGTGCGGCTAGAATACTTCCCCTAGCCATTCAAAAGATTCCAGTCAACAGGTTACAGACGTTGCGAGTGAACACAGAGGTTTTCCTACTGCAGTAGCCCAAACCACAGAGGGTATGCCAGAAGTCAAGGAGATGCTACAAAAAGGCGAGGGGCTTTCGACCTTAAAGAAGTCGTTATCTCTGTTCCAGTCTCTACCCGCAGGCTCTCCAAGCATCGCACTAGGTTCTCCCGAGGAGATAGAACGTTCACAGAGGAGGCTGGAAAGGGATACCCTCGAAGCTTCTATAGAGCGGTGGCGGGTGGAAGGTACGCATCTCAAAAGCATAGGAATCAACATTGGGCTCACAAACGCCACTGTTGGCGCTATGATGTGGGAGTGGCATAGTAAATTGGTACCCTTGATTGAAGAGGATATACGTAAATCCCGTGAACTTGAGCAGAAAGCGGCACGAACTCTCAAGGAAGAAGAATTTTTGCTGTGGGCCCCCTTCTTGCAGACTTTGTCCCCCGAGAAGTTGTCTGCAGCAACCATTTTGACAGCTGTGGCAGCTTGCTGCACCGACAGATTGGACGAGAGAGGCTGCACTCTCCATCATATTGTTTCAAGAATAGGAAATGCGGTTCAGGATGAATTTTATGCACAGACGATTAGGGATGATAAGGAGCATGCAAATTGGCGCACTCTCCTAAAACTCACTAAAAGTAATAGACGGTATGGCTCTCTCACAAGTTTGGTCCACCAAACAGTAGCTCAATCCGAAGATCACTTGGAATGGTATAAAGAGACAAGGATAAGGCTGGGTGCGGGGCTTCTTGCTCGCCTGATGGAGACAGCGAAGGTCCAAGTTGCCCGCGAAGACCCTGTTACAAAGGCGCAGGTGCGTGATGTGCAGCCGGTTTTCTTCCACGGGTTTCAATATATGAAGGGCAAGCGTGTGGGAGTTGTTGTGTTCAACTCGGAGATATTCGATCAGTTCGTCAACAAGCCTGTTAATTCAGCATTGGCAAAGCATCTCCCAATGATCTCTAAGCCTAGACCTTGGGTCGGCTGGCGAGAAGGTGGTTACCTGGACCATTCGGTGTCCGTGATACGTATCGATCGGAGCGAGGATCAGGCTAGACGTTACGCTATCACAGCCTGTGAGAATGGGGATTTGTCGCAAATCTTTGCTGGTCTCGATGTGCTCGGAAAAACGGCGTGGAAAATCAATAGATTTGTTTTCGAAACCATGCTCTCGGTTTGGAACACGGGCAAGGCATTCGCCAAAATACCACCCGAAGAGGCACCAGGAGCCCCGCCTACACCGCCTACATCAGACGACCCAAAGGAGCGTGCCATTTTCAAGAGACGCCAATGGGAATTCAACAATCACAAGTCAGGGCTCAAAAGTCAGCGATGTTATCAAAATTTTCAACTCGAGGTTGCACGTTCCTACCTGAATCAAACTATGTATTTCCCGCACAACATTGATTTTCGGGGGCGTGCGTACCCTGTGCCTCCCTTCCTGAATCATATGGGTGCGGATAATTGCCGTGGCCTATTGCTATTTGCTCAGGGAAAAGAGCTCGGAGCCCAAGGGCTCTGGTGGCTCAAGGTCCATCTTGCTAACGTCTACGGGTACGACAAAGCCAGCTTCGATGACAGGCTCAAATTCACCGAGGCTCATCTTACCGATATTTACGATTCTGTGGATAATCCCTTGGGCGGCTCCAAATGGTGGCTGGGTGCTGAAGACCCGTGGCAATGTCTCGCAGCTTGCAAAGAACTCAGATCCGCACTCCAACTCCCTGACCCGACGCGCTACGTGTCTCAGCTTCCCATACATCAGGATGGTACATGCAACGGCTTACAACACTACGCAGCCCTTGGGGGTGACATTTCCGGTGCACAACAAGTTAATCTTGAGCCCGGACCAAGGCCCTCCGACATATACACTGGTGTTGCTGAGATTGTCAAAGCCGACATTGCGGAAGACGCGACCAAGGGCAATGAGCTGGCGAAATTCCTAGATGGCAAAATCACGAGAAAGATAGTTAAACAGACGGTGATGACCAATGTCTACGGCGTCACCTTCATAGGAGCCAAAAGGCAAGTTCTCCGACAGCTTGAGGACCTCTTCCCGGACTTCCCCGATAACGCTACTGTAAACCGTCATGCCGCTTCAATTTACATTGCAAGAGGTATATTCAAAGCTCTTGGCAATTTGTTCAACGGAGCGCATGATATACAATACTGGCTCACGGATTCTGCTGCGAGGATATCTGAGTCGATCTCCCCTGAGCAGGTAGCTTATTTATGCAGAAATCTGGAAAGCCAGAAGACTCAGTCAGAATTCAAGGTCACAGTCCGGAAATCAAAAGGCGATCCTATAGCGGCTTTCAAGTCTGCTGTCATCTGGACAACACCACTCAAACTACCAGTGGTTCAACCTTACCGAAAGGCTACTTCCCGTCGCATCAATACCTCACTGCAATCGATTGCTATACGGGACGCGACGTCTTCCAATCCTGTCGATAAAGCCAAACAGGTTCAGGCCTTCCCTCCAAATTTCATCCATTCCCTTGATGCCACACATATGTTCCTTACTGCTCTCAAGTGCCATGAGATCGGTATCAGCTTTGCATCAATACACGATTCTTTCTGGACCCACGCAGGTGACATTGATACCATGAACAGAGTAATTCGTGAGGCGTTCATAAGAATGCACTCTGAAGACATCATTGGACGGCTGGCCGCGGAGTTTAGAGCCAGATATGGAAACCACATGCATCTTGCCAGTGTTCCAGCTGACAGCCAAATTGGCCGCAAACTTATTGCATGGCGCAGTAATACACGTGGAGGTAGCAGGAATTCCAGTCTACATAGGAAAATAGATACTCACAAAGTGAACGAGCTGAGGCTCGAACATCGGCGCCTTGCTCTTCTTGCCTCTAGCGATCCCAAAGAAAGAGAAGAAGGCGAGAATCTCATCACAGCAACAATGATGTTTGAGCAGACTGCGAATGAGAAAACGGTAACGCCAACGGATACGCCTACAACGACCCTTGGGGGAATGAAGAGAAGCACCTCAGACTACAGCTCAAGATCGGCAAAGCTGACAGCTAATAAACAGCTTGAGGTTGGTGACCTTGAGAATGCAGAAGTGATGGAGCCTGCTGCACTAGATACGGAAGACGATCTTGACGTTGAACTTTTGACCGCTGGCGATGACGAGGATTCTCCCGAGGTAGAAGCTACTGTGGATGGTGATGAAGATCTCGAGCTAGCGGATGAGCTTGAGGTATCGGAGGCGAAGGGCAAGACAAAGAGAAAAAAGAAATCCATCGCCAGAAAGAATCAAAAAGTATGGTTGTGGTTACCTTTGAAGTTCGCGCCGGTCCCGAGGAAGGTATGTCATCCCAAGCCAACACCCTAAAAGGATGAAGACTTTGATACTGTGTGGCAAATATCATTCTAACAATTGGCTTAGGGCGATTTCGATGTTACTAGGCTCAAGAACAGCCAGTACTTCTTCTCGTGAGCACTCCACTCACCTTTTACATTTGATTTATCTGGAGCTACGATTGGGAGGCATTACCGTCATATAAAGTTTTATGCATAGCGTGGAATGATATAGTATAGCGCTGATATTGGCTTCTTCAGCCTGGGCATAGCTGGATGTAACATAGTGGTGGGATTCTTGTATTATATCTCCAACATTGTGTATAGTTCGAGTTTGTATGAGCAGACACCATCACAATCAAGGTAGTTCCAGAGCAGAGATTTATTTTCTATTCAGCCAGTAAAGACTCAGTGTCTTATACGATTCACTTTCCCTCTCCATCATACATGCTCAACCAATAACTCCAACCGCCCGCAACGCCACCAGCGTCTTCGCGTCCTTCTGCCGAGAGAGCCTGAAGGAGGGGAGTGGTCAATAGTTGTGGTGGGTTGCAGAGAGCAGAGACCATTACCGCCCTCCTTTACGAATATTTCAACGGAAAAGGTGACATAGTCAAGTACCGAGGCAGCAGCGTTCCAGGTGGCGACGACTTGTTTTAAAGCGTCCGCGGCTTCCTGTTCCATACATTTATTTTCGTAGACACAGGACATTTAGACCGAAGGAACGTAGCACCTGCCGTTGGAAGGCAATGAAAATGATATTTGTTCTCTGCAATTCTCAATCTTTTCCTCCTGCGACTTACAACCAGCTATCACATATACATCAAGCAGCAGCCCAAATAAGAAACATTCATTGACTTCAGCAATATCAACTATATTTATCTACGCATCAAGTAGCGATAGGGTACGGACCAGTCGTTGAAAGCTACAGCGTCAGACCCCCCAGTCCTCTGCATGGCTGCCACGACGCATTTTGACAGGTGGCAATTGTCGGTTCTGGAATATTATAATTCTATTATCCCATACCAGAACATTGACTATGTCTTTTGTCCCATCACCGGCCTGTATTTTGAGCCCTCGGACATGGCGGTAATACGCCTCGTTCCATCAGCTGAGGAATCCCATCACATAGCCTACCAGTTTGGTGAACTAGACGACGTAGAGGCGGACAACCGAATCATCGGAAGCGAAAGCAACGGCCTCGTCATGTACCGGCCTATCGCAGATAGATTCCTTAACGGAGAGTTCATGATCATTCCTTTGGAGGAATGTATTCCACAGAAACTGCGCATAATCTTGCTTAATGAGATAATTGGGATATGCCGTATTCCCGGATTTGAGTGCCGCTATTCGTGCCTCAATTCCAAATTATTGGAATTTAAGGATGACTGCCGGCCTGACTTGCAATGCCTTCACTGGCGCTATATCATAAACCTCGAACGAGCAACTAACCGAAGCTGGCTTCAAGTTGGACAAATACCGAAGTGGGGGTTTCCGGGCCCATTCATGCGAAAGGGCATCATAAGGCACATGGACTTAAGTTGGGGGCATCGTAGGATTCCAAATGAAATAGCCTTCGCCGATACTATCTGGGATGGAGTTGAAGCGGGAGATGCCGGGTTTGACAGGGGAATCGCATGGACGTTGGAGAAGTCCGTTCGAGGAAACCGCTCTGGGTCCGAAACATCGGGCTCTCGGAGTGGCCCGTCTCAGGATACCTCAGGGACCAATGCGGTAAGCGCCATGAATCAAGGACCAGACACATCAGGCTCAGGAGTGCAAACCTCAGAGATGCCGGCTTCAACTGCAGTCTCGGGTGCAATGCCAGGAATAATTGGCCCGATCGGTACAATGCCAGAAGCAGCCTAGCCTTCAAGCACAAAGGAGAAGATGTCAGAAGTCGTTGCGATGAGTCTTTCAATCTGATACTGCTTTGCACTGTACTTTAGCTATCACCAGACTGCCGCAGTAATAGCTTTTCCACATTTCCAGAATCAAACTTCAACAACAAGCGCTCCACCCCGCCGTTAGCCCAAGGAATGAATTCATCATGATCTTTTGCAAAATCCTTTACGTGAATTGAACGTCCGCCAGTCCTTGCAGCGTCAATTGCACGTAAAGCTTCTATTAGAGATTGTGCCCCGCTTGAAACCTTCTGGCAGGAACTTTGCAAATCTTGCATAAGCCCCTGAGCTTCAACTGCGAGATTGTGTGCTGCTGTGGATACACCAGCGTTTGTCTCTAAGTCCAGGGACTGCTGAATGTAGTTGAAGCGCTGCATCAGCGCTGCAAGGTGATCTATTGAGGCCATGAATCGGCGTAATAGTGTCGTAAAGTTGAAGTCATCTAGCAAAAGCCCCTTTTCAAGTGATGCTAGATAGCGTCTGTGTGCTTTTGTCAGTGTTTCCGGGTCCCTGGGAGATATCGGTGGTGTCCCCTGGCTTGAACCAGAAGGCGTGGGCCATGACGGGTATGAGCGGCGTCCAGAGCTGGTGGAGGACATAAGGCTTGCATCGGTGGATCGGATATCAGACGCAGGGTTGAGCAAAAGCCATGACTGGAATGTCGACCAAGAGCCCTTCACTACTTCTCCCTGAAAATATTCCCCGAGTTCCGCGAGGAAAAAGGCAGCAGAACCAATTTGCGCCCACACTGGTCGCATGGCCTTTGCACGCTGATTGGCTGTACGTCTCCTGTTGGCGAGTGACTCAAATGCTTCTTTGTGATCTGAGGAGATAGGTGCCTTAGACGAGGGTTGGTCTCGACGTAGAGCAGATAACAGGAACAATTTGCTCAAGCGAAGATGAGCTCTTCTGATGGCTAGGAGGTAGGCATGAATGGATGAATACACTTCTAAATCAGCAGGGGCAAGGAAGAGATCCATTGGAGGATGCACTCGTAGGCTTAGCACGGTCGATGAAGGTAGTAGGAGGTCGTCAAAAGAGGCCACTGGCGACTTATCAGTCAATCCTCGTGAGGGCGTAGAATTTACATCTAATGACTTGATCGATAGGCGTATGAGTGAGCGAGCCCTATCAAGGTAATCGTCGACAACCTCGTCGCATGCTGGGTCGAGGCTTTGTAACATATCCAAAGCATTCCATGCCCGAGCTAAGACAGCAGAGACTTCGCCTTCTTTGATAGTCATACTAGCCAAGTCATTGGTCAAGTTGCGCCTTGATACATCGGCCGTATTTCTCGATGGAAGTCGCTCATCGGCTGCAGTAATTAGTGCAATAGCAAATTCTCCGTGGTCCATCAAAAAGAAGTCCTTCAAAAGATGCAACATTTGTATGATGCTCGCTATAGGTAACAGCTTCTGTAATGCATTCTGTGAAAGGGAGAGACGAATTGCTCCTATTGCAGCTGAAAAGGAGGATGCAGTGAGGGGCGATTCCAGAGCTGAAAGATGTGACGACAAGTGTGACAGATGGTTCGGCAAAAGAGCAAGATCAGGCGCAATCGCTCTAGAAGCGGTATCTGTAAAGGTAACTTTCCTGTCCCGGATGTAATTGAGAGCCTTTCCTATTGACAGGATTGACTGTGCTGTAGTCTTCGTAACATAATGCGGGACCAGCTCATCTTCAATGTCATATTGGTAGCTCGCAGGAGATTGGCCGTTATTCATGATTGCAAGGTGTTTTATAAAGAAGTCGGCAGCTCCACTGGCTGGGTGGCGGCCATACAGTACCCATGTGGACGTTTGTTTGAGCCATGCTGTTTCCGCCACTTTCAACAGATTGAGGGAAATTTGCTCAATATCAGGATAGCCAGTGTGGGTAGACTCCTCCAAATGCTTTAAAAGCTCCGCTGCCGTACCAAAGTCCCTGGTCGACAGCCTAGCTTGTGGGGTTTTACTCGAGCCTTGTGCTTGAATGAATTGAATAAGGTCCCAGAGCCATTCAAGCTTTCGAGTCCAGCCATCAAAAGCTTCTGCTACTGCAGAAAGTGGCACAATGTTGTACGCCCCAACGATTCTTGCATCTTGCTCCAATATGTTCTTTTCCACCTCCAATATTCTGTGTTGAAAGCTCGCGAGGTGTGTTGAGACTATTGCGGTTGACACAGCCCTACAAATTGTAGACGGATGGGAGGAAGATATCGCAGAGGCATTGGTCCGTATGTTTCTATTCCTTTCCCCCAAACCCTGAGCTAGGCTCTTTAACAATGCTCGTTCTGCTGGGGAGAGGATGGATTGGAGGAGGCCATTGGAATCCTCTGATTGGCTTGATGAGGAAGATAGTAAAGGTGACGAATGCCCGCTGATGCCGAGGAGCAATTCATGGATCATGCTTACAGCCAGCATGTAATGGCATTCTACTGATGTAATGCAAGTGTTGGAAGTACACACTGCCGTTATCTGTTTGGCGCGTCTCTAGATAGAATCATTCTACGCGCCAAGAGTCAAGGCCAAGAGCCTGATCACATACGACGAGCTAAAGTTAGACTCATCAATAACTACCTCATCTTCTGTAGAATGCGAGCATCCTTTCGCATCATGCACTTCAACGTCAATGGTCGTCTGGACCACAGAGCTGTGTCTCCTATACGATGGCATAAGAAGGTATTTAAATGACGAAGTCCTTATAAGACCGTTCCTACGTCAGAACGCACATGCCATTCCATACATCACGATGCTGATGGTTCACATTTCCTGTGATTGTGATGCATATGATCGACGTAATTAGGCTTTATTTGTTAAGCATGGGGTGTTGTTGAAGTCTTTTGATTGGTGTGCTTGCCTTGCGTTGAATATACGTCACTCCTGGAAGATAAGGATGATTGAGGTTGCAGCGCTCCTTGCGTTATTGTGTAATACGAGCATGCACGTCGTCATGGCCTCCATGATGAGCTCACTAATACTGTTTCATCGTTGCCCCGCTGCTTCCGTTCCTCGTCCTATCTTCGACACTGTTTAACGGTTCCAAACGGTTGAAGAGCTTGTGCAGATTCGAAGCAAAGATGTCGCCATTGATAGAAGAGAACAGCGGGTTACAGGCTAATGGGAATTATGAATCCACTGCCGCTAATAAAGACGGGATTGCCGAAGAAAATGGCTCGGTAGGAACTTATCAGCCAACTGGGGTGCAAGGAAGTGTTGCCATCGCAACGAAGCCCTCAGAGTCAAAACCGGCACCAAAGAGACTGGATGAGCAACTCAACATTGAAGGCAAAGTGTTCCTCGTTACCGGAGGTGGCCAGGGTCTTGGACTGGCTATGGCGGTATATACGAGCTATCTACTCCCCTTAGACAAGCTCATACTGATTAATGCACTCTAGGAGGGGCTCGGTGAAGCCGGTGCCATAGGTACATTCTTTCTTTTCCAAAAAGGCTCCTTAAAGGTCCTAATCATACGTGCCTAGTCTACTGCCTCGATTGGCGCGAAGAGCCCCACCCAGATTTCTTCGCCGCTCAAAAAGCCATCAAAACCTTCCATGACAAACCTTCTCAGGGCTCTCTCCAGTATCGTCATGTTGATGTCCGCGATACCGAGGGCCTCGAACGCATCACCTCCTCCATAGCCTCCTTACACAATCGCATCGATGGTCTCGTCGCCGCAGCAGCCATCCAGCAAGTTACGCCAGCAACGCAATACACCGTTAAAGACATCTGCCGCATGGTGGACATAAATTTCACCGGAGCATTTATGTCCGCGGCCGCTGTCGCGAAGAGGATGATGGAATACAATTGCAAGGGATCTATCGTGTTTGTAGCGTCAATGTCCGGCTTCGTGGCCAACAAGGGCCTGCTCTCCCCTGTCTACAATAGCTCAAAAGCGGCACTTATACAACTAGCGAGGAACCTGGCTATGGAATGGGGTAAGCACGGTATTAGGGTCAACTCGCTGTGTCCGGGACATGTCATCACACCCATGGTACAGGCAAATTTCAAGGAAGACCCGGGACTAAAGGAAAAGTGGGAGGAGGAAAGTATGTTGGGAAGGATTGCAATGCCGGATGAGTTTAAGGGGCCAGCATTATACTTGTGCAGTCCTGCGAGCAGTTACATGACCGGCTCAGCAATGATTGTGGATGGTGGGCATACTGCTTGGTAAGTTAACCAGTGGATGTGCTGACAGAGGATCGGGCATTGGTGCGAGTGGCATGGAGTAATGGTCAACGAGTAAAATCATGAGCACATAGCTGGCTGATTTATGCAGATACTGATCAATTGACACCTGAATGATCGAACTTATACATGCGTCAGCTTCCCCATCAATATTAATGAGCTCTTCAAACAAAATCATCGAAGAGCTCTCGCCCGCTTGGCAACCTGGCCGTTGTGCTGGTCTGCGATAATTCTCCGTCACAGGAAAAGGTGCGGATTCACAGCGAATGACAGAATGATGGCACAATGTCGTGTCACAATGAATAGGGAGTCCTTGGGATTGATATGCCACTGGTCTTAGGTGTTCTTAGCGCTATGTACTCCTTAACGACCGAGTATAGAATGGCTGACATGCACTCATCGCCTTGCATGGATTGGATGCTCGTGAGGAGGCTCCACGAAGTTGCACCTTCACGATAAACCTCTTCAGCCGTTCAACTTGTGCGGTCACAGGAAGGAAAGTATTTCATTGCCCTTAGATCCCTCACAGCCATTGATTTTCAAGGACTTCGCACAGGTAACCATCTGAAAATGGTGAAAGAGGCACAAATAGAAGCAGTGCAGATGGGGCGCAAAAGAGCCAGGAATGAAGCCCACTTAACGATTCCTGGTGAACACAAGCACAAGAAAGCCCCTGAAGTGACTGCAAAATGCTCCTTTTACTACCAGAAAGCGACATCGTGATAACATTGACACGTGCATATTTGACTAGAACACGCTATCGTCAACGGAAAAATACTCTTCCGGAGAGACGTCAACAAATAGCTCGGCTAACAACTTTCTGCTTCCCCTTTGAAGTCACTCCTTCCATATCTTGCACCTTAACCACTACCTTACTGCAATCCAACTTCGTACTTGAATATTAAGGTCCACGGTCTGTGATTTTTGCTGTGCCCAATCGGGCCATTACCTAGCATTCTGCCAATAATCTGCTGCTTCTCGTCATGATGAAAGTCACGTCAGCTATACTTGCTGCTTCAGCGTCCTTTCTACCTTCATCTTTAGGCATAAGTCTTCATGGCCGAGACATCAATGAGCCTTTGCTAGCTTCCTATGACTACATCGTCGTCGGCTGTGGTATTAGCGGACTGGTAGTCACAAACCGACTGTCCGAGCTTACAGATAGGACTGTACTATGCATTGAGGCTGGCGATGCGTACGTCCTTCACACCCCAATGCCATTGGTGAAGCTTAATATTGTAGGGATCACTATGAGCCAATTATCCAAGATCCGGTCTATGTGGGAGCTGATGTTGGCGGCATCTACGATTGGGACCTCACCACGGTGCCACAAACTCAGCTAGATGGGAATACTCGTCCAATGCCGCAAGGCAAAGTCCTTGGCGGTGGCAGCATTCTGAACGCCATGTGCTGGAATCGAGGTGGCTCGGATGACTTCGACGCTTGGGAAGCTCTTGGCAATCCTGGATGGGGCTGGGAAGGTATCTTACCATACTTTATGAAGGTATGTCATTGTTTCTTTCGACCGGTCTAAATATTACTCATAGCGCTAGAGCGAGACATACACTCCAGTGTACTCCGAAGAGATCGCAGAAGAGTACTCCATCAATTATAACCCTGCTGTTCATGGCACCTCTGGTCCAGTCCAAGTCAGCTATCCAAAATACTTCTACCCACAATCAAGTATGTAGCGTCCTGATCTCTAGAGCGTATGCCTTAGCTCATTTGATTAGTCAATCTCTTCGCTGGAATGAACCTGCTCGGGCTTCCGACACAGTACGATCCCAACGACGGAACGTCTGCAGGACCAGCCTTGGTACCGACTGACATCGACCCCAATAATCAGACCCGTTCTGATGCTCGTCGGACATATTATGATCCTTACGTAGACAGGAGCAATTTCCATGTCATTACTGGTCAGCATGTGACACGACTACTGATTGACGGGGTTGGAAGCAATAACGCTGTTAACACCCCAACATCTGCTGGCAACACCAATGGCAATGGTCCCTCAACAGGAGATAACGAAGGCTTTGGATTTGGTCCTGATGGCAGTACCCCACCTCTATCGGGGCAGGATTACACTCGCTTTGCTCGTCGACAGAGCCCTGTCACTTCCAACCTGAGAGTATCCGGAGTCGAGGTAAATATCCGTCTTCTGTGCTTGCAAACAGCTAACCTTGCCCAGTTTGCACCCAATGCCTCCGCACCGCGTCAAATAGCATATGCCACGAGAGAGGTTATCATTGCTGCCGGTGCTCTGCATTCAGCTCAACTCCTTCAGCTCTCGGGAATAGGACCCGCTTCGTTGCTGGATGAATATAACATTCCGGTAGCCCTGGATTTGCCCGGCGTTGGAAATAACTTACAAGACCACTGTCTTGTGGGCACATTCTATCCTTGTAGGCGGCGCGAAGGGCCTAATGTCTCCCTTCCATAACTAACAAACCTTGTAGATAACAACGCCAGCTATCCTTCACCCACCGAGCTTACAACGAATGCCACTTACAACGCACAAGCTGAGCAAGAGTATGATGCTAGTAAAATTGGTCAGTGGATCTGATGACACAATATAGGAGCTGTATCTGACACTTACAGGGCCTTGGACTGCGGGATCGCCCAATGCCTTAGCTTTCAATCCCCTGCCGCTGATTAGCAATAATTCAGCGACCATCCTGGCTACTGCCAGTAATCAGGATCCGACAGCATACCTACCTGCAGGACTAGACCATACAATAATTACAGGCTACACGATGCAGAAGCAGTCTTTGGCCACAAGATTGGCGCAGAATAACGTAGCTGCCTACGAAATCATCAACAACAATGCTGGTAGCCTCACAGTCTCAGTCATGCACCCTTTCTCGAGAGGCACCTGTTACATCCAATCAGCTGATCCATTCCAACCGCCGGCTATCGACCCAAGGTGGTTGACCAATCCCGTTGATCGACAAGTGCTGATAGAAGCCTTGTTGTTCAATCGAAGAATTTTGGCAACGCCTCCTATGATGGAGCTTCAAGCTGCCCAATTTGTACCACCTGTTGATGCTGATCTGGATGCTATCAATCAAGTGATCAACAATGGTATAAGGACTGAGTTCCATCCAAGCGGCACACTGGCAATGCTACCGCTCGAACAAGGTGGAGTTGTAGATTCACATCTACGGGTTTGGGGCACGCAAAACCTGCGAGTGGTAGATGCGGGCGTGTTTCCTATCATACCAGCCGCGCATCTGCAAGCAGTCGTTTATGGAGTGGCAGAGAAGGTAGAAGTACTCGTCCTTCAGACATGTGGGACATTGCTAACGACCAGTCAAAGGCAGCTGATATCATCAAGGCAGACAATCTTCCAGCACAGCCGGTGTTCACGTCGTCTTCAAATTCTACAAGAATCTCAACAAACTCCACTGTAGGCGCCAGCTCCACAGGCTTCCACGCGAATTCGTCGGCAAGCTTCTCTCCATCAAGTTCAGGAAGAACAACTACCATTGCATCCTCTTTTGGTGAGGTCACGACAAGCACATCTCCACATGAACCACTTTCCACTCAACCATCCTCGTCATCATCCACTGTCTCAGCGACTACTACCAGTATTGCACATACAGCATTGACAGTCTCTGCGAGTGAATCCGTTCCTCATTCAGGAGAGACAATCACGACTTCGTTCGCTTCAAGTACTCCACAGATCGTGGTGGTAACCACTAAGACTCTTCCTTCGACTCTATCTCCTCTGTCATCATCCCTCGATCATACGCACATATCAGAACCCTCAACAGCATTGTTGGGTCCCGTGCCCCACCATCATCATTCTTCTCCATGGCAAATCTTGCGACCACACGAGCACTTGAGCACGTCAGTGGTTGGCGTGCTGACGTCTGCTGGGGTTCCCTCCACTGTTGCAGCGTCTTTAGTGCCAGTGGTCATTGGAGGGGCTCCCGAGCCCGATGGCGCCGCCACAGCACCATCACAGATAGAAGAGCAAGAGATACAGGCAGCCCTCGATACTTTTATCCAGTGGCTCTTGAACTTCTTCCACAGTGACTAAGCTCCCAATCGCAATGCCAGGTGGTGTGTCGCTATCTAACGGTGGAGTATTGCTCAATCTCATTAAAAGATACAGCTTTGCTTGAGTATGGGTTTGGCTTTCACGTAGATTGCTTGGATCATTTTCGAATCATCGCTTGGGTCGTCGCCAAATAGTACTCTTTCGCTACATCGAGATAGATAGGTACAATTGATACCACATTGCAAGGTTAGTATTCGACAGAGTCCGCAGCACCGCTATCAGATATTGAATCCATCATGACGGACTGGGTCACAAAATCTCCACAGACCAGCATCTTCAGCAGCCCTGCGAACACTGGAGACCTCCTCATGAGTAACAGGGCGGTTGATCTCGCGGTATCTCACTCTTGTATTCCCAGATCCTTCACCATCTTGCTCCGTCACCAACCCCCCATCCAGTTGCTCAGAGTCCAAAGAAGCCTTCGTCGACCTTGCCGACTTCCCAACATGAGCATCAGGCCGATACTGCTCCATGATATTGACAAACATATCCCTCGACACCTCCCCAGCCACCCACCGCATAATCTCCTCCCCCTCCTCCTCCATCCCGGGCATAACAAGATGCCGCAACAGCACGCCCTTCTTCGCTATCCCATCTCCCGTAAAACACAAATCCCCAACTTGCTTATGCATCTTCTTTATACTCTCCCGCGCCGCACTAGCATAATCATCCGCTTTCAACAACCGCTTCGAACTGGACGTACTCCACACTTTGAAGTCAGGAAGATAAATATCCACCACCCCATCCAACAAGTCTAAACTATCCAGACTGTCGAAGGCGCTCGTGTTATATATAATCGGCACGCGCAACCCCCTTTCCCGCGCCGCCACCACCGCCTGCACAACCTGCGGTACTACATGCTCCCCCGTCACGAAATTGATATTATGCACACCCCCCACTTCCTGCAATTTCACCATCCACTCTCCCAACTCCTCTGGCGTGACATCGAACCCATTCTTGCGATGCGCAATATCCCAGTTCTGACAGAAGACGCAGCGGAGGTTACAGCCGGAGAAGAAAACGGCGCCGCTGCCGTTGTGGCCCTGGATGCAGGGTTCTTCGCCGAAGTGCGGGGCGAGTGTGTTTATGGAGACGGTGGCGGCGGGGATTAGGCACCAGCCTGTTTTTGAGTAGCGGTTGATGCTGCAGAGGCGGGGGCAGAGATTGCAGTTTTGGAGGTGGGTACGGGCGAGGAAGAGTTTTCGGGAGATAGTTTGTGGGGGAGGGAGAGGTAGCGGGGGGTGTAGTCATCTAGGAGGAAGGGTGGGGCGAGGTGTAGATGGCGGCGGGTGATGATAAAGGGTTTGAGGAGATGGGAGGTTAGGCGTGGGGGGCAGCGAAGACGGTGAGGCACACAAGCCATTGGGAGGGTAGGTGCCCATGCTTAGGTTTTTGATAGGATCAGAAAGTTGGCTGTCCTGTTTGGAAGATGGGGACCTTGAGATGTGGCTTTGAAGGTGAAAGTTCGTTGTGGAGTGGGGCTTGTCATCAGCCCTATGACGCTGGTGGCAAATTGAGATATGGATACTCGCCCACAAATATTGTTAAAGCCCTTGTATCTGCGTACCTTATTCTTTGACACTCGCTACCGTATTCCTTTGACCGGCCATAATTCAGTCGCCTACCAACGCTAAACCCTATTGGCGTGTAGGCCAATATGGTTGTTTATCTAGAAAGTCGCATCCAACAAATACTACTAGAGCTGAAGAGACCGAAGACGAGCATGCCACAGCTTGCATGGGGTGTCCGTATTGACAGGTACTTTGCTGTCGACGTAATCTCGCTAGTTGGATGTTGAAAATAGGTACATATTGCCTGAGGAAGGGTAGGATCAGGAAGCTTATAGCTCTACCGTTTTGATCCCCTCATACTCAGTGAATTGACTTGTCATCAGGGCTACAGCAATTAATGCATTGCACCTATCGAATCCTCGAGGATGTTGATTCTCGAATCCCAGTAAATCAGCTGCCTCGTTTAAGATTCACCCTCCAACGTTCCCGGTGCCTTTGCAATCCTAGGAAGGATCACATCTGATTGGAATTCCGTCAATCCGCCACGAGAGTATCAATGTCCGGCATTTTCTGCCATTCAGACGTTCATTGCATCGGCTTGTCCGAGATCCATTGCAACGCTGCAACGTCGGCAATCAGAGAATTCCCGTGCGAGACATATCTCTCACAGTATGGTATCATCGTAAGACCGAATAATGGAGATGGGTGCCGGCAAAAGCCATGAATTGTTTGACGTTTCGGTTGGACAACATACCGCATACCTGGTGCAAACACATTATCATCACATCCTCTCACCCTAGGTAATGTCTTTATTGCAATCCATCGTCTCTTTACTCGTCCTGCTGTAAGCTGTTTCTGTTCCATCATGGGGAACTCAGGAGCAAGGTCCGACGACGGTCAGGGCTCGAAGGATTGCTTATCGTATCTCGCTTGGACTGTAGAACTACCGGCCCTGCATGATAGAAATCTTTAATGCCAAGGCACGAAGCGAGACTCAACCGCGTACGATTGGTTGGACTTCAGATTGTATCGCTTGGAAAGGTGAGCTCTTGCGAATGGACCAAAGCCATGGTATTAAGATACGACATTCAAGCTCCTCCATTCGCACCCGCTGCCTCTGTTGTCTCCTGCGCCGTTCAAAAGGCCCAGACTCTTCAAAATCCTGATTTCATAGGATGAAAGCACGATGTGGTACGAAGTACCTCCTTCCACCTGCAGGGCGCATTGGCTTGCATATGTCCAATGCAAAAGAACCGAATGTAGCGGCATGCTTATGTCCAACCCCCTCATCCCTACCTAAGCGGTGATCATTGGGTATCAGTCGCCTTGGCTCAAGCGCACCGCTCTTTTGTCGTCATTTGGCAGATTACTCACAGTCTAAAGAGAATCTAAACAATCTCAAGCACCCCACCGACAGAGTGCGACATGCGAGAAGGATGGGCAAGGTGGCGCCGCGGCAAGATTGATTCGCTATCTGGGCCAAGGCACACAGACTACGACGCAGGAGTGGCACACCCGCCCTCGGGATCTTCGGGGTCTCTAAATGCTTGTATGCTTGAATGCTTGAATTACTCGATTGGATTATAATTCGTATCTTTTATTTGTCTCATTGATTTCCTATCACATATGTCCTCGTGAGTCGTGGCATACTGCGTATTGTGATCTAGCGGCGCACCAAGAAACGGACTGGAAGTTCAAGAGTACGGTGCAAAGCCACCCTTTTAACCCTTCTAATCCTTCTACGGTGTAATCTTCCCGTGGGGTTTGAGCGTTCGGTGCGAGCCCTTGCGGCCCGGCGTGGGCAGGACTCGTTGGAGCGCCTGCCAAAAACCGCCACTGGTCCATAGAGAACCATTGGCATCATTAGGCGAACACAATCAATCAATTATCACATTACCCTCTCGTCTACGTCTACTGCCGAATCAACTCCTTTTGGCCGGAGACGTTGAGGCGCATACGGGTAACGCAACGACCAGCCAGCTGCGCATCATCATCGCGATAAGTCTTATTATATCCCTATCCCTACCTAGCCGATGATGTGGCAGGGTTACTAACGATTAGATGCATCGAAAGCACACGAGGGCTACTGCAGTGCCTACCGGTTACTCCGCACATTTTGGTGCATCACCGACCAACAGCGCACTCGTTCTGGTGCGAGACTAAGGTAAGGCTCGGCTGAGAGATTTTGTCGTCATTATTGGGGACATTTCATCCATCAATTCCCCCTTTTTATAGTAATCATTCGTGTATTTCATGCAGAAGCTCGAGCCAGGGTACCGTGGGACATGCCGAGTAAAGGGCTCAGGCTTACAACACTCTAACTGCATCTGACCTCGGCTGAATGATGAAATGCTTTCACAAACACGTGGATGGCAGGCCCCTAGCAATACGCTATTGGCGTTCCCGGCACTCTTGAACAAGACGGTGTCGGGGGAACATTAGGATCGGCAGATGGAAGGTCAACGAACAGCAAATGAGGCAGGATTAGCACCCTACTGAGCGTAGCATGAGCGTAGCTGTAGTAGTATAGTAGCCTACTCAAAGTCAACCCCGATCATTTTTAAGCTACTTTAGGGCACGATCAGCGTTGAGGGACATTGACAGCGAGTGGGCCACTATTGGTAGCAATTGCTTCCTCCAACTCCCGTACTCCCTACAACAATTATCCTCTCCGTAACCCACACATAATCAATACCACCTCAATTCCACATGAGAAAGCCCGTCTTTATATACTTGTTGATACTGAAGATGTTATAACGTCCCTTCTCACTTCTTGATCTCCTTGCTGGCAATTCGAGAGTCTAATCTAAAATTCCCTACCTGCCCCCACTACACCTACAAAAGCAACCCGCCTCTGGCCTCAACCCGCTTCACAAGCCACTCATCTCCACCACCCGATTCACTGACTCAATACTCTCTACCATTATTGACTCATGATTGAGAACAATTATGCCTTGATGACTTGACGATATTCACGACCTTTACGACTCTATATTCCTTGCCACCTTGCGCAATCGATTCTCAATCATTCTGTGTTTCACGCGACTACATACCATAACATGGCCTCGGTCACCCCTCTCGAAAGTTTTACTCACCTCACCGACAATCTGCCCTCATGGCTATCTAAACTCGACGACCTAACCGCCCAAGTTGCCGAACAAAATGCCCGCTTCATCCGAGCCTCACAATTCAGCGAGCACATTGTCAGACGGAAGCACAACTCCACCGAGTCATTGCGACCCAATGACAACGATAACGACGTCCCCGAACCACCCTCCGATATAGCCATCATCACTGCACCGGAGCCAGACACCATCTACAACCCTCCGGACCCTCCCTTCAAATGCCTGTCCCAAGCCTCACGTCCCAAGATTGCCAGCACATCCAATGCCCACCTGATACAAGAGCTCAAACGAAAGCGAAAACCCGGCTCAGACATGAACTCCACCGCCTCAGGTCGCCCTCGCTATCGCACGAGGTCAATGGTCGTTGTCTACTATGACGGTGAAATTCAAAATGCCTTTGAGTCTCTCGTCAAATCCATTGCCACTGCTCGCAATATCCTTCGCAAGGGCAAAGTCACTGCAAGCTTCAAGGCACGCATGGCATCAATGGGTGCCGAAGCAACATCCTTCTCCAGTCCTGGTGGAGATTTCGCAATGCTGAACCCTAAGCTGATACGGTCCTCGGCCTTCTCACGGACTCGCTTCGGTGACGGTGATGTGAAGATGGTGGAATTCGATGATACCGATAAGGACCTTGAGACCGCACAAAATCTGTGCGAGGTGGGTGCACATCAGTTTCTTCGGGATGGGGATTGTAGGCTGGAGATTACGGGGACAAGGAATCGGTTTGAAAATGTTCTAGAAATTGCTAGAAAGGAGGTTGAGAAGCTGAAGATGGAGGAGGAAAACGGTGCGAAGGAGACCGAGATGAAAGAGGAGGATGTGACAACTGCGCAATCGAAGGAGACTTCACCTGTGGTGACGGTGGAAAAGAAGATGGAGCCTTCCCCTTGGTACAAACTCCGATCAAGCAGATCAACATTACTGGAACGGGGACAATTGAAGTTGATGATACGTCAGACGCTGAGTCGGTGCAGATTGACTTATCAGCCATTCGGAGGACAAGAAGAGTATAGCATTTAGATCCTTCTTGGCTCAAGCTACTCTATGGAGTCATTGCTTCTTTTGGTGTGGATCAGTATCTGGTATACGTGAACACTCGTTGCATTTGCTTTGCTGTTGGCTTAGCGATATTTGGGTTTGGCTGGGTTTCACTCGCTAGCAAGGGCTTCACATAACTGGCTCTTGAGCATCGGTGTCTGGGGTCGCTCTAATGACTACGAGAAAAAGGTCTTTGACCCGGGGAACATAGCATGCATGCATGGGCTTAATGATTTTGCAAAATCTGGTGATAGCGTATCCTCCTATGTGCCTTGAATGACGTGTGACGTTGTTGACATGTTGCCGTGTTTGAGTAAGTGAAGTGTGGATTCACTACCCTCAAAAATTTCCCACTCCCTTCGAACCTTCCTTTCTTCTTACACCCGGTCCACATTTCCCAAGTTCGAAAAGAACCCAAAGCCAATTGTGTTTTTTGCTTTTTGTTTTTGATAACGTTGGTGGGATCTCACGAATCTATGTTGGGGAGGAGGTCTATTCTAGTCAATTGTCAATCTACCTTAAAAATCTGAATCTTGCCACCATCTCAACCCGAAGCCATTGATTGGTGCTCTTGAAGGTGCGGCCTTCGTTAAGTCATACATACAATATGGCACGCAAAAAGAAGGTCAGCAGCCCCCAACCCATTGATCTGCAGATGCAAATAGCTAATCCTTCTTCAGGTCGTAAGATTTGCTTCAAGTACTAAGTCAGCATCAAGTGTAGATCCAGTGTCATCAGGATCAAGTGGAGATCCAGTGTCGCCACACAATTCCACCCCCAGTCCCATCTCTAAGAACTTGACATTTTCGAAAACGACGCCTGTCACCAATGGCTCAACATCAAAGAGGTGCAAGCCTCCGAACACTAGCGACGAGGGACGAACAGCCACCAAGCGGAAGAGTAACCCTACTATTGATCCTCAACATATTATGGTCACGCGTTCTCGGCAATCTAGAAATGACCCTTCTGAGTCTCCAAGCCCTAAGCGTCCGCGTCGTGGCCGGACCCGCGATTATGGGCCTGTCATATACTCGGGGCGATGGCACCCGATGGATGATATTCTCAGCCCGAAACGGGCCGCGAAAGTCAAGGCCAGGTGTGGAAAGCCGCCTGATCAATCGGATACTGACGACTCAGGCGAAGAGCAAGAGTCTGACACGCACGACACGGAAGAAGACACGGAAGAGGACACGGAAGAGGGCACGGAAGAAGAAAACAGCGAAGATCAAGAGCTCTCTCAAGCCTCTCATCATGCACCAAGTCCCGGATGTCGGCGTTCATCCCGGAAGTTGTCGAAGAAGAACGTTCCCAACTATGACGTGAGGTGTGTAACTTTTCCATGCTGATCGTAGTTTCCGGTCATCACAGCAGTGTTGACAATATGGAGTTAGATTTCATCCGACCTTTGATAAGGCTTTACGTCCAGCTTCTGCCCGGGCTGCGTTAGAACGGAATGCAAAGGCCCATACTTCTCGCAGGTTATCAACAGAGACTTCCATTACCCCTAGTCAAAATGAAGGCGGGACCACGAACGTGAAATCAAAGGCTATCGAAAAAGCTCCATCCACTACAGCATCGCCAGCACCGAAGCTCTCGTTCTCGAAAGTAGTGTCAGTCTCGATCCCTTCAGTTCCATGCAATAGTGCTGTCAAATCTTCACCATCCCCAGCGAAGAGCACGGGGAAAGGGCCTCCAAAGCTCCCATCCCCTCCACCCCTGTCTAATCTACAGAACCCACACTTTGGGAAAATATCCCTTGAATACAATGAACTTGGACAATTTGATCAGCTCATCTACAGCCTGCAGAAGGGTGCACCTGTATGTGGTAATACTTTGCCTTTATCGTGGCAAACGGTCAAGCAGACACTTTTCGATTGTGGAGAAATCACATTCGACGAGCTGAACAGCGAAGAAGCGACCAGGTGGCTCAAGCTTCGATACGAATGTCTTCGACTTGGCATTGAAGCGTTCTTTAAGAGTAAACCTGAAACGGCAGATAAGAATGACTGGACACTTTTCCGATATGAGGAGTTCGACGCATTTGATAAGAATCCCGGTACGAAGTACTGGAAACATCATAGACATAGCATCTTCAGCCCAAGTCCTACAACCATCAACGTTAACCAACATGAGCCTATGGAAATAGCTGAGACTGATGATGAGAATGAGGGACGAAGAGGGCAAGAAGAGGCTACTCCGTACAATCAGGTCAATGCTCTCGAAGACCGACCTGCCATTTCTACTATTGACCACTCCAAGCTGGGAGATCGTATAACAAACAACGGTGGGCTTGAGGAAGCCAGCAACCAGGTTGGTGAGGAAGGATCACAGGAAGGGAAGACCCCCATCATCGACCTTGAGGATTGGCAGGATGAAGACACCACACTAGTCGAGACTATGCACGAAGAGGAAGTTGCGTCTTCTGAGGGTCTCATGAATCACGAAGAACTCGGAAAGACCATTGCTGACTTCTTGGATGAACCCTCAAGCAACCGTCATGTTACTAAAGTCACCATCCCACTTCCTGTTAAGCGTCCCAGGAAGCGAAAAGTAGCTATAGAACCCGAGGCTGAGGTCGAAGTACACGAAGACGCTCCGGGAGGAACACCAAGGATCAGACATATGATCGCCAACAACCCACCATCACCTGGTACAGATCTCCCAAAGGAGAACCTACAGGATGAGGCTGAGCACTCCAGCCAAGTTTCTGTTAGGACACCTCAAGCTCCTAGATTTCGTTGGAGGACGGCAACTACCCCTTTCCGTTCTCTTTTTGGCGGCCCTCCCGGGCCACAGTCTCCGAGCACCTAGGCTTGCTGACAATGCTGCTGCCTGCTTTCAGCTTTTGCAGTTAGGCTTTCTTATGGAGTTGCTATTTGCAAGGGTGCTGGCATTATCTGGTTGTTGCTCTGATATTACAGATTTGATTGGCATTTTGCTTCAGAAGTCTTGAGCATATCTACGCCACAGGTTTCAATAAAGTGTTTGGGCCAGTTGCCGCATAAGTACTATTTGCCATGCAGCTCTAATAGACTCTGAAAGAATTGGCATTCTGCTTAAAAAGGAATGAACATATTTACGCTGTAGCTGTTAAAGCATCATTTAGTATGGTTGCTGCAATACACATTCTCTGATAGTTGGCTCTGAGGATTTAGGGGGAATATCGTAGGCATCATACTTGCTCTACACAATGCTATGGATCTATATGTACAACATGGTTCATCCTAAGAGCTTTTTGAGAAGTTATATGGTCTTGTAGCAACCCGGTCTATAGATATGCACGCTCCACGTAAATGCCGAATGATTCCAATATAATGCGTTCCTTAGCTCTGTAAGACACCCTCGTTCTCATTCACAATTCCTGGTCGGAAATCCCAGCCTCCTCCTGCACTTTTTTTACTACTGCCTGTAAAGCTGCACAAGCAGGACTATCCGGATAGTTGTCGAAAAAGCTCTCTCCATAATCACACGCCATCCCGATCCGTGGATCCAACGGCACTGCACCAAGGAATGGGATGCCCGTCTCCTTCGCCAGCTGCCGCGCTCCCCCCGTTGTAGCTTTGAACACCCTATTCGTATGCTTACACCCCGGACACACATACCCCGACATATTCTCCACCACACCCAGCACTTTGATCCCCGCTTTGCGGCAGAAATCAATCTCCTTGCGCACGTCAAGCAGACTGACTTCTTGCGGTGTTGTCACTACCACCGCGCCATCGACTCCACTCTCTTTCAAATACGCGTTCACACTCAAATGCTCATCGCTCGTCCCCGGCGGCGTATCGACCAGCAAGTAATCCAACTGCCCCCATTCCACATCTTTTAGAAATTGTTTGATTAATCCGTTTTTTTTGGGCCCCCGCCATATCACCGCATCATCCCGCGACGGCAACATGAACTGCACGCTCATCACGCTGAGATTATCCGCGACCCACACGGGACTCCAGCCCGCATTACTAACGTGAATGGTTTCGGCCTCCACGCCCATCATCTTCGGGATGCTGGGCCCGCAGATATCCGTGTCCATGATCCCGACCATGGTGGCTTCGTTGGCGGCGAAGGCGTGCGCAAGCATGGTTGTGAAGGTCGATTTGCCGACACCGCCTTTGCCGCTGAGGATTAGGATTTTGTGGTTTATGGAGGAGAGGCGGGTCGTTATGAGGGGGATGTCGGGGTCGGGACCTTTGGGCGTGGAGGCGCAGATGGTTTGGTTGGGACAGCTGGCGCAGGCGGAGCCGGAGCCGGCGAGGTTGGAGGAGGGGCCGGGACAGTGTTCGGGTTCGGGGGCGATGAGGGGAGGGGGTTTTTGAGGGGGCGGAGAGGTCGATTTGGATGGGGGGTTCGATGGCGGTGGTCGTGGTTGTGGTTGTGGTTGATGGCATGATGTGCTTTTGGTGGAATGGTGTGTGGCTTGGATGGACTGGCTATTCTATGATCTTGTTGGACGGATAGTGTGGATGGACTTCCCTTTGGAGATCATGCATGCGACATGGTTATCAAGATGCATGGCGACGGAGGGTTGGGAAGATTTTGATAGGTAGTGTCCTGCGGGGCGAACAGTGCATATCCCACGCTCATAGGGCTGGACGCGGAGTGTGGCCCATGCGGGTTCCTGTCACTTTATCAACATCCTAGAATGTTATTACTGACCAAGAGAAACTCCTCTTCTGCAGTAAATACTATACTACCTTTAGCAATAGCACTCCATGAAACCCCCATGCGTGGTGTTCAGGCCTCTTCGGCGCAGACACTGCTCAGTCCAATAAGACGTTCGGACGTCATGCCATGGATCGTCCCCCGCCCTTTTCGCCGAAAACTTGCCATAGCATGCATATGATGGCTTCACCACGCCAATTGCCTTCCCTTTCCACTTCCCTGCGGCTTAACTAATCCATGTGGCTATTGTACTAGTGACAAACAGTGGGGGCTCTGTCGTTTCGAGATCATTAGGAATATTTATTGTTCACTCGTTTGGAAAGGGTTGGTGGCGCCGCCTCGTTCGCTCGTTAGAAAAGAACACGCCCACTGGTAAATATCCCCACAAGCTACACAATCTGGCGCGGTCATCGAACGTTCAACACGTCGAGTGGGATGCCTGGAATGGCGAACATGGATCAAAGTGGCCTTCATGAACGGAGGCCCGTCAAAGAGCAAGATAGCGACCCCAGTAGCAAGGCGGATACAGAAGTGAACTTCGATGAGGAACAACACCATAAGAAGAAGACATATGGAAGAACTCCAGATGGAACTGGTATGTCGTATACATATTGCCCGGGTATTGCTCGAGAATGCCGGTGCATGATGCCCAGTGGCATGGCCCGATACATTAGAATCCCTCACATATATGCCACTACATTATTTTACAAGAGCTGACATATACATAAACATACAGTCTTCATTGTTCCCCAGACTCATGACATGGTCTCACAGCTTCTCTCGCCCAATTCGCCCAAAAATGCCTCAGATGCATTCGTTCTGTTTGTCTTAGGAGTACATATCCTCAGCCTTTTCCTGCTGCCAGCCTGGCTTCGAAGACCTGTCTTCGCAATAGTCTTTCTCTTCTGGCGAACGTGCTACAATGTTGGAGTTGGATGGCTACTACAAGCCCAATCGAAGCATTGGAGATTGGTGGCATGGGCAAAGAAGTCGAAATTGTTTGTCAAACCTGACGACAAAGGTTCCAACCCTCACCCCCACATCTACCAATTCTTAAAATCAGAGATGGAGAAAAAGATACCGGAAGACTACAAATTTGAGGACGCACCAATCGAGTTCAACACATGGCTAGTATTCAGGCGGGTTGTGGACCTGATCTTGATGTGCGACTTTGTGTCATATATGCTTTTCGCCATAGCTTGTCTAAGTAGACCTGCCGGTGAGGGCATTGCACTCACTGCTATGCGGTGGATCTTTGGCTTAGCCTTGTTTGTCTTCAATCTATGGGTTAAGCTCGACGCTCATCGCGTTGTCAAAGACTATGCCTGGTACTGGGGTGACTTTTTCTACCTTATCGACCAGAAATTGACCTTCGACGGTGTCTTCGAGATGGCTCCTCATCCAATGTACACGGTTGGATATGCTGGTTACTACGGCATTTCACTCATTGCGGCCAGCTACAATGTCTTGTTCATCTCCATCATTGCTCATGCGGCACAACTGGCGTTTCTGGTGTGGGTTGAGAACCCTCATATTGAGAAGACATACAACTCCCCCCCACCACGAAGACGACAATCCGAGTCTGAGCCGTCGGATCTGGAACAATCGAATAGCAATCTTGCGGATTCAGACTACAACATCTACACGGCGCCACCCCTCGCCTCTCCGACCCAGCCTTCGCCTGTACACAATCTGATAGGGCTGAACAACATTGATCTGCATAGAGTCACAGACACATCCGTCCTACTCCTTCAATTCTACCTTCTCGCCCTAGTGCTTTTAACACCATCGACCCCATTGTATCAGGCCTTGTTCGTCATCAACGCAGTGGTATGGAGACTATGGTATTCTATGGGTGTAGGCTATATACTTAACAGACAGTCTGCAAAGAAAAAATGGACACGACACTTCCTCAAGTATGGTGAAAGCACTGAGGAGGCCTGGCGACAGTGGAAGGGTACGTATCATCTGGCCATGATTATGTGTTACGCCAGCTTTACAGCAGCATCATGGAAGATGTACGAGCTTCCGGATGACTGGCAACGTAGAATGGTACTGTTGAGACATGTCATAGGCGCAAGCCTCGTTGCTTTACAAATATGGACCAGTGTCAGCATTTATGGCTCGCTTGGCGAGTTCGGCTGGTTTTTTGGCGACTTCTTCTTCGAGCATTCTAAACGATTGACTTATGGTGGCATTTACCGCTATCTCAACAACCCGGAACGCGTCATAGGTCTAGCTGGGGTCTGGGGTGCTGCTTTGATAACAGGCAGCCGAGCAATCTTCGCCCTAGCGCTGCTCAGCCATGTTCTCACCCTTGCTTTCCTCCAGTTCGTGGAGCGGCCACATATGCAGAAGTTGTACGGCCAAAGCCTGCGGAGGGAATCGGGATTCGTCAAGACGCTCAAGCAAACGCTTCCTCCGAACTTGTGGCAATGGCAAGGCAGCGTAGATAAGATGTTAGAAGGCACTTTGGACTCCCTGGAAGACTTTGTCGATGCTGCTCGCCCCAAGGTTGCAGCTGGTGTAAATATGCTTGTCAAAGATTCTACAGCTTTACTAAAGCATCCAACTCGAATCAGCGTCAAGAGAATAACCCCAGACATCGCCGGTTATGATCCCCGGGAATATTCTCTCGAAGTCGTAGGGACTCCGTCGGTAGCTTCTGGAACGTCTGTAAGCGGCAAGCAAAACCTGATCAGATCGGAACAGAAGTCTGGCTTCAAACCTGTGATCCTTGAGTATGGTGCACCAATCAAGGTGCGATGGACAGCGCCATTGAACCACAGCAAAATGGATTGGATTGGCTTGTACATGGTCGCGGATAACGCGTCACGAGAAGTCACTCGAGTGTCCTCCCAAGGCCGTTGGATTGCCACAACCCAAGACCAATTTGGTTCCATCATCGCGGATCGTGGCATACTTGTCAGCGATACTAAGGTATCTGGCACCACTCGCAAAGACGGTGAAAGCAAGGACTATATCACGGGCGAAATGGAGTTCTCCGGAGACAAGCTATTTTGGACGACTGGCGTCTTCGAGTTCCGCTATCATCACAATGGCAAGCATGATGTCATGGCCATTTCCATCCCGTTTGAGACTCGCATCAACAAGTTCGACGAAGACGATGTTGAAGAGGACGCCAATGGTTCCATTCGCGGCGCAGTGGAGGAGGCATTGCTACAGCTTGTAAGGAATTGCTGCGACCGAGATCCTGATATCGCACCCTCCACGGTCGATGAATCATTTGGTGGTTTAGTAGAGCGGGACTGTAAATACGCAAAGAGAATTGTGTATGCTGTACATCAGATGTAAGCTACTTATCACCTTTTCTATCGCCATATGACTACTCATATCAAGGACTGACTGAAAAGCAGGTTCGGCATAGAATTCGCACCGGAGGTTGTCCAGGCTGATGGCAACGTGCGCAACCTGGCTTGGCGGGTTTGCAACGCGAAGAAGGTCCTGGTCAGTATTGCATAACATATGTTTCAACAACTGTGTTGAGCAGCTGGCTGACAAAGGTATTGCAGGAGCCATTCATGTCTCTTTCTCATGGGAAGACCACACCATCGGAGTCTAGGTACTAGCGCTGAACTAGCACCGAGAATTCATGATCCTACGAGTCTTTTTATTATTAGCCGTGAGGTATCTCGAGTGGGTGGGTGGTTTACTTTCTGCACACGCAACGGGAATACCAAAGAATACCCTGGTTTCATTATACATATGGCAGTCTTTGTAACATACATAGAAATACGCTAATGTCGAACCTTGAGGTCAAATACCAGAAACAGGGAGACTTTACTCGTCTCCACGTATTCTTCTTAATTTCTCCGTCTTCGAATATCCACACTCTTCCAGAAAATCATCTGCTTTTCGAGACGTAGAGCGTGTACCCTCTCTTCTCATTCCCCACCCCCTCCCCTTCCCACATATACATCTACCCCACTCCATCCCACTCATCGCACCCTCCTTCAAGCTTTCAGTTCAATCCCAGCTCAGGCCTAGTGAGTAGATGATATTGTAGATTGCGGGCTTAGAGCGCACATCTTATTTGGCGTATGAGCGATGATTTTTGGTGGGCGACGACTTCCATATGGGCGACAGACGATTTTGTATGGGGGACAGACAATTTTACACTGGCGACAGATAATTTTACGTTGGCGACAATCTTTGGTGAGCGACAAATTTGTATAGGCGACAGGCTATCTTTAGTGGGCGACGGATTTTGTATGGGCGACAGGCTATTTTTGCATTGAAATTAATCCTTAGAAACCGTCCAATCGCAATCCGTATCAGTAATTTCATAAGAGACGAAATCCAGCTTGTCCTTATGACCATGGCTTTGTTCTAAAGTCAATACCCATCACCCCTGGGCAGCTCGCTAGAATGGTTCTAAAAGCGGCAGCAGCCACCTCCAATAAAAGCTCGAGCTCGCCTATGGACCTTCTATTCAAAGTATCAGCCCACGTTAATGTCGGCGTGGCTCAGCTGCCAAGTACTACTACCAATGCCTGACATCACATGAGCATAGTACTGCGCTATTATTGAATAATAGCGCTTTGTCGATATTTGAGGCGTTATTGACTTACTGCTGCCCGCTGAAGAATAGGGGGAAGAACTACCTCCTCGCTTTCCGTCGGTCTAAGTACAGCTGGCGAGCCTCGTATATTTACTCCTCTCCTATTGTATCTCGATCTCATTGCTTCTCCGCTCTTCCTTCGTCGTATTCTCAACGCAAACCGATACTCAGTAGATCTCTCCCTATTCTCAGATCTCACCACCAAATTGACAGTCCGCCACTTGCAACAAAAGCCATAGAAACGGAAAACAGATAGTCCTTACTAATATGGCTGAGCAAGTACCTGCCTCTGCAGAGATCGATCCAACTTTCAAAAAGTCCGACTCCAATTCCTACGCTCCTCGCCCCTTGGGCCCCAACTCCTTTACTGGTATGGTCAACAACGTAAGTCCTCTTCACATCCCAGTCCCTGCATATGAACCTCTTAACCCTCGTGCAGAGTCCTGAAGCAGTCAAATCCCGCTACACATCCACACTGTCCGACTATGGCTCCAGCAACACTACTGGAGGCTCCCTCTTCCGCGACCGCCTCGCCGCCGATGTTGATCTAGCGAAGGATCCGAATCGGGGATATAATGCGTGGAATGAGAAGCGGAAACAGGCTATTGAGAGAGGGGAAGATCCGAATTCAGAATTCTTGAGCATGGTGGAGGAGAGGAGGCCGGATAGCTTTATTGAGAGGGGGTGGAGGAAGATTACTGGGAAGGGAAAGACGAGGAGGGAGGAGATGGAGAGGAAAGAACGGAAGGCGTTGGAGAGGGAGAAGAAGAGGCTGAGGAAGGGGGAGAAAAATGGCGAGGATGATGGGATAATTAGATGAGGAAGATGAGTTCTGGGCAAGACGCTTCAAAGAGTTATGTTGTATCATGATGCGATGAGATCACGACGCGGCAGTATGATATGCATTGGAGGCTTGAAAAGCATGCTTGGAGGTATTGAAGTAGTGGTAGGTATGTCAAAGGGTTCTATTATCCACGCTCGTGCACTATGCCTCGACGTGAGACTACCCGTGGAAGAAATGCACCCAGCTAGCGACTAATTTGATAAGAACATTTGCCCAGACGAGCCATCTTCAGCTACTTCAAAGCCGTGCGTAATCTCAATATTCATGTGCCATGACATCATTGGGTTACTACGTAGGTCCCCTCGATTTCAGACCACCAAACCCGCCAAAGCTCACACAGCGCGATGTCCTATCAAAAGAGCCTCGTGCTTCTATCATCTATGCTGTGTGACAATTGGGTAGCATAAGGTTAGCAAAGGATATCACTTACAGTTTTGTAAACGATTCGCTTTACTCGTCCTTAAAATAGCAACAATCCTGTTCAAAGCCTGAGTGAATTTGCATAGTGTAGCAATGCTGCGCAGGTCGTAGCTTTCAATCTGATATCACTGTTGTCCGAGTACGTCGTTCTGGTGACGTATCCAGAGGCTGACGAGCAATGACGCTAGATATGTCGAATACCGAGTCAAAGAATATCGTTATCATTGGTATGGGTAATATGGTTAATTCACAGCATGCTCCTTTCGCTCACCATTGCACACAGGAGGCGGTATCATAGGCTGTTCGATTGCGTATTTTCTCACGCACCATGCCTTCTACGACCCCAAACTCCACTCAATCATCATCTTGGAGGCCACCGAAATTGCTGGCGGATCTTCTGGAAAGGCAGGCGGCCTTCTTGCGGACTGGGCAACTCCAAAGTGTCTGGCACCGTTGAGCTTCAAGACTCATGCCGCGTTAGCTAAAAAGCACGGTGGTCACAACATTTGGGGGTACTGGAATGTCCACTGCGCGGAAGTCGAGCTTCAAGCACAAGAGGTCGACCACAAGGGCGGCCCAGCCGATGGCGCAGAGTCCACCAAGTTTCCTTCAGAGCTGGACTGGCTACTGCCTGGTAGTCTGAGGTTCTACGAAGAGTTGGGGACGCCAAGCAACTGTGATCAAGTGAATCCATACATGTTCACCAAAACCTTAGCGGAATTGGCAGAGGAGAAAGGCACAAAGATCATCATTGGCTCTGCCACCGCTATCGACTTCAAGAAGGACAGTCAAGGTATCAAGTCAGTCCAGTACACTCAGAGCGGCACCACCCACTCTTTGCCTGCTACGGATATCTTGCTCTCTGCGGGTCCGTGGACGCCTAAATTGTTTCCTAGAGTCCATTTAAAGACGCCTAGAGGCCATAGTGTAGTTGTCAAGCCATCGAGGAACTTGTCGCCCTACGTTTTGTTCCCGAACATTGCAGCGCCCCCTAATGGCAATCTGGAACAGATACTCTCGCCCGAAATTTACCCCCGACCAGGGGACCGACTGCACGACTTCGACACCGTATATGCTTGCGGCCCTGATGACTATGACGTTCCCTTACCGGATACCAGCAACGCCGTGGCCGTCGACAAGAAAAGCTGCAATGACGTCTGGACCGCCATCAAGAGTGTCTCCCAAGAGATACATGATGGTGATATAATAACGAGGCAAGCTTGTTACAAGCCACAGATCAGACCCCATGAAGAAGGCGAGGAAGTGGGACCAATGGTGGGACCCACAGGCATTAAAGGCCTGTGGCTGGCAACAGGGCATGATGAATGGGGCATCCAAAATGCCCCAGGAACAGGGTTAGTCATGAGCGAGATGATATTCGAAGGAGCGGCTCATAGTGCCAACTGTGAATCCTTGGATCCAAGGCGCTTTTTGAAGAACGATTGAGTCGGCATTCTTACCCCATATTGGTAACGTGCTGAAATTCAGTATTTCTCGGCTCTTGACGCAATTGGTTCCGGACTTCTCTATCTAGTAGACGAGCATGAGCGTGTGCATATAGATCAGATGAAAAGCGCAGATTAAAAAATACTCATGTATCGAATTCGATTGATACCGTATCTTACGATCATATTAGTAGAATAAAATAGAAGGAAAATGCGATTAACCGTCCGATATCGTAATTTTGATCTAAAATTACACAACGCCATGTTTCTATGATACCACACTAATACGGAGTACAACGCCCGTACTCAAAATCACGATCCGCAACAACAACACCAACCATGATCCTCCCCACCACCCTCCGCTCGTCTCCCCTCCGCTCCCTCCTCACTCCCACCCCACTCTCCTCCATCTCCAGACCCTTCAGCACCCACCCTCCCCTCCACACCCCCACCCGCAACAGAATCTACGACCCGTAAGTTCGTCTCTCCCCCCCCCCCCGAAAAACCATCCCCCAGAAATCTAACCCCTAACCCCCCCATCCCAGCATCCGCTCCCCCACCGACCTCTCCACCCTCCTCCTCCTCACCACCTCCTCCCACACCCCCCTCCTAACCCTCTGGACCGCCTCCTATTCCCCCCCTGCTCCACCATCTCCCCCCTCCTGCACTCCCTCCTCGCAAACGAAGGCGTCGGTGAAGCCCAAGGCGGAGTCGCGTATGCGGAAATCGAGTTCGATAGCCCGACGATGACCGGGGAGGTGGAGGGGAGGTATGCGATTACGAGTGTGCCGACGCTGTTGGCGTTTAGGAGGGGGGAGGCGATGGTGGGGAGTAGGGTTGAGGATGTGAGGGAGTTGGGGGATGGGATGTTTTTGAGATTGTGGATTGAGGAGCAGGCGCAGGCGGGGAGGGGGGGTGGGGGTGGGAAGGGGGGGTTTGGGATTGGGGGGATGTTTGGGTTTGGGGGGGGAGGTGAGGTGGGTGGGGAGGGGGGTGGGTGGTATTGTATATATTGTATTTGATTCGGGCTATGCATGACGTTGAAATATCCTTTTATCTAATGTTGTATACTATCGAACAGTCGCACCTTTCAGGCTCTGAACGGTGCATACTCCTCCACTCTTGGTGACCAGTAGTCGAACACCCTGCCCCTTCTCCTCCTCCACGCCCTTCAACGCGTCCACCACCCCAGCCTCAAACCCAACCTCTAGCCCCTCTGTCGTTGTAAAACCCGGCTGCAGATTTTCCCAAACCTTCTTCTTCGGATTCAAAACCCCCTCCGGCTCCCCTTCCCACCCTTGAAACCACACCCTCTCCCCCGCCACCGCTCCCTCAGGCGGATTCACCAGCTCCACAGGTCCCTTGTGATTACTTTCCTCCCCTTCTTTCAATCGCGGCGAGGCGGCGAGAACCATAGCTGCGGATTTTATGCCGCGCATAGTCACGGGTTTGAGGTTGCAAACGGCGATTATTTTTCGTCCTTGCATTTCTGAGAGGGGGATGAGACCGTTGAGTCCGGAGCAGACTGTCCGGACGATTTGACCTTCGTGCTCTGATGTGTTTTCTGTGCCGGAAGGGTCGCCGCAGGCGATGGTGGAGACGTAGAGGGAGTCGGCGTTGGGGTGAGGGATGGCTTTTAGGATGTGGCCGACGCGAAGGTCGATGAGGTGGGGGGAGAGGGGCGTTTCTTTCGGTGGTTGTTTTGGTTGTTTGGGAGCTTTTTCTTTTTTCTCCTTTTTGGTGGGCTGGGCGGTTGTGTCATTTGTAGTGGCTGCTTTTGCTGTTTCTTCTGGGTTTGGGGCCTTTGATTTGGTGTTGTTTTGCCCCTTATCCTTCCCCTTGCCAACCACGAGCGGTGTCTCTCCTGCTGCTGCGGCCGCGGCCTTTTCTTTCTTCTTCCGCTCTTTCTCTTCTTTAGGGTCTATAGGCTTGTGTACGAATTTGACATCATTGACATCAATGTCCACCTTCTCGTCCGCTGGGATCGATAGACCGAACAGAGGCGCATTCTGCACGAAGTCGATATACCGCACGATATGATGATAACCTTTCTCTCCCGTTCTCTCCTCTGTATTCCACCCTTTTACGGTAGGAGCTAATCTATGATAGAGTGCCGCATCAGCCACAGAAGGTTTGCTGCCGAGTAAAGTCGTTCGCGTGGAAAGATGTATATTCAAAGAGCCAAGACGTTCAGCATGTTTTGCCTCGTCTTCATCCGGTACAGCGAGACGGGCTGAGGTCGTGAGCCATTGCGATATCTCGACCTTCTCAGGATCCGTATAAGTTATGGAGGGGTACAGAGTGTGCGACGCGGTAGGAAGTTCAGATTCAGCGGTTGTGGGAGGAATGGCGGAGGAAAAGGAAGAATGGAGGAAAGCTACGAGCTCTTTGCCATCGGAGCTGGACATAGTATAGGGAATATACAAGGCTGGGAATCGATGGCGCGGAATGAAGAACGGCCGTGAGATAGGAAGGGCACGATATCGAAGCTGCCTAGTAAGTGATCTCAACAGAGCCAGCTTCGTGGTAACTTCTGACTGTGATTGACAATTGGGATTATGATGGAACGATAATACTCGTCAGAGCTTGGAGTCAACATCATCTTTAGCGAGGCTTGGCAACAAAAGGCGACAAATCTGCTCCCAGCTCAGTCGAAGCTCGCCCGACGGCTACCGCTTTGGCGCGGGAGCTAAAGTAAGTAGGGGTAATGTAATGTTTAACCCTTATAATATATTATCCTAGCTATAATAATATACTATATATGTTCGTTCTTTGCCTTCTTCAAATTTTATTCTTTACGTACGTAGCAAAATGTTTTTCTTATCATGTGGACGCTCTGAACGCTTGTGCTTAGCACTATGTTCACTCTATCCCCTACGTCCACTGTGTCCACCAAACCAGTACCTCGCTAGCCTAGCCAATGAGTGTAGGAAAAGGGTCCTGTTCGTAACATGCAATTAGTGTCGATTACGTTGATACGAAAAGCACAAAATGTCAGCTGTCCGCAACACAGCCTCGCCAGCATAGTTGACAATCGGACAACCTTTTCAAAGACACCCATACCTTGCGAGAGCAGACTTCTCCCCGTCTCCTTCGAGTAATCTCCTTTTTAAGTATACTTGATGGGTGATCCACTCTCCATTACCGCAAGTGCTGCAGGATTTATCTCTCTTGGCATTACAGTCTGCCAAGGCTTGATCGATTATTGTCAAGCGTTCGCTGGACAGTATCAAGATGTCCGAGTCGTTGTGCAGGATCTAAAAGGTCTCGAGCGGTCGCTCACATTGCTACATGGTAGTCTCACGCATCGGCCAGACCTTCTCGATCTTGTACAACCTTACATCGTTACATTAAAGGGTCGAATTGATGACCTTCAACCAATTCTCGGCAGATTTACGGAGAATGTCTCTGGGCAACACGCTTTCAAAGCCAGGGTGAAAACAGCCACACAGCACACTCTATACCCTTTCAGGAAGGGAATGATCAGCGAATTACGGAATACTGTTCGGCAGGCGCAAGATAATTTGAGTCTTGCACTCCAGGTCGTTCAGGTGTAAGCTTTAATCAAATGAACTTCATGTTAGCGCAGCACTGAAGCTTTCTATAGTCACCTGTTGACACAGGTTGCCGAAGGCGCGGTCGCTCAAACCTTAATATCAGCCGTAAGGCAAGAGGTGCGCCAAATGGAATCCGGCTTGAATGGCAGATTGGATTCTGTTACCTTGCAACTCCAGAAAATGCCTCAAAAGAGCAGAGAGATATCTGGCACAACTGCAAGTGCTCGGATTCCAGATCCTTGGGCTACATCAGACCAAAGCTTTGAAAAAGTACTACCTCATGTTGAAAAGGTTGAAACAGCAGACTCGGGAGGGAGACAAAAGATGTTGACAGAGTTCCGGCGTTGCCATTGTGCCAAAATCCTGTGTCGCCAGACAAAGAGCTTGTGGATCAGCACTTGGAGCCTCTCCTGGAGCGACTCCACAACGTCTCATCATCTCAAAACTTGCCAGTACTGGAACCCGTACCAAGAAGTCTGGACCACGAAACTTTCGGTCTCTCATGTGAACCTTCTGGCTGCCATGGCGCTCTCAGCATCGCTTCGGATATCCAAGCAAGCTGGAATTTTCAGCATCAGCCCAACACTAACCCTCCGGGGGTGGTCAATGGATCGTCTCCTGCCTTTGCCCTTCTCAAAGACTTGAGCAAACTCTATAGTACTTTTCTCTCAGGTACTTATCGCGTTCGGATAACAAAACTTGAGAAGCAAACATCATTGCTGACTCGCAGCGTACTCCGGCTCTTCAAAGAGGGAGCTGTGTCACCATACGAAGTCGATGAAAATGGCAGGACACTTTTACACCACGCTTCGTTATGCGCTAATAAGGACTACTCAATAGACGAGGTTCCCGCTTTTCGAGAGCTGATACACACGCTATTGGATGCGGGTGTTGCCATCAATGAAGTCGACCTTGCAGGTGAAACTGCTTTTGACTACCTAACATCGCACTGGAATGGCTATAATCCTGATTATATTCAAAAAAAATCAGTGTGCGGACTCGTAGCCAACAAGGGAGCGGAAATGAGCGCAACACCACCAATCTGGCATAAGCTCCAAATATTTATAGAAATGCAAAATGTGGCTATGCTTGAGCCCTGGCAAGACGTAACTCAGTGCGGCCCTCTCAGTGTGGCAGTTTTGCGGAAGAGCGAGCAGGACGTGATTCGAATCTTAAGGGCCAAACCATCCAGTATTCACGAGCTGAACCGACGTAAACAAAACCCTCTGCATTTGGCTTATTGCTGGCCACGCGGAATCCAATTGCTGCTCGACGTAGGGGCCAACTACCTAGTACATCAGGCCGATGTATGCGGCGGGCTTCCAATCACGTACTCCACGCAAATCAACTGTCTCGATGCCATTCAATTACTTCTAAATGCTGGGAGCGCGTTGTCGTCGCCGGGCTGGATTGAAAATCGGGAAGAAGTCTTATGGATCCTTGACCGTCGGGACACAATACCAACTTTCCTTCTCAGCACTTTACAAGAGCGGCGTCGGAAGCTCTTTGAACTCGCCAAGCATACACTGCCGGCTGAAGTATGGGCGGACCTAGACGTGCCGACTGACCGATTACTGGACGAGCGAGCTGCTGAGATCCAGCGAGTTTTAGTTGATGCGGACATCGAAATCCCGAAGTCAATTTCTGTACCACAGAGCCGTGGGACTGTATACCATGCTCCTTTCCTCACCGTAAAGAAGGCTGATCAGCTGTGGGATGCTGGTTTTAGGGACATCGATTCTTGGGATGAGTTTGGCCGCACTCCAATAATGAAATTTTTCACTCGAGAGCATTGCCAATGGCTACTACATCATGGAGCTGATCCTCACCGAGAGATCCCTTACATTCATTTTCATGACGACAACGATGACAAGAGAAAGCCCGTCGCGGGTCTCACGGTATTACACTATATTGCTTATCAATTCGGCGTACATTCCATGCAATTCACAATCCCAAATGTTTCTCCTGCCCTGCGAGTCGTTGAAGAGCCTTCTCTAGCTTTTGAGGAGCTGTTGGTTGAAAGCGATTCGCATGACAATTGCCATTGTGCTTGTTCATTAAGTGGTTGTACACCATTCACAGTTTTACTGAAAACATTCAATAAGAGAAACCGCTTTTATGCGGAGGCTTCGAAAAAGCCCTGGGAACTCGGGGAATTACTAGTCCAACAACTAGAATCACCAGGTCATCCTGCGTCTTCAGCGTCCATGCGGTTTAAGATCGTTGAAAAAGTAATTCGTTTCGAGACTTTCGAAGCGCTAGAGCTTAGTCACACTTGCTGTGATGTCGACAGGAATATAATACGTCACCGGTACACACCGCAAGACGTCCGAGAGATTCACGAAGAGTGGGAGGAACTCCTCTCAAAGCACGAAGATCTCGTTTCCGAGTTCTGCCACAAGTTCCAGGAGCTTGGGGGTACCCTGACGTCCTTCCTCGAAGGCTACTGGCAGACAAGAATGGACGAGGTGTTTAAAGAAGAACGGCCATTTGATGAGGAAGACCTACGCAGGTTACGAGAGATCGGGGTTGTTCTTGAAGAGCTATCTGAAGAGAGTCAGGAAGACTCCACTGACGAAGGCTTCACTGATGAAGATGTCTCTAATGAAGAAGTCGCTTAGGAAGACCTCACTCATTAAGAAGCCGCTAATGAAGACCAAAGCAAAGGCTCCAACGATGAGGAAGAGCATGATCAAGGCATATAACCCACCACGAATAACGGCTCCATATATCGCATATCAGATATCGAAAGTGAAGCTGAACATGCATCAGCGCCGCCGAAGACCCCCAGAACGAGCAAGCTGAGTAGCTTATCATGTCGAATTTTACCGAACGTCGATGCTCTAGTCCGGAGACATCGTTCGCTCACCACTGGGGGTGTGCTCAGCACAAAAACGACGTCAATATGTGAGATGTCATGTTGGGAATGCAACACATAGATGACCTAGGCAGGATGTCGGCTTTTTCCTATACATATCAAATCCGGTCGCTGGAAGCGCCTGAAGGGGGACTAGGGTATCATCAATAGGCCATGTAACGAATTTTCTATTTTACAAGTATGGTTGCTATCTAATCTAAGTATCCTACCTATCCTTTGAAGAAAATCGTTGCATCAAGTCCAACCGTCCGTGGTTATTCGCAAGAGTGGACTTGAGTTTTGCGTTATGGCCCAAGCTTCGATCATCATAATTCGAATTGCAAAGTAAAGTTAACATCATTCTCAAAGACAACCTAACCATATCGATGTTGCTCACTCAAGTTCAGCTCAACTTTAAAGTACTACCGCCGCCAAATGCCACATGAACCTCTTCGTAACAGTCTCGCCAGCGGTCATCATGGGAGTTTTAATGTTCCCCTTCTTCTGATCCCAGATGTCATGCGTGAATCTTAGCTAGCCATCATTCCAGCCATGTTGGGAAAGGCACGGATATCATTACGCGCTCTATTCAACCACCACTTCGCAATCTAACAGGCAGTGATCCTTTCGTGTCGAAAGTGATAGCCGACTTCTGAGGGCCTCTTTGAGAACAACATAGTAGAAGCGCTTTGTAGCATTCGTGGACAGCATCGCGGGCATATGGAAGTGTGGTTATTCGATTGATTCTCAACATACACCGTCGAAATTGGCCATTGTTTTGACAATGATTTTTGCAAGCGATACCGCGGGCAAGGTGGCAGGGAAAGTGCTTGAACGTTTCAGGTAATCTCAAACAAATCAAATATGCTTCGAAATGAGGAGAATTGGACGCGACTGAGAAAACAAAGGTTGCATGCTACTTGCGAGGAGCCATCATCGCACTAGAGCTTAAGGTGATTGTTTTGCCATGCGATTAGAAAGTCATTTTAGATTTAAGCCAAGGGCCATTGTCCTGCAGAGACGATTTTTATAATATATCTATATGACTCTAAGAGGAAAAGAGCTGACTTGTAGCGAAAGTACTAACTGTTGCGGGTCTATCAAGTCATCAGATCCGCCACTTTATCCACCCCCAAATTCTTTTCCCAGTATAACAGTTCATATCGAGCTTTCAAGTCCTTCCCTATTTACCCGGTTTTCAAGCATAAGTGAAGCCCAAACCGCCTGGTTGATCAGTTGTGATGTCTGGGTGCAAGGTGGCCTCGTGATACAAACCCAGTCTATGCTCCTCCGTCGGAAGGTCAAAGATACGATCCCACACCGAGATCTCCAGCTGGCTATTTCTAATCATATCAATGTTGTCGATGACTTGGGAAGATGTCGTAGTAACAACCCAATGGAGGTGCTTCTTTAGGAAAGGTCTGACGTGCTCAGGTTCAAGGCTTTGCAGTGTTCGCATGTTCTGGGTTGGCCCGTCGGCGCCTTCGTATGAAGTCAAGTACTGTGTCATGGCCATAGTCATGGGGATCGCGTCTTCATAGATGAGGTGTTCTTGCCGCTGATGGACGCAATTCGCACAAGGGGCGTCCCATTGAGAGGCGAAAATGGTTGAGTAGCCAACTTCATTCTTCTTGGTGAAGAATCGTTTTGCCTGCTCAACCTTATAGTCGCCGATGAAAATATGCACATTGAATGTGCCATCAAAGGCAAATCTATTGCCACGTTAGATATCTGAATCTGAAGCTTTCAGACAGATTACTAACTTTTCGACCAATATTTGAGCATTCCAGGTCCTCATTGCTTTGTGGTCTAAATCTTTGAGTAAAGAGCCTTTCGGATAGAGCTTTTCATTCGCACTTTGATCTACAAAGCTGATCTCACGCTCTTCATCGATGGGTTGCAAGGTGGCCTCCGCCGTGACTTCCAGGGTTCGAGTAACAAGTCCAGCTGGCGTAAGGGCCTCAAAGCTTCCCAAAGAACCCTCTTTCGGTTTGGCGTTGGGCCCATAAAGGGCATAGCTATGTTCGAGCTTTTTGGGCCAGGAGCTTGAAGTTGATGCTGGGGGGTCATCATGCTCCATTGCCCTGGGTTTTCAGAATCAGAGGGTGAAGTCAAAGAGGAGATTGCTTTCTAACATACCAGTAATATTGTTCACGAAGGTAAGTCTCCAACTTTTTCCGCTCCTTTTTGTCCAGATAATGATCCCCTGGAACGGCGAATCCGAGCTTCCTCCAATCTTTGACATCATTAGATGTCCAAAGCTTCTTCCCGTCTTTATAGAAAGGATATAATGGCGATTCGCCGTTGACGACACCTTTCGCATCAATCCATCTCTCTGGGTCTTTTGAGTCATCAGGATATTCTGAGTCGTCAGGATATAGCGCCTGATAGATAGCAAAGATTCGGTCGATGTTACTGGGGAACACCGGAGTTAGTTTCAATTTCAGGCATAGGGTTTCGTACGCACTTGTGATGCAGCCAAAAGATAGGGTCAAACTGGAAGATAGCTCCATCAGCTCAGACCTTGGACTCTATTCAGGCTCGGCCTTACCGCTGCAAATGGGACAACGCCCATGTGACCAGTTGTTCTACCTGAACCAACCAGACCATGTATGTCATCATGCCAACTCTCTAATGATATGCTGGAGTCTAGTCTGTCGCTATTCTGATTTCGTCGTCCCCCAAGCCAATGATTGGCAAAAGACATCCATTTGCGGGTCTTGTGGTCTACGGTTCCTTCATATGTGCTCAACAACTTCCAGAGCTTCGCGCTTTGTGATTTAGCTTGTCGCCGAATCCTGAGGTTCAAACCCTCTCTCCACTCTTCTTCATCATCATCATCATAATTTGTCTCGCCCTTTGCGTTGGGAGTACGAACGGTAAAATCGCGGAAGGCATTGTCTGGGCTCTTCACGTGTGGCTGATTTAGCTATCTACTCGTGAATGCAGGATGTCAATTTACACTCATCTTACGCTCATCTTTGGGTTTCCCACTTCCAAAATCTCGAGGTCCGAGATTCTCCCATCGATCAGTAGGTGACCAGGTAGACCTACCTTTGGATTCCAAGGTGCTGATACTTGGAAAGTCGAATCAATAGAGCGGGTTACTGATCTTCGGCCCCAATTCATGGTTATAGTGGTGCACAAATACCTCTTCGGCCTGGAGTATCTTCGGCACACCGAAAATGTTTTCACTGAACCCTTGATCTACAGTCTTATGATTTCGAGGCATGAAAGGATCCCAGAATGGCAAACGAAATCGCTCAGCTGCAAATAGATAACGGGTTTTGTCCTGCACGTCCTTGTATTTGTTGGCGACCTCGCGCATTTTCCTGCTAATGGCTTCCTGTTCATGACCACGTTAGTGTTGTTACTTAGTGCTGTAAGTAGAAACCTGTGTCTTGCCTCGAACATATTCAAGTAGACTCGATGCCAAGTTGGAAACACGGTAGAGCCATGGGTGCAATAGCCTCCAGCCTTTTCACCCTTCTTGTTCTTGACATCATTGTGGTTCTCCACATTGTTCCACAGCTCATCGGGCAATCCGTGGATGCCTACGTCGTGTCAGCCCATTCTTCAATCACAGAACTCGGCGACAGAAACCGGCAAGACTGTAGAAAGTCCACCAATCCTCAGTTCCGTCAGTGGCTTTCTTCTTACGATCCTCCTGCTGCATCTCCAAGAGCGCGATGAGGAAGAGGTTGGTCATGTCGTTGTCGTCAATGAACTCGTCTATCTCCTTTCGTATTTTAGCCGCCTCGGGCACCATGGTAGCGGAGTTTGGCGATGCCTGTGTTCCTGATTCTCCCATCGTGGAAGCCATTTTCAATGCTATGGGACAATTCTCCTGAACATGCAAGGAGAAGGGTCAAAGTAGGGACGTGCAGGCGGCTTCTGCAAAGGCAAATGGCTGGTCTTGATCATGAAAAGGGAAAACGCTGCTCTTATGTGTGGACTTTGCGTATGCATACCAGCGGAGTGGTGCGTAGTGGTGTGCATCTAGGCCTGGAGGCCCCCATTGTTCGAAAGACAAGATCTACGTGAATCACAGAAGCTCCTGGCATACACTTGGCCAATCATATTCCCACATTGGCTTGTGCAATCACACTTCAGCTGAAGCCGTGACCTCCACAAATGGATAAAACGGGCTGTCCTTGTGATAGCCCGTGGTCCAGACTGCCGTGAAGCCGTCTGTGTCTTAGCGGGGACTTGAATCGGGACAGACGGGAATTTTCAGCAAGTATCTGGACAAATGACGGTGGATGGATTGACCTGGACCTCATACTATGGTGTATGTACTTCTACGCTTCTCCTCACGCTTTGACCATCTTCAAGGCTTCTTGATGCTCGGCACCAAAGCTTTCGGGGAAAACGGGTTCGTCAAACCGGTCAGCAGCCTAGGCGGGCAAGTCCTTGATCTTCCGCTCTTTTCATGTAAAGCCATTCCTACTTCATGCTTGCTATCGGTAGCGAAGAAGGATATGTATGTAACGCTTGGCTGCCGCTGTCAAACAGACTTGTGTAAGTTTGCGGACGGACTGAGGACGCTAAGCCGCTAGCCTGGATAATAAGATCAAAAGCGGCCAAACGCGGTCCTTCTTAGGAAAGAAAATTACGTCATAAGGTTCCATTACTACGTTTTCAGCCAGCCACAGAGTCCTCCGCGCCCCGTGGCCGTGATTTAGATCAGCTGTATTCGGGACTGAAGGCGTATCCCCATTTCCGGCCCTCGAGTCTGGAAGGGACTACTACTTTGATACAATGAAGCTCTCTTTTTGATATGGTAATTCTACACCTACGACGTAGATGTTGCATCCCCCCCATGGATATCTTCCACCCATAGAAGGAGATATCATGGATGGCAGGAGCTTTCATAGTAATCGTTCCATACATCTCGTCACTAGCTTTGACGACCGATGGCTGCCTGGCATCTATGGTCGGCGACACCTTCCGTACACATAAAGGATTTCTGTCATCAACGCTTACATCCTGTTATCGTCTCACCATCCAGCCCCCATTGTCAACCCATCTTCATTTGGCCCCAGCTTCATTTGGGAAGGCCTGTTACCGATGAAATACCAAAGGTGGGAAGATGCAGCATCCCGATCTACTAGATCATAAAGGGATCGTGATCTCCTAGGTGATGGGCGACGACAAAGGCTTTGGTAATGCTAGGATGGTCAGTAACATGTAAAGCAATCCTACCTATGCATGCAATTTCCATCCATCATTAGCGGGAACGCCGTCCATGAGCGGGAACGCCATCGATGGGTGGCACGCGCCATTTGTGCTGAAAACTAGTGACAACATGTATTGAGCGGTACTATGCAAGTCCCTACCATCCATGGCAATTCCTTTCGTCCATGGATGGCAGAATCCACCAATGGGATGCAACAAAGATCGCCAAAGAGCAGCCTTCCGGCTGTCCTGAGCGGCTGAAACCCTTCATCCAAATTTGAGTATCCTATGGATCAACTCATCACGGCCGCAATCTGCACCGTGACTGAGACCCTTGCAATACAGACCTGGTCTCGTGGAACACTCTAAGAGAATTAAAACATGAAATTACATCCAATGGTGGTGCACCTGGATGCGCCAGTGGCTGAGGCGATTCCATGCTCGATCTCCCTTCTTGTACGCCCGAATCGTCAGTTGAGTATATAGCGTCTTTGCTCCCCAAGGATTTCTTGAATTGTCTTCACCCCCAATCTGTTCCTAGGACTGTTTGCTTCTGACTAACGGAGTGAGGTAGCTGAAGCATTCAATCCCATAACATTTCGCACCATGCACTTGCCCGACTCTTGGCTTAAGTGCCTAGTCTCCTTCCTCGATGTTGTCACCTTGTCTTCGTTCAGCCATAAGCCCTCGAGTCAGCAATCACTACAAGCTCAAGATGTTGTGCATGAAAACACATATACTCCGGCGAGCGGCCCCATTTTCACCCCACCATATCCTCCAAAGGATCCTCCGCCACCAGATGTCGCTATCAAGTGCGACTATTCTGCTATGAGCGGCTGGGAACTCTGCAACGACGCCGACGATCGTGGCTGCTGGCTCAGAGGACCCGAGGGCAAGAATTTCAGCATTGACACTAACTATGAGCGCCATTGGCCAACCGGTATTAAACGCAGCTATGTCCTAGATGTCTCGGAGATGGCACTGGCCCCAGATGGCGTGTGCATGCCATATGGGAAGGTCTTCAATGGCTCCTACCCGGGACCTTGGATCCAGGCTTGCTGGGGAGATGAGATTGAGATCACTGTGCGCAACAATCTTTGGTACAATGGTACCACTATCCACTGGCACGGCTTGCGACAATGGAATACCGTGGAAATGGACGGAGTCAACGGGGTCACCCAATGCCCAATTGCCCCCGGAGAAAATTTCACATACACATTCCAGGCATTACAATACGGATCTTCTTGGTATCATAGCCATTATTCTCTGCAATATGCAGACGGATTAGCTGGACCAATGACCATTTACGGACCTTCATCAGCAGATTACGATGATGCGATTGAGCCGATCCTCATGACTGACTGGAATCATCGGAGTGCCTTTCAAGACTGGGCATACAGACCGATCTCTGGTCTTCCACCCATGACTAACATCTTGCTCAACGGTAAAGGCAGGTACAATTACGTGGATCCCAAACACCCAAACCTTCCGATTGGACAGCCTGAAAGGTACAGTAAAGTCTTTACGAAAGGCAGACGGTATTTGCTACGGCTGATCAACACCTCGCTGGACACTACGTTTATATTCTCCATTGACGGACACAAACTTACTGTTATTGGTGCCGATTTCGTGCCAATTGAACCCTACGATACAAGTTCTGTGCTTGTCGCAATTGGTCAGTGACGTAGCACTTGTCTTGTGTATTCTATTCTCTAATGGTTCACGATCAGGTCAGCGCTATCATGTTATTGTCGAAGCGAATCCCATTGTCAAGTCGACAGATGGCAACTATTGGATGCGTACTATTCCAGCCGACGGTTGCAGCACCTTTACTTCAAAACCAGACGTTAAAACTGGCATTATTCGGTACAACGCAAGAGATACTAATGATCCGACGTCTTCACAAAACAAGTTTCCGACGGCGTGCAGTGACGAACCGTATGAGAGCCTGAAACCCAAGCTTGTATGGAATGTGGGCCCTCCAGCAAATGAAGAAGGTGAGATCTTCTTACAGTTGGGTACGGACCCTTACTGACTGCTTCAAGCTACAAATGGTTCCTATGATGTTCAGCTCAATTCCAGTCAGGGTTCGCCTTACCACCCATCGGAAAAAATGTCTCGCTGGTCCGCCTACCTAGACCCATTGTGGTTAAACTTCAGTGAACCAACAATCAGCAATCTGGATCCACCTTCAGGTGCTTATCCAAAGTACCTTGATGTAGTCACCCAAGACCATGACGAAAACTCCTGGATTTACCTTGTCATAACCCTCGCTAAAGGGCCGAAAAAACCTGGAACTTTCCAGCCTGGAGGTCACCCAATGCATCTCCACGGGCACGACTTCGCTCTTCTTGCCCAATCAAGTGACCCTTACCCCGGAAGCTTGGCACAAATCAATGATACATTAAAGACAGTTAACCCGCCCCGTCGCGACGTCGTTCTTTTGCCAAGGGGAGGCTACATAGTCATCGCTTTCAAAGCTGACAATCCTGGTCCTTGGCTACTCCACTGTCATATCGCCTGGCATGCATCCAGTGGTCTTGCCTTCCAGATTCTGGAGAACAAGGACAGGATGGTCATTCCTCCGGAGAACCAGGCCGCCATGAAAGAAACTTGCACCAAATGGGACAAATGGGTGAGTAACACAGCAAACCTCTGGAATACCACTGCAGCCATTGAATTCCAGGATGACTCTGGCATCTAATCAGACCTTGAGCGAAGAGGGACATGCAAATATGGCCACCTAAATTCTTCCTGGAGGAGACATCGTGGAGCTTTTTTTGTATCTTTATATTGGCAGCTTGGAGCCACTTATGGCACCAGTGATGTGGAGGCTTGTTTTATTTTGGACAACGTGGTTTCGAGAAGCAATAGTATTGTACCAATCATTGTATCAACAGAGCAGGAGCGCGCATAAACACAGACACTCATTTCGAGATCACCAGCTCGTCCAGTAGATTCCCCATGGCCCTTTCCCTTCATTGTGCAATCTTCACTTTATCCACGTCACCGTAAATCATTACTCACGGCTCGAACTCAGCAATTTCGATTGCCCCATCACAAGCCAAGCAACCATCAGCAGCGCAGCCCCATCTCTGACAATAGCGCAAGTCATCTAGATTCTCTTTTCTGAATCAGCTAAGTTCGAAGCTCCTGGCCGATGATCGATCAGAACCAAGCCGTGGCGTTCCCAATTCGCTTAAATCAGCCTTTTCGGTCTTGATTTTGATGCTCAATGTGATGACCGACCTCTGAGGAACGGTACCTGTCTTGTCAGTAAAGATGTAATTGATTGTATGCAGATATAATGTTAAATGCATGGTGTATCTACACTACCTAAGGGGAAATCTTTCACCGGATTAGGTATGAGGATACGTTATTTCCAAACAGCCTAGCTGGGGGCGACTCCGGATGTAAAACTGAATAGAGCGATCGCTGGTAGAGCTGATTTGACATTCTATACTATCATGATGATTGTGTGGATACCAAATAGTTCTAGACGGGATGGAAAGCAGGTCAGAGGGTCGCTTAAGCTATGCGGTTCTTCAAGCGCCAAAACGGGCCAGTCCTGCATGCAGCGGAGCCTCTGGGGCAACGACATGAGTTAGCGTGGGGTGTCGGGTTTTTTATATGGATTAAGGTGCCAATGTCCCTACGCTATACCAAAGCGGAATCTCAGCCAGCCATCGTTCCAGCCATAGTGTCCAGCCAGCTGTCATTGAAGCCATGGTGTCCAGCCAGCCGTTCGTTGAAGCCATAATGAGTAGCGTTCAGCCAGCCGTCGTGCAAGCCATGGTTTTTAGCCAGCCATCGTACTGTACCATTGTATCGAACACGGTCTTTCAGCCAGCTAGTCCAAGCCATGATTTTGCTCCACCGCAGTACACCATAGTTATAGTAATACATCTGACCATGCTCTCTCCGCTAACCATATGCTTTCAATTCTCTTTCGGTCAGTTCGGACAGTAAATTTCTGTAGAACCTTTCCTGCAGAAGACCCGCAGGATGCCACGTTGCACATCACAATTTGTTGCATATCACCCACTCGTAACAGAGATCACAGAAAGATGTCTAAGCTAGATGTGACGAGAATTGTTTTAGGCCTTTGAGCAGTCCAGGATTGGCAGAGGTCTAGGTTCTTGCGGCTTTGAACGCTTTGAGCTGGACGAAGATGTAGATTGGTGGTGGTGCTGTGGCAAGTGGTGATGGGCAGAGTATTTCTAGGCGGTAGTTCGGCGGGATTCTTTGCATTTGATCTACTACCGCTACCACCACCGATACCTATTGTCACCACTTAAATCTGACTTTCAAAGCATATCAAATGTTGAAAAACATAATTCACGTATAATAGCAAATGCAGAAGGAAGTAGTAAGGTAGTACCTTGGCAATAGTGGTGGTAATAATCGCAACGGGAGTGATTCCCACAAGCCTTAAAGAGCTCACCCCCGACTTGAATAACCCCTTGGGTCAACAATGGAAATTCCTTGGGTAATTGAATGGAACATACCAAGTCCCACATTCTCTCAGCACACCAAGAGCCTTGGCGCGGTAAGCAATCCGTGCCAGAATCGACTTTATCGAGCTATCAGATGGCAAGTCGTGAGATGCTGTCTTGCTCTTTACATATGCCTCAGTACTCCGCTTCCCATGTATGCCACAGACAAACATTCTGCTCTGCTTTTCGATATTTTTCCTTAATGTCATCTTCGGTAAAGTTGAAGGACTAGACGAACAAGAGATTCGAGAGGTCAAGGTCGGCCAAAAAAATCGTGACGGTCGTCCTGTAGAACATGGCTCGGCACTTCATTGGGGAGATCTTTTCCCTTCAAAGGCATGGCGGGATTGCCCAAGGTAGAAGCCATATTATGGCGCACTGCGGCTGTTGCAGCACATAAGAGTATACCTTAAGTCTCGATATTTCACGCTTCAGGTTAGAGCATCGTTTAATGTTCAATGTTCTTTGATAATTAACTCAAATCCTGACTTTTAGTGTTGTCTTCCCTATTGGTGAAGGTATTGATCTGATTTGAATCGCCAGTCCAGTCGGAGCTTACTCCGCTAGAACTAGCGACTTTCCATACAAGTATCAGATAAATACGGTTTACTGAGTAATTCCCGGCTTTGAAAACACTATAATTTCCGAGTTTATCTCTCATATCATTCCTTCTTCGATTACCGCACATGACTAAGCAGCGTGAGCTCTTTTATCATGTCTTACTATACTGTCACAATATGCAATGTGTTGGAGTTTCCAATCCTGTTGGAGTTTCCAATCCTGTCGGCTTACCTGAAACGCTGACGAGGTTCTACAACAATCATGCATGCGCTTTACGCGGTCAATTCATACGCTTATATGCGCTGCGATTATACAAAAGTTAGCGGATGGACATTCTAGTGAGTGTAAGAGGTCAGAAGATTCGAAGGCGATCTTATGTTACATGATGGAGCTGGAGAGGTGCTCTGCAGTCGAGTTCGAGATTCGAAGTGCTGATATTATGGGATAAAAACCTCGCAACGCTGATTAAAGCTCTATGACCCATGTGAGAGCTGTCCTCTACAAGCGCGTTATGATGCGAACATTGCTTAACAACTGAAATTTCGCTCATCTATGCGCCCTTCCTTTGAATTACGCGTTTGGGCTTTTCATCCGATATATGTATGTCTCTACACCCCTTTAGATCTCACATTTCCAGGGGGTCTCACGTTATTGCTTTTATCATGGCCTACATTCACATCTACAGCTTCATTGCGTTTATGCTTTTAATCTCTACCGGACTAAACACTCCAATGCCTTCATCCCAAAACACTACTGCACCTTTCACACTTTATCCTCGCTGTACCACGGACGACCGATGGAGGCTGCCTGGAGACCCTAATGCCGGGAGTTATATACCAGCTTGCCAGCTGGCTCTGTTCTCGCTAACGTTGCAACAAATCTACCTGCCCGTTACAGCGCGGCGTAGATTTTTAGCTGCAAGAGCAGGTGGGCATTTTACAGGCCTTCTAGTGAAGACACCAAAGAGGTACATCTATCAATGTAAGACCCAGTCAAAAGTGGTTGTGGAAAAAGGTGCATCATTTCATATGTGTTTTAACAGACAATCAAAAGTCATGTACCGTTGTGGTTGCCATGCTAAGCGACTTCGACCCCCATGTCTCCACTTTATTACCTGCACCGCCGAGAGGACCGTTTACGAAGACATTTGTGGCTTCTTGGGCTCAAGTCTATATGGTGGCCGATGTTCTGTTCAATCAATGTTTGAGGGGAAATGAAGATTTTGGATATGCAACACTTGGTAGGTGATCCTGACCTCTGATATCGACATTTGTTCTGTATAATAGACATGCTGAGTTTTGCTCGATTTGGGTGCTGCTTAGAATACAACAAACTTGGTGTGTTCTTCTGGGCCACAGGATCATATATGGAGGGAACTTTGCCTCCTGATCCATGGCTTGGCGGGAACCTGTCCATCCTCGAGACAGATTAACAGCTTATATTGGAGTAGAACCAAGAGAATTCGCCACGGGATTTCACAATTGAATAAGGAATCTGGGCAGTCCTTTCCAGGTGATAAGGCAGTATTAGTACAGACCTGTCTTATTCAGCAGCTTTAAATTTCGGGCAGTTTATCACGATCTTATCAGGTGCGGAAACCCTATAATTCAGCTTCAGCACACACGGTATGGCTAGGCTAGCTAGGATATGCTCGCACTGATGGTTGATTAATCCGAGAAGCGATGCTTCTAAAGCGCGCCGTAAGGGCGACGATTTGCTGCTTTTGCATTCGCACGACGAGCACTGCTGTTACGAAGGAAGCGGGCTAAAAGGAGGAAGGGGGTTCAAAAGGATATTTAGGGGTATAGCCTCAATTCTACCTGATTTGGCATCAAATGGATGGTTGATGGTGGAGTTCTATATGTTGATATGTGCAATTTTTGGTGTCCGGCCGCTAGAAGAGTTCACCTATCAACTGGAAAGCCCTGTAGGGCTGATTCCTAGAGGCCCCTAAAGCTGGTCCCCTAGGAAATACGATTTGGGCTAGAGATACATAGCTTCGGGGACTAAGCCTATCGCCTACCTAGGAAACCAACTTTTAGGGTATATCTGTTTGGCTTTTCAGTTGATAGGTGGGCTCGGTGGGTTCATTTGATAGGTGGACTCTTCTATTCCTTGTTTGCGGATTGGTATTTAATTGTATTAAGTTCGATTCTTAATGGCGCTGGTACAATGGTGTAGTTCTTTTCTTTCCTGGACGGAAACGGCGCTACCACAGAATTGTTACAGGCACGACAGATTTCTTCACGCAGCAAGATTCGCCGGTAGCTCGTAAAGGCAGGATAATACAGGCGGAATAGGCGGATAAATGTAGACCATAGCCTGCTCTTAAGAGTCTACCAGCCTGCTGTCTGCCATTATATATATCGACATCATACCGCACCTCGGTAGATCCTTGGCTCACCTGCGACCTCGGTCTTCGGGGCGCAAAAAGGCTGAAGCGTTTGACTGTTCCAACTCGCGTCGTGCAGTTTGACTGACAACAAGAGACTTTCATCCATCAGATTTCATCCATGACTCGACCATTATGAATAAGGAGAAGAAATGGGCGCAAGGAGCCTCAGCCATCACTCGGTTGTTTCGGAAGAAGCTGCAACATCCGACCTCAGCTGGCACTAGCGAAAGCTCACCTGAGGTTCATCCAGCTCAGCCTGATCTGGGTGAGTAATAGTTGTTCCTTGGACCTTTCTTTATATACTGCTACTCATATCTTAAACTGACCAGTTTGGGCTAGGAGTCTCGAGCAAGCACGAGCCAGGTCTGTATCTCACCACTTTTGTTGAGTCTTTGATACCGTTGGCCATGTAATGATTACTTCGGCTAGCAGCTTCTAGTCAATCTGAACAAGGTGTGCTATAGAATTTCCGTCGAGTTGACTTGAGCTTGATAACCAATTTACTAACCAGCTCCAACAGTAGTTCCCAGTAGGCTCAACCAAGGTATGCCACAACACCTCGACAGCGTCATGATGCTGTTGGCCACATTGATTGATCGCTTGGTCTAGTGGCTTCTGTGTCAAACAGTAATAAGCGTGTTCAAAGCGTTGAGAAAACCTTTAGAGTCCAAGGCATTGCTTTAGGTATCACAGGCGAAGAGACGGAGCAGCTAGTTCAAGATCTGCTCGGATGCTTCAAAGACGACACTGGGCTCCAATGTCATTCTCTCGCCACGCATCATTCCGGGAGAAGTCAAGACGCCACTATCTCCTTCAACAAGAGCTGTCCGCCATGTCTTCAATCGAAAATACCCTATAGCAACGATCACAGGGCAAAGGATGAGTCGCCCACGCTGACATTAGATGAGTCCTTTCTGGGTTTGACCACTTTAAGCAGCTGTCCGGAAAGCAGACACCAGGTCAAGTAAGTACCATTGCCCTTAGGGAAGCCGCTCAAAGGTTTCTTGCCGTGCGCCCAAAACATTAGACAATACTCTCTTTAGCAAAGAGTAATAAGTTTCGTTCCAAGCCTTGCCATCTTCCAAGGGGCTAGGCTATTTCGTGACCTCTCATCGGGCAGGAGCTTCTGAGGTGCTCATCCGTAGAGTCTTCATTTACTGACATGACCAGCGTCATAGCCCTTTCAGGTATTGGTGCACATGCTTTTGGGTCGTTCAAAAATCGAGACAAGTCGCACATGTGGCTTCGTGATGACTTACCGAAAGATCTACCTGGCTCCCATATCATGATATGGGGATACGAGTCCACAATCCCGAAGAGCAAGGACACAAAATCCATCCAGGACATCTCTAGGCAGCTCAGACATGACTTATCCCAGATCTCCAAGAGTATTCGTTCGCGGCCTTTCATTTTCGTGGCCCACAGCTTGGGAGGTCTGGTCTTGAAGAAGGTATGTAGCGAGAAGCTTCTGCCGTTTGTGTACTCTCGAGGTGAGGAGAAAGTGGCAGACTTAACCTTGCGCTCTTCTCCTTTTCCACACACCACATAATTTCTGCTTCGAAAGGCGTCATATCTCTTTTAGCATGGACTGGTACTGAGAACATTAAGCTGCTAATAGATTTGTGTAACTCTGCCAAGGGGACCAACAACGACTTACAAGCGTCGGCCTTGATCAATCTGATCAGAGGGATAATTTTCTGTGGCGTCCCTCATTTCGGTCTTGAGACCCAGGTTATCAACACACTGGTACAGATGGCAGAGAACCAACCCAATGAGCCTCTTCTTCATTCCATTGGACAAGACTCTGAACTTCTTGATCAGATGCACAAGCAGTACGCGCTACTCTTCAGTAAGACTTGTTTCCCCCACTCCACCACTTGCTGCGTCTACGAGACCAAATTGAGCCCCACAGCAGTATATACGGTACGTGTCAATCGTAATAATGCCAATATTTGATCTAAATTATACAAGGATGGGAATTGGGCTATGATCGGCCCTTCAGCGTTGTTCGTTAATAAACAGTCAGCAACTGCTCCTAGGCATGGCGGAGAAAGCACCGAGTTGTCCTTGCCGATTGATGAAACTCATTCTAATTTGGTGAAATTTCCACCTCGCTCGCAGCACTACTACCGTATCGTGCAAATCATGAAAGACTCTTTGGCAACACAGGCACCGCCTATTTACGAACACACCCTCGAAGAACGCGAGTGCTTACGGATGCTCTATCCCGGTGACTACAAGCGATATAAGGACAGAAACCCAGAACGTGTTGATGGAACCTGTCGCTGGGTCCTAGATCATCAGCTCTACACAGAATGGCTTCGGATGAACCAATCAACTCTCTTATGGATCTCTGCCGATCCTGGCTGCGGCAAATCCGTCCTCGCCAAGGCTTTGATCGATCGAGATCTGGTGATCTCGGATGACGCTGCTCTTCTCTACTTCTTCTTTAAAGACGATGACACGGATCAGATGTCCGCGGCTAAGGCGATGGCTGCACTCCTACATCAGCTCTTCTCGAAACCTCAATGGGCGTTTCTCATCCGACATGCCATGCCGGACTATCGAAGCATGGGCCAGGGTTTGGTCAATTCCTTTGGCAGTCTATGGGAAGTTTTCGTCCTAGCCGTGAGCGATCCAAGAGCTGGGCCTATCTACTGTGTATTGGATGCCCTAGATGAATGCGTAAAGAAAGATCGATGGGAGCTCCTCTCAGCCTTAGAATGCGCTTTCACCAAGCCCGAAAATTCAGAGCTACGGGAAAACGTCAAAGTTCTAGTTACCAGCCGTCCGTATCAAGACATCGAACGTCGGTTTTTCTTTCTCATTCGACTTGAAGGGGAAAAAGAAACGAAGATCCTCAAAAAAGAGATCGATCGAGTCATTAAGCACAAAGTCCCAGAATTGTCTAAAAGGCTCCGTCTTGATCAACGTCAGCAATCACTTCTTCAAGCAAAGCTTTTGTCAGTGGAGCATCGAACCTACTTGTGGCTCCATCTAGTTCTTGAAAATTTGGTCCAAAGCAATAATCTCAATAGAAAGAAGTTCGATAAAATCATAAACGACCTGCCGCGGTCTGTCGAGGCTGCGTACGAAAAGATTCTGTCTAAGGGCGAGAAAAATGAGCGGGACAAACTCATGGACCTTCTGCAGCTCGTTGTTGCAGCCACCAGACCATTAAGTGTGACGGAGCTGAATATCGCACTCCCGCTTCGGCTTGGTGATCCTAGATCTCACCACAATTTCGTCGACGAAGAACTAGAGCCTGACGACCAGTTCAAGACGACTATACGGAAGTGGTGCGGACTCTTCTTGACCGTAGTAGATAATCTAGTCTATCTCCTCCACCAGACCGCGAGGAAGTTTCTTATTGCCAAGCAATCCGACAACGTCAACGCCTCCACTGGTTGGAAGAACTCCATCCAGCTCTGGAAAGCAGAGATCTTGATGACCCACAAGTGCGTCGCCTACCTAATGTTTAATGAATTGAACGATCCGTCGACTGCTTTCTCTGAGCCTAAGGAACTTCAAGTACGTTTTGGATTCTTAGAGTATGCTGCCCGCAGTTGGTATCATCATTTTCGTGAAATACAGGCTCTCTGGGCTCTTGAAGGAGCTGGCAATCTGTTCCCGGCTGTTTACAAGCTCTATGATGTCCAGTCTCGTCGCTTTCAGAACTGGTCTAGCATCTGCAATGACCGTTCCTCGAGTGGCCAACCTAGGATCTCCATCTCGCAACCGCTCATGGTGGCAACCGGCGTTGGCCACCACGTTTCAATTCGAGCACTTTCCCAAGCGGGATGGGATCTTGAAATCCCCGATGGGCAGAACAAGCATACTCCATTTCTGCGTGCGGTTTCTCGTAGAGATTTGGCAACCTCAAAGACTTTGGCTGAACTGGGCGTGAACATTGAAGCCAAGGACCGAAATGGCGAGACAGCGTTGACAATTTTGGCCAAAGACAAAAAGAGGGGAGATATGTTTCAATGGCTGGTCGACATCGGAGCTAATCTAGAGGCAAAGGATTTAAATGGAAAAACAGCTCTTCAACACGCCCTTGAAAGAAACTCCGAAGAGGCAATCAAGAGTCTCCTTGAAGCAGGCGCAGACAAAGAATCGAAAGACGAAGAGTCACGAACGATCCTATCCCGCCTTGCAGGGAGCAACTCAAGCCAGGCTGTTCGGCTTTTGCTTTCCTATGGAGCGGATTGCGACAGCACAGATCGCTTTGGACAATCTCCTCTGATGTGGGCAGCGGGCTGCGGATCCGATGCTACCGATACAATGGAATTGCTAATATCATATGGCTCAGATGTCAACAAGAGAGATCTACTCGGAAGAACCCCTCTACATTCGGTACTCACGACCTCCGGTGATCCCTCCCTGTCGAACTTCAAGGTTCTCCTCGAACACAACGCACAAGTCAACATCAGGGACTCTTCTGGTTCGACGCCATTGGGCGTGACCCTGCGGAGTTCGTTTCTGATGAACCGTCTTGATATTGTGAGATTACTCATGGCATGGAAAGCAGACATCAACGCTAAAGAGCGATTTGGCCGCACGGCCCTGTGTTCGGTTCTTAGAGGCACTGCTTTCTCCGGAGCTCAAGACGAAGCCACTGAAGAAATTATCAGGGAGCTTCTAAGCTCCGGAGCTGAGGTTGACACCACGGACGACACAGGAAGGACACCACTGTTCTGGGCCCTGGAAGGAGGGCTAGCGTGCATTAGGCTAGCAGAGATGTTGTTGGATTTCGGGGCAAATCAGGGATCAAGAGTACTCCAGGGCCACTCGATTGAGTATTGGGTAGAGAGACGATCATCTCCGGCTGCTGAAATTGACGGAGTGGAAAGCGTCGTTGAAGAGATTGCACGAATTCGAGTCGAGAACGAATCCACATCGGCCCCACTGGATATCTCTCCCCAATCAAACCCGTTCGGTGCCACTAAGCAATGGCTGATCTCCTAGATTACCTGTGCCTTTCATCAATGGGTGTTCGGTACTCCATGCGGAGATCTATACAAGTGCGCAAAGTTTACACCTGCTTTATCTAGATAAAGAATGTAAATTGAAATATCTAGTTTTAAGGATTCTTAACAGCTATCCATTATCTCAAACAAACTCATCGTCGTTGTTCCAATATAAAAGTCCTAAAATCCAAGAATGCTCTATTTTGGGGATATATAGTTTATTTACAGAATTACCGTACTATCTACGAACTATACTATGCTATCAAGGAGCAAGTTTACTTCGTCGAAAGCCTTATAATTACATTGAGGATCCTCAAACTTTGACCATATATATCCGAATCTAAAAATCAAACCTCTGGTTAAAATCCCAGCGTATTATTCTGTTATGGGACTCAGACATGATGATATGAATTTTGCGGGAAGCCGCGGCTGGTGTATAGTCTACTAGAGAATCAATCATCATTCACTCACTTACTACTCCCACTCCCTTACCACTGTGGTGTAATATAGGCGTAGATATCAACTTGTCACGTTCAGCACAAAAACGATGTCAAGATATTATAAATCATGTTGGGAATAAGATAAAACCAGATATAGATGACTTAGGGGGTTTTGGCTGTTTCCTATCGGTGGCTGGAAGCGCCTGAAGGGGGGCTGGAGTTTCGATAAATGATTCAATGTAAGGTATGAATGAAATTTTCATTTAACCATCATTGTTATCTGATGGTCAGGTATGAAATTTTCATTTAACGATCATTGATTGCTATTTGATCCGAGTTTTCTACCTATCCTTCCAAGCAAATCGTTGCATCGAATTCATCGTGACTTTCGGAAAGAGTGAGTTTGCATTGTGGCCTCAAGCTTCGACCATTGCATCATTATGTGCCATTTCGACCTCATCAATAGCCTCACGAAAACCCGCCCCATCACCCGCATCCACACCAGCGTCAACACCCTCCATATCCTCTGTCTCAGCCTTCACAGTCTTTGCCTTCGTGTTCCTGGCCTTCTTGACGGGTTTGTCATCAGACTCGTCCTTCTTCTTGCGCTTGGAGGGAGATTCCTTAGTCGGAGACTCATTGTTGGCAGTTTTCTTAGCAGGAGTCTTCTTGGGGGTCTTGGGTGTCTTTTTGGTGGGAGTTTCGGTGGGAGGCTCAGTGGAATCTCCCTCTGGGGTCTCGGAAGGATTTGCGTCGGTGCAAGCCCCGTCTGGAGGGTCGATGGCATTGCGTAGACGGGTGAAACGCATACGTGCTGCGTTGGGCTTGAGGTTGTTGGCAGCACCGACGGCGTTCCAGTCGATCTGGCAAAGGGGTATTAGTCTAATGGCTTTGGATCGACAGTGAGGAAATGACAATACGTACATTGCTGAAGTCTGAACTCTTGAAGCAGGTGTAGAGGAATTTCATGGTCTCGTCCGGCTCGAGCTTGGGAGGCATGGTTGCGATGTTTGACTGTGTTTGTAGATATGCGAATTGCAGAAGGTTGTGCGTTGAGAGAAGGAAGATTGCGATGTTGTGGTATAGTTGTAAAGAGTTGAAGTCCGTTCGAGGAAAGATCACCAGGATTTGAAGATGAACTAGAACCAGGTGAATGATACCTTCGAGCGGGGTAGTTGCATAGTACAAGAGTGAATGCCTGAGTCTCGAAGCCTATGGGCCGTTGTTTGAGTGAATTCACCCCATGAGGGCGATCCGTCCCCCCAACCACTCAAAGGACAAGATACACGAATGACAAATGGTACCTGAACAGCCAAATGGGAAATCATTGGCCATTTATAGACCTTACTCGGTGCCCTTAGAGAATCATTGATACTCTCTCCATAGGCCTCCGCCAGCAGTGAGATCGGAATATCCTTTGCAACCCCTTAACTTTCAGTAGTAGACTTTGCCATCTAGACGGCTCTTGATTCACTCAGTTGCAGGATAGATAACATTCACATCTGCATCAATCAGTGAATGGAGTCGCTACCCGCCCGCCCTGCATTATCGCTCTCACTGGAATTTCGTAGCCAAATGCACCAAGACGACTTGTTGGGAACCGATGGATAATGGGGACGTTCAACCAGATAGCGACTTGTTAGCTTGCCCAACTGAACTGCTCTCTAACTTGGCCTCTGTAGAGTCTTTTATAGCCTCGACAAGTACCCTACGAGCACCCTTCGCTGCCTCAACAGCCGAGTCCACAAGAGTCTCAAAGCCCATGGGCTTCGTTTCCTTGCCATTTGACGACGCTGAGATGTTTCCCTTAGCCCACATCTCTGTAATTTCATCTCGAGACTGTAAATAACCAATCACACAAGCAGCTACGATTTCCTCAAGGTCCGAAGGACAAGGGTCCAAAACCAGTTGTAGGGGAGCGGAAGGTTGACGAACAATTGCTGCTACTCCGCCGGTTATAAGATCAACACAATCGATACCAGCGTCAGTAACAGCAGCCGAGGCTACTGTTATGCAACCTGAGAGAATAGACATCAAACCCCATCCACCAATCCGTCCGCCTTGATTTCCTTCAGCAAGTGTCTCCCATGGACAGTCTTCTTCTCCTTCAAGCACGGTAACAACAACATCCACCCCACTTTTAGGCCATCGCTCACCAATCAGGACGCCTCGAAGCGCAGTCTCAAGGTGAGCAGCGAGATCTTTCTCACCAGCATCAGGAATATAGCCTCTTCGCTGTCTTGCTGCAAACGGGGCAAACTTCACGCGAGTGGATAGCAGAAGTTGGGGGGAGAAGGGTGCAGATCGGGGAAGAGGTCGTGGACCGTGGACTGTACACGTCAATTTGAGAGCGGGTGTTCGGTTTGTAAGGGATTTGCTGGGGTGAGTGGATAGGGAGGATTCAAGCTCGAGATATGCGGATCCGGAAGCTGAAGGGGTCAGGCCTGTCTTGACAACTGCAAGTGTTAGCTGCTATTGGCGCAAGCTACTGAATTGCACCCATTCTCAAGCCTAGAATCCATCCATACTTACAGATCTTTCTAATTTCGTTGGGCTGCCTGGTGCGAGTTGCAGTGGAAGCAGTCTTGCTAGTCAGAGCTAAGGTATAGACAGGTGGTGTAGTACCACCAGGCGGCCCATTGACACGCCGTCTGTCCATCCTCTTCCACACCTTGGGGTTTGCGCCAGGAATGGCACCAGGTTGGACGTTTGTGGAATGAGATGGCGGAACTGTTCCGCGCTGCATTACGCGCTAGGTAGCCCTGCTGGCTGACTGTACGCTAATGCGGCGAAGGAAGGGACGCTTGAGATGAGCTGAATCAGTTGGCGGATGAGCGTTGGTAGTGCTTACGCTCCAAGGAAGAATCACGACGTGAGCAGAATGGAACAATATATTGTGCATCCACGACTCAGTCACTTATACGTCCCCTGGGTAATCTCTGTGTGACACTGCGAGCACCAATTCACTCCCTTGCAGTGTCGGGTGACCAGTTACGCTTTTCGTAGACATGACCAGAAATTTCACCTTCGCTTCCACGCATCTGTAAAGGACCTCCAATGTCGTATGGCATGCTGCGGCACGGCAATCAATCTAGCCATGCTATCAATCAGCTGAAAACATCGCCGTCACCCCCGTTGGGATCGGACTCGGATTCAGACCAACATGTAGGCATGGGCCTTCGCGGCGGTGAAATCTCGGATGAAGATGATTATGAGTTGGAAGACCTGTCATCTCATGGTTCTAACGGCGTGAAAAGTCAAGATGAGTACGATCCACGGTTCGATGACCCGGAGGACGAAGAAAAAACGCCCGACTTTGAGAAACGGCGTAGAGCAAGCAATTCAACAGTCCACAGTTTCACGCTTTACACGCCAGATGAAGAGAAGGCTGTCATCAAAAAATTCGATAGGCGCTTGGTTCTTTTTGTAGCTCTGTTGTATATGCTATCATTTCTCGACCGATCCAGTATGTCCTTGTCCTCTCTAAATGGTAATCATCATGCTAACATCCCGTCAGACATTGGAAATGCACGAATTGCTGGTATGGAGGAAGATTTAAACCTGAGCTCTTACCAATATGAATGGCTATTGCGCGCATTTTATATCAGTTACATCCTCTTTGAATGGATGACCCTGCTGTGGAAAGTTATTCCTCCTCACATTTACCGTACGTATTCAGATTTCACTGCAACCTTTCCAATATCACAAAATGATGTTAATCATCCTTATAGTCGCCGTCTGCGTAGCATCATGGGGTCTCATCGCCTCTCTCCAATCCCTAGCATTCTCCTTCCCCTCTCTCCTCGCCCTTCGTGCAGCTCTCGGAATTGGCGAAGCAGCATTCGTCGGCGTACCCTTCTACATGTCATTCTTCTACAAGCGCGATGAGTTAGCCTTTAGGACTGGTCTTTTCATCTCTGCCGCACCACTCGCAATTTCATTCGCAAGCAGCTTGGCATGGGTCATCACAAAAATCGGGACCAAAATTCCCATAGCTTCGTGGCGGCTGCTCTTCCTGGTGGAAGGCTTCCCAAGTATAATCGTCTCCGTTTTCGTATTCTTGTACATCCCAGATAACCCCCAAAGTGCGCGATATCTCACTCCTAGAGAACGCAGAGTCGCACAACTACGACTCCGTAAAGACAAAGGCAATCACGACAAAGGCAATGGCACGCGAGGACTCCAGTGGCGAGAAATCGCCCGGACGCTGATCGATCCCAAAAGCTACCTGACCGCCTTGATGTTCTTCTGTGCCAACGTCGCCTTCTCCAGCCTCCCCGTCTTCCTCCCCACCATCATCGAAGAAATGGGCTACACAGCCCTGCAATCCCAAGCTCTCTCCGCCCCACCATATCTCGTCGCCTTCGTCTCTGTAAGTACCTCCATAAACACCCATCCCCCATTCCCCATTTCCCCCCACAAACAACAACATCTCCATCAAACCCCAAAGTCCCTATCCCCAACCCTCCCCTCCCAACCCCCTCCCAAAACCCCCACTAACACACCCCCCCCCCAGGTCCTCCTAACAGCCCACTTCTCCGACCGCCTCCGCACCCGCTCCCCCCTCCTCATCTTCCACGCCCTCCTCTCCTCCCTCGGCTACACCCTCCTAACCCTCTCCCCCCACCTCCCCCCCTGGGCCCGCTACACCCTCATCTACCCAATCACAACCGGATTCTTCTCCACCGTCACCCTAATAATAACCTGGACCATCAACAACCAGCCCTCCGACTCCTCGAAAGGAACCGGCGTCGCCCTGTTGAATTATATAGGACAATTAGGCCCCTTAGTGGGGGTGCATTTATATCCGGAGGAGGAGGGACCGTTTTATGTGAAGGGGATGGGGGTTTGTGCGGGGGCTATGGGAAGTGTGGTGGTGTTGGCGGGGGGTTGAGGTGGTGGTTGGGGAGGGAGAATAGGAAATTGGAGAGGGAGGAGAGGGGGGAGGAGGGGGAAGGGGAGGGATTGGTTGTGGAGGGTGAGGGATTGGTTGGGGAGGGTGATGGGAGGAGAAGGAGGAGGGGAAGGGAGAAGCGGTTTGTGTATATGTTGTGAGTGGGGGTGTGGGGTTAGGGAAATCTATGCGCGGGCCGCAAATCGGATATATAAAGCCACTCGAAACACGGCTTTTCTCCGTGTACGACTGCAAGGGGCACAAGCACAAATCAAGACCCAGTTAAGGATTCTACTTAACAGGAAACTACCTCATAAGAACAAAATCCAACAAACCCCCAAACAACGAGGCTATCCCACCACTACCTACCTCAACGAAATTTCATATTCCAACTTCATCTCCACCCTATTCCTTTCCCAATCATAAACAAACGCCAACCCGCTCTTATCCTGCAATCCCATCTTCCCACTCGCCACCTTAAGTGCCTCAAACAGACTTGGCAGTATAGCTCTCACCTCCGTCTCAATAGTGGGAGAATAGATATTACCACGATGGCTCCTCTCAGCGATTTCAATGCGGACGTCTTGAAGGAAGGCTAGAACATCTGGGTTGTCTTTGTCAGAAATGCCTTTCACGATAGCTTCCTTACGGGCGAGATCTAGGCGCGACCAGACGCGAGCGGTACTGATGTGTAGAGTGTTGTGGTAGGATGATGGAGCCTTTGGAGCTTGTGTTGGTTCGGGAAGGCCTCGTAAGGAGTTGAAAGTGTTAGCAACGCCATAAATGTCTCTGAAGTGTTTTGCGCGACGGTCACGGATCTGATCAGCCGCATCTACGCCTGCCTCAAGGTCGGATTTGGTGTAGAACTGGACGGTACAGCTGGGCATCCCGCAGTGGATGACGCTTGGACCGAAAGGGCTGGTGAATGGCGGTAACTCGTTGCTGAGGTGAGGGTCCTTGGTCTCCTGGATCTGTCGCTTGGGACAGAAGATTGACAGTAACACTTCATTTACAGCTTGGCTTGGGACAGTGGCTGTAGGATCTAGTATGGCTGGCGCAAGTGGCTCTCGAGCCTTGATCGTTGCGAAGAAGGTCTTGGGCGTCGTATGACCTTTTTGCGTGTATAGAACCCAGAAGATAATGAGTTGTATATTATGGGCCATTGAAAGGCAACCAGGGTATTGGAAAGAAGCGAGGAACGTTCGCACATCCTCCCGGCGGCCGAAGACCTTTTGCAGACTGGTCCAAAACGTTTCCGCTGGTAGTATCGACGATGAATATAGATCTCGAGGTACGCCAGGCGCGTTGAATTCTCGATAGATGAGTTGCAAGAATGGATGCGTCCATGACTTATCGTCGTCCTTCTGTTCAAGTAGGCCTCTCATTATAGTGGCAACAATGAAATGGATCAATTTGGTCTTTTTGATTGCCTCAAGCGATTCTTGGTCGACAGGAAGATTTAGTTCATCGTACCAACGAATTAATTGATTAAAACCTGGAACGGGGTATTGTATGATCCAGCTGTCAAGACGGGCTTCCTCGTAATCTTTCACTGCCCAGATAAGAGCACGAGGGTAATCAACGAAATCCCCTGTCTCAGTAAAGTTCTCTCGACTTTTGCATCTACGAAGAAGGTTTCTCAGCATCCATGTCAGAAGCTCTCGACGTAATGCAACCTCTGAGTCATTTGCGGTAAAGTCCCTAGAACACCAGGCTCTTGTCGTCAAGGTCTTGTCGAGAACCGTCATGAATATCTGTACTATACCAGAAGCGCCAGTGGCAAGTCCATTGGTGACTGCAAGAGTAAGCTGGTGGTTGATGTATTTCTTGTTTTGGTCCTCATATTGAATGGTTGGAATGACGGCAACTATGTCTTCCTGATAAATGGATCTTGGGGATAAGAGCAGAGCACATTGAAAACATATGCACTGGCTGGAGACCATATCTGCATTTTGCTTCGCGTGTCCGACAGCCTACAAATCAGAAAAATGAGCAAGTTGCGTCTAAAGCTTGATAGGGTGCTTACCAGAGGAAAGTTAAGAGCGAAATCCGTTGTATTGTCCTCAACAGTGGCTAGCTTCTTCAGAACAATGGACATAATCTGTTCTTCACCGCAGCAAATTGCACAGGTACCTTTAAATGAGTCTTGCTTGCTGGACAGATCCAAACTTGCAAGATATACCGAGCTATCCGCAGCTGAGACGACCTCTGCCCGCATTGCCCTGTTGCTTCTACGAATTAGAATATCCGCAGTATAGGATGATTTCTCAAGACCTGAGATTATTCGAAGAGCCCGATCAATAAGCCTGTTAATTTCTGTTGCGCGTCGACTTTCTTCGCTCGGAGAATCACGTAATGCCGCATAGGTCTCCCGGTTTGCCTTGTGCGCTTGCCGAAGCTGATCCATAAGCTGTTCTCTTTCCTCTGGCTTGACATCATCAGACTGCAACTTCTCCATAACCTTGAGCGCTCCATGACGATCTTCAAGGCGCACGATGATCTCCTGTTGCTTATGTGCAATGATGAGGTCTCTCAGTACTCCAAGCTGACCACGGGTTTTACAGATGAGTGCCAACTGATTGATGGCATCTTCCCCTAACAGATTACGCAAGTCGGCCAAACGTAGTTGCTTCTGTTCAAGCAGAATCGGGACGTTGACCAGTACATTAGCGGTAGCTGCATCCCATTCCGAGCCAAGTGACAACGCTCTTGATGCTAGTCGATCTTTATCTTGGACTAACGTAATGGCGAGTTCTCCACAACGTTTGTTGAAAGCTTCTTCATTTGCATACCTCTCCAATGACTGCCAGCTCGAAAGATCCACCTCGTTGTCCATCTTGAGAGGCGCAAAGCATCCTTTCGCGTCGATTAACGAAAGCTGTCCAGTCTTGTAGTCCTTGAACAGAATCAAAGCCTCTCGTGCACTCGCAAAGAAGGGGATTCCAACAGATATGGCTGTCTGAGCTGGCGTCGCTCGTTGTTGGCCAGTAATGACCAGCACGACCGGTACTTGCAGGACATCCATCGCCTCAGCAAGCCGCGTAAGTTCGGCCACGCTACTTGCGGCGATTTGTCCATCCGTGAGAAGTATCCAAAGATCAGAGCTTCGAATGGCATCCACGGCCTGGACATTGCGAAGTATCGATGCTGGCTGGGTACCCCCAGTGCCATGAAAGAAAGCGGGCGGTACATTGTCCAGTAATCGAGGTAGCTCGCACGAATAACTCCATTTAGCAATAGTATCATAATGACTGCCACGAAAGCCCCACACAGTTTTGGCTTGTGCCTCCATGATGGGTCCAAAAGTACTGCCTGAGGCGTCGATAGCGAAGAACTTTTTCGCATCAACGAAGGGGACTTTCACCGGCAAGGGTGCATCTGTTGGAGCTTCAGCGATCCTTTCCTGCCAGGGTGGTAGGTCCATTGTGGTAGCAAGGTGAATATTATTGTAGAATGTGGGCCAGATTCCCTGAGTACAGGAGGGAAGTAAAGCTAGGATGGCCTGGTGATGGGGGTAAAGAAAGTTATTAAATAATGGAGAAGTCGGAAAAGTGAGTCAAAACAAAGCTGGATGGAAAGGCGGCCAGAGGTAGTGAGTCAATCGCAGGTCGCGCCTGCCACGCCATACCTAGTATAGGGCTGAGGACCTGCTAAAGCGAACAATCCCTGTGGTGGATTACTCTTCACAGATATCAGGAGGCACTGTTGCTAATTAAGATTTGGTCGTGAAGGATGAGGCACGGATATCAGACTGTACCATCTGCAAGCCTGCCTTATGTAGTTAGGTCAATGTAACCACATGAACCTTAACAGCTGACTTTGAGATGGAACTTGCATAGAGAGGAATACTGAAGCATAGGACTAGAAAGTACAACGCTGAAGAAAACCATGTTGTTCTTGCAAGGGTACAGACTGCCGATTGCAGTGGAATCGTTCGCTCTACCATTTGTGTATCCCAAATGCATCTGGTTTCACCAGCCACGGCGGCTTCTTCACATTTCCTTTACCTGACATAGTTTGGTGCTATTCGGCGGTTGAGGCATAGAACGATCTGTCACTAAGGTTGGGTTTTAGTAAAATCAACACAAAACAGCATTATGAAAGTTCAGGTATTTCTTTATAGCTCAGAAAAGCCTGTTTAATCAGGTGTCTCCCCCCGGCCTCAGACTTGTGAAGCTCAGCACGACCAACACAAGCCCAGGGCTCTGAAGCCATTAATGGGTAGAAATTCCCCACTCCACAACCTATCATACCGCCTCTCTTATTGATACAAGAGGGTCCTCGCAGTCCGGTGCGGGAGTATGGCTTGGCGGGTAACACCTTCATAGAATGGATTGACTTCTTTCATCATTGCGTAAAGGAAAATAGGGAAATAGCGAGAGTGCTTACCTCCATAGTATTTATTTTAAAGACAATAGCAGCCTCTTTTGTCCTGGAAAGCCGATTAGTCATGCTCCTTGCGATAATTAAATAAGTACAAGGACAACAGTGTAAGGCAATGTGATCAGAGGTTTTGGTAAGTTTGGTAGTGGTTGTCATCAAATCTGATCAGTAGCAGAACTGATATTAATTTTCTCATCATGATGAAAGTCCCGCAGTAAGGGTGAAATAGGAGTTGCAGCTCGTACCTTTTTGGTCGCTATAACCTCCACAAGGAATATTGTCCTAATCCTTGATGGCTGGTCAGTCATGTCTCTCAGATTTTGGAGTTTGTATGGTAAACAATTTAGCACAAGGTGTAATCAGATGGTAGTGCATGTTGTTCGATGGCTCACAGATATATAGCCGGAACTTGTGTGATGAATTTCTTCATAGTGTAAGATGTGTGGTGGGGTGCTGAATGAGACAGACGACTCACCCTTGGAAAGCAACAAAGAATAACTGGACCAGTTGAAGTTGAATACGATTATATCAGCTTCGTCCGATTTCAGAATCCTCACATCGACAGAAGCTATAGAATTCGAACAATTGGAATGCGTCTCTGAATGAGGATGGTTTAAGGCAGGTAGATCAGCCCAGTGCAGCACTACAATGTTATAGCAGCAAACAACCTCGTGAGTCAAAGCGCCGACGCCTTCAGCAATCCGAAATCGAGGGTGAGCCTGTACAAAAAAGCGTAAAGGTAGTGTGAGATCTGGAAGATGATGAATTGACGGTTGTGGAAATTTCCAAATTATCGTTCCTCTAGCGCCAAGGCGGGAGATTTTAGAGCTAAAAACGACAGGGGTATGGCCTTACTACTTTTGGTATTTCTCCCTGTACGAGAAATCGAGAGCAATCTGTCAGCTCTTTGCTTGTGGTCGAGTGGACTCAGCCACGCATCTATATCCTACCTATACATGAATTAAACCACAATCATTGTGCTGGTCCCCCATAGCATTGTCTGTTTTGGGTCTCCCTTCGTTCTTGGATGGTGTGACCAGGGCAGCCTCTGACGTGGAACCACGATTGCACCAAGATTCTCCTGGGCGTGGAATACTGCATCCTGAGAGTCCAGGTCGATAAGATCCGGTCGCTGACCGCGAAGAGCTTTGGCCTAGAGCTGGCAGAGCAATTGCAAAGATGAACAGGCACAATGCGTACATCAATGGGCACAAGGGCTACTCATCGAGGGAGAGCGGAAACCTATCGATATCGCCCCATAGGTATGGAGACTCCTATCTGTTTACATGTTGCGTTTGAAACAGATCGTTGCTGACTCAATGTCCTCCGATTCCAGGTTTCGGCCACAGTCACAGCCTGCGTTACAGCGAAGAAGACAGCTTCTCATCAGACTTGGCATAGCTGCGAGTTGTTCGCTCTTCCTCATTTTCCTAATCTTCCCTTCTTTCCGAACGCCTTTTATGACAGCTCTGTCTCTCGGACTACTCGCACCTGCGGTCGAAGGTCCTGAATTACCACTGGAAACTGTTAGGTCCTATGATCTGTCGAATTCGGACGGTACTGCTAGAGGATGGGAACGCGAGGAAAGAGTCTTGATGTGTGCGCCTCTCCGAGACGCCGAGACGCATTTGCCCATGTTTTTCGGACATCTTCATAATTTCACGTATCCTCATCACCTCATCGATCTCGCTTTCCTTGTATCTGATTCAAAGGACAACACCCTTAACCTTCTCAATCAATTACTTACAGAATTGCAAAATGATCCCGATCCAAAACAGCCCTATGGGGAGATATCAGTAATAGAAAAGGATTTTGGACAGAAGGTCAATCAAGATGTAGAAAGTCGACACGGCTTCGCTGCCCAAGCAAGCCGAAGAAAACTGATGGCTCAAGCCAGAAATTGGCTCCTAAGTGCTGCATTACGACCTACCCATAGCTGGGTCTACTGGCGTGATGTCGATGTGGAGACGGCCCCCTTTACTATTTTGGAGGATTTGATGCGTCACAACAAAGATGTGATTGTACCAAGTGAGTACAGCAGTCTGTCATATAACGCCTTTACTGACTTGTGTGCTTCAGATGTGTGGCGCCCGCTACCCGATTGGCTTGGAGGAGAGCAACCATACGACTTGAACTCCTGGCAGGAATCAGAAACAGCGCTAGCATTGGCCGATACTTTGGACGAGGATGCGGTCATTGTTGAGGGTTATGCAGAATATGCGACGTGGAGACCGCATTTAGCATACCTGAGAGATCCTTACGGGGATCCAGATATGGAGATGGAGATTGATGGTGTTGGAGGAGTCAGTATCTTGGCGAAAGCGAATGTCTTCAGAGCAGGGGTCCATTTTCCAGCCTTCAGCTTCGAGAAACATGCGGAAACGGAGGGGTTTGGCAAGGTAACATCAATAAAGATAATATTGTTAACAGTGCTGATCTTATTTTCAGATGGCTAAAAGAATGGGGTTTTCCGTGGTCGGTCTACCTCATTATACGGTATGGCATCTTTACGAACCAAGTGTCGATGATATTCGCCACATGGAGGAAATGGAGCAGGAACGAAGAAACCGCGAGAACGAGGAAAAGGAGCGGGCAGAGCGTATGAAGAAAATTAAGGAGGAGTTCAATGACCCAGGCAGCGAATGGGAAAAGGATAAGAACGTCATTGATGGCATTTCCCAACAAGAGGAACAGATCAGGAAAGAGCATGACGCTGCAATGGCTGACAAAGAAGCGAAGGATCAGGAGCCTGGTGATAAGTCGGCCAAGGAAAGCACGGAGACTGTGTCTAAGGACACAAAAGACGCGAAGGAGCCTGCCGATGCGAAAAGCGGCGACACTAAAGCTTCTAAGGATGCTAAAGATACCAAAGATACCAAGAGCGCCGAAGCCGACGATGCTGAAGACACGAAGGAAGTCAAAGACGAAAAGATGGCCAAAGATGCTAAGGACGTGAAGGAGGATACTGCTCCCAAATCTTCCAAGGATGCCAAAGACATCAAAGATGCGAAGGAAGTCAAAGATGATACAGCCTCCAAGAATACCAAGAGCACAAAGGAAAGCCAAGAAGACGTGGATACCAAAGATGCCAAAGACACAAAGAAAACTGCAGATGGCAAGGAGGGTAAGGACAAGAAAGACGTCAAAGAGAAGGTTGCGTGATCGAAGAGAAGAAAACTCGCTACGGTCCGCGTCATCGGACTTTGGAACGACTAATAAGTCTAATACTGGCTAGGGAGGGGCCTGTTGATACTGGGGGTGTTGTCATGATCGGAAAACCCGAACATGGTGATTAGGGACAGCCTTCATACGAGGCTGCAGAAGTAGGAGCCTGCGGTGACGGGCTTATGAGACCGAAAACATCTCATTCACTTATTATAATTGGGGGGCCATTTGTCTTATTAAGGATTTACGCTGGGCGTTATGTGGAAGCGTATTCATTGGGAACTTTGGGAAACTGGCCCTGGCAGCCTTGAATGATAGATAGACTTGTATATTTATTACCGTTCTAGACAGGCTTCAGAGACGCGTATAATCAGACGTCGTAAATGATAGCAGAGCTCTTCTTTCTATAACTTGGGGCAACTGTGGTCTCTGACATTGGGTCGACTTGGTTCAATAGATGCTCGCTCAAGAAGTGCTCCGGTGACCAAACTAAAAGTTCGCGGCTCCTAGGCTCGGGGAGCAGTTCAGGGGGGAACCTATCTAGCTAAGATTGGAAACCAAGGGGGTTTTAGAGGGAAAGCTTGTGGCCTGTAAAAGTTCTAGCGAGCGACATGTGCAACTCTCAATCGTTTGTTACTCGCACACAAAATGGTCGTAGGGCATGTATCTATATGTACCTATGCAAGGCAATCCTTTGCCAAGCCTCCGAATTGGGTCGCACCCAATAGAAATGCCGCAGATATAAATATCACGGGCTGGCGCCTGTTACACCACTTCACATGCTGCAATCACGATAGAATTGCATAGATAAAATGTCTCGCAGCTTAAGTCTGGGAGCAATCTTGATACCATACCTTTTCTCTACAGCCATTGCAGAATACAGTTTTCAAAGCAGATGTTTATCATTCACCCCTGAGTCCTACAGCTATAATAGTAGTCGTACTGTTCTTGAGTATGTTGCAGCAGGAACGAATCTCAGTTTTCCGGATAATGATCCCACATGCGCTCGACCAAGTCAGCTCGTCACAGTAGATATTTGTCGCGTGGGACTATCCATACCTACATCAAACAGGTCCAGCATATCGTTTGAACTATGGCTTCCGGAGAACTGGAGCGGCCGATTTCTATCCACGGGCAACGGGGGTATAGATGGCTGTAGGTTCTTTGTCCCAGTGCAGAAAATTTTGCAGAAACGTGTCCGGCCTTCGAGTGGACTGACGAGAGAACATAGGTATAAAATACGAAGATCTCGCGTACACTACTGCAAACAGCTTTGCAGCTGTTGGTTCAAATAACGGTCATAATGGGACTACCGCTATTACGATGTACCAGAATTCCGATGTAGTCACGGATTTCGCTTGGAGATCGTGCGTTTCTTTCATCTACTACCTCCAATTTCCTTCGAATTATCCGCCAGCACTCCGTCTACATTGAGGGTGCTAACCTTGTCGCTTTTGATAGGCTTCATACGATTACGTTTGTTGGCAAAAAACTAGTCAAGCTCTTCTACGGTAAGGCTTACGATAAAGCATATTACCTAGGGTGCTCTCTTGGTGGCCGTCAAGGTATAAAAGCGTCGGAGATGTTTCCTGCGGATTTCGACGGTATTGTAGTGGGGTCTCCTGCCCTTGACTTCAACAACCTCCAGTCATGGAGAGCCAGCTTTTATCCTATCACCGGTCCGAACACATCTACTAATTTCATAATCGAGCCAGTGTGGTCAAATCTGATACATGACGAGGTTTTGGACCAGTGTGATGGTCTTGACGGCGTCATGGATGGCGTTATTGAAGATCCCAACCTGTGTGACTTCCGTCCCGAAGCACTATTATGTGACAACGACAAGGTTACAAATTGTCTAAGTTCGACTCAGGTGGAAATGGTTCGGAAGATATTCACTCCTTTCTATGGCCTAGACGGTAATCTGATATATCCCGCAATGCAACCTGGTAGCGAGATCATGGCCTCTGAGAATTTATATGCCGGCGCGCCTTTCAGCTACTCTAAGGTGATGACTTTTGCAAATGAAATCGATGCCCTCTTACTGATATTCCCCTCTTCTTCTTTAGAGCTGGTTCAGATACGTGGTCTATAACCCCACCTACAACGCCGACAACTTCAACCTCCACGACGCCGCCGTCGCCGAAGATCTCAACCCCTCCAACATCCGCACCTGGCCCAGCACCCTTTCTAATTACCAGTATGCCGGCGGCAAAATGCTAATCTACCACGGCCTGCAGGACAATCAAATCACAAGCTTCAACACTGAGCGTTTCTACGATTATCTCTCACGCGGGATGCAGGCTACCTCAGACGATCTGGACCAATTTCTACGCTTCTTCCGTGTGCCGGGCATGTTCCATTGTAACTCAGGCCCTGGCGCATGGGTTTTCGGCCAAGGCGGCGCGGCATCAGCAGCAGGGATGCCATTTACAGCGAAGTATAATGTGCTGGCGGCGTTGGTGCAGTGGGTGGAGAATGGAATTGCCGTGGAGGAAATTATAGGAACGAAGTTTTTAAATGATAGTGTTAAGCTTGGGGTGGCTTTTGAGCATCGGCATTGCAAGTAAGACAATTGTGATCTTGGTAAAATGCAAGGCACTAATGGTGTTGCAGGTATCCTTTGCGGAGCACGTACATTGGGGGAAATGATGAAATGTTATCGAGCTGGGAATGTCTTTAGTAATGAGGTGCACTGGTTGCAGATGTGTCCCCACTCTAACGGTACATGTATAGTCCTGAATGAGTTCCGGTGCTATACCGCGGCCGCAAACATCATCACTAGCGTCCTTATCATCGTCACTCTTCTTTCTGCTCTCAGCAAAAGGAGGCAGAGCCGGCCTGAGGGTACAGAGCTCATGGGACTGATACTGCTCGGTATGTATTGGCATGCCTCAGGCAATGGATCACGAGATGCTAAGCCAAAGCAGTCACACCGACTGCATAATTCTTGGGCTAGTAGTCATGGTATACCCTGCCGCCGCCATTGCAAGCGACCCTCAGTGTGGGTTTCTTTGCCTCTGACTTGCCTCATCTCCGTGCTGGCCTGAGATCCACTAGATCCATCCGTCATCGGCCTAACAATCGACATAGTCGAGATGGACATTGGTATTATGGTCGCAAGTCAAATAGTCATGCGCCAGCCGTTCGCAATGCTAGCCTCAAGCAGCACAGCTTTAACAAGATCTCCTCCGCATAGCATAACTACTACAATACATCATCACAAATCTCAGGACAAGAGGGAGAGAGAGATATAGTACGGACTATCAACCTTGAGCTGGAAAGTTAATCTGTCTATGCTGAGAGATTCGTACCGAAGATTGTATGATAGGGAGGGTAACGACTCAGGCGTCCGTTTCTTGGCTAAGTTTAATAGGAATCTGTTGCTGCCATGCGTACGGGTCACCCTATCTGTGCTTAAGACCATCTTATTTTGGAGATAGGCGTAGACAGGTACTTAGATTTGACATTGCACATAGCTTTGCTCCACGGAACAGCAATTGAGCCTAGTATCTATTCCAGTCGTTAGATATCTAAGAGTACTTTCGCCCCCCGTGTTACCATCCTTACATGAAACCCATGGAATAGAGATAGTGGAGCAAGACTTGCCAGTGTAGCTTGGTGTCATACTTGAGCACTTGAAAATGGGGCCTGCGACGGCTAGGCGTGGAACTTTAAGGAGATAGGTAAGCTCGCAAGGCTTTAGGGCTGGGGTGCAACCGCTGTGGGTAAGCTACGAAAATATTGGCATCCCTTGCAAAACGCCAGTCCTTTCAGCATGGAGTGGACCCGCAATGAGCAATTTTGCTTGATAATTTTCACTTAAAAAACTTATAAATTCAATAATTCTTAATAAGCTTAAGTTGATTTATGAAGTTAGTTCTGTTGTGAAGGAAAAGTCATAGGTTTATAAAGGTTAACTTTAAGCTGTAGGGGTGCCAATTATTTTGTCCCCGCGAGGTAAGGTAGCTCTGGAGTAAATCTCGGGGTATTTAGGAAGGGTTAGGGCTAGGGACGAACTGCTGGACGCTCACATGTCTTGGCATCATTAAGCTCGAAAAGGTAACTAATACTGTCGTTCTGCTTGTTGTACACTATAGCTTCAATCCTTCCACGCTGCTTTTCTAATGACCGATAAGGCATAATAAGTCATTGCCCATAATGAAGCCCGCGAAATCGTTGTCCGTGCGCGGTTGAGCAGCTCACTGAAAGGTGCCAGGTTGCTCTACTGAGGACAAGTGCTTACCATAATATATGATCAGAATGACGAGTAGTGCAGATGGAAACGAGACAAACAGCAGTCCTCGATATGGAGCGGAAACCCAAGCCGCTCAGTACAGCATAAGCTCTTCGAATCGATCCGACGCGACAACGCCCACTCGAACGATGGCACATGAACGCAGTCCAATGACACCAGCGTACCCACTCTGGGACGCCAAAATATCTATAGCGGTCGATCCAGTGGCCCTAATAACTACGGAATGTATCACGGTCACTTCTGCAATGAGGAAGCATGCCCGATGGGCTCATTCATCGGTTTCAGCAATATTGGGAGGGGGCCCTTCTATAGCCAGGGATATTAGTCGTCTTCAAAAGCCCGGTGACAGGACCTCGCCGGCAGGGCAGAGGTCAGGGAGGACGGTTGACGGCGCACTTGGGGATGATGACACCTTGGCCAGTCGATGGGGTCTCAGGGGAAAGAAAGGAAAGAGCATGCAAGACAATCCTTTACTCTCTGCGTTCGCCCGTCTGAGAAATGATCTCAGAGGCTGTACAGGTAGGTAATGCATAGAGGACGGTCCGGAGTGATGGCTAATTCTTCCAAGACATCAGAAGCTTTGATATCCCTGCCTTACTACATCCCTTCCTTCAAGTCATCCGCTCATCTTCGACTTCCGCTTCCATAACCTCTCTCGCTATTGTTGCAATAACGAAATTCTTTGCATACAACCTCATAGGAAGGGACTCACCGCGCTTACCATTGGCCATGCAGATGCTCTCGGCCGCTATCACTCATTGTCGATTCGAAGCTAGTGACTCCGCAGCGGATGAAATCGTCCTACTCGGTATATTGGAGCTCATGGAGAACATGCTGTCTGGGCCAGGAGGCGATTTACTTGGAGATGAGAGCGTCTGCGAGATGATGGAAACTGGCCTCAGCATGTGCTGTCAGAATCGCCTCTCCGAACTATTACGGAGAAAAGCCGAAATGTCAATGATCACCATGTGTCAAATTATCTTTGAGCGCCTAAAGTCTCTTGAGATTGAAGCAGGAGAGGATATTGGGATACTGGAAGCTGATGGTGAAGAGAGTGCCAACGTTGCTATGCACAATCCTGCAGTAAATGGCACCACTGTTGGTTTACAACCTTCCACAGTCAATGATTCGTCTTCGACCGTCATTGAAGAGGCCAATCAAGCCCCGACGGAGACTGTAGAAGCCCAGAAGAGTCTGGAGGCGCCATCTGACAATATTCATGGTCTAGCGTCTGCTAAAGCAGACACCAGTGAGTCAGGGTCAAAGCCGTCCAGCGTTGCTGAAGATTTAGGTACTGCTCAACCCAGTGCAAGTGCTTTGGACCTTACACAACAGGCAGAGCAGAGTTCTGACGAACCAGCCACCATCAAGCCGTACTCTCTACCCTCAATCAGAGAGCTTTTCCGTGTCCTTGTTGATCTTTTATCACCGCAGAACCGTCAGCATAGCGATGCTCTGCGAGTCATGGCGTTGAGGATTATCGATGTGGCCCTTGAGGTTGCCGGACCCTCAATTGCAAAGCACCCTAGCCTGGCAACATTAGCAAAGGATGATCTTTGCCGGTATCTGTTCCAGCTAGTACGTTCGGAAAATATGGGACTTCTCAATGAATCTTTGCGAGTTGCAGGAACGTTGCTTGCTACGTGTAGAGAAGTTCTAAAATTGCAACAAGAACTCTTCCTGTCTTATTTGGTTGCTTGTCTTCATCCGAGAGTCGAGATTGAGGATGAGCTTGGCATAGATCCTGCATTGTACGAGGGCGTTCCTAAAACACCGAAGCTGGTGAAGCCTGCTGCATCTCAAGCGAGTAGTGGCCGATCAACTCCTGTTCCTATCAAAGAACGTCAAAAACTCGGGATGGAGGGAGGCGCAAGAAAGCCCGACTCTAGGGAGGCCATGGTGGAAAGTATAGGTGCATTATCTCGAATTCCTAGCTACCTCGTGGAGCTTTACGTCAACTATGACTGCGAAATAGATCGCAGTGACTTATGCGAAGACCTTATAGGCCTGCTTTCACGGAATGCATTCCCGGACTCAGCGAGATGGAGTACGACGAACGTGCCACCGTTATGTCTTGACTCTCTCCTCGGATATGTTCAATTCGTCGCGGATCGCCTAGAGGACAAATCGGTATACCAAGGGTACCCCGACCTTGGGAAATTACGAGAGCAGCGAGCGCGCAAGAAGATCATCATCCGGGGGGCTACCAAATTCAATGAGAACCCGAAGGCGGGCATTGCTTTCCTTGCTTCGCATGGCATCATTGACAATCCCGACAGCCCTCAATCTATCGTTAAATTCTTCCGAGGCACGACAAGAATCTCGAAGAGTGTACTTGGTGAGTATCTATCGAAGAAAGCTCACGAGGAACTCCTGGTTGCGTTCATTAACCTGTTTGACTTTGCTGGTAAAAGAATAGACGAAGCGTTAAGGGAATTGCTTATTACGTTTCGTCTGCCTGGGGAATCTGCGCTCATTGAGCGAATTGTCGTTGTCTTCTCTGAGAAGTACTGCGGCAACGCCCCACCTGATGGCATTGCCGACAAAGATACTGCGTTCATACTTACATATGCTATTATCATGCTGAATACGGACCAGCACAATCCCAACCTCAAGAAAGATAAACGAATGACCTACAACGACTTTGCTAGAAATCTGAGAGGAGTCAATGGTGGTAAAGACTTTGATCCCGAATATCTGCAAGGCATCTATGACTCTATCAAGAGCAATGAAATCATCCTACCAGACGAGCATGACAATAATCGAGCCTTCGACTACGCTTGGGAGGAATTGTTGATCAAGGCTCGCACTTCTTCTTCATTGACTATGTGTGATACGAATGCTTTTGACGCCGATATGTTCAGCGCTACATGGAAGCCTATAATTGCAACTCTCTCATACGTCTTCATGTCTGCCTCGGACGACGCTGTTTTCTCCAGGGTCGTTCTTGGATTTGATCAATGCGCCCTGATCTCAGCCAAGTACAACATCACGGATGCTCTTGATCATATAATCTTTTGTCTTAGCTCGATGTCGACCTTGGCTTCGGATGCACCCACAAACACAGCGCTGAACACAGAGGTCCAGGCTGAGAAGAAGAGCGTAATGGTCAGCGAGCTAGCTGTTAAATTTGGACGAGATTACAAGGCCCAATTAGCTTGCGCTGTGCTATTCCGGTTGATACCTAGGAAGGAGACTAAGATTCGAAATGGGTGGAATCATGTAAGTAGAATATTTTGGAATACTATCCCTGCTAATCAGTTAATAGATTATCCGCATCTGGCTGAACTTATTCACCAATTCTCTTCTGAGACCTTCGTTTTCCAGATCCGAAGATCTACTGGACATTCCACCAATACCGCTTCAAACACCATCACAAGTTATTGACAGAGAACAGCGCAGCAGTGAAGGCGGAATCATTTCAACCTTTAGTTCTTTCCTCTCAAGCTATGCAGCAGATGATCCACCGGAGCCGTCAGAAGAGGAGTTAGAGAGCACTTTATGCACTGTAGACTGCATCGATTCTTGCCCCATGAACAAGATCTTCTCGAAAGTCTTGTGAGTAGGATCTATAATGGCGACTAGAACACGTGCTGATCAATGTGAAGAGCTATGCCTCCTGAGAGTCGTCAAAGCCTTGTCCAGGCTCTTCTCAACAAGTTGCCGGAACCAGCGTCACCTGTTGTAATATCTGTCAGGCCTGAGAGACCCGTGCCCAGTCCGATTAGAACCAATGGACACCGTACGAATCCATCAGCGCCTTCATATGATCCTTCACTGGTATTTGTCCTTGAGCTGGCGACAATTTTTGCAACACGAGACCAAAGATCAGTCGCATTGATGGGGCAAGCTGTTGCAGATGCACTTCAGACGATTATAAGAGATGCGGCAAATGTCCATCCTCTGGTGTTATCACGAGCAATCTTTTATCTCCTGTACCTCTTAAACGTCAGCCAGGTGAGCGTAACTCACCCGCTCGATGTACGCACAACTAAAGGTTACATAGGATCATTCCTTTGTCCGAGCACCTGTCATACTCCACGCCATCGCAGGTTATGACCAATCGACTTTGGAAAAGGCTGCAATGCCGATTTTAAAAGGACTGACACTATGTATACGAGATTCAACACCTCTAAGAAATGAGATCACGAGCACACCAGACTTCTGGTCAATAATACGGAGTCTGCACGTGATACCCGAGGCTGCTGGCAGGGCCTTCGATCTTGTGGCGAAAGTGGTATCCGGACCACCGCCAGCAGTAACTGCAGATAACTATAAGGAAACCGTATCATTGTTGAATCGTTTTGCTGCTGCAGGTAGCGTTGGAGCAGTGATTGAGCAGAAGCGCGACAATCATGCCAGAAGGAAAGAGAAGCCCTCAAAACCACCACCTAAGCCACGGTATGTGATGATGCCCTTAGGATGCATGGTTATCAGGCTGATCAGCAATAGTGAAAACGACGTAGTCGAACGAGGATATAGGGCCGTCGTTATGATATACAAGCTGACCAACCGAGTGCCGGCTCTCATCGAACAGTCACACTTGGAAAGAAACGAAGGTTCATTTCCCAGCATCTTTCTCTACTCTCTACCGTTCTGATTCCTGTACAGCATGGCTAGCATACTGGTCCCCCATCTTCGAGGCCCTCCGCTCCCAATGCCTCAACCCCTGCCGCGAAATCCGTCACCAAGCCTTCGCCTGCTTGCAAAATTCCCTCCTCTCCCCCGAACTCGCATCGGCAGACCACCAGGAATGGACCGCCATCTTCGGCGAAGTCCTCTTCCCTCTCATCTCCCGCCTGCTGAGACCAGAAATCTACCAGACCGACCCCATCGGCATGAGTGATACGCGCGTCCAAGCTGCCAATCTCCTCTGCAAAATCTTCTTGCATTATCTCGTCCTCTTATCGGAGTGGGAGGGTATGCTGGATCTGTGGCTTAGAATTCTAGATATCATGGATCGATTAATGAATAGCGGACAAGGCGATCATCTTGAGGAAGCCGTGCCAGAGAGTTTGAAGAATATCTTGCTTGTTATGGCGGATGGCGGGTTTATCAAGCCGCCTGTGGATGGTCAGCCGCGAACGGAATTGTGGGATGAGACTTGTAAGCGCGTGGATAGGTTTTTGCCGAATCTTATTGGTGAGATCTTTCCGGAAGTTGGGAAGGTGCCGGAGAAAGAGAAAGACGTCGCAAAGGAGAGAGAGGCAGGTGCGGAGCAAGATATGGGGAAGAAACCGGTTGAGCAGCCTCCCGTTAATGAGCCGCAGCCGCAAGATGTTGATTAAGCTGAAATCTGAACCAATAGTTGGCGTGAGCTTCTTTTGCCTCATTTGAGCGTTTGTAAAGACTTAGAGAGCGGAGACTGGAGTAAGAAACTTTTTGAGCTTTCTTGCGAAAGAGCCAGCTGCATTGCGGTTTTATTTTATAGAGTGAATATCACTACATATCATGAATGTGGCTCTAAGTATGGGTCTTTCCCAGCCCCCTCTATATCACGTTGAATGTTTCTTTGAGTTCAGCACCAATGATCCGCTTCTTACAAGCATTATAGGATTTGTTCCCTTGCTGATAGATTTCACCTTCACAGATAACCAACGCTTCCCTCGGTGAGCCTGTTTAGCTGCCTGTGACTTCAGTGATCGGCTCCTAGCGTGGCTTGACGCCATGGTCTGTAGTCTCCAGGGGGCATATCGGGGTCGATGAAAACTAATCCCAGACTATGTCTCTTGCTGAGGGGATAGGATAGTCCGGTATGTTCTAGTCTTGGAGAATTTTCGTCCACTAGAACAGTGAGAGCTTTCTGCATCAAGGCAGACGGTATGTTTTACGATAATATTCAGCCGTAGTAACAATCCCGTCTCACTCGTCATCCAAATCCACATCCAACGCGTCCGGGTTCGCAGCCACAACCGCCTTCTCAGGCTGCGGTATATTGCCCGCCTGTGGTCCACTGGTCGCGGCAACAAATCCGATAGGCGCTCTCGCTTGCCGCTCCAACGCTGCCATAGCGTCTGCTTTCTCGTCCGCTCCGTTTGCAACGTCTTCGTCCTCCGCATCTTCAGGCTTTTGCTGGCTTCTCGCGAGCGCTTGTGAAGCAATGAAGTTGACATCCGTGTTATACTGAGCTTGTACGCTACGCTTGATGCGAAGCATCTCCTTAAAGGTGTCTTCATTCCCGTGCTGGACTTCGAATTGCTCCCATTTCTGCCAGAAGGTGGGTGTCGTTCTTGGATCGCAGAATTGGGATGCGTGGCCGTAGATTGCTCTCGCTCTGTCGATTTCGCCGAGTCGTCGTTCCATTTCTGCGAATTTGAGACACATGTCTCTAGCTTCTCTATCGGGGAGTGCGGAGATCGCCCTTTCGTAGATTGGACGGGTGGAGGTGAGACCGAAGTTCGAGGCGGATTTGGTGATGTAGAAGTTGAACATTTCGAATTTGTCTTCGTCGGAGACTGCGCGAGTTGCTCGTTCGTAGATTCGCATAGCATGTCGGGCGAGGCCACGCTCTTCTTCCAGGTTACCATACATGAGGTACAGCGTTTTAGCGAACTTGGGTGGGCAGCCTTCTACTGCTTGCTCGAAGAGATCCCGTAATCTCTCAATGCCAATCTTGCGGTCAACAGCTTTTGTCAGGTATAAATTCCAAATTTCAAAGGCAACTGGGTAGTTGAACAGGTCCAACCCTCTTTCGTAGATTTTGAAAGACTCTTCGTAGTATTTGTTCTCTTCCAGTAGATTTGCGTAGTTGACCACCGTCTGCGGTGTGGCTATTCGCAGCTCGAAGATCCGGTCATAAACCTTCTTCGTCTCTTCAAGGGTACTCACGCTCTCCACCAGGTCGACGTAGAAGCTCCACAATTTCCAGCTCTTGTGCACTCGTTGCTGCGGTGAAAGTGTTTCATCGAAATAATCCACTGTGCTCCTTTTCGGTGCCTGAGTTGCCTTAGCCATAATGTCTACTGCCCGATCAAAGTTCTCATTCCTGAGCTCCATCTCCGCCCAGCCACACCAAGTCTCGGCAAGTTCTGCTACCGACTTGAAAGGCACCTTGACGGCTTTCTCCATAATGATGCGAGCACTTCGCAGGTCACCGCCCTCCTCATAAAACTTCGCATAATTAAGCCATAAGTCATGGAACCTGCCAACAGCTTTCCTGGGCTGTACTGCGGCAATAGCATCTGTGTACGTTTGGACCACCTCCTTCTTGTTATCACCCCACAGCCCAACCCTCTTCTCCCATTCGTTCACATTATTTGGATTCTGCCGCAGAAGCACATCATTTACCAAGAACGGTCGTCGGTCCATAAGCTGCTCGAAGCGCATCATTCGGATGTCCAGATCGAAATCTGCATCCTCATTAATCTTCCCTTTCTCAGATCTTGCTGCGGCTGCATCCATGAGGGTGCTAATGATTGATTCCTCGAATTCCACATAGGAGTCAAATATGATTGTGAAGTCTCGTACGGTCATGACAGTCGTGATTCCTTCCTCAAAAACATCCCGAGCTATTTCAAAATTGCCTTTCGTGATCCAATATGTCGCAAGGCCCGCCCAGAGTTTTCCTCGTTGGTCTGAGAACCTTTCAATGCCACTACGAACAATCTGCTCCACATCTATTCCAACGGTGTCTCCTGTATCAATTTCTTTTGCCCTCGTAACCAATAGATCCACCATTTCACTCCATAGCTGAAAGCTGCTCTTTGTGTACTTGCTCCGAAACTTGGGATTATTCAAAATATCCATGTACCTCTTTACAGCTTCCGTGTATTGACCCATCTCAACCAATAGCTCAATGAAATCCTCGCTATCCTCGGGGTGAATCTGCATGTACCGCCTCCAGATCTTTATCGCAGTATCTCCGGATACAGAGTTGGCAAAAGGTCGAAAAAGCGCCCAGATGCGATTATGCTGAGTGATTGGCAATGCGCGCAGAGCTCTGTCGAAAGTTCGGCGCGTGGCAGTGATCAGGGGCTGCTTCATTAGGAATGATAGGTACATCTCCCAAATTTTTGGCATTTTGTTCAGTAGGATGAGGGCTCGCTCGAACAACGCGTTGACCTTAGCAAACTCCGCCGAGTGGATCGCCGCATTCTTATTCCGAAGGTGCTTAATCCTAAGCTCCAAATACATCTTCCAAAGCTTGTATGACCGCGGTAACTGCATGCAAGCTCTCTCAAGCACAAAAGCCTGTTCGAGAAGAGAGCCATGCTGGTGTTTGTAGTCAATATAGATCAGCCAGGGCTTGATAGATCCAGGATCACGAAAAACGTCTTGCTCATATATAACATCGTCTGAGGACTTCATTATTCGTTAGCAGCCAAACATTGTTGGGGAGTTGGACATTGCCTTACAATGAGATAGAGAGAGGAATCTGTATTTTGGACGGTGGCCTTGGCGATTGTTTCATTTTGCGCTGCCATGGCTGGTAAGAGCACACCAGGCATGTCTAATTTACACGGTCAGCACAGCATGTGAAGCTGGTGGCAGATCTTCGTCAGAAAACGGATAGCTTTGAGAAATCAGGCGTGTTCGAAGCGTCGATAATATGGCTAGCGCTAACGGCATTTATCTTGCCGACCACCGATCCTTATGCCGAGCATGCATGTGCTCCTTCAAGCTCCTTGCGTTTATATGCACTAATTGATGGAACGCTTCCAACCCGCTTCAGCCCATTGATCTTTGAGACGCCCGTCGAGCTAATTACACGTGGCGTTGGATATACTTGTGCCGTAAACGTTAAACATTGTTATCGATCCTTTGCACAAGTACCTCGAGATAGAGAGGTCACATCGAACAGTGACTATCGTTCAGGATGTCTGGTGGAGCTGTATGCGACATGATCCTAAATTACTTAAGATGATAGCAAACTGAATTTGTGGATCTATCTAGGATAGAGAGGCTGTGTTCCCTACGCGACAGTCATTGGGTCTCATGAAGAGCAAACTCAAGGGTGCGGAGACTGGGCACAGCTTACTCAAAAGGAAAAGCGAGGCTTTAACAAAGTATTACCCCAGGTCCATCTTGAAGCCTGTTACTAACGCTTCGCTAGGCGCTTTCGAGGTAGGAGAGAATATCATCGCTCTATATAGCATCATTGACCCGGAAATAGAGATAACGAGACGTATTGACGAAGCGAAGCGGAAGATGGGCCGCGTGATGCAGATTGCTGCCTTCTCATTGGCAGAGGTGACATACGCAGTAGGGGGAGACATAGGATATCAGATACAGGAGTCCGCGAAGCAAGCCAGATTTCGAGTCCGAACGAAGCAAGAGAACGTCTCGGGCGTGTTCCTACCTCAATTCGAGAGTTACACTACGGAAGGGAACAATGATTTTGGTCTTACAGGGTTGGGAAAAGGTGGCCAGCAGGTACAACGTTGCAGAGAGACCTATGCGAGAGCTGTTGAAACGCTAGTAGAGCTTGCTAGTCTACAGGTAGGTTATAATCGAGGTATGTCCCTCAGTGAAAATTTCTACTAACAGTCCTACAGACAGCATTCGTTATCCTCGACGAAGTGATTAAGGTCGTAAATCGAAGAGTGAATGCAATCGAGCATGTTATCATACCACGTACGGAGAACACCATTAAATACATCAACTCGGAACTAGACGAGCTCGATAGAGAAGAATTCTATCGGTTAAAGAAGGTCAAAAACAATAAGTTGCGGGATACCGAAGCTAAGGATAAGGAAATGGCTTCCAAAAAGAGAGATAGCGATAAGGAAAACATGGCAAACGATCCGGGAGCTACTGACATTCTTGGGGAGCAAGAGGATCAGGATGTCATATTTTAGGCTGTGCAAGGGCCCGTCTTTGTTACTGGTTTTCCCTAGTACTGGTATAGAACCTCGAGGCACTGTAGTGATTAGGGGTTTATTTGTCACGTACCCTGGGCTACAGCCTGGTGTATCAATCGCGTGCATGAGCAAGTACATTTAGCAAGCAACCGGACTCCACAATAGGACAGAGACTGATTGAACGTGGTATCATTGACGTTGATAAACAACCTTAACAACCTTACCCTCGTCACCCAACGTCATTCCAGCCGTACTCTCCTTAGCACTGATAGCTCCAGCCTCAGCTTCGTACTCCACGAAAGCTATTCCTCGCCTGCCAGGCACCAACCGCACTTCCCTGAACCCTTCAAACCTGCCAAATATAGCCGTAAGTCCCTCGATACCATAGTCGTCCGGTAGATTCTGTACGAATAGGATCTTGTTCGGTGGAAGGTACTCTTCGGGTATGACAGCTCCTGCTGCTGGATTTGATGATTTAAGGCCGGCGCCACGGGCAGCTTTGACTGGGCGTGACGCGCCAGGTTCTGGTGCTGCTCCTCCTGCAGGTCGTTTGAGTTTCTTTTGTGCTTCTGCGGCTTCTGCAGCTTGCTTTCTTTCTGTGACCCAGTGGGTCAGTCGTTACCTAGAACCCAAGGTAGAGGATAGGCGGCCATACCCTTCTCAGCTAACCTCCTACGCTTATGTGCCTCGAACTCGTCCGGGTTTCCTTCTCTTTGTACAATAGCATCACTTTTCGTCTTTGCGTAATCTAGTTGCATAGGCTTATCGAAGAGCTCAAACCCTTGGACTTCTTTTATCGCGCGCTCGGCGGCTTCCACTCCGTCAAATACGACGAATGCTTGGCCTTTGGCCTTAAGATTTGATTTTGCAACGAGATCAATGACATTGCCATACTCGGAGAAGATTTCGGTAAGAGCCTCTCTGAGCTGATCGGGTTTTATTCGCTCTTCCAAGTTCTTGACCTGGCCGAGCTGTCAGCTTTGGGGTATATACAAGACATTGTAAGGCCGTACTGACATAGACTCTGGAAGTTCGTTAGCAATATCTATTGATGGGAAGAAACACAAAACCCACGTGGGATTTGGTGGATTTGTGGTACCATTATGGCCCACTACTGCAGCCATATTTCTTGAGCCAATTGATCTTCAATGTCTTCCAGCTTTGGAAGTCTTCGATGTTCTTGGACAAGGCTCGGCTCTAGCGCGTCACTTCTTAAGAACGGCAACCGCTCCCTAGCGCTTCGGCAATATAAGGTAGTCTTGACTTTACTTGATAACGATGAACATTGAGTTATTGCTTTCAACTCCGATGACAACTGGATGCTCCCTTTCAAAAGTTCCCCTCTTCACAGGGGCTCATCTTATATCTTCAAACCTAGCTATAAGTATTTAGGCTCTCTGAATATAGCTATGTTTAAAATGATTACTCTTACAGATCAGGAGGCCAAATTGCGTCGACTCCTGCTTGATGTCTCTGAGTACATTGGGACTTTGGACGGCCACGCAAAGCCGGAGCTTAGAATTACTGGAGGCTGGGTTCGGGACAAGCTCTTAGGTTCACAAAGCATGGACGTCGATGTTGGTATCGATACAATGACCGGTCTTGAATTTGGTAATTTGATGAAACAGTATTTGGATCGACCAGAATCCAAAGCCAAATACGACCAGAGTATACTCGGTCGCTTGGCTAAGATTGAAGCAAATCCAGAGAAGTCTAAACATCTGGAGACTGTGACTACAAGAATACTGGGTCTCGATATAGATTTGGTTAATCTTCGTAAAGAAACTTATACTAAGGACAGTCGTACTCCTACCATGGAATTTGGAACCCCAGAAGAGGATGCTCTCCGTAGAGATGCCACTATCAATGCTCTCTTCTACAATATATCTTCCGGGGAAGTAGAGGATTTCACTGGAAGGGGCCTCCAAGACATGGAACGAAAAGTTATCAAAACGCCGCTAGCACCGGTGCAGACTTTCAAAGATGATCCACTAAGAGTATTGAGATGCATACGTTTCGCAAGTCGCCTTGGCTACCAAATTGCTGAGGAGGATGAGCAAGCTATGATCGACAGCGACATCAAAAGCGAACTAAGAAGGAAAATCAGTCGTGAAAGGGTGGGCGTGGAGATTACGAAGATGCTGAAAGGTGGGTTGTAATTTGTTTGCAATTGCTGCTCAACTGACATATTGCAGGGCCAAACCCTCATACGGCACTCTGCTTAATTGACCGGCTGGGCTTGTATAACGACGTCTTCACGAATCCGACCGACCCGGAATGGATATCTGTCTACACTACTCAGTGGAAGCGAGCATATGATCAACTCTTAGAAATCACCAAAGCTTCGTTGGCGGAAGTGAAAAGCTCTGCATCTATGGGAAAGATCGCTTCAGTCCTATTACGAGATACGGATGACACTTTCTTGGCTTGGATGCTGGCATGCTTTGTTCCCTTCGCAGAAATAGTGGCAAGGGCCCCCGAGAGGTCAAAGTCAAAAAGGCTACCGCATCCAGCAAGCTTGGCGGCTCGAGAAGGCATCAAAGCTGATAATAAAATCTGTACAATTGTCGATAATGCGATGTCTCAACGTGAAGAGATTGTCAGGATCAAAGACGAGGTGAACTATGATAGTCAACTTTTAATCGTACCTTCTAAGAGAAAACAGGCTTCGTCCAGCCGGGAGAGCCAAGGACAGGCTATTCGTTGTTGGGGAACTTATTGGCGAAGCATTGTGATGTATGCTCTACTAACGGAAGTGACAAAGACAGGGTCACTGACAGGTATGCACATGCTAGCGCCATTACTTGATCCAGGCTCACTGTGATAGAAAAACAACCCGTCCTAGATGGTTATGCTCGTTGGTTGTCGAATCTCCAGGCCCTAGACCTGCTTCAAGTTGATCGGTTGAAGCCAATCGTGAATGGTAATCAGCTATCAGAAGCTCTCGGCACAAAGAGTGGCCCATGGATGAAGAAAGCTTTGGACATTGCAATGGAATGGCAGCTCCGTAATCCAGAGGAGACTGATCCTGCGGGTGGTATTGCAGAAGTTGTAGAGAGGAAAGGGGAGCTTGGCATAGCTTAAGTGGCGTGTACTTTGGAAACAATAAGCGAAGCCTTGCCATGGCTGCCAACAAAGCGCACTGTGGGTCACATTTGAGGAACTCAACAAATCCAACCCAGTATGGAAGACGCTATATTGAGAATAAATCGGCCAGGCGCATTGTTGAGGCCTGTGTTGTGCTGGAGTTAATGCAAGTATCATGGCTCTTTTGCAGCGGTTCTTCCTCTGCTAACTCTGTCCCAGAACTCAAGTGGCTACTGTAGCTTTTCAAAGTAAGGTGCAGGTCACTTCGTAGTGCACCACGGTCGAAATTTGACTCACAAGTTGTGGCATTTAGAGTGGTACAATGCTCTTTTTTCACATGCTCAATCGGGTGTGGCTGCCCAACAAAACGCCAAATCTCTCTTCTATTGCCAAAATTTCATTTTTTTTGAGCTTAATGCGGCCAATGGTCATGGCGGAGTCCTGGTCGACAGACCATATATTATCCCCCCTCCACGGTGCGTTCTTCAACCTTTCGAGACATATTTCCCATCGCAAGCAACAACTCTCCCCAAGAATGTATTGCCCTAAGCAACTCACCCTCGCTAGCCTCAGCCTCATCGCCATCCTCATCCCCACCATCGCTGCCGTCCAGATCACCAAAGAAGATGCCGACGCCGGCAAAATCACTGGCTTCACCCACCAAAACGCCAGCTCCCACGATGGCGACTTTCTCGCCAGCACCTTCTGCTACTGCGGCTACGGCATGGACCTCAACGACACCAAATACGACGAAGCCCACTACTTCCAATTCGACTACTACAACGCCCACCTGAACACCACCTTCGTCGCTCAGCACTTCTGCTCCAAGGCCGTCGACGACAAACACACATGCTTTAAGCCGCGCCTTGAAGACGGCAGCTTGGATAATGACATGGAATTCGATTGGAGCGGTGGTGTGTGCAAGTCCTGGCCGCGCGCACATTTCGCCCATGGCTATGAGAAACTCGTCGACGAATTCTGCTATTGGCCGCACTATGCGAATAGGGGAAATCAAATGGACGACTATATTATGTTCAATGGCCAGAAGAGAGATGTGAGCTCAACTGGCAACCAAGGGTATCGGCAAATGGACGATTCGTTCACGAGGGGGAAATGTGATAACTTGTGCTATGAGTATCATGACATGCCGGTTATGGAGGGGAACGCGCTGGCTCCTTCAAGAATCATCATCAATGACCACGTTGACGATATGTGTGATCACTGCAAATGAGGGTACCTGGTTTGGTGGTTGATCACTTGGGCTTTTTGTTTTGGGGTTTTTCTCATGTTTTCTCCTTTTGCAGGCTTCTACTGGTTGGAAGGGGAAGCTGGGGGAGAAGTCCACACGGCACGACAAAGATCTTGTCTCGCCTTTCACCCTTCTCCATAGCGGCAGAATCACCTCCGCACGCAGGCTCGCAATCGCCTTCGCGGACGAATGTCAGAGGATGGATGGATGTTTGGGCGCTACAGTGTCTACGTACATATATCCTATCGTTCTTAGGTTAATACCACTCCCGTCCCTCACCTATGCCTACTACATGAATCTATCCACCTCATACTCAACCCAAACCATCCCTCTCATCGCACAAATGAGTACTCAATTGCAGAACCCGCAAAAAGTTTGAAATTTTCGTGCGCCGAGCCTCGCTACCGGCCCTTCGATATTCTTATTCCCATAAGGCTGTAAACTCTAATTCCACGCAGAAGTCGTATGCGCACTATTCCCTGTCCCATTCTGACTGTCTGTTGCATGTAAAGAGGAGAGAAGGGCTGATGCTTTAGGTGAAGACTTCTTGGTTGGGTATTTTTCTTAGAGCGAAGGTATAGAGGTAGGGAGCTTGGGTACGATATTCATGAATGGTGTGATTTCTTGTAGGATGAGTACCTTAGCACGGGTTGTTAGGTGCGGGATTCTTCTAGGTATGAGGTTCCAGTGGAAAATGGTGCAGAGAGGTGTTCAAAGACTGTGGGGACAATTACGTACGCTATCCGTGCTTTTCCAAAAGCTCCAAGAACTGGCGCTAATATGTTCGGAGCTCTCATTATATTTCCCTTTTCAATGATCTAATATGTACAATTGCAAGCTAGGGATACATTCCCTTTTCAACATCCTCACAATTTCGACTGACCAGGATCCGAAATCTTAATGGTCAATTTCCCAAAATGTTTCTGATCCCACATATACTGATACGCCTCTTTAACCTCTTCGAGCCCGAAAACTTTCTCATCAACAACTGGCTTGATATTATTCGCATCAATCGCCTCGTTCATGTCCTCAAATTGCTGTCGAGATCCCACCATTACTCCGCGGACAGTGCAGATGTTGGTCAACGCCTCCAAGAAGCTTGGTTGCTCTTTCGAGAAGCCACCTAGGAAGCCGATGACGGAGATGACCCCTTCGGCACGGACAGCCTTAAGTGATTGAGCCATTGTTTTGGGGCCGCCTACTTCGAGGATGTGTGCGCAGCCGACGCCATTGGGGGTTAGCTTTTTGGCTGTTTCACCCCAGGAGGCGTCCGTTTTGTAGTTTATGACGTGGTCCGCGCCTAAGTCTTTCAGAACTTTGGCTTTGGCGTCTGAGGAGGTCGTGGAGATAACACGGGCGCCGGCGGCTTTGGCAAACTGCAGTGCCCATTTTGTTAGTATGCTGAAGTTGAGGAGTAATGATTAGACAAGATGCAGGTATAGGAGATTACGTACCTGCAAAGCAAACATGCTAACACCTCCGGTCCCCTGCGTCAAGACTGTATCGCCAGGCTTCAAGCACTTCCCTGCAATCCCGTACAATGCATTCCACGCGGTTACGGCGGCACATGGAAGCGTACTACCCTGCTTAAAATCCAAGGTTGTAGGCATCTTAACCAAGCCTGACTCTTCAAACGCACCATACTGCCTAAGAGTACCGTCGATACCACCACCCAATCCGCTGCCCATGTCGGCGCGTTGTATGGGACCGGCGATGTGGGTTTGATTGAAGAGGGTTAGAACTCGGTCCCCGTTTTGGAAGCGAGATACGCGGGGACCAGTTGCGACAACTGTGCCGGCGCCATCGGAGGCGGGGATTACGGGAAGGTCAATTGGGAAACCATATTTGCCCTATAGGAGATGGATGAGCCAGCGCAGGAGGGGAGGCATATGGGTGAGGCTTGAATGATACCTTAGGGATAATTATGTCCCGGTAATTAAGAGAGGCATAGTGGAAGTTGACAAGGACGTCGTGGTCCCCCAATTGAGGTATCTCAGCCTTTTCATTGAAGCTAAGGCTATCGAAGCCATTCTTCCCAGTGACGGTCCACTGTTTGGTTGTAGATGGTACCATGATCGTTATAGTACAAAAAGCTTAGATGAAATCAATTGACGGTCGTAAAAGGTCTGCAGTGTGCGGTATGGTCGAGTGCTATTGACGAGCTGATTCCGAGTTTGATGTCGGCGTGGTAGGGACTCAGGGAGTGAATGGGTATAAGGAGGCGCTTGCTAAGCGCTTCTTCAGGGCTATGGGTCATGACGTGGTTGCTGTATTAGAAATAGGAAACCTATAAAATATGAGATACCTTTGCCGGGATGATGGAAATAGGATAGAATGCACAACGCGAGAACGGACATGACGTGTGGTGGGGATTTTTAGCGCCGGCAGAAAAGAGAACATCTCCGATTACCGAGGCTCCTCAGCCCTGATGGGCTGATGGGGGATGCAAGAGGTCACAGAGAAAGTAAGGTAAGCATCGAAATCCCTTGTTGTTGTCAAGCCCCAGGCGAGAAAGGGTAGGACAAATGAATGGAATGTATTCTATCTAATCAAACAATAAGAGCTGGCAGTCTATGCCAGTCTAATCCTGAATCGAATCCTGAGTCGTTCCCCTCTTATCATAATGTATGCTTGTCCTTCCTTCGCTGTTGTACAATCACTGTAATGCTTATTGTAACTGAAATGATTTCTTGTCCGAGGCTGAACCTATGCAGCCCATGTAATCTTTGGAGGCACCAAGATAGTCGTTGACGATAAGACGTCTCCAACATCTTGTGCCTCCGCATCGTATCGGAATGTTGCGGTGCTGATTGTTCTCTTGCCTGGCAAGCTTGCACGTGTGATATCTCCGGAGATAGGGGAGTGTTGGCTCAATCTACCATTGCTGGCTGCATTTTTCTCCCTCATGAATGATGCACTATTTAGCCGTTAGATGTGGACGAGATGTTTGACGACGTTATGCCTGAAAACTACGACACGTTCAAGATACTTACTCTTTATCAGAGAGCTCCACCATGCATGCAAAAGGCTCATCAATCTTGACAAAATTCGAAGGCTTGCTCTAAGCAACAGATCAGCATCAGTGACATCGCCAATCGCCTGGAATAAGGATTGCACATACGATTACAAGACGAGGTGGTGAGCCAGAGCTATCCCGGCAGGGATTGAAGCAGTCCATCAAGGATTCCTTCATCCGTTCAACGCATCGCATAACTCCCTTTCGAGACGGCATCTTTTATGAGCCGAAGTAGGCGGGATGGAGAAACCAGAAGGTAATGAAGGTATCAGTAAGGAAAGGGCGACTGGTAACGCTAGAAAAGTCTGTATAGACTATGCAACACGCTCAAAAGCAACAATATAACGAAGTAACGAGATTTTGGCTGGAAGGACGACTGTTTCCAGTCGTAGATATGTACTTATTGGCATGAAATGGGTTAAGAGGAGTATATGGAGCTCAAAATTGAGAGGGGCAACGGCAGAAATGGAGGCGAATGCACTGCGAAGGCCGAAATTGGTTAACATAAGCAGGATTGTATGTTGCTGTGACGATCTCCACGAGGTTTTGAGGGTCCGGCCTATCAGCGCTAGAAGATCTAAGACAGCTCGTCTCCATATGAGAGCTATGGAATGTTGGTGGAAGCGAGGTACACAAGTCACGCCTCCGAGCCAGAATTCGCAGGTGGCCTTTGTATGTCTCGGGAATCCGAAGTGTACTCGGCCCTTGGGTTGGCAGATTCATCATGTGAGATCGATGCCCCTGGACAACCCTTACATCCTGGTGAGCATTCCATCACAGCCCAATAATGCCTATTCATCCGGTGATAGCTCCGTGCAACAAGGAGTGCTGCTGACAGGAACCGAGATTGAGCTGCATTCCCCGGCAAAGTCTATCCTCGTGGCCGGCTATGTTCTACGATGCTCTGATGCTATTTCGGATAGTCTTTGATATGGAAGCTTTTCAGCTTTACAAATTGCTCGAACCCAAATTTACTTAGGGTGACACCCTTTCCAGAATTTTTCCAGCCCGTCCAAGCAAGATCCTGAGACGTATAAGCATAGATCTTAGAGATTAATTAGGTACAGCAACTTACTGGACTAGGAAAGTCGCATCTATTGACGAAGACCGTTCCTGCTTCAACCTGCTCTGCCAATTCTTCAGCTTTGGCAATATCTTTCGTCCAGATGCTAGCAGTCAGTCCAAATTCGCTGTCATTCATCAATCGTACTGCCTCTTCATCGTTGCCAACTCTCATAACAGGTATGACTGGGCCAAATGTCTCGTCATTCATCACGTCCATATCGTGGGTTACGTTAGTCAAAAGTGTAGGCTTCACATAGTTGCCGCCCAAGGGTGGATTTGCGAAACTTCGATTTTCCGGTGTTGAGTCTATCGCCCCCTTCTCTATTGCGTCCTTGATATGATAGTTGATAGTTTGCACGGACCTCATGGAGACCACCGGGCCAACATTGATGCTACTGTCAAAAGGATCTCCAAGTTTATAGCCCTTCAGCACATCTTGGACTGCAGAGATAAATTCATCATGTATGTTCTCTGCCACATACACACGTTCAATGCTGCAACAGCTTTGGCCAGAGTTGAAGACAGCCCCATCCACTATCTCTTCTGCTACCCATCTTATGTCAACATCCTCTCGAATGTAGGCCGGGTCCTTGCCTCCAAGCTCGAGTCCAACGGGGACCACACGGTCTGCTGCCGCGCGTTGAATTTGTAGCCCTCCTGCCACTGAGCCCGTAAAGCATATCAATTTGATCTGTGGAGATCGTGCAATGCTCTCCAGTCTAGCCATAGAACCGCAGTGGAAATATTGAATAACTTTGTCAGGCAACCCAGCCTGAGAAAAGATGTCATGTACATGTTCAACAATCGTAGGGGTTTGAGGTGAAGGCTTCAGAATGACAGAGTTGCCGGCGAGTAGAGCTGGGACCAATGAATTGACTAGGATGAGGTATGGATACTGGATAGGAATTGTCAGTAATAGCTGTGTTTGAGCATGGACTGCAGTGACCCACGTTCCAAGCGAACAATATTAAGATTGGCCCAATAGGCGCTTTTCTGATGTACCTCTTGAAACCCTGTTCTGGCTCACCCTCTGTGTCTTTGAGGGCATCTTTACTGATCTTCAGCAGATACTCGCCCCTGGCAACGGCTGTGGTAATTTCCTTTGCTGTGTATGCAATTGGCCGTCCCATCTGTTCAGTGAGCTCCTTCGCCAGAACATCTTGCTTGTCACTGATGAGCTTCAGCGCTCTCTTAACGATGGCTTGCCGTTCTTCGAAGGGTAAAAGCCGGAACTCGTTGAAGGCTTGAGTTGAGATTGCTGGGAAAAGGGCAATTTCCGAGTCTGAGAGACCATCTCTTGTCAATATGGGTTCATTTGTTGAGGGTGATATGGTTGTTAGGACTTCCGTAGGCATCCTGGAAGCAGCTTCTTATAAAGAAGCTTTTCTGCGGTCCTGCTCTTCAGCAGAGATTTGTGATCAATCCACACCTTGCATACGTAAAATAGCTAATGAAGATGAGCTGTATCAATCGAAGAGCTCGCGCCACAAGTGCCTGACGCCATCAGCTAGTGGTTTAGCCTTATGCATGTCATGGATCCCGCCCACTACGTAGCAACCTTCTCTTCTTCCCTTTCTACCAGGTGTTAGAATTCACATTCATTGCAACAGACCTTCATTTATAGCTTCTATATATACTGGAGACATGGCCCATAGTAGTGGCGAGGTGCCGAAAGCCCTCAGGTTCATTCCGCTTGGTATTCAGACCTAGTAGCCTTGCGACCTCCATTGCTGACCATTCGATCAGAGAACAATCCTGAAGTGATGACATCTCTTGTACACAAACTAGGACTTTCTCCAGAGCTCTCATGGCATGATGTCTACTCCCTGGACGACCCGTCTTTACTAGCGTTCGTTCCACGTCCAGCTCACGCTCTACTGCTGGTATTCCCAGTATCTTCCGCATATAAAAAGGCTCGCGAGGATGAAGATAGCTCATTGCCCGAATACGCCGGTACCGGGCCTGAAGAGGAGGTGCTTTGGTTTAGGCAGACGATTGGCAATGCATGCGGCCTAATGGGGATACTGCACGCTACATGCAACGGCATGACCAGAGACTTGATCGGTATATCTTCAATATCTATATCTTATGGGTCTATTTATTGTTAATATCTCCGAATAGCACCTTCGACCCCGCTTTCGACCCTCATCACGAAAGCTATACCGCTTGACCCTACAGCCCGCGCCAAACTCATCGAATCTAATGAAGATCTTGCCACAGCCCACGCCTCTGCAGCTGTTGAGGGCGATACAGAAGCCCCTCGAGCCGAAGATCGTATCGACCTGCATTACGTTGCTTTCGTCAAGTCAGCCAAGGGTAATTTGTGGGAGTTGGATGGTGGACGGAAAGGCCCACTGAACAGAGGAAAGCTGGAGGAAGGAGAGGACGTACTTAGTGAGCGAGCTATAGAGATGGGCCCAAAAAGATTCCTCAAACGGGAAGAAGAGGTTGGAGGGGGCGAGCTACGGTTCTCGATCTTAGCATTAGGCCCGGGCCTTTGAAGTCTGTGCGCTTTCAGCAAGGAGCCGAGGTTGAGGAATGCATGCATGAAGCTTCACGATCGGCGCTATCATTGCTCATTATCTCCTACAAATGCACCTAGTTCTACCTGTCGATCTTGTGCTTCCTTTTAATATTGGCCAAAGTCATGGCTTTACTCGACTCGTGGGGGCAGGTACAAAGAACGGGGTCATCAACCACGACTCTGGGAATTTGCGAGCCAGGTATACATATCTTACGGATACCGTCCTAATAATGCCTCCTCAGGCCCCCAGTGGCTTGAGCAATGCACCCGTCAGCACCTACACTTTCTCAGCACGTGAGGAGCATATTCAACAGATCCTAGCCGTTACGCTTTCGACTACTGGCATCCTCTATCCTCTTGTGTCCGTCTATTGGTTTGCTAGAATGAAGAGGGTTTTCCGGCATCAGTATGTCAACCGTTGCTACTAAGTGCCATTTGTCAGAGGCCTAGGACCGCTGATCTCCAGACAGACTCATCATGTTGCTGATTATGAGTGGGATGTTCAAATCTTTGTGGTACTTCATCCCGGCTGTGTCAAGTCTTGCTTATGGTCATATATCACATCGATCCTGCCAGGTTAGCGGTTTTTTGGTTTCTGCGGGAACAGAAGCTTCAGGTCGGTATAGCTTGTCCTTGGGCATATATGACATCATTAGATGCTAACATGTTCCTGTAGACTCCATTATCCTCTTGATTGCAATACACACGGCGCTTTCGGTACTTCGCCCTGGCAAAGCTATGCAATATTCCGGGTTATACCCTTTCCGTTATTCAGCTTACGCTTGTTGGGTCATATTCTCCATTCTCATGGCGGCGCTAGCCTTCACTGGAGGAAATTCTTATGCCTACGTATCCCAAGGAGTTTTCTGTTACTTGCCGGTGCGACCAATCTGGTATCGCATAGCACTCAGCTGGGCTCCTCGGTACCTCATTCTTGCGACGATCATTTTGATATATCTGGCAATATACATTTACTCCAAATCCAGATTCGGGCAGTTCAGCCCGAATATTAGTTCAGCCGGCACCAATACAACAGAACGTGCAGCCTCGGACACTTCAGATGGGGCTTCTGAGGCACAGGCTCGAGCGCCGCAGAATCGCCGTGGTTGTGCCTTAAGTAATGAGCAAGAGAACCCTATAAGGGTCGATGCGGTGAAATTTTCCACCCGCCCAAGCATCATTCAGAAGTCTTCAAGGCTCAAGTATTCATTTGGCCGGTCTTTGGCCCCCGCCCGGCCCGCAGCATTCGACGGAGAAGCAAATGACCTAGCGTCCAGCGAAGCAACTTCTCCTACTGACATATCAAACCAACGTTCAGAGACAGGTCCAATGGCAGACAAGACGTATAAGAATCCTACACTCATGGAAGCCCTCCATGACAAGTCCCTCGCCGCTCTTGCAATCAATCGCTCGCAAAAAAGCCCCGATGATACACTATGCAAGCGCTACAAAGCCATTCGACGACAACTACGCTATATGTTCGTTTACCCCATGATATATCTCCTGATGTGGCTCGTGCCATTTGTTAACCACTGCTATTTCTACACCAAAGAGCACCATCCGCCCTTTTCACTCTACACAGTTTCGCTAGTATTCTTGCTGCTACAATGTACTGTGGATTGCCTGGTATTTAGTTTGAAAGAGAAGCCGTGGCGGTACGCAGCGAAAGCAGAAGCGAGGGCTCGTGGTCAGAGGGTCAGCGATAATGCTAACACTATAGAGATGAGACCATTATCCTTAGAAGGAGGTGTGATTCCGCAGAGTCCAGTGAATGCGACCAACGACGACCAGACGCTCCGTACCCAGGCTTCAATATCCCCAAGGAGAGAAAGATTCTGGTGGGATGACGAGGAAGAGTGACGAGACGGTCTGGTCACATCAGACGGGATTGTCACTGTCCATACATTTGCTTGCCCTTCGAAACAGTAAACTAGTTACTACAGTATTGCTGGTCCAACAGTACCGTGGTAGAGATTCTGCTTGAGCAGGCAGCACAGCTCAGAAATTGGCCTCAAAATGGCCACCAACTCCGCAAGGTTGTCTGACTTGCAGATAAAAATTAAAGAATTCCTGATTCGTCTAGAACTAAAAACAATCCCCCAACCGCCCCGCAGAGGCCACTTTGCAGAGTCCTGCTAGAAAGCCTGTCCATCCAGCGCTCCCGACAGGCCAGTTCACAAAGTCTATACGGGGCCCCATCTACCACCGGCTCCTCGTAGGGTAGCTCGCAAAGTCCTGCTACAATACGCTCTTCACATCGCCCAATTAGCCAACGTGCAGCACTCTTGCAGAGGGAGTCGTTGGGTCATGGACTGCACCTCACTGGCCCCAATCTGGGTGGGTCCTGCTACTCTACTGGAAGCAAGAACATTGTAATATACCAGGCCAACAAGCATGACTCCCCAACAGATATATCAGTCTTGTAAAATCAAGGGATAAGAGTCCATTCTCTCAGCACGGGATTACCTCTGCAGAACAAAATCATATACCCTTCTCAAATCCAGTTTCAACCTGGCTCACACACATCGACAACCTCCGTGGCATCCGCTCCAGCCCCTCATCTTTCAATATTAGCCACAAACTCTTGCTGATACCCATCCAATCCTCCCGTCGCCTGCCCCGTTCCCTGCCTATTCGGTATTCCGTTCTGCGCAGGCGCTGTCTTCCCCGGCCCTATAGCTTTATAGACCTGACTTTCGATGTTGGCCCACAAGCCCATGACATCCGCATCTATATCGCAGCCGTCAGTCACATCTCATAAAGAATTACAATGAATACATACCAGCAAACGGCAAAATTTGAGAAGCAATAGTCCCTCCAACCCCTTTCTCCCTATCACACCACCAGAACAGATTCGGCAACCCGGCCCACCACGCCGTGCCCCTCGCCCTCCCTGTCGCCCCCTCATGCAGCGTCAACATAAACGTCAACCCCCACCCCTGCGCCTGGTCATGCGGCTGAGGATACAGCTCCGGAATATCATTCGTGTATGTCGGTTTCGCACTCTTGATATATTTGCGTCCGAAGTTGGGGAATTGCGGAATCTGGTTTCTGAACATTTCCTCGATAGAGGCGGCGGTGAGGATGCGGCGCTGGGTGAGCGGGGAGACGCCGTTGTTGAGGAGCGTCGCGATTATTTGGGCGTAGTCCGTCGGGCGGGCATAACAACCTGCGCCGGCGCTGTTATAGACGGAGGGGACTTCGTGGGGCGGAACGAAGAGAGGGCGGCGGTATAGGTGGTCGCGGGCTCGTGTCTTTGGACCTTCGGGTGTCTGGGTCTTTTGGTGCATGTGCGCTAATTGGGAACGCATTTGGGGAGGGGGGAACATGGAGATGTGGTGGAGGTTGAGCGGACTAAAGATGTGGGTTTGGAAGTACTCGTTTAGGGAGAGGCCGGTGACGCGCTCGATGAGAGTGCCGGCCCAGTCGATGCCGACCTGGAGGGAGGAGGGCTATTAGTATCGTTGAAGGAGAGAGGGGGATGGGAGACGTACGCCGTAGTTCCAGTCTGTGCCTGGTTCGAAGAGGAGGGGCTGGGTTAGGATACCGCTGGGGTGAGCATCGAACTCGTCGATACCGGCTGGTTGGCCGTAAAGGCGGATTTTCTCCTCGAAGAAAGTGTATCTGTATTTTCTGTCAGAAACAATGTCTTTGGGAGCACTCCGGAAAGGTTATATACTGAAAGCCAGCTTTGGAGGTCGTTAGCTTAGCATTCGGGTTCACTGAGCTTTCAACGACGTACCTGTATGGGTCAATAGCATCCTCATAGTGATACGATTCCTCTTCGCCACCGTCTCCACCCTGCCATTCTCAATGCTTTTCAGTATCCTTACAGTCTTAAGCTCCGGGGCATATCGCTCCAACGCATCGGCATCATCGAGCAATAACCTCCCCTGCTCATGGAGCTGCATGGCAGCAATGCCACCAATCATCTTCGTACATGATGCGATCCAGAAGACGCTTTCAAGAGTCATGGGCTCGTTGGTATCAACGCCTCTTTTCCCACTTGCGTGAGAGAAGAGTGTCTGCCCGGATTTGTCGACGACGACGGCAACGCAGCCGGGGATTCTGTTGGGGTCGGCTGTGACCTCGTCCATGGACTTTGCGATTGCAGCCGTAGCTGAGGGGTCGAGTTGTCCTGCCATTGTGTTTCAATTGCTGTGTTCTGCGGAGTATGTTGCGCATGAACACGCAGTATTGACAGAGATAAGGCGATATTTTTGATAGTGTGTGGATGTGCTGGTTTTATGCGAGAATGCCGGTCCACCGTGATTACTTTGCATGATGCAGACTTCATCCCTTCGTCTTCCCCGCAGTTTCTTGCGGGGTATCTTACTAAACTTAACCATCACAGAAGCAGCGAGGCAGAAGAAGTTCACAATGAGAGCACACGCGTCATCTTTGGAAACGGGAGCCAACCCCGCGTTCATAGCACCACCTCCTCTTCTCCGGGGTTACCTAGGGAGTTCCCGACCCATAGTAGCCGGAGGATCTTGTGAAAGCTAATAATGCATCATGATCGCACATCATAACAGCAGTCTTGTTTCATTCTTGTGAATTGAGTGACAGAAGGCTTGAACGCGACAAAGGCATGGAAGACGAAATCTGCAAGACGAAGGATATTGGTTTCACAGGCACAAAAATGTACGAAAGACAACATTCAAGTCTATTACAAATCAACCCAACATGCTTCGTGACGGTATATGCCATATGTAACTCGCAATGAACATACCACCTACGCTCATGAGAAAAGCCATGAGCAGATTGACTTCGTTGTTGTCAAGTATGCCAAGGCCATTCTCAACGTGGCGACTCGGATCGTCACTCTTCTTGTTCGCAGGCGTTCGAGAACCAGTAACAGGTACCTAACCGAGTCAGACTTATTGCTCCAGACCTCCATGGATACTTACTTTCTTCCCACCGGTCCCCTCTATCACTTTACCAGTCCTCGAATCAATGACACTTGCTTGAAATAAACCACCAAGTGCACTGTCTAGCACACTTCCTAGGCCACCCCATATTGTGACTGCGATTACCCAATAAACCTTCTCTTGCCAGCCCCACCCAGTTCCTCCTTCTAGACCTGGTTTGCTGCCGGAAAGTTGTCCCGCGATCGAGGAATCTGCATTGCAGAAAGGAAGGAGGCTTAGGGATGTAAGAGCGATAATGAATGCTCCTCCAAAGCCTGCTAAGGTCCCAGTCAAAGAAACACCGCCGTTCGTGCCCGGTGGTACTTCCCGCAAATTCCAAGACGTTAGAAGTCTTGGCTTGCTTTTGGATAGAATACCCAGCTCGGAAGAAAACGTGTCTGCTGCTACGGCTGCGTAATTACTATGAAAGCTTATCAGCCATGTCATACCATGCATGCCAGACGTTAGCCATTGCAGTACCTGACTATTCCAACAACTAGAGGGTCAGTACCATAAGCCCAACAATTTGGGCTTGATCCTAACTCAAGAGCATGGTCCCTTTTCTGCAACTGCCAATAGTGAAGCAATATGAGTATTGAAGCCACACCAGAGTTGGCTAGAACTTGAATATGCGTTCGAGCTCCCTCTCCCCCAGAAGATCCTGACGATGCGAGCGTCAAGCGTGCTTTTACATCATGTTTGACCTGCAGCCAAGTCAGTATTTATTCGTCATCGAGGCACTGAGGCCTGCGAGAAAATAGACCTTGGTAACAGCTGTCCCGGATAGAAAGAACACGACAAGGAGAGCGAAGAAGATGCTCCATGGATGTACAGCATGTACAACTGCAGTCAGGGCTGCAACAACGATCCCAGCTGGTGTTAGCGAGCCGCGGGACCAGGCACGATAGACAAGAGCAAGTGTCGCCGGGACGGCGATGTAGGGATGCATTACATTGATACGTTGCAAACGCGTAGTAAGGAAAGCTATCTAGATAGCTGCTGCCTCCGGGGCAAGCCGTTGAACGTGCAGCCTGCTACTGCATGTCATGCTGACTAAGCTAAGCCACACTATCACCGGTGGCCGAGGCCTTCAACCTCTCCGCTACGTCAGAACAAGGACTTGTTCTTTCACTCGTCTGCTTCTCTCGGAAGAGACAATGCAACCTGTTCCCAGTTATATTCCCGCATTGATATAGTGGTGGGAATGAGCCAGGCCCATGGCCACGCCACGGCACCTGATCAATCCGCACAGGCACCAGAGATGGGCGTATCTCTTGGGGAGCAGAAGATTGTACAGCGGTCAGAACAAGAGACGATAGCATCAAAAGGGGTGGGGCTCCAGAGACACAGAAATAAACAAAACCTAGACTATGTCTTGAAATCAGGCTTGGCCGGTGGGTTGGCAGGATGCGCCGTACGCTTCCCAGCCAGTTCTACTGTTATATGTAGGACTTGCTTATTGATATTCTTCTACAGGCCAAAACAGTTGTCGGTCCTCTCGACCGTGTTAAAATCCTCTTCCAAGCTTCGAACCCCCAGTTCGCGAAATATACCGGCTCCTGGTTCGGGGTTATCACCGCCATGAGAGACATCAACCGACAAGACGGCATGCGAGGTCTATTCCGTGGTCACTCAGCAACACTTCTTCGCATCTTTCCCTACGCTGGCATAAAATTCCTGGCTTATGAGCAGATCCGCTCGATCCTCATTCCGTCCGCGTCTCAAGAGACACCTCTGCGGCGCCTCCTCTCCGGCTCCCTCGCAGGTGTGACCTCCGTGTTCTTCACCTACCCCCTCGAGGTGATTCGTGTCCGCCTAGCATTCGAAACAAAGAAAGATTCCCGCTCCTCCCTACCCAGTATATGTCGCCAGATCTACCACGAGCAAACCCCCGGCACTTCCGCCTCGCGCACGCAATCAGTGTCTCTACCCAATGCCATAGCCTCCGCACCCAAAGCCAGTCTAGTAAACTTCTACCGCGGTTTCTCGCCCACGCTAGCGGGTATGGTGCCTTACGCTGGCACGTCATTCCTTACCCACGACACCGTAGTTGACCTCTTACGGCTTCCGTTCCTCGCGCCCTACACTACGACTCCCTCCCGTCGCCGAGACCCACAAGTCCCTCTCACACTAAAAGCCTGGGCCGAACTACTCGCAGGTGGAACTGCAGGTCTCGTCTCGCAAACCGCAGCATATCCGCTCGAGGTAATCCGAAGGCGAATGCAAGTCGGGGGAGCAATAGGCGACGGGCATCGGCTCAGGATAGCGGAGACTGCACGAAGGATATATCAAGAGCACGGCTTTAGAGGGTTCTGGGTGGGATTGACAATCGGATATATCAAGGTCGTACCAATGGTGGCCGTGAGTTTCTTTGTTTACGAGCGGATGAAGCTCCTGCTAGGCGTATGAAGCGCCGGTCTTGGCATTGATTTCACGCATTATGGCGGCGTTTTTAGGAACGGGGTTGCGCCTTGTTGGCCGCCATCGGTGCATGGTGCAGCCGACTCGACAGCCTGCAAGACTGTCGAGGAGATGGCTGAATACGGTTCAAGCAATGTAAATACGATTCGATGAGCAGAACGCTCTAACAATATGCTATAGTGCTGGAACAGATGGCCCAAGGTTCATTGTGCCTTAAGAAGACCTATCGAAATGTATGAGTACGCAGCTGCGACATTCATCTAATCGAACATCAAACCACGAAATTCCCTACAATATCATCATTAACCAGAGCTATAAAACACATTTCCGAACAATCATCCTTATCATCTACCCTCCCTCCCTCCTCCCCTCTTCCCTCCAACGCTCCCCACTTCTCCTATCATCCCATCAAACAACCTTATCCTACCAATGCAACCGTAGAATCCCTCGCTCCCCCCTTTCCTAAGACCCCTCTCCAAATCATCTCATCGCTCTACTATCTATTATCTTATACGTTATAGATTGTTAATATAGGAATACTATAACTGGGAGAAGAACTAACGAGGTGTGGAGGTGTGGTAGAGATGCTGAGCAGCGTGAATTGAAAGGATTTGAGGAGCTTTGGAAAGGAGGAATGTGAGGGGGAGAGAGGGAAGGGGGAGCGGGTAGAGGACTTGTAGCTGGGTATATTTTGAAGGTGCACGTGGAGTAGACGTGTTCATTCAACCCTGGGTTTTTAGAGAGATAGGGGAGGAGTATCGAGAAAGAAGGCAAGGATATCGGCGTTCCTGGTATCAGAGATCAGTAATGTGTCAGCTGTAATGATTCGAATTCCTTATGTGCTATGGGAGGTTGGTCTTTTAGGCAGTGGGTATGGCTGGCAAGTGTCCATTCAGCTCTAGGCACGGCTTGGTTTTGAATTCAATGATTCAAATAGAACATCATTGTTTTATAGTAAAGTAAAGTAAAACGGTCAGGGCCACAGCTCCTCACACTTCCACTCCCCTTTCTCCTCCCCACCCTCCCCTTTCTCCACTACAAACGTATACAGCCACCGCCTTGCCTTTGCCGGATCACTGATATCCAATTGCTCTACCTCCTCGGGCCTGATTATCACGACTCTGAAATTCGACCTCGCGATCGGATCGTGTAGGTCTTCCACTTTCTGTCCAAGCTGGTGATCTTTATCTGGCTCTTGTCCATGAGTGGGGGTCCCAGGTGGCGGGTTTTTCCAGGATCCTGTAGTATGTCAGTACCTATCTGCAGCCATAGGTTTGCATCGCGAAGATACATAGCGAGAGTGGGGGATATGTACCTCTCATACCAGGCGAACAGTTACCAAAATGCGCCGTCAGTTCCCTTCCCCAACTCCACTCACCCTCACCTTCTTCCCCTTTTCTCTCCACTTCATCAACCCTCCTCATCCTCCTTCCCACCTCACTCCTCACTGTCCGAACCCCACTACTCCCCTCACCCTCCTTAGTATCATCAATATCCTCCCCCACCACAAACGCCTCACCCCTAACCCTCCACTGCGTCCCGACATCCTTAATCCACCAGACCGCCTCCACCGGTCCTCCACCTCCACTCCCCTGCACTTGATCATCTGACGATGCGTGGCCTGCTGAGGTAGCGAAAATCTGCCCTACTTTCTGCATCCGCACGTCGGTGGTGAAGGTCGGCATGTCGGAGTCATATAATTTTGGATTTTGGGGGGCGGTGTTGTGTTTGTTTTCGGGGAGACTGCCCCACATGCCGCGATAGATGCAGTAGCGTAGGCGGGGGAGGAAAGGGGTGGGAGAGGACGTAGGGGCAGGGTGGAGGGTTGAGAGGACGAATTCGGGGGAAGGGAGTTTCGAGATGTGGGATTCGAAGGCGGATTTCCAGGGGGCGGGGGGTGTGCTGAGGTGGGCGGTTGTGGTGGACATTGTGTGGAGGAGGCGGTGGAGACGGTGGTGGGGAGCTATGGTTGCTGAATTTGTAGGGTCTTGGGTTTGGTGTAGGATCTAAGGGGGCAATCGATGTCTATTGTTGTTGTTGCTGGTGTACATGGGGTGTACAGAATTGGATGAACATGTTGTGTTTGGGAGCATCTTTATTATGAATGTGTACCTTAGTGTAGACGATGACGTGAAGACTTTGGAGGGGTTCTCGTGTAGTGAGCACCCCTGAAGAAGAGCCTTGTGGGGGTAGTCCTACCTTATCTCAGGCGTCACAGCGGCAAATTTAGGCGCTCAAAGTCCTCTTAGGTACCTTAGGGCTGGAGAGGGTGCCCACCAGCATTATGCTCATACACCATACTGTACATCTTGTGCTTCTCGCGCTTTTAAAGTCTTCCTCTTTCAAGGCTTTCAAGCCAGAACCTTAGCCAGAACATAGCTCGAGGAATACACGTTCTCATAGTCCGCGTTCAGAAAGACTTGTGATGCAAGGGGGTGGCGACTTCAAGGGTCGTGGTTGCCTGCTGTGTGTGACGCGCTAGTTACTATGTTTGTATTTCCAGTTTTTAGTGGTATGGCAATGTCATCAGTCAATCTCACTATCAACATACGGATATTTGGTATATTTGACCTCCCATGCCCCGGTTGCCTACTTTCAGTATCAGTACTTCATATCCTTCGTTCCCTGATCGGCACCTGCACTCTTGCTTCTCCACGTTGAATCCATGAATGAGTTCGCCCAGTACTCAAGGTCTGTGACTTTTGTACTTTAATTTCCATATCTCTCAGAGCAGTTGATCTCCATGGCGCCTCTACCTCCATACCTCTTAAATGCTTACCGTTTCCAAGCCACGGACGAGGAACCAGCCGCCATTGGACGGCAACTGCAGAGATTGATTGGATCCTCATTGGCCGAAGATTATGTAGAATATCAGCTTAACAGGCATCGTGCAACTTTGGATGGGCAGATCCTAAACCATAAGACCTCGTCACTGTCGTCCAGTGCAGTGCTCAGCGTTCTTCGCTGCCTCGAAAGTTCTGAAGACTTGTGGGGAGACGTCAATAAACTCTACGAGCTAGGCGAACCGCTACTTCTGAGGAGTATTCTGAATGACCCGAGAATCTCGTACCAGATGCTTCGAATATTCAGTCGACATCCTGGATTTACTACGATGACACCAAAGGGAATGCGAACAGTGGTGGACATTGACGAAGCGTTAATTCGGAATGAGCGCTACATCCGCACTATAGCAGATATTGACCAAAAAAACGAGTATCTCGTCTCCCTCAAAGACCTCTGTAGCACAGTCCTATTCCCACCTCGTGGTGAGGACTCGATAACTTTTGTTCGCCAAGAACCTCCGAAAGGAGGATTCGAGATCTTGAACGCCAAACGGAAAAGAGAACTCGATGTCGGGTCTAGCGAGGCTAATTTCCGCAGTTTTTTCTCAGCATTCACAAAAGGTGCTTTACTCGGTCTTGATTGGGGCCATGTTATCGTTGCTGGCCGCGTGGCCCTCGCGAGTTTACTACAAGGGAGGGACAGGTCTCCGAATTCAGACATCTATGAACCGAGTACATGTCTCTACGTCCATGGACTCGACCCTGACGCGGCAAACCGCAAAGTACAAGATATCCACGGCACCTGGATTTCTAACCTCGCGCCGAATGCACAGAAGCTAGTTGTCAAAAGTGTGAGAGCCATCGATCTTATTACAGACTGTCCAGAGCGCTCTATTCGGATCGTCTTGAAATTATACTCTTCTCCAATAGATGTGCTGCTCGAATCTGATTTGGATGCTTATGCCATTGGCTTTGATGGATCCCGCGTCTTCATGCTTCCACGATGTGCTCGAGCGATTGAAACCGGATATTCGGTATTTACCATGGACCTGGTCTGGGGTTGTCCCCGTGAAGGCCGCCGAGCATCGAGCATAAACCGTCTTTTTGACCATGCCGAGCGTGGGTTCGGCATCAGAATTCTACCCTCATATGCCCGGTTCCTCGAAGACGACACCTTTCAAGAAATCCCTGTCGAAAAACTTCATCTCAATGACCCCAAATCAGATGTGGATACAGATGAAAGCAATGAAGAGAAATCGCAACAAATTACTCAGGAACGCACTCAAACGGTTAGAAAAACACGCAGCAAAGAACCTGGACTGAAGGAATTGAAAAGGATAGCTCGTCTTGCCGAGGGTTATGTCCGTCACTTATATTTCAGAAACCGAACGAGAGAGGCTTCAAGAGCACCACTAGCGCATGAGCACACAGGCTTGCGAGAGAATCTGGTGAGAGTAACACATATAGATCTCTCGGACCTTGATGGCGTCTTTCCGCGCGGAGGCTCTGGGCTTCCCGATGGTCGAGGGTTCGAGGTTCTGATGAGATACTGCGAGGTGTGGCGACTCTACGCTCGGGGCAAAGCTAGTTTTGATATGTCCGCGGCTGCAACAGCTCCACTGTATGATCATCCTAATCTTGACGACGATTGGCCTGAGTACAAATGGCATGCAAACATGGATATCCAAGATTTTGCCGTTAATTTCGAGCAATACAATACCGAAGTCTGGGAGAACACAAAGACTGCCATTTGCTCGAAGCTAGGCATACCGCGCCGTGACGGTGGGTTCGCGGGTTATTCCACTCGGAGGGTCCGACGCATGGTATACGGCCCCAATCTGGCCTCGGTTCAAGCAAAGCAGGTAACAACTCCAGTAGTTGTTCCATGGTTTCTAGAAGATTATCTCCTCAACCAACTTCCCCAACAATACCGTCTTCCTTCACACTTCGTGGATGCCAACGCCACGAAAGCCCTTATACCCCTTCACGACCCTAACCAGCACGATCCATTTGCCACCAGCATTCCGTTGCTCCATGACACAGCGGACGAGAGCGGCAATCTTCGGTATTGGGTTATCACCAACAAGAGCATGTGGGCTAATCAGCATGAAGTCATGGACGAATTTGCCGATCTCATGTGGTGCATATTCAAATGGTTTACTTCAGCCTGTAACTTGCACAGGGACCCAAATTCTGTACAAGGAACGTTGCTAAAGTTCGACGAACCGCAATGCATCTGGGCCCTTGCTCGTTACCTAAGACGTCGAATCATCCTACCTGAAATACCAGATGACCCAATTCACTCACGGAGGCAGGGAGTCCTCTTTGAGCCTTGGGTCCTCACACGTCCGAACCCTCAAAGTGATACACATGCGTCTGTCGAAGAAGGAGAGGAGGAAGATGTGGCAGAAGTCGCTACGGCATCCACATCGACACCAGATCATCCACTGCCTAACGAGTACGATTGGAACGAAGGAGACGAGGGAGAGTGGATTGGACATGATGTTCCGGCTTGGACCTATTTCCTAAAAAGAAGTGGGTGATTACTCCTCAATAGGGTTGATTGCATTTGCGTGCTTGAGTGAACGAAGCCGACGTCCGCCGCCGTTGCTACAGAACCAAAGTAGTCTACCCGGCTTCTCGTGCTATCACAGCACCGCCTGCGTGGGCTAGTCTTAGACAATAGTAAATGCAATGGCTTCTTACTTTGTTAACATGTGCCTTTTTCCCCTGGGTTACAAGCAAATCCGCATCATGGTCGGGGCCAGTCCCGAGCCCCATACATGCTCAAAACAAAAAGTCCAGCTTCCCCCTGGAAGTTGTCTGAATTCTGTAAATCGAGCAATTGATGTCTCTGGTAGAATTGAAGCAGGGGTGGGTACTGTCAACCCTACCCTGTTAATCTTGATGTCGAGATGGCGATCCTACTTGTATATATACATTATCGCAATACCTGTCTATAAAACTCCCCACCTCTCACCCAGTAATACACACTAAAATCGCTACGCCCCATATCAAGTTTTCCCCCTCTCACAGAAAAACCCTCACAAGCACCACCACCGCACTCCAACTCATCATCATAACCTTTTGCCATCTAGAACCCATCTCCCACCGTCCACAACCTTTTCCCGTAAAAGACACTATCCCACTAACATTCCCCGGCGCTATTCCCAACCCGGTGCTGGCATTCGCTATCGGATATGGCGCTGAATTTGCTGTGGGAAGCACGTAGTACCCGTTAATAGGGACGTTGCTTCCGAAATATAGGAAGGGAGAGGATGTGGCTTCGGGAGGGGGAGCGGCTGTTAAGGGGTTGTTTATCGGTGGGGGAATGATTATTGCTGTGGATTGTTCCGCTGCTAGAATACCCGCTAAGGTGGTTGCTGCTGCTGCTGCGGTAAAACTTCCTGCGTCGTAGGAGATGGCTTGGGTGATTAAGGATGGGGTAGCAGTTGGAGTATCTTGGAGTATTTGGTATAGTGCGGACATTTGGGTGGGCAGCAGGTCGTTGGGGTTGTATGATGTTGCTGCTGCTGCTTCTGGGCTGTGTTAGTTGGGGATGGTGAGTTTGGTTGCAGGTATAGAATAAGGTAGCACACCATTTGCGAGGATTAGTTGGGCGGATGATGATGATGCTGATGGACTGGCCGCTCGAGCGTTTAGTTCTGCTGTTGTAGGTATTGTGAGGAGATTAAGGATTGAAATCCAGACTTGTTTGTGAAGCATCATTTGTTATTTTAGGGGGAATAGATAGAAACAATAGAGGGAACACGATGATGAGACGGACACGCTGCATAAGGTCAGAATACAGATATACCATCTTTGAGCGAGAATGACGGTATATATTGATGTTTTGACGGCTAATAGACGAAGGGCCAAAAGGGAATTTGAACATCCGCGACAAGCAACCCTATCATTTCCGCATGAATGGAGATACTCTCGGCTGAATCGGAAGAATATTGGCCATGAGGGTGTAGGATTCGTGTTGACTTCTCGTATTTCTGTGATGCAAGGTACCGTACTGCTACCATAGGACATGATATTCTTCTGTCTCAGCCCGCGCTTCAAAGGTTCTTTTTGTAGGAATCCACAACTACTAACCACGTCATATAGCCGCATTGGTTAGCTACTGGACGGATCTTGAGCTCCACTACCCTCTTATGGCTTGAAGGCCAAAATTCCGTGGATGAAAAAGCCTGGCGGCGGGCGCGGTTGTGAAAGCGCGTTTCAACCTAACCGCCTTCGTTTAGCGCGTTTCGAAACCAAGCGCTCCATGAATAGTAAGCCCAATACATTTCTATGCTCTCCCCTAGCAGCCAATGACAAAGCCGTTCTGCCCTGCAGATCCTTGCAGTCCCTCAGGACATCATCTTTCGCGAGCAGTTGATTTACCACATCTGCGTGACCAAGCTTAGCAGCCAACATCAAAGCTGTTCGAGCCATCATGTCTTTGCAGTTTGTCTGGACGTCAGAGCTTCCTAGTAGCATAGCCACCGCGCCTGGATAGCCCGATGCAGCAGCCAACATCAGAGCATTTCGATCATACATATCTCTGAGATTGATATCAATATCGTCCTTCTTCAGTAGCATTGCCAATATGCCTTCGTGACCTTTCTCAGCAGCCAGCATCAATGCCGTCCTCGCATATTGGTCTGTACAATTCGTTTGAACGTCGGACTCCTCAAGAAGCATCGCCACCACCGCTTGTTGACCAGACTCAGAAGCCAGCATTAGAGCAGTGCGGCCCACTTCATCCCTGAAGTTCAATTTGATGTTTTTTATTCTCAGGAGAAAAGCTACCGCATCCTTAAGACCGGACCGAGCGGCGTAAAGCAAAATGTTTGAGACATCGTCAGGACCGCGGTTTACCCAAACTCCATTTGGTTTAAGCGATAAGTTCAGCAACACCCCAAGCCCAACCCGATCCGAAAACATCAGTGTCTTTCGTCCACAATTATCCTCAACATACAGATTTATATCTTCCAGTCTGGATTTGATATTGGCTATTCCTCCAAACAGAGATTTGATACTGGCTATGAGATCATGGTGACTAAGCTGAACACCAGCTTGATGGAGCAGTAGATTAACAATCTCGCGATCACCAGCTTCCACGGCCTTCCTAAGTAAAGTCCCACCATGATGATCTGTCTGGTCGAACTGAAGAAGATCAGTTCGATAATTAACCTGGATGTTATGCTTCTGCAGCAGAAGTCTCGCGATAGTCTTATTACCCTCCGTGATGGCTAGATCCAAGAGATATGATCCTTCTCCAGCCGCAACATCAAGCTATTTGACATCATATCTCTCAAGTAGAACCTGCGCTATTCTACTGTGTCCAGTCTCAAGGGCGATCATGAGAGGTGTCTGGCCAAGACTGTTCCTGACATTGATCTGAATGTCTTGATGATTGAGTAAAGATATTGCTATTGCTTCTCTGCCGTACCATGCAGCCATGGATAGTGGAGTGGATCCTGATTCGTCGATAGAGTTAACATCAACCCCTTTCTGCGAAAGCAGAAGCTTTACAACATCTTCTTGCCCGCCCTCGATCGCTCCTACGCCTTTGCAACAAGCATAGAACAGTGGCGTTTTGCCATTGATGGCCTTGGGGTCTGGAGAATGACCTTCACGCAAAAGTTTAGACATCGCAATGGGCAGTCCAAGATATGCTAGCAAATGCGCGGCGGTTACTTCCCTCCTGCGTCCAATTGCTGGCCCGCGTGGATCGAAGTTCACCTCGAAACAAGATGTCACTCTCTTCTTGTCCTGGAGAAAGCTAAGAACTTCCCTTTCGACGGAATCCGTCCAACACTTTTCAGCGTGATGACCCCAATAGTAAGCGGCGTAGCGAACAAGGACATTATCTCGACATAGAATATCATAGACTCTGGTAGACCCTTTACGCGCTATGAAATCCGAGCAGCTTTCAACGACGGATCCGAACGATAAGTATGTAAGGCATGATCTCGCGATCATCTCCTCAGCGAACGGAGCCCAGACGGAAGTGGTGCGTTCGAAGAAATCCTGAGCAGTATAGTGTACTAAGCGGACTACATCACTTTTTTCATCAATAACGACTAGACCGGCACAGACAGCGATTGCCTCATTCATGTCGGGGAGATTATCTTCGTCAAGCTCGGAAGATCCATCTTCAATTGCAAGAGCATAGCGTAACTCTAGAGTCGTCAACTGTTTTTGGGCGCAAACAATCCAAGACATGATCGACTTAGCGAGCTGCTGACAACCCAACTTTTGGCTTTCTATCCTTTGAAGAGCTTCCTTGTAAGCCGAATCCAGCGCTTTAGAGCCTTTGGAGCCTTTTGGAAGTTCTTGGAGGGCAACTTTGACTGCCTTGACGGTCATTTTATCAGACAAAGAGTCAAGATTGAGCTTTGCAAGAAGGAACCTATAAGAACATTAGTTTATGGTTCTCGAACTTGGAATCAGAAATGACTGACATGCCATCTACGGCAGTAGCAATCTCCGAGACTATCTTCTCTTGGAGCATCGTGTTGCGTTGGACAAATGCTGGCAGTTCTGTCATGCGATCTGTGATATATGTCCTTACGTCTCCATCCGTGGCACGGATTTCGAGCGTCAATTGACCCTTGAACTCCTCCAAGACGTCCGGAAGGAATCGCGAGGTTGCAAAGAAACTTACGTTCACGTGGTCTTGGAGCGAGGCGATCTCCTTTAGCAACCTTGATCTGGTTCCCGCGCCTGTACACTCATCCAAAGCATCTATGACAAGGAAGATCCTACACCAGTCTCGTGTAATAGCTTTGATGGTATCTGACAACTCAATTATAGACGGTCGCGATCCCTTGCTCTTATGTCGTTGGTGAAGAAGTTCCACCTCCTGAGGGCACTTGGTTTGGCCTTGGAGAAGTCCCTTCAACAGGCTAGCCAGAAAATGGTCAACCATTTGGTCTGCCTGTCGTTTGAAATTGCAATAGATGCAAGCGATACCAACACTGGCATCATGCCCGAACATTTCCTGGAGGTTATGAACGATGAGGCTTGTGAGCATAGTTTTGCCAGCTCCCGGAATCCCAGGACAGAAAAGTGTGGGTCTTTCGCCTCTAAGCCAAAGCTTGAACTCATGGGAATTGAGCAACCACTGCCCCGTTCCTTCTTGGCATCTTCTAAACAAGTCAGTCTGTTGCGCGAAAAAGTCATCCGGAGACAGCCAGTCCAATATTTGGCTATGTCTCTGCTCGACTTGGTGAGAGGTGACTCGATCCACGCCGGCTTGAGTAGCAAGAGTCATACTGATGGCAATAGTGCCTAAGAATGCATTCAAAAGGGAAATATTCGAAGCCAGCCGCGCACGCAGCTCCTTTATCTCGGCAGGCTCCCATTTTAATCTCTTCCATATCCTCCGTGATTTATCACTGAGAGTCGTCGGGCCACTCTTTTCCAACACTTGATATTTGTCCAGAGTTATGTCTAGGTCATTGAGTAAGTTCTTGCATGCATGTAGATTATCTTGCAAATCAACAAGACGCTTTTGAGTAAGGCTTCGATCTGGAATCGTATCATCGACATCCCGGAGGAGGTTCGATAGACATTTTACCTCATCCGAGATCGCGCGAAATTGGCCTGGTGAATCGACAAAGCGCCGGCGGACTTTATTGGCAAGCTGTATAACAGCTATAAGATCACCGACACTATAGCCGAAACTCATGATGCAAACTTTCACCCGTAGAAAGTTTGTATCAAGTTGCACGCGTGGACGGAGTATGTTTGAAGAAGGTGGGGCTGAGGCAGGGCACGGAAGGTTCGAAGAAGGAAGTCGGCTTAGTCACATTGTGAGGCAATGCCATCTAGCCAATAAAGGGGCGCTTTCTCCCCTGGTAAAAACTGCGGAATTTGGATTGCTCGAGGGCCAGAGTGATCCAACGCAGTATAGGTCAGGCATACAGAGAAATGATACCGGAGGAATCCCCTTGTCATTGGGGTCTTCAAGCAGCGAAATCAGCTTTTGAAATTTATCGACCATCTGAAAGTCCGTGTCAAGGAATACTCATACCTCTAAAACTCCGCCTAGGCATTCTTCAAGCAGCGATTTGAGTAGTAATCACACTATATATATGACTTGATACGGTGCAAGCGCTACGATTCGAACTTCAGAAACCAGTCCGACGCTACGAAAAACCTTTCGTACGTATACTTGAGCGTCTGCCTTCTCTAGATACCTGAACCTCGTAAGCTGCTCGTCTAAAGTCTTTCCTTTGCCTTGGGGGTTCTTCAGTCTGTTTCCCCCTTCCCCTGACTCCCTTCCCACTTACTCCGCTTGCTTACCAGTGTTTCCGGCAAAGCCAAACTTGGAATGCTACTCTCCATAGATAGCTTTTCCGGCGCCCCTGACGGTGTCATCGGTCCTCTGCTTGGTGTCTTGCTTCCTAGGAAAGGTGTACTGGGCCCCGGCGTAGACGCCTTGCTCAGAGTCTCTTCGTAGAACTTATCGAGAGCTTCCTTGTCGTTACAAAAAGCTTCAAATGCCTGCTTTAGAGTTTCTGCACTAGTTGGAGCAGATTTGCGTTTCGGAGAGCTTTGTATTTGTGATGGATTGCTTATGGGCGAAGGACCCCACGTCGTATTCGGCGTAGAGGAAGGAATATCAAGAGTAGCGCGCATCGAGGGTGAAGAGTACGGAGACAAACGTGGTGATCCGCGAAGATTACCCACGTTCCCGCCGTGAGGATTTGACCTGAAGAACCCGGGGCCACGATGACCTTCGCCATCACTTGGGTTATCGCCCTTCGCTACCTCCTGATAGGACGACTTTGCTGAAGGTCCATGAGCATTGTAGAGTCGATTAGCGAGTAAAAGAAAATCTCCTTCCTCAGTGATTTGGGCAATAAGTCGACCAGAACGATGGATGTACTGAGGGTACTTATAGTCTGGCTTGCCCCACGAATAGGTTACATCAACATCTGGGGGAAAGTCTGAAGCAGCTTCGAAGTCGAGCACGAATTCGAATCTTTTTAAGAGTGCTTTCTGGTAATAGTGTTTTCGATGCATTTGTTGAGGAGAGAAGTTCGTGCTATCGAAGTAGCTCAGTGGCTGCTTCGCCGGCGGTCGTAGTTTGAGCTTGATTCGGTAAGGAGAACGGAACGGATGCATGCTGGAAATGCTTGAAGCTTCGCCAATGGGAACTTCCACTAAATGCAGGCCAAAGCGATCGACGGAGGTAGCCCACGAGGTGATGGTATCTTTGATAAGTTTGGGGGTTGTATTCATCCACTCAATACGAATATGGTAGCAGTTGTCTGGATTATGTAGCCGGTCGTAGTGTAGATTGATTAACTCAGATCGATATGAGCGTTTGCGGTGGTCCACATCGTACAACAGTGATTTACTAAGGGCAACACCTAGCTTCTGCTTCTTTCCCGTGGGCGTGGTCGGTTCAGATGCATCCGCGCTTGTCCCAGCACTACCTGAGCTCGCACGAGATCGGCTAGTCATGGGTGAATCTTTGGGCAAGTTCTCAAAAACAGGCGTCGAGGGCACACTAGCTTTACTCCGACCAAACCAGCCCCTGGGTTCCGGCCTCGGCGCCCGATACTCATCTGCAATCTGGTAAAAGTAGTTTCCATCTCTGAAGTCGTGGCGCCCTTCGACGTGTTTAAACATGCCACTTCTCATCAGGTCTTTGCCCAGTTCCACGGCTTCGTCGCGGGTGTCGATGTCTCGGAAATTATTCTTCAGCCACGTCGTAAGCTCCTCGCCAATGAAACAATTGTAGTGCAGCCGGAAATGCCATCTTCTGTCCCGCATTCGTACGCCTTTAGTCTCGTCTTGAATGGTTTCGGCGAGAGCCGAGATCTTGAACGTTGAGCGCTGGTACAAATCTGATTCTGGCAATAGTTGCACAGGTCTTCCACTAGCGTCACCCTCAGCCACATTTTCGAGCTCTGCAGCGACAATAGCTGAGGGATCTCTAGTCTGATACATGATGTCGAGAGGATTGGTGTCTTTTCGGTTTCGTGAGGGCGGCTGGAAGCGACGCTCGTCAGGAGGGACGTAACGAAATCGCTGCCAAACTTGGGAGAGTTTTCTGATACCCTCAAGCCGGACTTCCTCTTCGTCGTCTTCGTTAATCGAATTATGTGGGCGCCGTACGCTCCTAGGTGTTTCCGCTGGTATCAGTACGAATCGCGCCCGCCAAGGGCGCAAATTATCCACGAAATCTTTCGCCTTCGGCCTTTCATTGCCTACTATGAATGAGTCGATCAGTTTCCAATTAAAACCTGCGCGTTGAGGTGTAATTGACACTTCTTGGATTTCATATTTTTCGGTCAGCATCGAACGGATGTATGGTTTGTACACCGCAGGTTCAGCCTCAGTATGCGAGGTTGTGGCGACATTTTTGTGCCGGACAAGTTGTTTGACTTCGACTTTTGAATCACTCAACCTTCTTATCTGATGAATAGTGCTGCCTCGTGACAAAAAGATGGTACTGCAATCTTCAGTCAAGACTCGTTGGTCAAAGACGTTGAATGGCTTCGAGAACAACGAAGGCATCTTCACGCTTTTCGACAGGCGCTCTCCCACTACGATCTGAAAGCCACGCGAAAGACGGAACGTGATTAATTCCGCAATAAGTGATCGTGGTGTTTCGGCCAGATCCATTTTTTCCGGTATGTCGACGGAGTATACACTCGCCTGGTACTCTTCCAAAAGCTGATCAGTGGTTGGGATATCCTCAGTAGTAAGTGGGACAGCGGCGGGAGAACAAAGGGACTTCCATTTTATTTGAGACGTACGTAAAGGACGTGGGAATATATGATGCCACCTTCCAAGGCGGCTTGCCAGAGAATTCTTGGTCTTGGATGGATTGGACGGATTCAGAATAGTGAGCCAAGGAGCTAGCGTGGTATTTGGTGACAGGGCAGTGGGAAGCTGGTGAGCATCATCGAGATCTTGAGTTTCCAACGTTGGAGCATACTGTTCAACGTCTCGAAGATCTTGCAGTTCCGAAAGCCTCTCATGAAGCTCCGTGCCTGAAGGATGACCGAGATGACCCTGGCCGCGAGACTGTGGGGTTTTGCCTTCTGTGATACGTACTGCGGTGGTGTTCCTGATTGGTATTGGTCGCGAAGATTTTGGGGACTCAGACTCTGAGGAAATCACAAGGTCAGAACCTCTTTTATCGGATAACTCTGGGCTCAGGCTGTCAGGAATGTTGCTACCTGTAGCATGTGCTGGGGCGGTGCTGGTGTGATCAGTATGCACGTTCGGAGGTCGCCACTTCAAGCCCCGGCTAAGGGACGCGGCTCCATGGTCTATGCTGAGTTCGGTACTGGCAACAGCTTTCGATGCTGACGCTCCAAACCCTCGGGGGCCGAAGCTGATCTGGTGTGTTGTCAGATTCGGCCTGGGACCAGTACTCTTGATACTGGAAGAACGAGTGTCGAGCCTCCCTCTGCTGGCATCCTTCTTCTGTGATGCGTGTCGCTCAAGCATTATTTGACTTAGGAAGCTGTCTCGATCAAAACTACGTTTCATATGACTGGAAGAGAAGTGCTGAGTGCTACTAGAAGTGCTCGGTAACGACGGGCTATTATTGTACGATTGTCGATCTCTGGAGGCGTTCTTTGACGCCTTTGCTCTTCGAGACCGCTTTCTTGCTACCAGAGGATGGCGGAAGACCAGGTCATCGTACTCATCCATCCAATCGTATAGAAGGCCGATACTTCTCTTATCGCCGGGACGGTATGAGCTTGGAGAACCCGAATGCTTTGACATTCGATCTAATGACGTGCTGTGTGAAGAGCGAAAGGAACCGTAAGGAGATTGCACGCTGCTATTCCTCCGCGAAGGCTCCGTGAAAGCTGGGGTCTCAAGAGCTTGAGAGATGATGACCGAGTATGCAGAAGGCCTGGACAATTGGGGGATTGAAATATCATTGATTGCATTTTCCATGACGCCCATCATTTGCAGCTCATACATTCTTACCCTGGGAACGAAAGCTTTGTGCTGAGGAGCATCGAAACTAGACTTATTTTTAAGCTTCCCTCGAACTGCTGGATTTTTACTACCACCCCTCTCGTCTGGTACCGAATCCCAGAATGAAATGTCAACCCAATGAGGAATGCCATAACTCCATTCGACAACTTTACTATCGCTCTCAGCATCGGCTTCTTTCGATGGTGCTTTGTCATATGTATATATTCCCAACGAAGCTCCAGTCATCACGTTGTCTGAAAAGCTACCTTTTAGTGTTTTTCCTTCCCCCTGCGTGGTCCTTGCAGATGTGGTACCAGCATCTTCGAACATGCTTTGGGGAGTGCAGTATTTGAACAAGGGAACAGAATGCAAAGGCATCTTTGATAAACAGACCAGATCAATACTCACGCCATTGTCGATGAGATTCTCGGTTGTTGCAACTAATAGATCGTAGTCCACTTCGAACAACCCAGCGCTGGGAGATATCACTACAATAGACACCCCAGTCCTGTCGAGATCGCGGTCTATGTAGTCTGCAGAAAATTGTGATGAGGCCAGGTTTATAGCTTCGAGGACATTTCCTTGTGTTGCCGCAGACGGATGGCCAGCAATGATGTGACTGGGTAAATCTGTTGAAGCTACCGCAAGACCTGCATCAAGAGGTAGATGTTCGCCAATAGCAGGCTTTTGTATAGATATGTCACGGAGGAAGACTAAGAATTCTTGCTTTAGCTGGGCTAGGATGGTCGCCCATTCTCCACTGGCCATATCGCTGACTACCACTCTATAGAAGTCCCGCGAAGTACTGATAGCCCCAGCCAATGTCTTTTGGGTCTTTTTCAAATTCTCATCTCTTTTGTCTTCGTACACCATTCTAGTGAAGAGTACGATGCTGACGAGATGCCTGACTTTCAATTCCTGCCATCTCCGGAAGAGCTCAGGCAAAAAGCCACTGATGACTTTGTCGAACATGATTTCTCCACTACCTTCCGTATCGAAATCCCACATCTCCTTTGACATTTGAATGAACAGGACATAGCGAGCAGACTCACTCCGGAAGATGGGCTTGGTCGAACAGTGGAAGAGTGCTGACGGCAATTTCTTCCCCTCTACAAAGATCGTCTTGATAGTAGCCTTGATTGTTCCCATAAAGACAATTTTCTGACCTCTGAAAATGCATGTATTTGCCAGTTCAGCAGATATTAGACGCCACATGTCAGCACGGGCGAGATATTGGTCTCGAAAGACAACCTCGACATGAGAAGCTGAGCAAGACGCCTCGTCCGCTGTCGAGACTAGCACCTGAGTTCCCTTTTGAACACCGAACTTCCGGGCGATGGACTGCAAGAGAGAGACCTGCAGACCTGGCTGTTTCGAAAGCAAGTCATGACCCAAGGGTTTAGAGATGAAGACGTATTGCTTATCCAAGTCGAAATCCTCATCACTAATGCTCGGATGAAGCATAGTGATGTTTCCTTTAAGCGGTGTAAGCCGTAACAGGGACCCAATCGGTATGCTGGCGTCATTGGAGATATTCAAAAGAACATCATCCCTTGAGAATGTTTCATCGTGAATTGATAACATGAAAAATTGTCGCACTGGGCTTGATCCATGCTGTTCTGCAAGAGGAGAACCCGGTCCAAATTCACGCGCGAGTTCTCTGGCGTTCTCCCCATCATTCTGTTTCGTTGCTGGGCTCCCGTTGCTGACATGTCGAAGATGGGAACTCTGTGACGTTCTCGGTCTCATAAGCTTCGCCATGTATCACTTCGGCTTGGAGCGTCAACCACGTGATGTTGTTTAATGGCAACGGGTGATCATGCAACTTCTCCGATTGGTCAAATTCATCGTAGGTTACCTTACACAATCATGGGTCGTATTTCCAGCGCTCACAGCGGGGTTTTCTTGTTTCGCCGTAGTCTCAATGTGAGCATTAAATAGCAGGCCGCTGTTGCACGCGCTGGGTCGAAACAGAGAATGCTTCGGGGTGTCAATACTCCTTGACTGGTTGTTTCCTGTCAACAAAGCCGACGCAGTGCGGCCTATCCAGTTCGTCTCAACGGACTAAGCTGGCGCTTCACTTCTCACTTGGCAGCATCTGACCTCTTGTGAGTATCGTTCTTGCCAGGCCCTCTACTTCAGCCAAGCAGTGATTGGCTCATGCAGACTTAATCAAAGCATGCTAGGGAGCACCACTTGGCAAGCGCGCGTTCAAACCTAGAGTGAGACCACGTTGCCACATCCCTGTAATACAAAATGGGGGGCATTCCGCACTTTAATCGTACTGCGTAGTTCACTCGGCAGTGCTGATCCTCACTGACCTCATCGCTGACCGTTCGTGGCGTTGTAACAAAAGCGAAGGCTTTGCGCGTAGTATTGTGGCTGTGCCCCCCGCGCGCGGTCATCTCTTGACCCTTTAACCTACTAAAGTACTTTTGGCGACCGGACAACCCCTCCAAGCGATCCTAAGGACTAGCACCTCACCAGCCAAGGAGACATTGCGCAGATCCGGTACCCATAATTTGTCGCAAGGGACCTTGACAACACACCAAAGGCAATCAAAAGCAGGACTTTGTTTGCTTGGCTCTTGGCGAAAGGAACAAGAGGGAATAATAAGATCATCCAACCTCCTTTCATCATCACCCAGGCCATCTCTATTAAAGAGCGACACGTTCCTGCATCTCACTTCAGCCACAAGGCCTTCGTCTTCCGCTGCCTCAGCTGTAACTGTTAGACAGTTGAACGGACCCTGTCGCAGATCATCCCGGCAAACCTCACCCCAGCCCCCCTAGCTTTAGGCGCCCCGGATATTGTCACGCCCGACTAGAGGTAATGATGAGCTCCCATGCCTGCCTGCAAACCACGAGGCTGACTGCATATCAGTGTCACATTCATAACAGACCCAAGACCAGACCCTCGCGCTTCAGCGCATCCATTTCATCTTCATCTAGTTATGCGTAAGTCCTGCCTGCTCTGATCGCTCACCTCTGATCAATACTTATGCTCCTCAACTTAGATAAATACCGTCACGCCGCCCGACGAGATGCTTGGGACCCTTCCAACAATGGGAAGATAAACTATAACCCTTTTGCCATGAGACACTGGCCATCTCACAGGAGCCCTGGCGACGAGGAGGATCCTGCATTGCATCCTGCACTTACAGTCGCATCCGAAAGCCACGTTACGCCCTCAATGGAGAGACGGCGAATCGAAAGCAACATGGAAAATTATAATGGTCCATCACATGCGAATACCATGCCTCCGTTTGCCGAAACGCCCTCGTCTAAGTCGCCTGTAGATCCGCCAGCAAGTAGTGTGAAGGATATGGCAATTGGGCACGAACATGATCACGAAAAAGGAGTCTATTCCAGCCCTCCCGTGAGCGACAAGACAGAGACTGGGTTTGAATCAGGATCTAGTGGGGATTCAAAACCTCGAAGACGGAAGTACTTTCTTTTCGGTCCTCGCAAGGACAGCGATGAAGTAGCACTGCAAAAGAAAGAGGCAAAGACGGCGAAGAATAGGGAAGGACGGTCGAAGTCATGGCTAAAAAGAGATAAGCAGAAGTTTACAGCTGTGGGACAATTTAAGGCCACAATCCTCAACTCCTATATCAACATATTACTGGTATTCGTTCCTATTGGTATCGCCGTCAATTACGCCGGTATCGCTCCTGTCGGAGTGTTTGTGATCAATTTCATTGCCATCATTCCACTCGCAGCTATGCTTAGCTACGCAACTGAGGAGATCGCACTGCGAACTGGAGAAACCATTGGTGGATTGTTGAACGCTACGTTCGGGTAGGTCAATGTTCTGCTATCCTGTTTAACTTTTAAACTGATATCCAAAAAAGTAACGCTGTCGAATTGATCGTCTCAATTCTTGCCTTAGTCAAGAACGAAGTCGATATCGTGCAAGAATCCTTGATTGGCAGTATATTGTCCAATTTGCTTTTAGTCATGGGGATGTGCTTTTTTTTTGGAGGCCTCAACCGTGTAGAGCAGCATTTCAATGTGACCGTTGCGCAGACTGCTTCCAGCTTGCTAGCCCTAGCTGTTGGAAGTCTCATTATTCCCGCAGCTTTTCAAGCTTGGGCAGATGGTAGTCGTAAGTCACTGCTTGTCTTATCTGAAAGAATGATTGTCACTAATTCTGCTTATCGTGTTCTCAGAGCAGTTAAAGTCTTCCCGAATTACAGAGCTCTCACGAGGAACGGCAATTCTACTCCTCGTAGTTTACGGAGCTTACTTATTCTTCCAGCTTAAAACCCATGCCTCCATGTACAGCGAACCAAGCCCAAAAGTTGAAAAGCGGAAGAGGAAGGTCGACGAAGGCGACTCAGTAAGGAGCATTGCTGCTATCGGCGCTCAGGGCGTTGCAACAATGGCGAACCCAATAGGAACCGGAGCTACTCAAGAGAGCTCAGGCTATCAGATACCAGAAGAGGAAACGGAGGAACCCAAATTGAGTAAATGGGTAGCACTATTCACTCTCGCAGCTTCTACAGCTCTCGTTGCGATCTGTGCAGAATTCATGGTCGACAGCATCAATGCTATTACGGCGACTGGGTCCGTCTCACGAACATTCGTTGGTTTGATCCTTCTTCCGATTGTTGGGAATGCAGCAGAACACGCAACTGCAGTGACTGTGGCCTGCAAAGACAAAATGGACCTGGCTATCGGCGTAGCCGTTGGATCAAGCATGCAGATTGCACTGCTCGTTATTCCATTCACTGTAGTACTTGGCTGGATTCTGGGCAATGACAATATGAATCTTGCGTTCGATGGATTCCAGATAGCTGTGCTCTTTGTTGCTGTGCTTTTGGTCAATTACCTTATTCAAGATGGCAAGTCACATTGGTTAGTAGTATTCGTAGAATCCCCCTTGTACGTGCTTCTGCTGATATCTATCCAGGCTCGAAGGTGTTCTCCTCCAGATATTATACATGATCATTGCAATTGCTGCTTGGTAGGTCAGATGTACTCTTCTTGAGAGTTTTGCTAACAGACTCAAGGTTTTATCCACCCGATGATCCAAATACAATCAACAGCAGATAATCATAATGTTTTCCCCGGCAGTCCTCTTTCCATACGGCCATCGCGGCCACAGCACTCTCCTCGCTCGAATAATCTCACGGTCGACACGAGATTGCTGGAAACCGTAACTTACAGCTGCACCTAGCTGTTGAGCACGCCACACATGAACTCTGCCATCTGCACTTGACCGAGAATGGCAGTGGACACTCCGCACCTGATGCTTCCTACTGCGGAATGGGTCCTTTAAGGACATTATTCACACCGGAATTGTCGCTTGAAAACGTCCAATTCTAGATGTCTTCAGGCATCAACAATGCACCACTCCTTGTCAGCGAGGATCTCCACACCTACTGCTCTCTTCGGATGGAGATACTGATCCAAATTAATGAATCCCGTTTCTTCGCAGGCGGCAGTCCTGTTTGGGGGACCTCATTCCATTCTACAATCGTTTGCCTCACGGCTCGGCGTTTGGTGAACACCACTTTTTAATGCAAGCAAAAACCCAAGTACTATGGATCTTCATCCGGCTTTTGCTATGTATATATTTTTGCGGCCACAATTGCACATTTCGGGTTGAGTTATCAGGGTCCATAGGGTGGTAGAAATCACATACCACAAACGTAGTGCTATGCACACAGTAAGTGCACGGTCCTTTGACCAGTGATCTGCACTTGGTGAAATTTGTGGTTAAGTTTGCTATTGGTAAGAACTACCGCCTACCCGAAACGCATGAACCCGACGTCATACTGATACCAGACCTCCGGCGCTCGAACCTTTCGCCATTTCTGTACTCTACATACTCGAGCATCCTATACTTCTTCCCCCAAATTGCGCCTGCTGAAAGAAAAACGCGCTTTCCTTGCAAATTTCACAAGCGGTCTAGGCTTCGCTCCTCCGCTCCTCTGCTAACCGCGTCCCCGCGCTTCTGGATTCGAATCGTCCGCTGCCTTTCCTTGGATCTCGTTAACTTCGTGCATGGCTCGAGGGACTATGCCCTGGCTTGCGTGAATTGTTGTGAAGAGTGTGGGGGTGTTGAGGTTGGAGCTTGGAGGTCGGTTGAGAGTGACGGTCATGGAAGTGCGTTGTTCGCGTCTCTTAGTGATGTGAAGTTACTGATTCTTGGGCTTGAGACGATGCTTGAGAGAACAGATCATGGGTGTTGGAAGGCTGTTTCTATGCTCCGTGGCATATAGCTTGAGCCAGTAGTGGATGATGAGTGGTGTTGTTACCTCCCAGCAGCCTGCTGCAAATGCTCTTCGGTGGGCAGTACTTCATCTAGAGACGGTAGATCCAGCGTCCCGAACAGCTCACGGCTAACAGGACCAGGATCCACATCCTTACCGTCTGCAAAGGCGGTGAAAAGGGGTTGCGGGGTCTTGTCATAGCCCTTTCCTTTCTCTCTCCCCTCAAACCTAGCCGCGCGAGATTCCTCCTGCTGCATCCGATCCAGTTCAGAGGAGGGTGTCAGCAATCGAGGTTTAGATTTCCAAGAGGCGGTCAACGTTTACATATCTAAACCGGGACGCAACTTCTGTTCCAGCCCTTCACTATCTGCTGCGCATATCTCTCCGCGCCGCTGGGCATCAGCTGCTAACGTGATGATAGTAATTACATTTCTCGTCACTGTGGGATCTCTGATTTGATCGCGCCTGTATTACATCGACGTGGCACCGTACGGAGAGGATAACACAAATCGATTGGATGATACCTTGGCAAGACTCTACACGCTTCCATCTTGAGTAGTAAATCCGCCCATGCATAGCTCATTTACGCTCCCAGTCTAACAGCCTCCTCAAGCATTAAGCTACAATGCTCTGAAGACTCTGGCCGTGGATGGGTCGTCTCTGCTTTTTCCTACCTATTCTGGATTTCCCCGAGCTTCATTCACGCTCTCACAGTAGGAGTGGCAATCGCCGTGTCTACAACCAAAGCCTCAAAGATGTCAGGCCAACAACATTCACTTCCATCGCAGGGTTTGCCTATATAAAGGCATCGAGCAATCTCCTTCCCCTTCAACTTTACAACGTACCGCCTCCCACTATTTCTTCCTCCGTTGTCCTACCATCTTCCACCATTTGAGATATTTCCTCAACTCATATCTACTCAACTTACTTAGTTACTTCGTGTTATCAAATATTCCCACAATTGGTGTGGTCTTGCTCGCACTGCAGCAGTGACCACTGGTCTCGACACCTGGTCCATCTTCCGAACTCTACAACAACCATTGCTTTCTTTCTCACGCTCACAGTCACGCAATTGCAGCAAATTGACCTCGTTGCTGCTTCAACCCCAATATCCTCACCAACCAGCACTGCTGTCAATGGTACGTTCTACGAATCGTTCGACTTCAATTTGGTTTCATCATTCGATCTATTCAACCCTTCCCATTTGATTTCCACTATCGAAGAAACTAGATCTTAACTCATGATCATCTACGCTAGCTAGCTGAATCGGGAATTATCTCGAACTCCTTATTTAGCACAATCGTTTTTGTCGTTTCCTTACTAGCATTTGGTCCGCTAAGTCAGAATTCATTTTTCACCTCCCTCATTAGCGCACTTGTGTTTACCGTTATTTTGCTGTCTCCCAAATATTCAAATTCACAGTCACAGTCACATTCATTCACACTCACATTCACATCTACTTCAGGCTGTGAGTTGACGACTCTGTTCGTTAACCTCAGTCCATATCTCTCACACATCCTCGCTCATCCCACCTAACTCCGCTTCAAGAGCGGGCGCAAGCCTCCCTTTATATCGCAAGCAAACATCATCGCCTGCCTTTGAAACTCATTTCGCGTGTTCCTTTCCATTTCGTTTTTCAATCAGCAACATACAAAATTGGCTTCTCACTCTTCAAGCACAGCTACATCGTTGGTCAATATTTCACACACGCCCCTAATTAACGTATCTTTACTCTTCCTACGAAGATCTGCACCAATTCATTCCACTTCGTGCGTTACATTGAAGCCGCCGGATTGCTGCACGAAAGTCACTGGTGTACCTCTGTCTTCCTCGCTAGTACGCATAGTCTTCTTCAATTTCTACTCGTTATACTAATTCTTCTCCCCAGAATACTAGAATACAATCGGCATGATTTCCGGATCCTGTGACCCGTTCGATGGGGGCTCACCCGCGATTGAGGCAGATGACGATTCAAATTTCGAAGATCTGCTCACAACCCAGCATACGAACGATACAGATGACGTGCAAATGATCGATCTACAGCGAGAAATGAGTTCTAGGCGTTCGTCCTCGAAGGACACTACCCCCAGGGATATCAAAATTGAGGGGACGGATACAGACTTCCTCTGGAAAGCTATACAAGAACACTGTATTGAATTGACCGATTCTGAAGGTAATTCGGATGAGGAAAATGTTCCGGAACAGCATTTTCCGAAACCCCAGAATAATTTTCGTGTTTATAGCCAGGTCAAAGACGTCCACATCAAGGAAGAACCCGGAGAGTCTGAGCCTATGTTCGCTCATTTCACTCAGGGCGAAATTATCGACCTCTCGGATTCAGAAGAGTCCCCAAATTCGCAGGCTGAAGCCTGGTACAAGCATGGGGTAACGATGGCTGACGGTACCATTATGCTCTCAGACGGCGAAGATGAAGAGGAGATTATAATTTTGAATGACGATGGGTCCTCGTCGGTCACTATCAAGAAAGAGAACCCAGATATCGAATTCCTAGGAGCGAACAAGGGTGTGATCACTCTTTCTGATACCTTCAACGAAGAGACAACAAGAGCTCCCCTACGAAAATATGGGAAGCCATACTTGCGAAGTGTAAATCCCAGAGCCTTGAGAACGCCAGAGGATATCGAAAAATTGCGCAAGTTGCAGCAGATGTATAAAGAGAAGGCGCTTGGTAAGGCGGCAGCATCTGGGGCCAGTAACATGTTCCATATTCCCAATGTCGCTGGGAATATTCAAGATAAAGATGCTTGGATGAGGGGTACTTATACCCCGGAGGAGAACACCGCGGACCATTTTGCAAAATTAAAGCGAGCTTACAGAGCAAAGGTAAAGGCCCGAAAGAACTCTTTGGAAGATGACGTCAATTTCAAGAGGGCTGAGAAGGAAGAGAAGGCTCGTTTGAAGAGAGTAGAGCTTGCCTATCTTCGTGACCGCGGTTGTCATAGCAGCGATGATGACGAAGCTGAAGAGAGCGATGAAGGCCTCTTCGTATCTCAGTATCCACGCAAAAACGGACCAGCGAAACGGAGAGCCGCTACAGCGCGGGACGATGACAATAATAGCGAAGACAATACTGCGCTGCAAGGGAAGTCTGGGCCAAGGAAACGCAGGTCGAAAGATGCTAGCAGGCGAACCCCTGCTGAGCTCAAGAAAGAACTGACCAACAATATGATGGCTGGCATTGAAGACGAGCTTGCGAAGACTAATAAAACGGAAACAAGCTTGGGCAAGGCTCTAAGGGAACAATCGCAGGGAAATAAGGGGTCCAGTCTAAGTAACGACGCCCAGGAACCGATGGGAAACAGCAAAGGGAAAAGGGCAGGCAAAGCGTCGAGGCCGAAACCCACGCAGGCTGGCTATATGAACGATACCTCGAGCTTAGTGACTAGTAACGTCTACGAAGATGCTAATGCAAACGTTGGCAAGGCCGCTATGCCAATGATGACTGGTACACGCAAGAGACAGGCAATGGCCTCGTTGATCTCAAGTATACCCGTCGAAAACAAGGCGAAGGCAGCTTCTGAGAAGGAACATATCTTACGCATGACTACCATTCTAGGATCATGCAAGGCAAGTACAAACGCCGTTGGCTGGGAATTAAAAGGCATGACCAGTACACTCCATCACCATCAGGTGCAAGGAGCCGGAACGATGAAAGAGAGAGAGATAGGAGAGAATGAACCCAAAGGTGGCCTGCTTGCGGACGAGATGGGTTTTGGAAAAACCGTGATGATGATCGCGACTATTATAGCCAATCCCCCAGCTCTTGGCGAAGAATACCGAAGCACGTTAATTGTTTGTTCTCCGGCATTGTTGAGCCAATGTGAGCGAGACCTGATTGATACACGGAGAAGACCATTGACTCTGAACAGGGGACAATGAAATCGCCAAACACACAACGGCGAATGTTTTCAAAAACGACATCATAAGACATCATGGTACAACGAGAATATCTAGCAAAGGCGCGTCTGGTCGTGGCGCTGTTCGCAAAATACAGCAAGCAGACATTGTGTAAGTGGAATGTCAACATTTCGCCGTCGAGGCTAACCATACCAGCCTCACGACATATGCCGAGGTTGTTAAGTCTTATCCCAAATTTGAGATCCCGGAGGATATCAAAGAGCCGGAAGAAAGACAGCAATGGTGGATGAAACATTGGGAAGCAAATCGAGACCTGCTCCACAAAGCTCACTTCTATAGAGTTGGTAAGTTCCCATCCTGGCATGTCGTTTCTGTCATCAGCTAATGGTCAAAGTGCTTGATGGTCAGTAGAATCTTTCGAGGTTAACTTCAGGTCGCTAGTTTCATGCCTAATTCGTGTCACAGAGGCACAAGTTATTAAGAACCATCGATCCCAAACTTCGATAGCCTGCCGTGGGCTCATGGCAAAGCACAAATGGGCGATTTCAGCAACCCCTATACTTAACGATATAACGGAATTGTACCCGTACTTCAAGTTCTTGCGTATGCCACACACTGGCACTTATGCCGTCTTCAAACAAAATTTCTGTCACCCAAAGAGTACTGTCTGTAACCAAAGGCTACACAGCTTCTTGGATCAGATATTGATAAGGAGGACCTACAAGAGCCAACTCTTCGAGCTTCCTATCATCGAAATGCCGGCAACGCATCAAGATACCATTACACTTGAGTTCAACCCTGTTGAGCGCAAGATCTATGACATTATTCAAAAGCGCTTTATTAGAGAAATAAACAAGTGAGTCTTACCATGCAGAGAATCGATATTGTTGCTAAACAAATGTAGAACGTCAACCGAAGGAAATCTTGAGAAACGGTCTCGACTGGTTCTGGTGAGTGCCAATGGCTTGTATTTAATGACTTTATTAATTGTCGGTTAGTCCATGCTCTTGCGCTTGCGACAGATGACCGGCCACATATTCATGCTTCAAGATACTATGGAGGAGATGTTTGAGCTTGAAGACATTGAAAATATATGGCAGGAGACGAGCTCAGAAGTCACAGCTGATCCCGCTTCGACAAGAGATATGATGAAATCCATGAGGAGGATGATTGAGGTCAAAGACAATCCTGAGGACAGTGCGGCTGATGATGAGGATGGAGAAGACGAGGACGACACTGAACAAGGTGCTAAACTGATCTTCAAGTTCCGCAAGTACATTCGCCATCTCAGAGCTAGCTCAAAATGGGAGGAGATGAAAGAAAGGAGTACGTGCCATAAATGCTGTGAGCCACCGGATGATCCTTGGATCACTAGCTGCATGCATATTTATTGCGGCGAATGCCTTCGCATTATGGCTTACGAGGCAGCTGCGAACGACGAAGATCAGGCGGCTTGTGAAGCTTGTGGGGAAATCTTCAATGAGAGTCAACCTTGTGGGGGCCTACAGGAGTTGGACTTTGAAGAAACTCCTGCCCCACAAAACGGAGAGGGCAAGCCGAAGACTAGGCCCAAGCGCAGAGTCAAGGATAATATGAAATGGGTTGACTTTGATGGTCAAATCCTTCCTTCCACTAAGACAGCTGCGGTCCAAGCTCAGATTGAGAAATGGTTAAGGGAAGAACCCACCAAAAAGATAATTGTCTTCAGCCAGTTCCACCTTGTGTAAGTATTTTCCGTTCTAGCTGTTCCGACAATGTATTGACGGTTCGCAGGATGGAGGTACTCGGCAAGATCTGTGAGCGACAAGAGTGGAAGCACTGCAAGGTAATTCATTTGTCAAGACCTTAACCTTAGCAAGATTGGCTGACCCACTCTAGTATCATGGCAAGATGTCTTTCAAAGGCCGCGAAGAATCCATCGAACAGTTCCAGAACGATCCAGAGAAATTGATCATGATAGCATCCCTGAAATGTGGGGGAATTGGACTTGTAAGGCATTCCTTGTAGGTTAAGATCCCAGAAACTGACAACCCGATCAGAATTTGACGATGGCCTCAAGGGTTATCTGCGTTGACCTTTGGTTCAACAGCTTGGTCGAGCAGCAAGGTATGAAAGCTTCGCTTCCAGAATGTGATTATCACTGACCATTAAGCATTCTGTCGCGTCTTCCGTATTGGCCAAACCGAGGAGACCCATCTTTCGAGATTCATCATCAAAGATACTGTCGACGAGCGACTCCTGAAGATGCAGAAGAGAAAAGATAAGATCATCGAAGCTGCAATGGATGACAGGAGTGTTTTGTCGAAACTGACCCTAGAGGATATGTTGCAACTGTTCGGAGATGTCGTTCACGACGCAAATTCGAAACCGTTCATCTTCACCGAAGAGGATCCTGACATTGCGTCATTGGTCCCACCTGCATCCACGGGAGAAGAGGAGACAGTTGCTTGGGACACTTGAGAGATCTCTGCGCCAAACATTTGCTGCAGCTACTAAAGGATCTATCGTTCAAACGCACAATATATTCATATTTGTCTTTCTTTTGCCGCGACTCCCTACATCTCCTAATCTGTAAACTAGATAGCTTGCATGGCTTTTGATACAAACTCCAGGAGACCTATTACGACTGCTTGTTGTTGTTTCGGGCGTTCGTGAATACTCCGCCCGCGCATCAAGAAAAATCTTCAGCTCTTTACCGCCTAAGAGACTTTTCCATAGCAATTACATAGATTACAAAAGTCTTCAGACTCGAATCTCATTCTCAAGACTTTGCTATACTGATGACCTGTTTGCAGCACTGGAATATGCTCATTTACCCAAGCGATTTAGACGTACTGATACAATGTGAGAAGACTGTAAGTGCATTGCTCGACATTGAAATGTACTTCTGAGTATATAATATTTGGCTATGGCACTGCAGGAACGGAAGCAATAACACCGCTGCAGTGGCAGGAGCGAAGCTTTTCAAAAAATGCATCTTGGGGTGGGGAACTTGGAGTAGCTTCACTAACGATGAGTACGATTTCTGGACGCCATTAACGGTCAACAGGAACCTATTCTTCGGTGTATATTGCGTGATACAAGCCCTCCAATTCATCACGCATTGTGGATATTACTAATACCTAGAGTTCGTACCTGTTGGAGCAAAGGCCCCTGCCAAGATTCGACCTAAACGCGAAACCACTTTACGCGAAAGGTCGCGTAAGAACGCGTTCCCTTGCCCTATCTTGCTTTCACCAGCCCCACTAGCTGTGCGACTTCAACATTTCCCACATCCCACCGAGTAGAGCGATTACCATTATGTCTTCAGTTGTTGAGGGTCTCCTCACTTCAGATAACCCAGATCTTGACCTCGCTCATGGCGCGCGAACGAATGGCGCTCCAAAAATGGCCCCCAATCGAAGCGCTCAACGGTCATCAGTACCACCTTCAGAGGGGACAGGAGCTCTCAGCGATGTCGAAGGCTTTCCAGATGATGAGATTGTGGGCGCACGAGGCACAGATAGAAACAGGCCACGTGATCCTATGGCAAGAGCGGTGCCTAAGGTAGTTGACAGAGTGGGCGAGAAGGTTGCAGAGGAGTTTGAGAACTTCTTAGATCAGTACGCTCTTATGACAATTGAAGGCGAACAGGATAGTTGATGCTTTTAGATTCGTCGAGCAAATCACACTGTCCGGAGCTCCCCCTTCCAGCGCTTTGACAAGCGACAAATACTACATTGCCCAAATCCATGGGCTGCGAATCTATAACCTTTCCACCCTCTACGTTGACTTCCAACACCTTATGTCCCTGCCAAATCAGACGTTGGCGAATGCCATTGCCAACGACTACTACCGCTATCTTCCCTTCCTTACACGAGCGTTACACAACCTAATTGCGAAGTATGAACCTCGATATTTCAAGGAGCATCGACAGCCTACCAGCGCATCATCTCAGACTGGATCATCTGTTGCAGGCAATGGAGTCAGCGAAGCTGAGACTCAGGGTTCAAGGACAACGAATCAGCAGACTGATAAATTGTTCACCCTGGCTTTCTACAATCTACCTCTCATCTCACGGATACGGCAATTGCGAACAGCGTCTGTGGGCAAGCTACTTTCGATATCCGGTACAGCGACAAGAACTTCCGAAGTGCGACCCGAACTATACCTTGCTACATTCATCTGCGAAGGTTGCAGGACAGTCATCTCCAACGTTGAGCAAACCTTCCGCTATACTGAGCCTACACAATGCCCCAACCTCACCTGTATGAATCGGCAAGGATGGCGACTTGATATTCGGCAAAGCACATTTGTGGACTGGCAAAAGGTTAGGATACAAGAGAATAGCTCCGAGATCCCTACAGGCAGCATGCCACGAACCATGGACGTGATCCTGAGAGGAGAAATCGTAGACCGTGCCAAGGCTGGTGAGAAGTGTGTCTTCACCGGTACACTCATCGTAGTGCCGGATGTCAGTCAGCTCGGACTTCCAGGTGTTCGACCAGAAGCTACACGAGACAGCCGAAATGCACCAAGAGGTGGTGACGCTGGAGGGACTGGAGTCACAGGTCTCAAAGCTCTGGGTGTCAGAGACTTGACCTACAGGATGGCCTTCTTGGCTTGCATGGTAACACCAGATACATCAACTCCTGGACAAGCGGCCAATCAGCAACTTAACGGGCAAGCAGGCAATATTCTAGCTTCACTAAATCAGACAGCAACAATTGATCCTCAAGACACTGGAGATCACGCTCAAGACGCGTATCTGCAATCGCTCACAGCCTCTGAAATCGAAGACCTCAAACAAATGGTGCACAGCGACCACATATACTCGCGCCTGGTCAATTCCCTTGCACCTATGGTATACGGGCACGAAATTGTCAAAAAAGGCTTGCTCCTACAGCTGATGGGTGGTGTCAGTAAAGTCACTCCCGAAGGCATGCAATTGAGAGGAGATCTGAACATCTGCATTGTGGGAGATCCCAGTACAAGCAAGAGTCAATTTCTCAAGTGAGTTTTCCGAATATCCAAGTTCATTTGGAGACTAATCACAAGCAGATATATCTGCGCTTTTCTCCCTCGCGCGGTTTACACTTCTGGCAAAGCTTCCTCTGCAGCCGGTCTCACAGCTGCAGTTGTTAAAGACGAAGAGACTGGCGAATTTACCATCGAAGCCGGTGCTCTCATGCTCGCAGATAACGGTATATGTGCCATCGATGAGTTCGACAAAATGGACATAGGTGACCAAGTTGCCATTCACGAAGCTATGGAACAGCAGACCATTTCCATTGCCAAAGCTGGTATACAAGCAACATTAAATGCACGAACAAGTATCCTCGCGGCCGCCAATCCAGTGGGTGGGAGATACAATCGGAAAACCACACTGAGGGCCAACATCAATATGAGTGCACCTATTATGAGTCGTTTCGATCTCTTCTTCGTCATTCTGGACGAGTGCAATGAGAGCGTTGACAGACATCTAGCTGAGCACATTGTCAACATCCATAGATTTCGTGACGAGGTCGTACAACCTGAGTTCACAACCGAGCAACTGCAGCGTTACATAAGATTTGCGCGGACATTCAAGCCTGAATTCACTCCTGAAGCCAAAGCGTTGCTGGTGGAAAAATACAAAGAACTCCGTGCTGACGACGCACAAGGCGGTATTGGAAGGAATAGTTACCGCATCACTGTTAGACAGTTGGAGAGTATGATTCGTTTGAGCGAAGCCATCGCCAAAGCCAACTGCGTGGACGATGTAACACCTAATTTCGTTAGAGAGGCTTTCAATCTCCTGCGTCAGAGTATCATCAGCGTTGAAAAAGATGATGTAGAGGTCGAGGACGACGAAGAAGAAGTTCTCAACAATGGCACTAGGCGCGACGGCTCAGAAAGCCATGATCGAGATGGTGATTCTCCAATGGCTGACGGTGACGCCGACAATCAAGATGGTGATGATGGTGGTGATGGCGCGGCGGGTAGAGCTTCGCGAACGCCACCACCAGAGAGCCGAAAGACAAAGATTACATATGACAAGTACATGTCCATACTCAATATGCTAGTACGGAGAGTGAATGAGGACGAGATGACAACTGGGGAAGGTGTAGAGCACGAAGAACTGGTGCTGTGGTATCTCGAGCAGAAAGAGGACGAGTTTAACAACGTGGATGAGATGGAAACAGAGAAAGACTTGGTCAGAAAGGTTATCAAGCGCATGGTTAAGGTCAGTATTTCTCTACCTGGAAATGCATTTGGACTCTTCTGACCATTTTGCAGGATAACATCTTTATGCAAATTCGCGGCGAGGGACTTGATGGTAATGACGGAACCTCAAGGGATGCGGAGAAGGTAGTATATGTCTTGCATCCTAATTGTGCTGTTGAGGAAATTTGAGGGGCTTTTACCAGGTAATGGAGAAAGGGTGGATGTCATGTGTGGTATATGGGCAACGGCAAGCAGACCCTGGCGTTGAGGCTGGCAAGGAGTCTGTACCATAAAATGGAGCTGAACAGCATGTCCGCATTTCAGCGCCATTGATTGAATATGACTTTTGTTTGATAACACCTTGCACCCAGCGTAATGGCCTCGCTTATTGAACTACGGCACACTTTGGCGCTGCATTGTAGAGGAGGGTTGTCACACCAGGTCTATTGGTGGGCAGCTGAGTTCCAGTAAAAACGCTCATGCGTCCAAACAGGTCAAATTCCAATAGCAGGAAGGTACAAAGCAGGTCGGACGATACCACCTTGCTGAGGAGGCCAACAAAATTACTACACGTCCTCGTACAGTGTTATCAGTGCAATTGGGAATTGAACGGCCTAATATGGATGAGTACAGGATCCCCGCGCACGTTTTATAAGTGGTGAGAAAAGGCCTCGCAGACACCAAGGATGCACAGTTATTCCCAAGCAAATGCTGACGCTCTGCATGCTTCGCCAACCGCAGCTATAATGGCAAAGTCGCTCTATTTCTTGCAGCTATGATGACTGCGAAAAGTAAAACAGCAGCATGTTCAAGTCTCGCCAGCTTAGGATCGGCCTACTGACCGCGATCATTGCCTTGGCATTGCTTCACTTTGCTTGGCCGCGTTTGGGTGGCACACGAGATGAACCTCAGTTCCCTGCCCTGATACCTCTTACTAACAGTTCTATCACGCCTGATCCAACTACTGTATCACCAGGATTTCAACCGGGTCTCGTAGACTTCTGGGACTCCTTCTCAAAAGCTGTCGCCGAGGCCAAACCAAATTGTCAACTAGGACTGCCTCCCGACTTCCAAGGGGTTCCCATCAACAGCTTCGAGAATCTAAAGAAAAACTTCGACTATCGCCCTGATCTCATAAAGCTGTTGCCCGAAGATGTCGACGATCTACGAAATGCGCACTCACGCTTCGTGGCGAGGATCCCAGAGCTGGTCCCACAATTGCCCTTTGCGAAAGGAACGAGAGGAATCGTAACGACCGCATCTGACAACTTCATGCCAATTCTCATCGTGTCACTACGCGCGCTCCAGAGATCAGGAACGAAATTACCAGTGGAAGTGTTCATGGAATCGGAAGCGGTATACGAGAAAGAGGTGTGCGAAGTCATACTACCAACACTCAACGCGCGATGTTTGGTAATGTCGGAGATATTGGACGCGGTGCCCAACAGGATTGAGGTCTCCCGATATCAATTGAAGGTGCTCTCAATGCTATTCTCGAGCTTCGACGAAATGCTCCTCCTTGACGCCGATAATTTCGTGATGCAAAAACCTGAAGATCTTTTCTCAGCCGAACCATTCGTTTCCAAGGGCCTTGTGAGCTGGCCCGACTATGTACGGATTTCCCCATTTCCTACCAGTTTCCCGTCATTAACATGACTTAGTGGGCGAGTACCGCAAGTCCCCTCTACTACGCCATATCCTCCCAAGACACACCTTCGCCCTCCATCCGTGCCGCCAGCGAATCAGGCCAACTCCTTATGTCCAAATCCCTCCATAACGCCACCCTCCTTCTAACAACATATTACAACGTCTACGGACCCTCGCACTACTACCCTCTCCTCTCCCAAGGCGCCCCTGGCCAAGGTGACAAAGAAACCTTCCTTGCCGCCGCCATGGCCCTCGATGCCTCCTTCTACACCGTCGTCACAAGCCCAGCCACATTAGGCTTCCACACCGACGAGGGCAAGAACTTCAAAGGAACCGCCGCGCTTCAGCATTCCCCACTCCCAGACTACCAATACCACGCCCTCCAAAACTCCTCCATCGATCCAAAAAACATTCCTCTGGCTTTTGTGCATGCACAAACTTATAAGATGGACGCCGCTGCGATCCCAGACATATTCACTACCGAGATCAATCAGCGCATGTTTGGAGATAGAGACCGGGTACTCGAACTGTTGGGGAGAGATGTGGAGAAACAGATGTGGGGCGATGCGCTGTACACGGGATGTCAGCTTGAAAAGGCGTTCAGGGCTTGGGAGGGAAAGAAGGGGATATGCAAGAAGATTGGAAGGGTTTATAAGTTTTTATTCAATTGATGGAATCATGAATGAGAGTGGTCAAAGGGGGATATGATTGAGCGTATGTGCAGATGCTTTAGGAGTGGAGGATGGTTTTGGATATGGTTTTGGATATGGATAATGAGATACCCTGGGTAAAATGCTTACGGAAAATATTCTTCTTTATGTTGATAGATACCGAATAGATTTTACATTGTCTTTAAACATCCATTTCTCACACCGCACACTCCTTACAGTTCTCCTTTCTTCGCACGTGTGGACCCAGGAGTCGGAAATACAGAATCGGAAGAACTAGACTACCAACCAAATATTCCTGTCCTTGAACTTACCAATCTATTCACACTCGCGAGAGTATGTATCTTCTTAGTGCAGTCCAGTCATCATGTCGTCTACAAGCGCCGAGCATTTGGATGCTTTTCTACTTATTGGTGATGAACTACCTAAGCTGTGACGCAGCTGGCAATGCATGAATAGAGGAGTCATCCCTGCGGTAATGGAATGGAATGGGGGTCTTGGTACGAGCTGAGATGAGATGAGATGGGTAGGAAGGGAAGGGGAGTATGAACCCGTCATATTTGGTTGTTTTGAGGCGCTTTTGGTTTATTTCGGTTACAGTCTTGGTTGGTATTCGCTTAGTTATTGATCGTGATGTTCCGTTGTTCCTACCATGCCATTTACGCATACCACTCTCTAAACCTGCTCTAAGCGTGACTAACGCTCGAGATATAGTCCTCAGAGAAGTTAATCAGGAGCTTTGGAACTTGAATTGGTCAAATTGGTCAATGGAGCCAAGTCACGGATTAGATCCTTTCGGATGTTGATGGCTCCTAGTTCTTAGCTGGCTGTCGACATAGGCGAGGCTGACGTAATAATTACTGGAAGTAGCATTGTACATTAGCGAAGACCTTGCGAGCGGTTGATGACAAATTTCATCTTACATAAGCTAAAGAGAACTTTCGCTAAAATGCTAAAAGAGGCATGCATTTGCGAGCAATGCAAGCTGGGTGCTCAGACGATCCAAGGTACCGAGAGCGTTACCTGAGTCGGGATCTATAGTTTGATCAGGCCATTACGGAAGGTGCTCCCTGCAAAAGGATCAAGCGTTGTTGACTGGACAATATGTGACAAAAGCTGCGTCCTGGCATTTCGGATTCCGTTACGCCTCTATACTAGTACTGACAGTCCTTGTACCTATCATCCACGACTTGCGAGTAGTAAATTGCTATGACCAGGCTAGTCAGGTCCAGATTGCGTAGGGCTGGATCCCGATTGAGATAGCATTATCTTAAGCTTTTTGATTTCATCAAAACCAGCAAGCTTGCTAACCACGGTATCTGCGAAATCCTATTCTCCACTAAATGGGAAAGCTTGTCTTGTCGCGAACGATGACGTCGGGCGAGCTGGTTCGGAACCCACGCCTGTGTCGAGTTGGAGGGTAAAATCGCCGACGCTTGTACTGTTGGTCAGCTTGACTTGGAAATTATATAAGCAGAGGATCTTCAAGCGTCAATTGAAAGCTCAAACGAGACCTTTTCGTATTCAGAGAGCGGTCTCGAAGAAGGGCAGCCGGCAAGGCAGCAAACGTAATACCTTCAAAAGGAATCACATCTTTAGATTGCAGTCCTCTGGTCAGAATGCCAAAGATATCGAAGTATATCTTCGAATACAGCCACCAGTGGAACGCAATCCTCAGTCTTTCTACTCAAGTACGAAGTGTCAAAATTTATAGGTCTAGGCAGCGAGCCACCGTCTCACCCAAGGGAGAAAGACTGAGCACGCTGATGATGCGCGACTTTGACCAGATCAAAAGTCATAGGATTCGTGCGGTGACTGTCTCCGAAATGATCGACCGACAGAGCTGACAATGATTCGAACTCGCTTCTGAGGCAAACTGACCTTCCTCAATGTAACCAACTATCAGCAAATTGTCCGTCCATTATTATGGCGCCATCGTAGAGACATCAGTCGCACGTTCAGATTGGCTGGCAGCATACGCGCAGACACAAATGTGATTTTGTCAATAGAACGACAGCCAAGAAATTGCACCGGCTTCATGTTCGAAAGGGTCTGATAGCAGCCAGTATGGAGAAAGCATTGTTCACGCCCCCACCACAAGGCCAAGGCGCGAGTGTTTTCAGAGGAGATGTGATTGCGAACAGCAACAATGGCGGCAACGAACAAAGACGAGAGCATGCTTCCATCACAGTCACTTTCGTATAGCTTCAAGCCACAGCGTCAAATCTAGGGATATTATCCTTTTCATTGCGTTCAGCCACGATGGGGCGTGGAGAATGTGTACCGCGAAGCTCCATTCCCCTTTGACTTCTCCCTAGGCTCAGCCGAAATGTCACCCAGGTACCACATGACAAGAGGTACCGAGGTATTCACGCCTTTGGTACATAAGCTCCCCAATACTTCCGACGCTTACCTGCAAGGCTCACCTCAGATGACATCGGTGGCAGAATCTAGATGCCTTCACATAATCACTATGGCCAGGGGGCTGAGGCGGGGTGCAGCTGAAGGGATGAGCCAGGGTACCAGGTACCTCTCCCGGCGATGTCTTCTTCCGAAGGCGCCAGCATTGCAAGCGACGCATATCGAGGCTGCTCACATTAGCGTGGTCCCTATCACAGATCTAGTAGGTCTAGTGCTGACGGCTAACCGCATGTGAGCGTGTTTACGATGCGAGCGGAGAACAAAACGGCCGGATATTCGATAGACCGAAAGCTTAGCCGTACGTTTTTGGCCTAGCGGGAGGGCCGATGTCGTAGGGCAGAAGTAAGATGAGGTGGGGTAAGTGCATGCTACCAGGGTAGTGACCAGTGCCTTGTAGGGGCCTTTTCTCCGCTGTGGTAGAAAAGGAAGGAGAATTCCTCTTTGGGTCGTATTTTGCAAGTTTTGGAAAAGGGACATTCTTTTGCTTACTCTACATAACTCTCATCATGCATACTCCAGCAATCATATCTCTCTTGGCATTGTCCGCCAGTGTCACGGCCGCGCCTTTTACATTCCCTCTCCCAGATGGATTCCCTAATCCGAGTCCGACGCAGCTTGCTGAGATCGAGACGCTCGCTCAGGGCACACTCCCTAATGGCGCTCTTCCCACAAGCTTGAAAAGCACCGGTGTCACCACTCTGCAGCTCATTGCTCTCAATGAGATATTCGAAACTGCATACTTCTCCTCGCTCCTTTCCAATGTCACCAACAACGTGACTGGCTATGATGCCGCCGCCATAGCTCCTCTGGACTACACGTACGTGATTGACACGCTCACTGCCGTCGTAAACGTAAGTCCTCTCCACGCATTCATCTCTTCCCAATGCTGACACAGACCACAGCAAGAGCAACTTCATGCCGCTGGCGTCAACGGCGTTCTTCAAAACGCGGGCCAAGCCCCAATCATGCCTTGCGAATACGTGTTCCCCGTCTCCACCTTCGTCGACGCCATCGCCCTCGCCCAAACCTTCACCGACGTAGTCCTCGGCACGCTCCCCGAAGCCCAAGCCGCCTTCAGTGCCGACGCCGGCGACGAAAGCCCCCTCGTTCCCCTCTTCGGCTCCGTCATCGCCCAAGAAGGCGAACAGAATGGTTTCTACCGTTATGTGCAGAAGAAGACTGCCTCGGCTGCTCCCTTCTTGACCGGTGGATCACCTAGTTTCGCGTTCACTGCCCTTCAGATGTTTATCGTGCCAGGCTCTTGTCCACAGCCGCTTTCGGCTATTAACCTGACAACGTTCGGTCTGTTGGAGGTTATTACAACGCCGGAGGCTATGAACATGACGCTGGAGTTTGCAGTGCCAGGAGATGTAGGTCCGGATACGAATTCGATCGTGTACATCTCTGGGCAGAATCTGCCAGTCACGGTTCCCATCTCGACCGTAACTTCAATTGCCGGGTTGTCGCACTTTACTGCCAGCTTCCCCTTTGATTCGGGCTTTGCGCATGGCTTAACAATTGCGGCGCTGGTCAAGGGGACCGGACAGACGTTTACGAGTAATGATGAGGTTGCTGCGGCCACTTTGTATGGGCCAGGTCTGATTGAGGTCGGTTAAAAGTTGGAGAAAAGTCTTCAAGATACCCAGTCTTGACTTACCACACGCTCTGATTAGCAGAGAGTGCTAGCACATATGTAATAATTAATGTTGTAATGGAGTATGATCCGCATCCAATAAATTATGTGCCTCGAGTCTTTTGCATAGTGTCGCTAAGCCTAATGAACGGTATACTTTCCTATAACTGGTTCGTTGATGGAATGCTTGCAGCTGAGGAATACAATGCCTCTTGTGAGAAACTGTAATACTCGATCGCATTATCGAGTATTCTGAAGTTGCGCGCGCACACGAAATGCTTCTGATGGATGAATGATGGCGGGTTGCTACGACCGAGTGTATCGAAATCCGTAAATTACCAGTTAGCGGCGTCCGATATCGCCATGTCAAAAGATTATTTTCTGGAGCGAGACCTGAGTCATTGAGTCTTCTAAGGTCAATTGAATGTCGATCTGCGAACTCATAGCTTCAAGAGTCCTACAATTCTAGGAAAATGGCTGCGATCACTCTTCACCTTGTCAGCCAATGATCCTCCACCTTAAATCGCAGCTCTATGCTAACTTTTGTGTGCAGCGCTCAGAAGACAAGCCTTGTAAGACAATTCAACATGATCCCATAGGAACTGCTAAGCTGAAAGATATGCAGTGGAACATCGAAGTGCCTGTAAGCCTTAACTAGCCCTCGAGCCTAAAGACAAACACATGTCTGACTCCAGCCTTCACAGTGACTCCAACAACCGTGCGCAAACTCCTAGAAAAAGGCTTCATCGTGAACGTGGAAAGAAGTCCAGTACGTATCTTCGAAGACAAAGAATTCGAAGATGCTGGTGCCACCATGGTTCCAACGGGCTCATGGCCTGATGCGCCGCAAGATCATATCATCATTGGGTTGAAGGAGTTGCCGGAGGAAGAGTGTATGCTCTCCAGGTCATATTCTTTCGGACCTTGGGCTGACATGACTTGTGAACAGTCCCGTTGAAACATACACATATCCAATTTGCCCATTGCTACAAGGGTCAAGGTGGATGGGACAAAGTACTATCGCGCTTCCCAGGGGGTGGTGGAATGTTATACGACCTGGAATTCCTCGAAGATCATAGTGGTAGGAGGGTAGCGGCATTCGGTATGATGTGATATGTACTTTCAGGAGGCAATACTGATACAAGAAGGTTACCATGCTGGATATGCCGGAGCGGCCTTGGCTATTATGGACTGGGCATGGCAGCTTGAACATGGTGGTCAAACGCCGATGCCTGGCAAACAGTACTACAAGAACGAAGGAGAGCTGATTAAAGAAGTTAAAGAGGAGCTAGAGAAGGGGCTCGCAAAAACCGAAGGCAAGAAACCCCAGGTACTCGTCATTGGTGCATTAGGCAGATGCGGCAGAGGATCTCTCGACTTGTGTAGGGCCGTTGGCATACCTGATTCAAATTTATTGAAGTGGGATATGGCGGAGACTGCGAAAGGAGGTCCTTTTGTAGAAATCCGCGAATCAGATGTGAGTACATTGTTCGGAGCCCGTCCACCGTGGCATACATTGACGGATTAGATTTTCATCAATTGCATATACTTGAGCGCCGACATTCCCAAATTTGTTACAGAAGATTTCCTTAAAGAAGGCGAAAGGCGATTAAGCGTGGTTTGCGACGTTAGCTGTAAGGACCCGCCAAGAAGGAAATCACCTGCAAATGCTAAACTGCACGTCTAGGTGATACAACAAATCCATTGAACCCAATACCTTTCTGCAATAAGCCCACCTACTTCGATAAGCCAACGATAAACCTGCCTGAATCCGATTTCTCGAATCCACCACTGAGCTATATCACCATCGACCATCTCCCATCCCTCCTTCCAAGAGGTAATCTCATTCACTTTCGTAGTGACAACCTGCTTACTTCTCTCCAGAAGCATCAGAAGCCTTCAGCGCCGCGCTTTTACCTAGCTTGTTGGAGTTGCCACACAGGTCAAGTGCCCCCGTATGGCAAAAGGCACGCAAATTGTTCGATGACAAAGTAGCAACCCTACCGGCAAAGCTTCAACAGGCGAAGGGCTTCCTTACTGGGAGTACTATACCCGCCGCGAGGCCTTGAATGTATTACGATCACGCACTGGAAGGCCATGCATACTGTTAGTATCCACTACCGCACAAGCACTATCCCGGCAGCACTATCGAGCAGTCGGGTTGGAAGAACGAACATCACGAGATGGGAGATTATGATGATGTGCACAACATTGCCCGATTGGCTAATATTGACCTTTCGCCGAACATAAAAAGTAAAGGATTTGCTTACAGAGCTTAGAGGTGTAGGAGTCCAGAAAAGCGTGCTTGTCATCAATGTTACCGTTAACATCTGTCAGCAGGTAAAGTCCTTGAGCATGTATATTATTCTCACCGCACTCGATTCCAATCAAAACATGAAAAATCATTTTTCCAAATCTGTCTCTACAGGCCACTTAGTACGGACATCTCATAGAGCGTCCGGGTTGTGTGATGTCTACAGACTTAAGGGCTCGACATTACCTGCCATTGCAGTTTTGGTTAAATTTCGTCTTGGCGGTAATGGCAAGACGGATGATCTAACGGGCCGACCCTTCCCCCAAAGCTATGACGCACCCTCGGATCCGAGATGTCACCGAATGAGAGTATTCGTTTGTCAGCGATTGGTAAACATTAATAAGAGAGAACCAACTACCTTATATCCCCCTCCAAGCCTCCTCCACCTCTTCCTCTTGAATGTTACTACCAAAACTCCCCTAAAAAACCGTTTGATTACCACCATGACCGAAAAAGTCCGCTCCTCACCCCACCATACTCCAACACCCCCACTAACCCCCCTCCCAGGCTCCCATCTACAAACACGCCGACCCCGACGGCCAATTCCGACGCAAACCCAGCTCCTTCCGAGACTTCATCTCCGCCTCCCCCACCTCCAAATTCCCCGCCGAAAAAGATCGCTACGCCCTCTACATCAACCTCGGCTGTCCCTGGGCGCACCGCACGAACCTAGTCCGCTCTCTCAAAGGCCTCGACTCCATCATCCAACTCATCGTCTGTGATTTCGAACTCACAAAAGACGGATGGCTATTCACGGGTCGTGCGGGCAGCGATCCTGTGGATCCGCTGTATGGTTTCACGAGTATGAGCCAGGTGTATAGGAAAGCGGATCCCGAATATGAAGGACGGTATACGGTGCCGGTGCTGTGGGATAAGAAGACGGAGACGATTGTGAATAATGAGAGTAGTGAGATTATAAGGATGTTTTATGGGGAGTTTGATGCGTTGTTGCCGGAGGAAAATAGGGAGAGTGCGCACCCTGGTGGGGGGTTTTATCCGGAGGGGTTGAGGGGAAGGATTGATGAGATGAATGAGTGGGTTTATGAGACGGTGAATAATGGGGTGTATAAGACGGGGTTTGCGGCGACGCAGGAGGCGTATGAGAGGAATCTGTATCCGTTGTTTGAGAGCTTGGATCGCTTGGAGAGGCATTTGGGAGAGGAAGGGAGAGGGCCGTATTTGATGGGGGAGTGGGTCACGGAGGCGGATATTAGGCTGTATACGACGATGATCAGGTTTGATGTTGCGTATTATAATATCTTCATGTGTAATTTGAAGATGGTGAGGCATGATTATCCGAGGTTGAGTCGGTGGTTGAGGTATTTGTATTGGGATGGGGGGAAGGTGAGGAATGGGGATGCGTTCAAGAAGACGGTTCATTTTTGGTCGGTGAGTTTGATGTTCTTTTTTAGTGGTATGTTTCGTGGATGTTTGTGCTAATGTTTGGGGACTTTGTAGTATAAGATGGGATACCTGAAAGCTAAGGGCAGGGACGAGCCGATGGACAAGCTCATTGTGCCCAAGGGCCCGGTGCCGGATATCTTGCCTTTGGATGATACAGAGACTGTATCTGGGGTATAAGTAGCATGATTCTCACGTATATTTAGCACAGTATTGCCTTTGCAAATGGCATGGAGCTTTCATCGATCCTATGATCGCCCCTTCCACTCCCTTATGTTAGATACAGCAAATATATATGGTCAAAATCTCAGAGTATGCATAATGATATTTGCAAAGACCACCTTTGTGCATCGACTTTGAAGACGTAACAAAACAAGAATTTTAACCCGCTAAACGCAGGCTGCATTCTGCTTTCCCCCTTCACTCTGGTCCGCTGAAGGTCCCATATAGCTATGATCAGCCGATTCCTACCTCAGAGGACACCCTGAGCGAAAGTCTTCAGATGCGCGGCTCACAGAATTATGCGGATGGATTTTGATCTCTACTGGCCTTGTTGCAACCCAACGAGGCAACATGTCAGCAGCTAATTCTGCTCTCGATGCACGGCTCTCGACAATGCCGATTAAGCCACCCCTGCAGCAGGCTATTATCCAACAGACTTTTCAAATAGGTCAGTCGGCAAACCTCGACTCATACTTCCGGGATTGGTTTGAAGAGCAGTGCGACGCCGCCACTGGTCAAGTCTCAGTTCAGACACATAGAGATATTCTCCGTAGTATCTCATTCCTCCAGGCTAATCTTAGCCGTGCTGAGATTGTAACTAAATTACACGTTCAATATGGTGACGAAGAGCTTGTTGCTGCGTCCATTGACCTTGCAGCTCGAATCTGGCTGACACTGTCCATTGGCACACTGCCTAACTCGCTGAGTCCTGGTACTAGCGTCGCGTGGAATGACGGCCGCTTATCGAGTACTGTCCACTCCTTATGGTCTTTGCCTGGACTATCAGACTCAATCAAGCTTCCCAAATCTTTTAATGCGGCAAATATTGAGAAGATTGCGGGCATGAAGATAGAGTGGACAAGTAACCTCGTTGATCACCTGCTTCTGGAAGACGATGACACCAAAGTTTTGATATATCATCAGGTGTCGTTTTTAGAACTCCATCAAAAAGACAGAAGGTTAGTATTAATCCTCGTCTAAAGCTCCTTCCCTGATTGCACGGACAGGTCTATTTTTCCAGATGGTTTGATCGAGGAAACGATATGCACCCTGGGCCTTCTCATTCCATCTGCAGACAAGACTTCTAGGGTCTGGTTCCACAAGCAACAAAAAGAATTGGGATTGGATCCTAAGGCTGGCACGTACGGCCCTTTAAACGCAGCAAAGAGACAAATCGAGCATTTCAAGTACTGGAGAGATCGTCTTACTGTATTGAAGCAGACTTTCGACGAATCTGAGCCGAAGACAATCTCACTGTGGTGGTATGACGATCGTAAGAAGGTGCAATGGTATACCTTTTGGATTGCTGTTCTAGTTCTGCTTCTGACCATTCTTTTTGGACTTACCCAGTCCGTAGCTGGAGTGGTACAGGCATGGGCTGCTGTTCGAAGTTTGTCGGGATAGAGTTGTTGCATAAATTTTAAGTGAGACCTTGAGAAACGTTGATTCTCGCCGACCTCGACTGCTTCTAGTTATCCAGTACATAAAGTGAAATACGCAATGGCCACCAGGATATTTGTATAGATCGTCAAAAGCGCCCCCACTGTCATGATGCTCGCCATGACCTCGAAGGTAGATCTGGAACTCATTCCCCAACTACCAGGTGTTCACTCCACGTTACAGTGTCTCCTGTAGCCATATCTTCAGCTCTTTCCCTAGGACAGGTAATATACTGAGCCGATTAATAGGCTCACGAGCAGTAGACATGCAAATTGATCTGCGACTTTTATACATGTCTGGCTTTAGACAGGCTACATTGGTTTCACTACCATCAAGCCACCAGTGCATGCCAGACTCTGGGTATCGACCTTGACATGCAGCGTTCGGATTGACGATCGGAACTTCTAGGGTATCATTAGTAAATATCTGCAACCTGGAAGCGGATTACAGCGACAAATAGAGGCTGAGTTCGCAGGATTGTAAATTTCGGGCATGTCTTTTGCGGGTCCTGACGCCGTCCTTCAATGAAGCTTTCTTACGGATATTACGCTCTTCAGCCCGGACAGCCACCCTCATAGAACTAGCGTGAGAATTTCGCCAACCTCCATGATAGTAGAGCTCAGCGTCTGGCTATGAAATCAATGAAACAATTTGTTCAATGCTCAGAGCAGCACTCTGACCACGTAAAACATCTAGTTTTGTATCTATTACCATAAACCAGCCCGTGAATAATCATAGGCGGCTTACCCAAACTGGCATTGAGGGTTCTTCATCGTATATCATGCTCCTCAACCTCCTTGAGACCATTCCATTTCGATCTCAACAATATGGTTTGGTAACAGCCGTTTCTGTACATCCCCAATTACCATCATAATAAGTTTCACCACAATTACCTCAAGTACCTCGATTTCGCTCTTCATCTGCATTGGGGCATTATGGACGTCAGCGGTCTTGTGATTACCGTTCTCAGCGCATCATTCGAGCTTGCGTCAGAGTTATATAGCTACGCGCAAAGGGTTCGAGGTGCCAGGCAAGATATTCAAGCTCTTAGCAATGAGTTATTCGGCCTGATTGGAGCGTTGGAGCACTTTAAGTTACAACAGGAGCGGAAGCTGGAGGATTTACCAGTTTCTATTGAACCTCCGCAATATGCTGAAAAAGATCGATCGACGGACTTTATTGCACAGCCAGCAAACGTTAGCTCGATTCTCACCCAGACCCTTGACTTCCTAAATGACCTCCAAGGCATTCTCTGTAAGCCGAAGGGTAAAGTCCAGGCCGCTGTACAGCTACTTAAATGGCCGCTCAAGGAAAGCGACATGCAGAAGCACTTGAAACGCTTAGAAAGGGTCAAGACCTACTTTATATTGTCAATGGTGACGGACGAAGCGTTTGCAACCTCACATGTAACCGTATTTAAATCGAAGTTTCCTGACTCTGTGCAGTGATCAAACGCGAAGGATCGTCGATGATATCGCAGATTTACGTTCATTGATACAAGAGACCAGTGAGAATCAGAACCTCATACAGGCTCGTAGGTCACTCACAGTGAGGTCTCTAATCCAACTAACGCTGACAGGCTTGAAGCACACATACATAGCAGATTGGCTCTCTCCTGTAGACCCGAGCTTGATACGACACAGAATAAGTCAGGCTCGAACACCTGGTACAAGCTCATGGTTCATTAGTAGTGAGGGTTTTCGGAATTGGCGTGATTCAGCAAAGCCGTCAAGCCAGATTTTATGGCTCAATGGGATAAGCACGTCCTCCCTAACCCAAGCTCAGTCAACCTAATTTACACTATCCTCCATGTCTCTTCGTTTTTTTTCTCGCTTGAAATTATAAGCGTATATTCCCCATTCCAAACTTGATCAACCATCCTCCACAGTACTTCGCAAGAAGATTGTCAGGCGATTCTTGTCATTTGCGGTCGTTTCCCTCAGCTGTGTTGCACTCTGGTTGCGTTTTCCGGCTCCTTTAAGCAGTACGCTAATACTTTTGCCTCTACAGCTGGTGCTGGTAAGAGCTTTCTGACGTAGGTCACGTTGAATACAAGACTACGCTTTCTTATTACTCACAGAAACTTAGAACGGCTGCCATCAACCAACTCTTGTCGGCTGGGCCAAGCTGCGAGGACCTCGCATACTTTTACTGCGCTTTTAGTAATGAGCAATCACTTCACCCTGGCACAATCTTTGGTTCCCTGTTAGCGCAAATCTGCCCCACTCCAGACCCAGTGTACCAGGAGCTGGTTTCGATGTACGAAGACTTGTCCAAGGACAGATTCGGCAAACCGAAGAGTTTAGAGACTCATGTTCTAGTCGACCTACTCATAAAGCAAGCGGAGTCCCGAGGGAAGCTGTACATCATTGTCGACGGCGTGAATGAATGCTCAGATCCTTTCGAGCTTTTGGAAGGCCTGCAGAGAATCCTAGATTCAACAGCGTGTATCCGGGTCTTGCTTTCCAGTATCAATGAGAAAGGCATAGAATCGAGCTTGAAAGAGATGCCGAACCTGGTTGAGAAATCCATACTCCCAGGAGACGTTGAGCCTGATATAGGCTTGCTCGTCCAGTCGACGCTCGAGTCCCATCGAAGGCTGGGACAGCTTTCGCCAGATTTGAAGAAAGATATAGCGTCAGCGCTAAGTAGCGGAGCTCAAGGCATGTATGTGTCCCGCCATTTCAACTGGCATTAATCTTCATCAGTACCTACTCGGTGGCCTATTTACTGATAAGATCAGGTTTCGATGGGTGCAGTGCCAGCTTGATCTCCTGTCACGGCTCAGAACGCCCGGTGCCATTCGGAAAGCATTGACATCGTTGCCTCCAACTTTAGACAAAACTTACGAAGAAATACTTGATCGAATTGACGGAGAAGAGGATAGAGCGCTGACAAAACAGATCCTAGAAGTACTTGCCTTCACTTTACGGCCTCTTAAACTCTCGGAAGTTTGCGAGATATTGCAAATTACACCTGGAATGTCTAGACTGGACGAAAGCAAGTGTCTTACGCAGCCCACCGATATCCTCAGCATTTGTGGCAGCCTGTTGAACCATAACAAGCAGCCTGACATCGTTACCCTTGCACACCACTCCGTCAAATCCTATCTGGTATCTGATCTCCGAGACAACGTAGCCTACTTCCAGCTTAATGAGCAAGATGGTCATCGTTCATTGGCCTCGTACTGCTTGACTTACTTGTTGTTCGACGCGTTCTCCGTTGATCGAAATGATCCAACATTTGCCGCTGAAAGTCTTTACCCAAAATCCAAGTTCTTATCCTATGCTGTCCAAAATTGGGCTTTGCATGTCAAGGAAGCAGGGCCACAAGGGGAGCCTCTTTGGAACGCCATGAAATCTTTCCTCCTTAGCGGCGAAGCGGGGCGCCATAATTTCCAGAATTGGGTCCGTTTCCTAATTCCAGGGGGCAAATATGCTAAGAATACGCCCCCTCTGTATTATGCCGCTTCTTTCGGTCTTACTACTGTGGTGGAGTATCTTCTGGACATGGGTGCAGACCTAGAGGTTCATGGTGGTCGGGCCGGCGCCACTCCCATCAACATTGCAGCCTACAGGGGCAATCTGGATACGGTCAAGCTTCTGTTTGAGCGCGGTGCTGATCCTTTTGCGCGGGATTCTGGGGGTTTAAATGCTTTGGAACGGGCTGAGTATCAACATAAAAAGGACGTGGTGGAATTCTTTGAACAAAAGGGTTACAGGCGTAAAGGGCGAAGATATGCAACACCATCGTCGATGATGCGGCATATGCGTTACAATATGCTTCATCACAGTAAAGGTCACGCAAGCGGGAACGGACGTTCGGTCCATAGCCTTGATGATTTGAATGGCAGGCCAAGTTCTGGCAATGTCTAGAAACAGCTCCTAAGGTAGAACAAAAAATGATTATTTTCTATCTAGGTAGGATCATCTAGCTACTACATACCTAGCTATGGTTTGTTCATGAACCTACTAGAAGGTATACAATTTTCTTTAGTATAAAGGAACAAAGAATATCAAACTAACGAAACATCAGATGATAGGTGTAGATGCCATACAAACCAACACAATGTGGTCTCCGGCAAAGAAGAAAAACCAGAGGCGATATACTTAGGACAGCCTTCAGAGTTTTTAGAGATCAATAGCAAAATTAGTGGACACAATGAAATGGTTTGATAACGTCTACTGATATTAATAAACATCAGCTCCACCCGTAGTGTTCTGACTAAGGTGCCTTACCTGTTGCTGCCCGCAAATTTTCGTGCTCCAGCGCCAAAAGTGGAGTGACTTGAACGCATGATACCTATCGATGGACAGCTTCATGGGATCTTGTACCACAGGTCCACATATAGGTTTAAGAAATATCAGTATCCGTGCCATAATTATTCTCACGAAAGCTCTTGTTGAGCTGCTGTCGATCTATCACTGCCTCCCTTGATACGACACTGCTTTGGAGGGTCAGCTGGGAGACTGGATTACGCAGGCGTTTCTGCGCATGAATATTACAGATCTTGCTTGGAAGACCCAGACCCAGCACTTCCTACCTCATCGAAAGTTTTTTCTTTGTTGCGCTAATACAAGTTGCAAAGCTGTTCTTTACATTTCCAATCCTGCAATTACCGGCCCTGTTATAACTTGCACACGACTGCTACTGCATCTGAAACCTCTAAAATATATTAAAGAAGCTACAACTAACCAGAATGGCCGTTCCCGAATCAACACCAACTTCTATGTTGCCCGCCGAAACGGTACGATCCCTTGTCTACCCAAATGGAATAATCATGAATTCCCTAATAGAATCACACAAGACGCCCACATGATCAACGGCACCGCACTCCTAAACGTCGCCAGCATCGCCCCAGTCACGCGCGACGAAATCCTTTTCGTAGAGGAAGGGCATGACGCCAAACTCAGCCTAGAATACTTGGAAGGAATCCTGTATGCTACTTTCGACACATCTCTGGCCCCCTCCCTCAACAGTACAACTGCGTCTCAGAACTAGAATAGCTCTAATATTCCGATGATCCTGAAGTCTGATTTAAACCATCAGGCTTCCCGTTCACTGCGCCCTTGATCTCGCTATTCGATATGGTATAACAGAATCCCTCTGCCCCTTATCCGTGCATAACATCACCGGATGGCTGTGGATGATAGACTAAAGTTGGAAGTAGCGTGAAGGGTCACTGGGGATGGTGATGAGGGGGAGAAGATTCAGGAAGTTGAGGAGGCTGGGGATTGGAGGGGTTGAGAGCGCTAGGTGTAGTGGCCGGGAAATTGTACCGTCGTGGTTGAGCTGGCTAAGAAGGTCCATCCTGTGTGCGTTTCATAGATTGGGGAATGCTGTTATGGAGACTAGAATTCAAACAAAAAGTCACAAGGGCTTGCGTCCATATTATCTGTTGACTGTTTCCCTTGTTACGCCTAAAGGTCATGCAATTGGGTTACCCAGTGATAAAGTAAGGGTATACAGAGAAATTCCGGACCGTTTGATACATGGAAGTTGTTATTACAAGGCGTATAGCACAAGATCGATACGTAATTCGCTTCACTGGAGCTTCTTTAATAAGCCTGCTAATCGTCAACATTGTCTTCCTCTTCATCAGAAAAATCTTCGCGCCCCGCACAAAACGCTCGAGGCTCAAAGTCAAACTTCTCTTCTAAAGCCTGATCGAAACCAATATCCCTCGCTGGCTTCCCATTCGAATGCTGACTTGCAAGGCGGATTCTGTTGTCTATTATGTCGTTAGCTTGGGGTGCTGAGAGATTTGATGCGAATGCTACTCACTTGCGACTACCAACTCGATTCCTTCCTCTTCCATGTCAGCAGCAAGCTGGATCTCAGCCCATGTGTCAGAGGAACAGCAGAGGCCGCCCCAGGTTATGAATCTCCTGAACCAACGGGTCTTTGAACCTTCGATCAGGCGGCGCCTCGACTCCTCTTCATCATCAAGTGTGAATTCAGTTTCCCTCTGAGCTTTGACAGCGGCGTTTTTAGTATTGGTTGCTCCGCCGAAGAGAGAAGTCGAAGTTGACGTGGAGCTGCTCGGCGCTTTAGCCGCGCTGATGGCTTGTTTTACACGCTCGTTGCGATACTTTGTCCGCTTCTGTCTTCGGCAAGCCTCAATAGTGTCTCTGATCAAAACAGTATCGAGTTTCTCGGAGCCTTCAATTTGACCCTCACGATCCCCGATACCAGTCGTTATACCGCTCTTTCTCAAACTTTCGCGCTCGAGGTCATCGAAAAACAGTTCACGGCAAATGGAATATGAGGCGAACTCTAGATGGACAAGATTCTTCGCAAATTCGCGAATCAAAGGGCATAGGTGTGGAGAGTCATGATCATCGTAAGCATAAGTCCGGCGCGGTCGACATATGAGGGCTAGATGCTTCAAATTTGGCGGAGCATGGTAGAGCAACTTCGATATGGTTTCCTCATCAAGGTCGCAGTGTCGGAGGTCGAGGGTTGTGAGTTTAGCGGCCACAGAATTAGGATTACCCAGAAGCAGCATGAGCAGTGGCGAATTGAGCTCAGGGGTTGCTTCTAGCAGGATACTCTCTAGCTTTTTAAGACCACTTGTGGCGCCTATGGAAGGTGTTGTGACCGAGTGACGGCCCCTTGAATAAGAGTCACCTAAATCGTTGACTCCAGCCCTTATTTTGAGGCTGGCATTGGCAGGAGGCGTAGTCGCCCAGTGATGGCGGATCTCGAGGTTCTTGCAGTCAGGAAAGCAGTCACCGTTGACGAAAGGCTGCCAAAACTCGGCATTTGGCGAACAACAATTTCTGATAGAACGTCGATGTCCAACGGGAACAGCAACATGAGTACCATCAGGCTCCGTGTTCCCAACGTGAACGATGAGCTTGGTGACACGAGGAAATGTTTCCTTTGCGAGGACGGAGATGGGAGTCAAACCACAATGGCAGTGTGCAAAGCGGAGGGTAATTTCCAGATTGGGACACCGCCTAACAATAGCCTGGATCATACGAGAAAGCAGTATGGCAGGTGGAGGTGCACCACTATTGCTGACACCGTCCATGGTCGGATCGATTGTGAGATCTAATGTCCTGGTTTGGTCTAGGCAATCCCTTGTGGACCATTGGTAGTCTGCCTTCCCCATGTATGTGGCCTGGGTAATGGTGCGCTGGAAGAGGGTGAAAGATGTGAAGGATGTGATATTTGGGTGACGGTAGAGGATCGGGCGAACGAGCTCGTAGAATGACTTTCTCGCAAGAGACAGTCTGGAGACTTCTGATTGTCGTAGGAAGCTGCAGACATGAATGCTGCAGTTTGTCAGCTCAGGCGCTCGAACGAGGGGTATGGTTGACACCTACGCTATTTCAATGGGGAGCACGTCAAATGAAGTAGCTTTGTTCATCTTTGCTGCTGGGAGGCAAATAGCCTTGCAGATACCGAGCTTAGCAGTTCTAATGGTGTCAGTGTGTGTTGGTATCTTGTATGAAGTTATTTTGAGAGGTAAAAAAGGAGGATTGAAGGAAGCTTGTGGTTACACCTTAACAAGGCTACCTTTCTTGCGGGCCAGTAGGTAGTTCGGGCACGGAGCACCTGCCTAGCGTTGGCCTTGCAGGGATCAGTGCGTTGTAGCGGCAGCAATCCGTCACCCGTGGTCTTTGGCTAAAGTTATCCCAGTCCTATTTTTAAGATTTTGAGCCGCAGGGCTGGCTCCTTATCGCCAGATCGATGTAATCAAAGGCAAAACGAGGAAATCTCGTATTGCTCACTCGCAGCACCACGTTTCCTCTCTATTGCCTACTTCTACTCATTCGTTTGACCAGCAATTGGCTACAACAATCTTGTAATGTTGTGAATCTACTCTTCTTCGCATCGGAACGATGCCTGCCACCGTACTTGAAAGATCTGAACAATGTACGCTCGCGAATTTACCCTATTCCATGAGGAACACTCTAACATACTACGTGCTCAGGGCGCTATGGGATTATATTCGATGCTGGCTCATCGGTAAACCCTATCTTATGACGGTTGAGGACCATGCTCATTTGATATAGGGTACGCGTCTACATATCTATAGGTGGCTAGACAGTGAAACCGCCCGTCAGAAAGGCAACTCGAAGCAACTGCACGCATTGCCATTGCTCGAGACCAAGAGCAAATGGACCAAGAAGATTCATCCAGGTCTGTCTGCCGTTGCTTGACGCAATGATAAAAATGCGAAACTCACTTGTTCAGGTATATCAACGTTTGGCGCGAAACCTGATCGCGTTGGCCCAGACCATTTGGAAGAGCTGTTCGAGAAGGCGCGCAAAGTAATCCCAAGTGAGGTCGTGGAGGAGACTCCTATCTTCCTACTCGCAACAGCCGGCATGCGTTTATTACCCGAGTCTCAACGAAAAAACCTTCTGAAGGAAATCTGTACATACACTCGTTCGCATACCAAATTTCAGCTACCCGACTGTGATGTGCACATTCAAGTAATACCGGGAGAGGTTGAAGGTCTCTACGGATGGGTAGCAGCAAACTATCTGCTTGGGGGCTTTGATTCGCCACAAGAGCACGGCCATGGGAAGGACCATCATACATACGGTTTCCTGGACATGGGGGGTGCATCTGCTCAGATTGCTTTTGCGCCAAATGCTACAGAAGCTGAGCGGCATGCAAATGACTTGAAACTGCTGAGAATGCGGACGGTAGACGGAGCGGTGGCCGAATATGGAGTGTTCACAACTACATGGCTTGGATTCGGGGTCAATGAAGCAAGAAAAAGATATATCGAGGCGCTCCAGAAAGAAAGTGGTGCAATTGACACCAATGTTCTCCAGGATCCATGTCTTCCGAACGGCTTAAGCACCACGACGAAAGGCGACGTGTTCCTGCCAGGATCAAAGACAGTTAACGGACAAGAACCCTACCTCAACGGTACTGGGCAATTCGAGGAGTGTTTGGTTAAAACTCTGCCACTACTAGAGAAAGACCACATATGTGAAGATGACCCATGTCTTTTAAACGGCGTCCATGTTCCAGCCATAGACTTCGATGTTAATCACTTCGTAGGGGTCAGTGAATATTGGCATACCACTCACGAGATATTCCAAGAGGGTCACAAGGATAGGGCGTACGATTTCAATACGTATCAGAAGCGGGTGAATGAATTTTGCAGCCAGAATTGGGATACAATTGGGAAGGGAGTTGACAAACATGAGTGGGGCAAGAAGGTGGATGAAAAGACCGCTATTGAGGTGTGCTTCAAGGCAAGCTGGCTGATTAATATCCTACACGAGGGCATTGGGATCCCAAGAGTCGGACTGGAAGCCACACCTGATATCAAGAACAATGGCACTAAGAAGCTCCTTGATAACGCCAAGGATAAAGGTTACACGGCGTCATTCCAAGCAGTCAATAAAATCGACGAAACAGAAGTCAGCTGGACTCTTGGCAAAATGGTTCTCTATGCTTCTAGCCAGATTCCACCGTCGGATCCCAACCCGCTCCCCGTGGGATTCGGTAGCAACGTCCCTGGTATACCACCCGACTTCCAATATGCCGGCTCCAAATCTCTCCCAACCACTCACAACACCACCATTATCACCAACTCCGACCACTGGCACAACACCATCTTCCGCTCTTCTTCCCCCCGCCGCATTCCTGGCTTCATCCTCTTCATGCTAATCCTCTCCATCGCCGTGTTCCTCCTCTGCGGTCGTACCCGCCGCCAGCGAATATACGCCCGCCTCGCTCGCCGCAATGGTACCCCTCCCTCACGAAAACGCAGATTTTTCGGCGGTAAAATTCCATTCCTGCGCTCCGGGTCGAGTCTCGGTAATTACGAACATGTACTGGAAGACGGTCCTACGGCGGATAACTTCGAACTAGGCTCTTATGAAGATGGAAGTGATGATGTCGATACTTCGGACTCGAGTAGTAGCTCGAAAGCTTCGGGGTGGGCTACACCCAGAGTCCGCAGCAGTCAGGCGATTCATGAGTCCAGGGAGCGGTTCGAGCAGCTTGGTAATGGACTGGGTCTTGGACTTTCGCCAAATCCAATGGATAGAAGCGGGCTGATTGGCCGGACTGATAGTCGAGAGCGGATTGTTGGAATGGTTGAAGGGAGGAGATCTAGAAGAGGGAGTCCGAAGAGGCAGAAAGAGTTGGGTTTGAAACCGTTGATTGAGGATTGAATGATGATCCTGGCTGCTTGGACTTCATTAATGTGTCTCACCAAGAGGACCGAGGAAGAGGACCCGTTGAGGCTGGTTGGCGGTCCACGCCGCCAAGGGCCTCAAGATATCCAGTCGACATGCCTTTAGAGCTACAAAAACCCGAAGCCACAAATATTCGGCTGAGAAGTATCAGCACGATTGTGTTCGGTGGGAAATCAGGCCCGAGACTACAGATGCGTCCAAAGCAAGACTAGTCAGTCCATTACAAGCGCGCGCGTTCCAGCAGAGGTGTCCTTTAATGTACAAATATCACTATTAGCGAAATGGGAAAAATTGGCGCCAGGAAAGGTCGCGGCGTTCATGCATGGCTTCACGGAATACCCAAAGGGTCTCTAGCGTTTTCGAATTCCAGATCTGTATATATATTGTTTGAAAAAGCTAACTAGTGAAACTTTATACTATAATCTACAAAATTGATGTTTTGTTAGGTATATAAACGGAATACCCGGAATCTCTCTGAGCTCACCCACAATTTCATAACCTTTTCCTCACACACTTACCCCCAATCAAACTTCCTCACTTGCCTGCGATTACATTTAACCCAAGAAATTCGCAAGCTTTGTGTAGAATATTCTAATACCAGCCCAAGAAATCGAGCCAGGCCTCCACAGCTTCAATGACCCCAGGATCATACTCTGGAACACCGATAAGCATTACCTGAATCATCTAGCAGAACATGGATTCAATATTCCGAGGACCGAGTTTCTCGATGTCCGCAAAATTTGGAAGTCTTCGCTTGTATCTAGGCTGACCTCTTTCTTTGAGTACAAGCCTGTAGTCTCGAAGCCTGATCGAGGACCCTCGAAGAATCATGACTGAAGGCACATGCGGCGGTCTATTTATGCAAGAATATGCAGAAAATATCTCATAAAGAGAATATTCAGTGATCTTCATCGATTACAACTATTCACACACACCATTCTGAAAACCTCTCAGGTTGGCGAATTCAGATGTCAAGTGGAAGTTGTTGGATCCACACAGGAGCTGGAGACGAAGGACGTGCCCCTAGGTGCCTTTGATGCTGCCCACAATCTTGTGAGGTACATGAAAGACAGACTCGAGTCCCTATCAGGTGAATCTGGGAAGACGAATGAGAAAGGCCTCGTGTATGTACGCATTGACGGCATCACGAAAGGTAATGTCTTCATCCCGATGGAGATCGAGGCCATTGAAATACATTTATGGCTGGAGGCCGACTGTAGCATAGGGATGGCGGAGGTGTGTAACTTCTTCCTCCAATCTGCTTAGCTGCAGGGCCACTGTATACAGATATCACCATGCCATGGTGGTGCAGTCCAAACAAAGTTCTGAGCTGCTGAGATTGTGCCTGCCGAGTCGGTAGGGATGATACGATTATCACAAGCGAGTACTCAGGCACGGCGATTTCGGCATCGGCAGCGCCCGCGTGAGGCGGTGAAGAAGTCCGGAGAGTGCGAGGTGTGTCCGGCTAATGCAGCAGTCACAGAGTACAGCCGGTTTCCCTCCGCCATTGGTGGATGATCACTTGGTTCGCCACTGGGTCGTTGCTGCAGGATCTTATGTGGAAGTCTGGCTGTGGGGCTTTGACCTGGTCCGACATTCTGTTGAGCCAATTGGCACCTTGACCAGTTTCCCAAGTGACGGCGATCAAAATAGTTAGATCGGCGGAAGATGAGTACCGTAGATGCCCGTCGTGGACTCTCGAGACGGAGGGTAAGACATAGAATAGAGGCGCAAAAGGACGGACAATTCCAGATATATTGGGCATGAAGAGTGTAAGGCAAGGATGAGAGGTGTATTTTCTACCCTATCGTTTCAATGCGCAAGCGTTTATCCAAGTGCCGATGGGGAAGATGAAACCTCGAGCAGATCTATCCTCAATGCCGTAAGGAGTCTTCGGGGGCCAAGCCAGTCCAACCAATCATTCCCGGGGCTGAGCAGCCCTCGGCGTCATTTTAGCGCTCCTTGGCAGCCAGGCCCCCCGCCATCCATCCTCCATCCACAATCCACAATCCCTTCTTCCTTCCATCAACTCGTTCACTCTTACCACCACCCGTTGATCATCCCACCTACTTTACTCTACTAATCTTTGAATATAACTTCACTTCACTTCGATCTCTTGATTCCAGCATAATCATCATTCGCTTTACGTCGACCCTTCGCTAACGACGAAACCGATTCCTTTGTTGTTGTGCCGCAAACATCCGTTGCACTGCCCAGCCGCCCTGGCCAACCCCAACCTGCTTCATCATCCTTCCCTTCCCCACAACCACAACCATCGCCTACCATCGTCGCAATCATGTCAGCATATTACTACGGTCAACAGCATCATCATCACCCCTCATCTGCATCGTCTCACTCATCGTCGCATAACCACCATGGCGGCCGATCGAGGAGAGCGCCTCGCCTGTCCAATTCCCAAAACTCACATCGACAGTTTCGAGGAGTCAGAAGCATGAAGGAGTTAACCGAGAGCCCAGCCAACTCGGCATTCCGTATGCGCTTCGAGGCTGGTCGCTCATTCGATTTGGACGATGATTTGGAGTTCTGCCCGAGTCTGCTGACCGAGGACGACGTAAGTATCCATCGCAACCTTAACCCAAATGATCATCGCTCGGCATGGTCGAGTCTGTTTGATGAACGTTTGCTCATTGTGAACAGTTGATATCAATCCATTCGTCATCATCTGATGGCTCCCTCTCCAGCGGCTCCCCTCAATCCTCCCCTCTCCAACCTCAAATCCAACCATCACAACAAGTCACACCAAGCTTCTCCATCTCCTCTGCTGCCTCCAACAACTCCTATAACCCTGTCACCGGTTTCCAATCAAACAGCCAGCAGATGAAGATCCACCAACCATCTGCCCTCCGCACTCGCAACGCCATCCCCATTGTCAACCCCAGTACAGGCATGCGAGTTCCCTCCCCACCATCATCAATATCGCCCGCCATGATGCAGCAGCAATCCTACCAGCACCGTTGGTAGAGGCAATCGCAAGATCTGGAAATCTCGCACTTCGCTTTTAGCCTTTCGTTTGCTGCATCTTGCATTTATGGCGGGCACCACACTCCTTGATACCTCATCGGCTACTATTCTCCGCTGTCGTCAAACCCTTAAATACCCACGATACCCCTCCTTGACGACAATCTGGATTTACTCGCCTCGACAAATACCCCTGTTTTGAGTATGGTGTTCTTTTCCGGACCTTGGCTATAGATGTGATATGTAACGAACGAAAACGCTATGAGCGAGGCATGAATTTCCAATGATTTTGAGCGATTGTTAGGTATTTTCTGCATTGCATGTTTGGTGAGCGGAACGGACGATATAAACGGACTGGTTGCATGAAAAAATGGATGCGTTGTCAAGAAAGCGAGTCATGGCATTAGGTTAGGGAGCTGGGAGCGGATGTTCATGTTGAATTGATCATGGAGCTTGCTGGATGGGTCGGTGGTGTACATGCGAACGCTATACCATGTTTATATGCGTGGGATGGATGGATGAGTTGCTGGCTTTCTAATTGGTTGGGTGCTCCGTTCCGGGTTTTATGACGGGTGTTCATGCTCTTGTGTTCATGAAAAAAGAAAAAATTCTTCACGATTGCACATATAGTGGTTGGCTATGTCTAGTGAATGCTCCGAGCGCTGTACCATCAGATATCAATAGACGATCTCCTATTACTCTTAAGCTTATCAGTTACAAATAAAATACTTTGCTTCTCCATCATTTCTGTTGTAGTGACTATTAGGATTGCTGTTCCCTCTGTTACTCGAGCGGACCATCATGATAGCCATCATTCACTACTCATCCTTTATAATCCAATCGGCCCACCACACCACACTACACCACACCACACCACACCATACCACACCACACCAATCCTCCACCCATCCATCCTCTTACGCCAATCTCACTCAACCGCCCCCGCCCCGCCCCACAACCCCCACAACTCCCCCAAAGTGACAGACCCTCTCTACACAACCTCCCTAATCCCAATTCTCCTTACCATCTCGCCCCTCCCCGCTCACCCTCCTAAATTAAATATCCACATCCACTCCTCAATACGTATCACCGGGTAGGTAGATGTCTACCGTATCTTATCACTCACACGAAAACGCCACAAGCAATATTCATCGTGTGCAGAGATTCCATGCGCTTCATGGGTAAATAAATCAATCATAATTTCGTCTCAAGCCTAGTCTATGAGTAGTAGAGAAAGGAGAGGAGGAGGAGGATGAGGATGAGGATGATAAGTTGCCCGGTGATTGGTTGTGATGGGAGGAAAAGGGTGGGGGGGAGAGGGGGGGTTATATATGCATGCATGCATTCATTCTAGTAAGGTACTGAACTTGAGTTGTAGAGATTCTAGATATGTAGGTAGGAGCGATCGTATTATTCATAGATACAGGGAAGTACTGGGTATGGTTTCGTATGAGCACCTCTTCAATGCTAAGAGATATAATGGTGGTGCGGCTACCAACGTCGTCTTCGTGGCTTGCAAGTAGCATTTTCATTTGGACCACCACTACCTCAGCATTGCTTAGTCCTCCTCTTGCAATACTGCTACTGAAGCATGGCCTGGCACTGTGTGTCTCCCATCATCCGGCCCAGGAGCTCTTCATCGGCTCATCTGTATTGATGGGCTCCACCTTCTCTACTTACTCGCATGTAGCCATTGTCAAAGCGGCGCAGGTAATCATCCTCGCCGAGGCGCTGAGACCATTATGTGCATCCAAAGCAGACATCAATGATCGTCTCACCGACTCTGCAACTCCACCCCCTCGTCGCCATCTTCCGTCCCGTCCAATATCGCATAACTCTCCGCGGCTGGGATAGGCTCCCTATGATCTCTTGGATCCGACGCGACGTCAGACTGCAACATCCCTGCCCTTCGCCCCTCCCCTCCAAGTTTGATCCTCCCTCCAGATATATTCATTACTTTGTCGGCTACCCAGTCAGCTACCAGGTTGATGATACCCCATAATCTTTCTTGCCGCTCGTCTAGCGTGGAGTCATCGCGAGTAGTCTCGTGAGCTTCGACTTTGAATTGGAATTTCAGGCAATCTTTGACTGTGACGAGACCGGCTAGTCGGCCGCGGTAATCGACGAGGATTACGCGCGGTCCCATTTTCTTGAAGAGTTCCATTACTGTTTCGAGGGGAGGCGGGGGTGGACAGCGAGTGGTGTTGGGTCAATGAAGCGGCTGAAATCAACGCTTTGTTGGCCGGTGGCGGATTCGATGGCATCGAATGTGACTGGTGGGGCGGCCGTCGAGGGTGTTTGAACGGCTGTGGAATCTGGTTGTGTGAAATAGCATTTCGCGTTGGGGGAGATGAATCCTGCTTTCTTTGCGCGGTCGATGGCGTAGCGCAGTTCGGTGCGGCCAATGTAGCCGATCAGGGCCTTTGTACTGGGGTCTGAAATTATGGGAAAGCCTTGATATTTGTTTTGGGAGAGGATGGTTTCGAGGGCGCGGAGGGTAAGGCCGGTCGAGGGGAGGGAGGTGACGTCGCTAGTCATGACTTGTGAGACTGGGACGCCGAAGGTATGTTCTTCTTTGTTGTCCAGAAAGGGGAAGCCGTTGAACCAGATCATTCGATCTGCAATGCCTCCTTTTCCGAAGCGTTCACTGACTGCCTTAGTGACCCCTACGACGATCTTGCAGGCATTTGTCAGCTATCTATGAAAACGTAAAAGCAGATAGATACTCACCATCGTAGGTAGTATATAAGTCAGAGCACCAGTCAATTCGAACATAATCACAACGACTGAGACAGTGATATGCATAATACCACTGAGGGCCGCTGCAGCGCCTAGGAAGGCATAGGTACCAGGTGTGATGCAGGGTACATCTGGCTCACAAGCTGCAAAGAATTTCGCATGAGGGAACGATTCGTGAAGAGCTTGGACCATAATCCCGATCATCCGTCCAAAGGATGCCCCAATCGCCATTGAAGGTACGAATATACCTGCCGGGACTTTGCATCCGTAGGATATGATCACAAGGAAAGTTCTCATAATGGTAGCGAATAATAATGAAAGCACCATAGTCCACCTGTTCTTCTTCCTGGAAACTGTTAGCTGGTCCGCCTGAACGCTAGTGCGGTCATACTTACTCGCAAAGGCCGTCGTAGTCATGACCTCCTTCACACTCAAGAAACAATCGCTCCATAGCTTCCGTCATATCGATTCGCAAGAACATATTAGGGTAGCATAGAATAGCAGTGGCTCCTGCAAGGAGCGTAGCTTCTAAGATCGCGTACTTCGAAAGGTACTTCTTCCGGAACGCCTGAGCCCGTAGATTCCATTTCATGACAAAAGCACCGTAGAGACCACCGAAAACTCCAATGAAGATGAAAAAGATTATTTCAAAGAAATGCCAGGATCTATCGTATCGGACTTCAAACATGACAAGCTGGCCGGTTCGGAATGGATTCATTGCCTACAGGCAATTGTGCCGTCAGCCAAACACCATTATCTCTGAGATCTATTGTCCTTACCGCTAATACTGCAGTAGCAACTAAAGCACAGAAATAGCTCCTCCACATAGTCTTTAGGGGAAAGTAAGAAGACATTTCCTGGAAATGTGAGCTGTGTTATTGTAGAGCACAGAGAAGACAGCTCTCACTTCTAATGAAAATAGAACGCCACCAATAGGACTCCCAAACGCCACCGCGACCCCTGCTGCAGCGCATGCACTCAATATCTCTCGTGTCTTAGCCGCATTCCGTTTATATTTATCGAAGAATCTTGAGATCACGTTGCCCGTGCACACAGCATAATGTACACTGGGGCCTTCTTTCCCAACGGAGAGGCCAGATGCTATGGCCAATGGCAGGCATATAGACTTGATCAACAATGTCCAGAATCCGAGGAAGCCTTTCATCACGAAACCCGCGATGATGCATTTGATCTCTGATATCCCTGATCCCGCAGCATAGGGTGCGTAGGCCTTGACCAGACTTGCTGACGTTAAGGCAAAGATGATGGAGAAGACGAAGTATAAAAAGTAGTTGACGGGCCAGAGAGGCGTCCATCTATGCCAGGCGTCGCAGGTGTCCTCGCCCCAACAGCAGAAGTCCTCGTTGAGATAGAAAGCCGTCGTACAGTAGCCCAATTTCATATCCGAAAGCCATTCGGTAACAATGTTGAGGAATGCTGCATTCAACCCTATAGCTGCCCCAACAAGGGTGACGACAATCCAGGCCTGCCCGGCATCATATGAATCGCGCATCTTCCTCCTCCAGCCCAAATGTCCGTCCCGTTCGAAGAAGCCCGCATTTTCTTTCCGCCTAGCTCTTCTCCTTAGCTGCTCTCGCGCCGCATCTTGTACCCAGTCTATCGTAGTAAAATCCTCGTATCTCTTGATCTTTTCAATCTCCTCTGTAAGCTCATGCTCGGTGGTGCCTGTCGGAGCACCATTCTGGCCGCGCTCGACACTTGAAAGAGCGGAAAGCCGTCTGGATATCCTTCTCTCGGGGAGAGATGGGCGGGGCGGGGGCTGCGCTGAGAAGGATGTCGTATGGGCGCTCATAACATCAAGTCATCCCTTCGGTCTCCAGGCACGATGCTGCTGCCTTGCTGCGTGAGATAGATCTAGTGCTTGGCAGGTGCTGCCGCTTTTAGGTTGATGCGGTAGCCCAGCCTGTGTGTCAGCTGTACCTTTAATTGAATAAGCTTACTCGGTGGCTAATGCCCGCTAAACCAGGGCACTTAGTACCCCTAAAGGTAAAAACTTTAGGTCAGATCTTCGGGGCTTCGACTCAAAGATCCTCTATTTAGCCAACATAGAGCCTCTAACCCTTATAAAATTTGATAGGAATTATACAGACAGTCTATTTTCTTAACGCTCTTTATGTTATGCCGTAGTGGTGAAGCTAGGATATTATATGATCCGCATGTGTTATCTATAATACGTCACTAGGCCCTAGCTACCAGCTGCTTCTGCGTCGTCACAACAACTGCAACCCTACTTGACAGCTTTCACCATGCATATTAGAAATGATGCAGACTCCGAGACCTCTGCGGCTCATGGCCTTGATCCGGAGAGAGAGCCTCTTCTCCGGTCACAGGTATCACATGATCAGCCAGTCTCCACTGGGGCATCTGTGCAGCCTGAGCCTACTGCGGAAGACTTACAGAAGCGCATAACGATACTCGTTGCCATCCTTACGGCCACCCTTGAAATCCCCCTCATTCTGTTGCTGACTTCCGAGACGCGCGTGTTTGAATTGATCTTGTGCAGGCAATACTACGCACACGTTGAACCAGGCAAAATCGGAGCGGGTGGACGCGTGCCTGAGGAATTCTGTAAAATCGGCGTTGTGCAGGCACAAGTGGCCAATTTGAGGGGTGGGCAGCAATTCTTTCAAAACCTACCCTGTATGCTCTTGGCCACAAACGACGCCAATTACTGCTAAAGTCTGCCCAGCTTTGTTCCTAGCTATTCCATTTGGCACGATTGCGGACAAGTACGGCAGGAAATGGCTTCTTGTCCTGAACGCTGTTTCTTTACTGTTGCGTGCAATTTGGGTGTATATTGTTTGTAAGTAATGAGCGTGCTCTGAGGCGTCTCGGTCTGGTGGACTTACCTCTCAAGGTGCATTTCCGCTTGTCTTTGACCTGAAGCTCGTTTGGATGGAATCCATATTCGTGATTCTAGGTGGAGGCCTGATGGTCACTGCCTCTCTCATGTTTACAGTGCTTGCTGATGTTACTCCCAATGCTGACAGGTGATAAAATTGGCTTTCCTGGATTGCCCTCTCTCGAAGGCTGACGTGGGTATAGAGCAAGTGTCTTCTTCCGTATCATGGCTGTAGACCAGATTTGCTCCACCGTCGGCCCTTTCCTTACAGCAGCACTAATGAAAAAGGATCCGTGGATAGCTTTTGCTCTCGGCGTCTCACTGCACGTCCTTTCGATTCCGGTCACGCTATTCATACCAGAAACTTTAAGCAAACGCCACTGCGCCAAAATATCATCCTCACGCCGAACCTCTTCCTCTCAGCGCGAGCCAAGCTCTCTCACTAGTACGGAGACCAGCAGTAGCTTTACCAAAGCCATCAAAGGTGGTCTCGGGTCTCTAAAACAGTATATCCGTATTCTATGCTACGACTGGCGAGTAATTACTTTGTCTTGTGTCTATGTAAATCCCCCATTCCTTTGTGTACTTTCGTCAGCTACTACGATGTTAACATCGGATTCTATATTAGCCTTTCCGTATGGCCAACGTCCCTCTTGACGCCCAACTTCTCCAGTATGTTCCCCAGCGCTACCACCTTCGCATATCAACAACGGCCCTTCTTCAATCTCTACAAGCATTCCTCTCATCGTTGGTTTTACTCTTCCTTCTACCGCTCATTTCCTCCTGGCTCCTGACACGTCATCATCCTCCGTTTTCCCCAATGCGTAAAGACATCCTTTTCGTCCGCGTCGGTTTCTTGTTTCATGCTTTCGGCTGGTTGATCATCGGCTTCGCGCCGCGGCTATTCGTGTTAGTCCTTGGCCTCGGTGTAAGCGCTTTCATGGCTGGCGCGGGGGGTGCTGTACGGGCCGCAATAACTACTTGGGTCAGCCCGGATGAAGTAGGACGACTTTATAGTGTGTTGGGAGTGCTTGAATGTCTAGGGTTGATGGGTGCCGGTCCAGCGATCGCGGGTCTCTTCAATGCGGGTTTAAGAACGGGCAAAGATATTTGGCTTGGGTTGCCATGGATTGTGAATGGAGTTGCTATGCTGGGAATTGTGTGTGTCCTTTGGGCTTTGAGATGGGAGACTTCGACCAATGAGACAGCAAATCCGGCCAGTGTTGCATCTCGGTGTTCGGGAAGTAAGTTCGTCCCGAAGGCACCCGATTAAGCAGGTGGTTGTAGTTATACGTTGCCTCGTACGGGAATTCAGCCTCATTTAAGGAGCGTTATCTGGCGCCTTCTGCGACCCTCCCTTCATGCCGCTCCCATTCGCTGCGACCCTGTTCGGTTACTTGTTATCCGGCTTAATTAGAGTAGTCTGCGATCCTACGCTGCACGTGACACACCCCGCGTCCCTTTAAGGATTGAATCGACTCTACTTAACAGACCAAAATTTGGAGTGGATTGATTTTGCTCACACCTCAGTGTCTGCTGGATCTCACTTACAGATGACTGAATGGTTAAGCAATGCTCACGAGATGAGCATTCCCGTCCCTACCTTTACCGAATATCCTCTTTCCCCTGAGCATATATCAAAGCCGTCAAACCGGTCAATGTCTGCTATAGAAGATTCCAAGGACACGGAGAGTGAAAAACCAGCCTCGCAACTGGAAAAGCCGTCCGTTGCGGAAGACAGCAACGTTCTCGATTTTGAAGACGACAATGATCCTGCCAATCCACTGAATTGGTCAAGGAAACGCAAATGGGCCATAGTCATGCTGTTGTCTGCATTGAGCACTATCGGGTAGAGTCCAGTAGTTACCACAGCAAAGAATGATCTCTGATTGGTCTGACTAGCACAACTGCGACACTCACCTGCACCCCAGCTGTGCCTCAGATACTCGCCGAATTTGGGACACACGATGCAGCTTATTCGACTTTCCTCGTCAGCGTCTGGGAGCTCGGCGAAGGCGTAGGACCCTTTTTTGTGGGTCCACTTTCAGAGCACTTCGGCAGGCTCCCTGTTTGGCATATTTCCAATGCGCTGTTCGCTCTATGCTCTGTAGCATGTGCGTTAAGCAACAGTATTGGCATGCTGATTGCATTCCGATTCTTGAATGGTCTTGTGCTGGCTTCTATCACCCTGAGTCCAACAATTGTAAGCGATCTTTTCGTGCCTGGGGAACGCGCGACGGCCATGTCAATTGCTGCCATGACTCTGGTGGTGGGACCAACATTCGGCCCAATGATTGGGAGCTTTTTATCTCATAGGAAGGGTTGGCGATGGGTCTTCTGGATTATCGCAATCGCCATAGCGGCGTTCGAGATACCTTCCCTCCTGATCCTGAGAGAGACCTATAAAATTAAAATACTGGAGACCCAAGCTCGATCCCGCTTGGGCCATCAGGCAAGTTCCATGGCATCGTGGCATGGATTTAGGGGCCCAAGAAAGAGGTTCACGCTGCGAATATTCTTAAGGACCTTCAAGATATGGTACTTTTATCCTGCAGTATTCATATTGGCTCTGTATCTTGCAATAGCATATGGTTATCAGTACCTGGTCTTCACAACATTCACAGAGGTCCTTGAAGGGCAATATGCTTTTCCGAGCGCCGAAGTTGGTATCGCGTTCATTGGTATAGGTAAGTCGTCGTACCGTGAACAGTCCTCGACCCGAAAACTCATAAAAACGGTTGACACCTCTAGGCATTGGGTCTGTGTTAGGTATGATAGCTGTTGGGGTGTCATCTGATAGATACGTCAAGAGAAGAGAACTCGCAAGAGGAGCCTACCGACCCGAAGACCGCCTGCCACCGACAGTCGTGGGCACCGTTATCATGGCAGCGGGCTTGTTCCTATACGGTTGGACAGCAGAGAAACGAGTTCAATGGATGGCGCCAATTATCGGCACGGCGATCCAGGGGTTCGGGCTTGCTGTCATCCTGATCTCGACGCAGGCGTATCTGGTTGATGCCTTTCCTATCCACGCGGCTTCGGCGTCCGCAGCGGGAACGATACTGAGATCAGTTGCTGGAGCAGTCGTGCCTCTAGCAGGACCTCCGCTCTATAAACGGTTGAACTTGGGGTGGGGAAATTCACTGCTTGGTTTCACAGCTATTGCATTCTTGCCGGTTCCATTACTGCTCATGAGCTTTGGCGAGCGCAGTCGTACTCATGGGGCGCAAAGGACGAAGCTCTGATAGTTCAGCTGGCTTTGGTCCCGACAATATATAAGAAATCTTATTTCCAACGCCTCCTATTTAAAAATAAGGGAAGTAGTGGGTATCTTATAAACTAAATCGTACTCCTCACCCATCTTTATAGCGGCGACGAGGTATGTTCTATGCTATCGTACGCTGCTTTCTCTGCTATTTTGATGGTGTTTTGGTGGGGGGGACGGTTCATTTATCAGGGGGCTAGCGCTGGTTTCTTAGGGCCCGGGCGCAGCACTTAAGGGTTAGGGTAGCTGGGGATCGCCGGTTGGCCCAATCGAAAGTATCCACAATCCTGTCCACTTGCCCGATCCCTAAACGTTCATTCTAAACAGCCAACAAAAAGTATACAGAGGTATTGGTAAACTATGAGTATATACAAGAACGGCAGAGTGCTCAGCCCTGGACCTCATCATCGCCACCTTCCGCATTTCGTCACTCCGCCAATGGAGACGTCGCATGTCTCTAGCGTAGGATTCTCGAAGGATTGCGCTAATGATCGTGGGTACAGCGTGGCGGTTACAATGCAGACTGCTACCTGCGGCCAGCTACCAGCTCACCCCATGAAACGTCCAGCTGGTTTAGTATCCTGCTGCCTGACCCCTCATCGATTGCTACCGAGACTCTACGAAAACGTCTCTCTTTCTCTGTCTTCCTTCACATCTCATACTGGTCGTAATCGCTAGTACATTTGACACAAGAACTTTTTACTCTCTCCCCCATGTCTTATTTTGTCGCGCAAAACCTGTCTACTAGTTTCGTCTGCATATTGCTCCGTATTGTTCCCAAGTTGTTCTCGGTTCGGTAGGATTTTTTCACCACCTGAAGACTTTCTAAGAGCTGGTTATGGGCAGCCGCGCAGAGTCCCACGAGTTGAATACTCTACTCAACGAGGAGTGCCATAACTCGAATAGTACACCGAAATCGGAGGCTCTGCGCGTCTGGGATGGTTCGACGGTTCCAATACTTGCCCAGAGGGCTAAGATCTCAAGGCCAGCGACAGCAGAGCTATTCCGACGAAGTTACCTGCTTTTCCTAGTCTCACTCTATAGCTGTCTCTCTATAATTGCTTGGACGATAATATGCGTCCAAACCAAAAGGCCCATAACTACTCACACATACAGCTACGACTCCAATGCGACCGATTATCACGGCGTCCTTGCCAATCGAATGAAGAGAAACGCCGAATGGTTTCGAGCGGCCAAAATCCTTATTGCTATCACCAACACCCTAATCATACCTCTCACTTCGACCGTCTGTGCCAGCGCAGCCGTCATCTATGTACAGAATTTCGGTCGTCAACGCCATTTCAGTATGCAACACACTGCCACCCTTGCTGACAAGGGATGGTCAAGCCCGCGAGTGTGGCTCGCTTTACTGAGCATTAAAGGGTGGAAGTCTCAAGGTTCTTATTTCCTTGTCTTTGCTATGGGCTTTCACGCTTTAGGTAAGAGAATGGACCATAATCTATTCTCTATTATCTTAAAGTACTTTTTGTACTATCTCCAATGCTGGGTGCGCTGATGACCATCGACAGGTCTTCTCATTGGGCCCCTTCAACAATACTACATTGGACAAGAGACATTTAAATTTCAGACCGTCCCAACATTCGGTCTCCAAGGGACGACAGATGTCTACGATCTCTTTCGAGCTGGGCTTGGAAACAGTCAAGTACAGACGACTGCGCGGCTCCGGAACGAACTAGCTTCTGTATTGCATAGTGACTACCAACCCAATATATGGCAGGAGGATACATCCCAGTGTTCAAGTAATAGTTCAAACAATTTTCAAGTCTCTCCGGAGTGCAGCCAGGGTGGCATAACATTCGACAGCATTGCTCCTTTAGAAAACCCATACGTAGTACAGCTTCCTGCCGGCTACCAAACAGGTTTCATGACTCAATTCATGGTGCGAATGAACAGCTCAGTGTCTTTCCTTGATGTCTTACAAACAGCATTCCCTTCAAACTGCAACCAAACCTCGGGTGCATACTATATAGAATACTCCTACAACACCACCCTTCTCAATGTTCAGGTCTGTATGCCGGATGGCATTTCTCAATCGCCATGGAAAGCGACCCGGGATCGGCAAGACACGACAGAAACTATGTTTATGAACATAAATTTTGGCAGCTTGTTGAATCTGGCCACCCTCGACCAGAACCCAGGGAACATCACGTTCAAGCTGACCGTTAATACCACCCTCGGATATTTCGAACTACCGAACTACAACAACAGCGGAATTGCTGGGCCTTTGCTGGCCAATGATCCCCACGATACATGTCCACGCAATGATGCCCAATGCCTATCACAATGGCTATCAGTATCGACGAGATCGCTCCAGACAAACGAAAGCAGCTCCAGCTTCGCCATTGATAACGTTCTCAATCTAGGTCCCCTCGCCATGATAGTCGCAGCCATGTTCGAGCCAGGTTCATTCATCGCGACTCAAATTCCCCAGAACGGAATAACACCACCGGATGTGTTTCTTCCTCCAGCCCAGCCCATCCCATGTGCAATTCCACCACTAAATTTGCTACTCAATAATATCACGGAAGATGGGCTTTGTGTTAACGGGCCCTTCACCGCTGATGGCGGATACGCCTCGATCACTCAATGGCTCGACAGTTTCTATGACACAGTCAATATGGAGAACGCTCTTCACGCGGCTGCAATACTAGCCAGCCAGGTATGGCTCAGCAGCGTACCCGGCAACCTCGGAGTACAATACGACATGGGTCAAGATTCTATACGGCCCAAGATATCTTCTGCAGGCGTGATTCTCCTTTCGATACTTCTAGCTATCGACCTGTTGCTTTTATTGGCAGTCGCAACCTACATCAGCTTCTCATATACGTGGGCAGAGAATTTTGATACTTCGGCAATGATGAGACTGGGTGCTGCAAGGGCTGATGAGTTACCGTTGCAAGTCATTTCGAGTGAGGGGAAGGAAACGACTCGGACGATGTTGGGGCGGATGCCGGGCTGGGTGGGAGATGCGAGGCCAGACGATGAGGTGGGTGCTTTGGCGATTGGAGCTACTGTTCCTTTGAAGGCTGGGAGGAGATATCAGGGGTCATAGGAATATAAAGCGGAAGCTTTGGCGTTGAACACTCAGCTAAAGATATGCTGCGCACCACAACTCATGCATACCACATGCGATGATCTGCAGTGATCATTCCAAACTGACGCGTACTAAAACGGTGTTATCGGGACCTAGGCATACACAGTGTATACGTATTATCGTTAATCGACGCCTCTTCAGCTTGCAAGGAAATCACTGCTCTTATGTGTTGCAAATTGAACAGACCAAACCCCCTTCCTCTACTACCCCACCCAAACACCTCAATCCAGACCCAGTACATCAAAGTAGTAAAAGGGATAAACTAAGATTTATTCATAGGAACCTCAAACCCACTAGAGCTATCCAGGCAGAGTCGTCATTGTCGTGCGTTGCGTGTATTCTACGGATACTGGCTCTTACTATACTACGTATCCTCGAGTCGGAGACTCAGAATGTAACCTTCACAGCTTGGGTTCTCTATTCCTATGTGTGGTTGTAAGGTATTTAATCACCGTGTTTGGTGAATTGGCGTTAATGGTATAGGTTTTGCGGTTTGTCATTATTGGCACGCCGTATTCGACGTAACCTGGCGCCTTAACCACATTACTACGAATAGGACCTATTGCGGGCAGGACCTTGAAAGCCAGCCATGAGAACGATTAAAGGTGCGGATACTGCTAAGGTTCTTCTATACGTAGTAAGACCCATGGAAGTGTGCATACGACGGATTGTTCTGGTGTGAGGTGGATGAGTTTTAAGATGTATGGTTTTTTGCGGTTTTCAGGATTATGGCGGTTTGGCCTTAATGACATGCCGTATTACAACTTTCCTGTCGCCTTAACCACTGCTATGAACAGGACTATCCTATTGCGGGCAGGACCCCCCAGACACGTTCAGCACGTCCAGGCTGTCCACTTTTTCATATATATCGCTCAATAACCCTTTTGGATAGTCCCACTCTCCAGTGGTTAATATATTCATTTTGAATACTGCAACAAAGCACTTCCTTAGCTTAATTGTAGTGCATTGCTTTCTGGGCTTGAGTCCCTGTAGCTAGCCTAGTGCGCCCAGGACTCATCACTTCCATTCGCTCCCTCCAGCTTCTCTCGAATCAACGTTTCCAAAATGCATCACGACATATGAGCAAACGCATAAAGTCCTAGGCCCGGACTCTGAATGAAGCATGCAGCGTTTGAAAAATGCCCCTCGAGAGTCCCTCCGAAGCAAATCCTCGATCCATCACTAGATAGCTTCCAAAAACGAAAGGATTAGAGAGATCATCCGGGATACAATAGAGGCAATTATGAACAAGACCCTCGCCTGGCTACGCGAACTATGCGAAATAAAAACCGGCAAGGCGCCACTGTCCAGTTTCCGGGGAGCGAATGAGCTATCATACAGCCACATAATATTCAAGCAATTCCCGCACTGTCGATTCTTACACCCGTCACGTGTAAGGTTTACGTCAACACCAGCAGGACTGTTGCAAATTGCTTACATTGAAAGCTTATACGGATGAGAGCTGGCTCAACGTTCCGTACATGTTAAGCACAGGTGGCCAAACAGCGTAATGTGTCAGTTCCATCCCGGCTAGGCGTGCATATATCCTATCTGTACCCATGAGCGTCACAAGATGACCAAGCGTTTGACGTACAAAGTCCTTAGGACTTTCGCTTTCGTATCTAATATAGCTTCAATTTCTTGCCAATCCCTGGGCTTTGCCACTACCGAATGGTAGCAGATCTGATGCCCAGACCCAGATGTGGTGACGAAAACGGTTCTTAGCTCGAGACACACGGAAGATGTTCTGCTGACGTGCTACAATAAATCTGTCATTGCAACTTTAGTGGTTTGCAAACATTTACGCCAGTGAGAAAATTTTTGGCAAGATCCTTTGATTCGTATTACCATTTTTGGCTCCTAGTACTCCTGGAAGACGTGATTTAGCCACACCACGGATTCGATGTAACAGAGGTGTCTTGATTCTGTAGCTGCAACTTTGTTGACTGGAGGCGAACCGAAGCCTCAACTTGAATTCAATTGGAGCTTGGCGTCTCCCCGTCGGCCAGGGGCTCCATAGATTGTTTCGGCATTGTAGACAAACATAGAAAAGCCAATATGTGCTTTGGTAGCTGATGAAGTCCGGCCGTACGACACGGAAACAGTCATGCCTTTATCCTATTCGAAGAGACTGATTCTAGTGAGCAGACAGTGACGTTAGAGTTTGCTAATCTACCATTTTTTTGCTCTGGAAATTTACATTGACAGATTAGCAGCGTGATTGCCATTCCTTGGCATATAATAGAGATATGATACTCTCTGACGTCGCTTATGGCGCGTAGCTCACGCTACGCGTGCTTTGAAATTCTATAGGAAGTCTACCTTTCGCAACAGTCCATTGCTCTTTCTCAACCTGTTTTACCAGATCTAAGCAGCGTAGACTTTCTGTGCCTGAAGTGAGTTCTTCGATTCACGTACCTCCCTCACTATCCCATAACTGACAATGGCTTCAAGGGACTATAACCTCGCAGACCGCAGACCTTCTCGCCCAGGCTCCCAAGATACTAGCAGATCTGCCCACATTGCCCGCATATACTTGGAAAGCCGCGATAATCTACATTTCCTAGAACAACTGCGCGACCTAGGTATACTACAGCCACGGCCACGGCCAAGGCAAAGGTTTACGGTCACGTATCGAACTCCCACTGCGGCGGACATTCCCCAAGACCCTCCCAGCGAAGAAGATCTTCTGAGTGGACTCTCCGCCAGCCATAGTCGAGAAGATAGTCTGAACCAAGGCTCTGACAATCGAGGTCCTCTCAACAAATCATCTTGCAGTCAAGACTCTCCCAGCCACGACTCTCTCAACCACGACACTTCGAGCGACGACTCCTCCAGCGACGACCCTTCCCGCCACGACCCCCCTCCACTTTCAAGCCTTACGAACAAGGCTCTCGCGGCGCAGACCCTCCTGAAGAAAGTTATATCAAAGGGGAATCTTCTGACATAGTATCCTCCATCGAAAACCCAATAAGCGAACTCTCTCAAATGCCTTACAACAATGCGGCTATCCCTCCACCAGAGGAGATAACCGGTCAGGCATCACTCCCACGTTAGTCCTCTCAGATCAGCAGGGTGATCTTGACTAATATGTCGCAGTTGCGCGTGTCAAGAAGATCCTGAACATCGACGAAGATACGAATTCAGTCTCAAACAATGCGGCTTTTGTGATCACAATAGCCACGGTAAGCTCAGCAGATCTGCACGCCTAACTTATTGCTAAGGCATCCAGGAAATGTTCATACGGTATTTGGCAGAGCAAGCGATGAATGTCTCAAAATTGGAGAAGAAACCTCGCCGGAACATTCAATACAAGGACTTGGGTGCGCCTGTCTTCTTCACACTTTCTGCTCGCTGCTAATCCGTTTTCCAAGCAAATGCTGTGGCTCGAATCGACAATCTCCAATTCTTAGAAGACGTAATTCCACGAACCACGACATACAGAGAGTACAAGGCAAAGAAAGCAAGCAAAGCTGCTACTCAAGGCCCGCAGCCTTTGCAGAATGGCCAAACTACAATAGATGGGTCTCGGCCGTTAGCACAACGCCCAATCCATATGCCTAATGCTCACAGAAATACAACGGATGACGCAAATATGTCGGATGCGACTATCGATGAGACCCCGACAGCACAGACCCGCCACGAATCAATTAAGGTCAATGGCAACGCTGGACTCGTCTTTGAACATTATGAGCCCAACGGTACCTCCAAGCGGGATGAGTCCGGCGATGTCGAGATGAAATAATCTATTCTCGATGTTGTATGCATAATGTTTAACGCGGCATGGTGTTAGGGGAATACCAGGGTTTGAACTATTTTGGCTCTTATCAATAACAGTGGTACAAAAGAACGGCCAGCCTCAAAGATCTGCGCAAAACAGACTTGGGACAATCCCAATCAATTACCATCGAGGCATGCAGCCTCTTGTATGAATACGACATTATCACAGGACTAGCTTCACTGGCCGCGAAAATGTATGAGTAAAAAGCCTCGTTTGAACTTCGCATCATTCAGCCCAATCACTCGTCCTCTGTGTTACAAGCGTGTCGAGTCGGACGTGATCTTCGTGCAGAAGCGAGGACCCGGATCCTTGTTACTTGAATACTTTTCCCGAGCCGATAAACTCACCCAAACTTCCAACTTCAATTCTTTTTGTTCACTGTTGGCAAGAGCAAGCCGAGAGCCTAGGTACCATCCTTTTTCGGCATCTCAGTCTAGGCCTTTCAATTTTAATCTGATCAATAAAATGCCATTCCACGCATTGTGACCATGTCACCAACGGTCTGACTCTCTGCTCTCAGAACGATATTTGGGTGCTGCCCCCAGCGAGGACGAAAGACTAGCTATACACAGACGACCCAGCAGGGCAGCAAGCTGCACTTGGATACACGACAAGCGACAGGGGACCCTCAAACCCTTCAAACCCCGGGATTGTCCAATCTCCAGCACGCCCCAAACATGGAAATCACAATTAGCGCATACGATGCGGAATGGCCGGCCCAGTTCGAAGCAATCAAAGATGAACTCGCCAGCGACCTAGCCGAAGAGGGCATCCCCATTCTCTCGATCGAGCATGTCGGAAGCACCTCCGTCCCCGGTCTAGTAGCCAAACCCATCATCGATATCCTCATCGTCATACCCAGTGCCGACTTCACTATGACTCGCCTCCAAGAAGTCAAAGACGCTTTAGGCTGGGGCGCTCGACAAGGCGGCTATCACTATATTGGTGATGGCGGCGTGAAAGGCCGATGGAGCTTCAAACTTCGCGATGTGGAGCCCGCGAGGAACGTTTATGTAGTTGCGGAAGGAAGTCTACCACTACGCAGTTGTCTTGCACTGAGGCAGACGTTGCGAGTGAATGAGGGATTGAGAGAAGAGTATGCGAGACTGAAGATGGATTTGGCGCGGAAAGAATATGATAATGTTATGCAATATGCAACACTGAAGAACCCGGTCATTAACAAGATCCTGAGGGAAGCGGGCTGGAGTGAGGCGGATATCGATGAATGGGGGAGGCAGAGTGTGAAAGACTGGCCAAGGGAGATGGAGGTTTCTGATTTCGGGAGGTCCTGGTGGGATTATGTTAGCGATTTTGGGGTTGCTGTGTTGCAGTTCTGCAAGCGAGGATATTATTGGGTTACTACCTACCTTACCTGCTTCCAGGGGCGGCACAAGGAAGCCTCCGTGTGGGAAGAGTCCTATTGTACGGACCACGTGGAGTGGGACTGGAAGGACTGGTGATAAGCTCGGTAGGAAGGGTCGAGAAGTATGGTCAATCCATTCATAACAATTGGAGACCAAAGTCACCTTGTGCCCTATTGTAATGAACGAATAACCCTCACATAGACAGCTCATCAATAAGAAAATAGGACAACTTTGTAGATCAATGTTTGAGGTGGCTATGTTATATCTTGTAACATGTTTTATGACCAGATAATACAAGGCGAAAGCGACAATGTCTATAGCGTGCTCATAACCTTTCTCTACCAGACTATACTTCAAGTTCATATTTCCTACACAAATCCAGCTCAATGGCCAAACCTTTTCGTCAACGGTATGGGTATTGCAAGCTGGAGGCACCTAAAGACCGATAATGTGAAGCCAGTCAACGTCAATCCAGTCCGATACAGCTCCAAGTACGGGCCCGATTCAGTCAAGACACCCTATCTCATCACGCCGTCGCTACGGAAACCCTTCCTCTCCTGTCATCGCTATTCCGCTGGGGGTACTCTGCAACCAGCTAAGAGCCGTATGAACGAGGTTTGCTAGAGTATTGGGAACAACATCAGGACATCAGAAAACGATCAATCGAGTTATGCTCGAACACCTAGATGTTGAGACAAAAGAGGCGCACAAATGAGCGTGAAGGAACGAGCCCCTTCATGGCCCGATGCCGCGTTTGGCCCCCCTTTTGGGGGCTACTGCTGGACATGATACAACCACCACACACAGTCTGCATTTGTTGATGCGTGAAGTAGTGATGGTCAAACATAATGGTGTGGGGCTGATGATGTGCAAGACGCAGTAGGACCCATATCATTACATGCAAATGCAATATAAAAGCTCCTTTCCTCTCCCTCCATGACTCCTCCTCACCCACTCTAAACATACGCTTTTCCTCAACCCACATAAAGCCGAGCAAAAAAAACCGCAAACACCACTCACACCATGCGTCTCCACCTCCAAGCCATCGCACTCACCCTTGCCCTCTTCACGATCTCAACCACATCCCTACCAACATTCAGCGCAACGAGCAGCGCATTGACAAGCCTCCTCACACACAGCAAACGCTCGCCTCAGCCTCCTTTTGAGATGGATCCTCTCGACGACGATGAAATGGAAGCCGCAGGCCAAGCATGGGGTATACCGGACCTGGACATATCTGATACTCCTATTTCGGATGCCATCATTGCCAATGGGGAAGCTGCGGGTGCTGCTTGAGGTTGTGTTAGGGGGGTTAGAGGACGGGGGATTGTGGCATGAGGTGTGGTTTTGGGGATGCATATTGCAGAAGGATGTTGTAATAGCGCTCGTTGAACAGGTGTAATTTAGTGTAACGTAGTTATCGGAGATGTGTGATGTGTACTTGAATTTCACGGAATATATTTATTCCCATTCTTCCATGATTAACACGCGGAGAAAGTACTGATCTCTAGTCAGACAAGGTGAAACAGTGTATTATTTGTTAGCGGCAGTAAAGATTAGAATGCGCGTTTTAAATTGTGAATGAGTCTCGACGCTGTCAATATCAGCTGTTGAGGGGCTTGGGACACGCAAGTTGGGCACGTTGGGATACTCTCAGTGCCTCAATATCGAAAGCAGCCCCTTTTGCTAGTATGGTTGATAGTAGTAATGATAGGATATCTCGCGCTCATGGTAATAGGTTCCAATACCGACTTTAATGTACCACCCCCTCCATGCTTACACTGCGACATCCCGTTCCTGGTCTAGTAGCTCATCATGTCTAACATTTGGTTAGCATCACACTTGCTCCCATATTGAGGACGGTTGATATACCTCTACCAAAAAGTGCCCTCTTGCTCCAATCCATAGCGAGCAGTAACCTCGTCCTGAAACTCACACTCTGGGCAAAGTAGATGCTTCTCCACACATATACTGCCAGCAAGCCTCCACTAAAGCTGAGACCGTTTCCAAAATCGAAAACAGCAGAATTGCCGATGTAAGCCAAACTTCCTAGGTAACGATATTCGAACGGCTTGTAGACAGCGTCATCTAAGTCGCCATAGTCAACTTCATTAGCTGTCATGCCTGGCGTAGCCTGCGCCAATTTGTTGAGCTTGCGGGCAAGGTACTGTCCCTGTTGGTGGGCCCGCTGAGCGGTTGCTGGAAGCGAGGTGAGTTTCGAGTCGATCTGGAGAAGTAATTCATGAAGCTCTCCGAAGTCCAGTGTTCCTTTGCCGGAGACTTAACAACTATACCCTTGAACTACGATGGGCGCGCACTCACCGCTTTTATCTTTGTCGTACTGCTCAAAAAGTTTGTCTAATCGTCGAAGATGGTCTGCCGCTTGTGGGAAGCGCTTCTTAACTCGCTGGGCTACAGTACGCCATTCTGAAAATGTGATCTGCATCTTCTCTGCGTCTTTGCCCTTTTCCCAGGCCAGGCTACGGAGGAAATGAACCAAATGGTCGGCAACATTGTTCTGAACGGTTGCGCAATCTCCAATGGCGTAAACGGAGCCGAGAGGTGCACCGTTGAGTCGGAGATGTGTGTCGGTTTCTAAGGCGTGTTGATTATTCTGAGACTCGATCTTGGCAGCGATGCGTTTGCAGAAGTCTGTCTGCGAGACGCCAGTTGACCAAAGACAAAATCCCATTGGAAGCTCTTTGGTGACCGTCTCACCATTCTCGTCTTTTTGAGTGAATAGTATCTTATCCTTCTGGACTTCTTTGACCCGAGAGTTTGTCAAGACTTCTACCTGGTCATGTTCGAATCTAGCTTCGGCATAGCGCGACAATGCTTCATCGTACGTGTTCAAGATGTGGCCCCTGCTCTGAATGACATGCACCGATATCTCATTCCGTAAAATCTTCGGAAACGAACGACCTAAATCTTCGTTCAGCATGTCGAAAAGCTCAGCCGCAAATTCTACACCTGTTGGCCCTCCACCACTAACAACAAATGATAAAAGGCGTCGCCTCTCCTCGTCAGATGTAGTGGGCATGCAGGCTTGCTCCAGGTTCAGCATCACTCTATTTCTGATTAACCGTGCGTCATCTATATCCTTGAGAAAATGACAGTGTTCAAGGCCTTTGACACCATGGGGATTGGTAGTAGCGCCTGAAAACTTTTAGCCACGGACCATTACAAGACAAAGCGCCACTTACCCACGCCAATGACCAACTTGTCATAAGGGATATAGAAGTGCTCTACTTCCCCTCTGGAATTGGTCTGTGCCACCTCCACCAACTTCTCGGATAGTTCCACATCGACAGCCTCAGCTTTCAGAAAGTGTCCCTTGGCTCGTTGGACGATTCGGCGGATTGGCTCCACCAAGGATCGCATTTCCAATGTGCCAACGGTCGCTGACGGCAGCATTGGCGTGAATAGGAAATAATTGACAGGGGATATGACAGTGACATGGTATTCTTCCGGCTTCAGTGTCTTTAGCAGAGACACACTACCCCAACCGCTCCCAAGGATGACTAGCTTAGGTTTGTGTTTTATTCGTGAGCTGTCAGGACAGTCATCATCATCCACGAGCACTTCAGCTATAGGCAGGTTTTTCGGGCCTCCTCTTCTGGGCTCAAGGGCATGCTCTGAAACTGGTATGTCCGTGTAGCTGAGATCTTCACGGTATGTTGATGCATCGTATACAAAGAAGGCCACTACCAGGCCGCCACTAATCAATATGAACGCACCCGCGTAGGCGAAGAAACGATAGAAGAAACGGAAGACGGGACCACGATTTTGGGGAAGCGCTTTAGTAGTGATTGATCTTATCACTTTAGGGCGAGTGGACAAGCGGTACGTTCGACGCCACGGTTCGAGCTTAGGGCGCTGATTGTAGCATCCCCCGAATATATCCAGGCGGCGACTGACGGAGAGGTATCTTTGAGCACTAAGTCGCGATGTTGGCGTCAGGGTGTGAGGTCTTAAAAGTAATGGAGAGCTGTGGAACCGGGCAAGCAGCTTGCTTGAGCCATTGCACATCATACTGTGCATGCACCGAAGGAATAGATCAATTGGAGTCGCGGATGGTCATCACATTGTCAAGAAGTATTGGTGAATACTTTCCACGGCACTGCCACCAGTAGGGTATGAGGTAATTGGCAGAGAAGCAATCCTTATCGGGCTCGTCGGCCTTTACGGTTCGCGTGTTGCGCCAAGACTTTTTCTGCGGAAAGGACTTCCGCTCTAAAGGGGGATATTTCTTCGAAACTCCAAGTACTCTTCAAATTTAGCTAGCCATCACCCCAAAAAAAAGAAGCATGGCCAAACGCAAAGATGACTCGGATCACGAGAGTCCTCACAGGAAGCGGCAGAAAATAACAAAAGACTTGGCATCGAAGGCGGAAATTCAGACTGTACAAACGTCCAAAGACTTGAGCTTGCTACTGTCTTTTGAGCAGGATGCAGGACCTCGCACAAGACAAAGTATTGCTCAACACATCCATATCGAGAGATCGATACTGACATTGGGATAGAAATTCAGTCCTTCAAGCTTTTCTTAAACTCAATTGCTTATGGTAAGGAAAGTGATGATCGATCCGCCAAACGAGAATTGCTGCTAGAATATTTACGTTCTCAACCACCTTCAAACAATGAAGAGAATTCCACGTATCTTAGAGATATAATCAGGACGTGGCACTTTTCGGCTCAATCAAATGTTGAGAATCTGTTCTCCTCTGTTGCTGCCGTTCTTGCGCTGCTCCTAAAATCGATCGCTAGCTTGATTGAATTTCGAGAGTGGGGCAATCTTCTTTGCAAAACCCTCCTACACGATGATCAGGTCAAACTCTTTGATAGAGGTCTCAGTGTCAATAAAGCCAAGGAGTATGTTATAGCACCGTGTCTAAGACTTTTGACCGAGGTTGTATCCTTTGACGGAGGTCACGCAGCCAGAAGCCTGTTTCGTCAGCGAGAAATAACTTTTAAGCGTCTCGAAATCTTCCTGGGTGTACGCAAGAATGCACAAGGAGACGAGCACAAGGGCCGCAAAGGATTATCACTTGGAGAATGTGCTCTCCAATATCTGCATGCTAATCTCCGCTTACAAGACCCTACTGCGAAGATGTACATTCTAGCCCAAGGAAGGGTTGTCCGCGCTTGGCTTGAGGATATAGCAGAAGATCCGCCAGGTATCGTACTTGGGTTGCTTGATGTGCTCAGAGAAGACGTGGCCTTGGATTCTGCAATAAGCCTCGCCGCTAAGAGCCGTTTCTTCAACGAATGGGTTCTGGGTCGTCTCGCTACACTTTATAGCTATAAGGAGGCTTCTAGCCTCTCTAAGGGCCATCGAAGTGTTCAGAAAATGGTCCATGAATTCCTTCTTTTTATCTGTACTTCACCCGGCTATGGTGTACTAGATCCACGTAACGAAAGCCACCCAGATGTTAGTCGCTCGAGAACCGACATGTATGCGGTGAGCACACAGGACTTGTTCAGGTCGAACAAGTCTTATGGAGATGACCAGACCACCATCGGGAACGGCAAGCTCTCTTCGTTCTTACAAACGCTGCGTCCGCACGCGAATGTAGCGCAAAGTGATCTGGTAATCGCTGTCTTTCGAAAGACGCCGGAGCTGGTCTCAGACTACTTCTTGAGGCGTAAAGCGTTTTCTTTCGATCCTAAAGCTACTGCTACTTGGGTCGGCTATTCGGCCTTTCTGCTCGCGACAGTACAAATCCCACTGCCAGAAACACTTAGACCTAAAAGTGTTACTGACGCTGTACCTTCATTATACGATAATATCATTGAGAGCATCATACCGCACCCATTGACCAAGAAAGTGATGACACGATGCCTAAATCAGAGTACGGATTTAGTCAAATTCTTAGCCATCAGAATCTTGACTGCAGCATTTGAGAAATTTTCCAGACTACTCAGGATATGCAGAGAGATGCAGGCCTGCGCGATCGAAAAACATAGTGCTGCTGCCTGGAGCCAGTCTACTTCAAACCTCACGAATGAGTTCTGCGAACGTGTTCCCGATATAGAGAGTGTCATTTCGCAATTCCGAAGCTGTCCCAAGGATAATGTAATGCTGCTAGAATGTATTACTCGTCTACTAGCTCTTTTCTATGAGGTTCTGCCCCAGCCAGCCTTGGAACAAAAGATTGACATCTCTGTAGCCTTGTTGGCCGCGTTGGATAGTCAGGACTCGCACGCCGGAGGACAGGGAGAGATTGGTATGCTGCTCCTCGAGCTTGAGCATCTACTGACAATTGCACATCGTTCACCAACGATGCAGTGGTTCCATAAGCCAGGTACGTACAAAAAGATGCACCAGGTTTGTCCAGCTGATCAATATCTCATTAGCTTCTATGCAATTATCACCATTCACGATGCTCCTCAAGATGCATCGTAACCAGAGCCGGGCAGGTCCTTGCTTGCAGAAATACAGTGAGGTGGTGGAGTCAGTTGCAATTGAGAACCAGATATTAAATTCACGTCACTCACTAGATGCTTTGAACCTCAGCCTGCAAGATTTTGGATCTTGGAAAGCCTCCGACAATGTCTTTGAATTTCTCGACAATTGTATTCTACGACTTGTGAGAAATTTAATCCACTACTACGACCTAGCCAGCAGTCTTGTTTTGCCTAAGGAGAACAGGGTTGACAGCAGTGATATTAAAATAGACTTGCTTTTGGTAGCTGTCATGGAGCAATGGCCTTTTCTTGCTAAAAGCGTGGATTCGGCAACCCTCCAAAACGTGTCGTTGTGGTTAATACGCTATGTTGCGGCGGTGAGACTGACGTTAAGCTACGATGGTGGCGATATGCATAGCAGTGAAACCGCAGATCTCCTTTCACAGATCAAAAGTCGGATTAGAACAAAGACAGAGGACAAGTCATGCCGGCGGATCTTCAGAAGCGGCTGGGAAGACCCTCTGCAATATGGAATAACTGAACAGTCGATGAAAGTCGCTGCTGCCGATCATGAAGAAACGGTTACGAAACTCGATACTCGGACACAGCCGGGAATACCAGAAATTTCAGCAAACCTAGTGCCATCAGGTCCTCCACAAGAGGACGAAGATCATCCTGGGCTTAACAAATGGTCTCGTGAAGATATAAGGGACGCCATTTCAGAAGGAGCTATTGGAGACTTGTTCTTATGCCTCTGCTCACAGTACGTTGAGATCCGCAAGCAGGCACTAAGCAGCGTCGAAGCCTTAATGAGGAAGCTCGAGGTAAGCTAGGGCCTCAACTCTTCCCAACCTTATCTTACGATGGATAGAACGCAGGGTATCGCGAATGGTTACAGATCTATATGCTTACTGGAGAGTTGGCTGAGACAGCGAGGGCCGCAATAGCTGATGGTCCTCTCCCATACTTTCCCGGAACCCTTGCGGCTCAACTCCTTCTGGTCCAGGTCGATCCTTTGCATTTCATGTATGTGAAAGCGAACAAGTTCTTGAACAAAGGACCTTCGTGGAATGTGAAGAAGCTGCCGTCATATTGGGTCGAGAAAATACTATTGACCCCTCCAACGGAAGATGAAGCTCATTATCAAGAAGTTGCTTGGTTGCTTGACATCCTAGTTGATGGTCTTCGCACTCCAGCAGTAAGTCTTCGAGTCCCTCCATCATGACTTGATCTAAAGAATGCATAGGACATGGAGATATATCGTCATTGCAATATCCTTGAACGGCTTCTGTCGCTGTGTGCATCCCCGTCATTCCCAGAGCCTTGTTTTGAAAAAATTCTAGACCTGCTGTTCCGATGCACGTATGTTGAAGGGAGCACAACACTCATCACTCGATGCGCAGTCATCAGCTGGATTGTGTCTCGTCTTACACAGAAAGGTACGGGTGATTGGGGAAAAGCTAGACTTAGAGCGTTGGCGTCGAGGCTATATGAAACTTGTGATCAGGGTTACGTCAATGATTGGAGCGAGGGGACTTTGTCTTCTACACTAGACACTCTTCGACTGTCATAAGATTGAATGATTGCTGGGCCTCATTGATTTTACTAGGACGCACTTTCTGGAGATCCATGCCCAAAGACTTAGTGTTCACGGACCACACATCTCGCGCGGCTCGGGGAATTTCCGTGGGTTTCACAGAATTATGCGACCCGTCTATCAAGATCCTGAAACACGAGGGCCCATTGTCATGCTCATTACGAATTGGGCATGCGGCTTTCACTGAGGGGACTTCCTCTTCTGTCAATGCGTACGAGTGGGGGACAAATGACGCGGCAAATATCTCGACGTGAAACACAGACCCCACTTATGCCACAAGGATAGGGGGCTGTAAAGACCATTCCTGCCCACGTCAATACCTACTGCAAAAGGTGGGGCTATTCTAGCCACAACTCACACTGAGCATTAGGATCGAAGCGCCCCGATTCATGGTCTCATCGTACTAGCCCGCTAGCCATTGAGGAGGTGAAGGACGTGAGAGGCTTTCCACCGTACGCAATAGATCATGTGGACGAGCAGCAAGGAACTTGGTAGGATTCAGCTAGGCGGTATGCAACGTTTGAGAATGTTAGTCTGGCTCATGGCACCTAGCACCTCAATGAATCGTATTCTCGGTCCGAGCATTCATGTTTGAGCCAACACTCACGGCTTGGAGCCATTCATTCCGAGAACACACGAGGTTCTGGAGTCTCAAGCTATGCAAGTGATTCTCAATCAGACGGGACTGGCAGATCTCGCTTCGATTCTTAGCATGCTGACCCCACTCTTTGTTTTCATCTTAAGTGGGATTTGGGAATGATATGCTTACCATGCTCAACCGTACGACCAACAGAGGCCTATGTCGATCAGTGCTTCACCCTCTATATGAGAGACTACTGTGGCTGTGGAATACACTATAGGCCATCTTCAAACCGCTCTGAACGCTCGGCACGATATAACATCAGGACCGTAGGTTGGGCTTGAATTGTGAGACGGGATTAGCGCCAAAGAAATTCACGGAATAAGTTATGAATGGGGAAGGCTCTTTTCAGCCCTTGTGGTGTGAGAGGCGTCCCATCACCTCCATATTTGTACCGTTCCCGTGTCACTCCTACAAAATCGAAACTTTTCCTGCGGCGTCCTGCGTATGAACGTGTCTCGTGTGTAGCAGTATGGCATACAATTTTGGTTCCATTCCGCCATGACGACAAACGACCACCATCCCCGGATTCGCTCATCCCCTAAGCCTTAAAATTATATTAAAGCCCTTCACTTGTCTTTTGGCTGTTGAAATTCGAGAAGTCCACTAGAGTTGACCCAACGAGAACTCTCTACCTGGCGCAGGCAGCCTGATCCAGCCACATCATTGCTTCCGTCTAAAGTCTCAATCATTTACAATATACCCACTAATTGTACGAGCGCTTCTTCACAATGTTGTCCATTAGTCTGCTTCTACTCCTCCTAAGTGCTCACTTTATGAGTGTCCAAGCAGCTGCAAGACTACTGCCTCGACAGGGACCAGTACCGCTCTGGGGTGCCTGCAACTTCCCGAGTCAAGGCATTAATGGACCGTTGCCGTGCGCGTCAGGTTCTGAATGCATTTGCAAAGACGACAGTACGTTGCATGTTCTCATTATCTTGCATTTCCATGGAAACGCTGACCGGAGAAATATTAGCATACTCGCAATGCCGTGAGGAAGTTGACAATTCTTGGGCTGCTGACCCATCATGGGAGTGTCAACAGCCTGGTGACCAAGCGACTGGAACCTTACCTTCTACCGATTCCACATCTTCTCAGCCCGTGGTAGCTGCTGCGGTTTCAAGCCCAGTGGCGGCCGCCTCCAGTTCAGGTCCCCCTCTGGCCACCACGCCAGATCAAGATTCCAGTCAAGATTCCAGCTCAGATAGTGCGGGCACACAATCTGCAACCCAGGGCAGTTGCGATAGCACCGTTGCCCCCAGCGGATGGGATGGCGTGGCTTCTACATCGGTAAGCTTTGCGTCAACTATGTCCAATGCTTTCTCGTGAATTGCTACTCACACACTGCGCAGTACTATGGCTGGATGGGCTCCGCCTGCGACTGCGGCCAAGCATCATGGCAGTGGGCCGGCGGCAGCGGTGTCTATAGTGGCGCTGTCAATCAAAGAATCTTCAATGGTGCACTCAACAGTGCTGGTCAGCCGAATTGCGGAGCAGCCTGTGGTACTTGCTACGAGCTCTCCACAAGTGGCTTCAACGCGTATTCGGGCGGCGTTGCTGCTGGCTCGACACTCACTATCCAGATCGTTGATGCTTGTTATAGTAGTGGAAGTCAATGGTGTGGTAGTACTAGCGATGATTTCAAGGATAGTTCGGACTGTGGCGTGCATTTTGATATTCAGACTGGACCACCGCAAAGCAATGGGCAGCCAGCTGTAGGTAGTGATGGGACGCCTTGGAATGGTGAGTCCTCCGTTCAATCAAACTCTGTTGTATGTTGAGTGCTGACACTGGTGGCAGATGGTGGCCAGATTGTTTACTACAGATCAACAGCATGTCCCCCAACATTCACATCGGAATACTCGACGACTTGCACGTGTGGAACGCAATGAATGCTTGGTCACGAGTACAATTGAATACAATGAGACTTGTGTATCAAAAACTGGTTGATCAGGTACTATCATGATATCTGATGACGAGTATAAAGGGACTATAATGATCTTCGTCTGAAACAGAACGCACCGTAGTTTTGTGCTTCAACTGAAGGATTCTCCGTGATACGAAAATCTCACTGGGATATCAAAAGTTCAGACAAAAATTGCAGGACGAATCTTTCGATGCGAAGGGCATACACAAGAGACAATAATTGTGGCATTTCATAAGACAAAATATTGACTTGCTGGCCCAACTTACCATGAATGATTCAACAGACACAGTCGCCTCGGCAATGAGTGGCGAAGTGGGAAGTGAACTGGGACTAGCGTGATTCAGCCCTACGAATATGCGTAAAGGTGCAAGCACCTTGATGCTTTTGGTCAAAACACCACAATATCATCCCCTCTATCAACCGCTATTCTTATATGCTCCAGCACAGATTTGTGACCCAGCTTTAGTCTATTGCTCAAACTTGCATTCGCGACCTCCACGCCCCGAATCACGCGACCTCAAGAGCCTTTGAATCCTAGATTCCCCAACAAAGCTTCCATAGAATGACATCCCTCACATGAGCTTAGCGAGTTATCTTCAGACATACCTACATCTAGCTTACTTGAGGACCTTCAAGGCTGACGCCCTGCCGATGCGCCCCTCCAAACTGCCCTGTTCTACCGTATTAACACACCTACGAAGTGAATATCCTGACCACTAATTTCTGTGCTCATAACATCTCATGAGCTTCACTTTATCATATTAATCAACATAAATGGCCCGCAACATGGCTCGCCCATACTCTCAAGAAGAGCTACTCAGACTGCGTGAATCTCCTTTGGTTCAAAAGCCGCCGGGCCTGCCTCCAGTCGAGGAATGGATGGGGTAGGTGCTGGTTGCCACAATGAGTGAGGTCTTCAGGCTGACAGTCATCCAAGGCCAATAGTCGAACAGAATCAAGCCCAAAATCAGGCTCCCAGGAGAGCTGCAAACAAAGGGAAGAATGAAGAGGCTTTCGCTGCTGATGGTGCTGGCACTCGGAGGCCGCTGTTCGAAGCGAGAGCTAAGTCCACAAACGGTATGCGCCAGATTACCATACTTCTTTGAATTTCTGCTGACGTGAGTCTTGGAAAGTTCCTGAAGACATTGTCCTCGGACCTCCGAAGACAGCGTTCGCTTCCGCTTCAGGTAGGGGAAACGCAAACAAAAATTTCGATGCTCCTCAGCGATCAAGTTTCACGAACCACGATGACCCCGGTGTCAAAGGTGATCGCAGCAGCTTCAGAGACAGATACTCAAGAGACGGGCAGAGACCAGACCGAGACGGAGAGAGACCTCGTGACACAAGACCAGGGACTGCTACGAATAGGCGAAGCGTGAAAGATGACAGCGATCTTTGGTCTAACGCTCGGCAACCGAAAGCGTTAGGACAAGAGGATGGCGATCGACAACATCGCAGGAATGGTGACCGGGACTATGACCGTGATAAAGAAGGTGGGCGTGAACCCAAGATGCAAAGAGGGTTTGACAGCCATCGACGGGATGGTGACCGCGAGGCTGAAGGAGAAAGCGGAGCGCGTCGTGGTCTCCCTGGAAGAGGCCGCAACGAACCATCATGGTATCGGGATGAAGGCCACAAGGACGAAGACGGACTCGAAGATCCTGGCGTTGGCGGACATCGGGATTGGGACAGGAGGAGTACTCGTGGAGCAGACCGTGACTGGGGTCGGAGCACGAGACAAGAGACGGATCCTGAGTGGATGGATGCTCCTGAAGCTGAAGAGCAGACTCAGGTCAAAACATCAGAAGACTTTGAGAAATGGAAGAAGTCGATGAAATCTGGTAATAGTGCTACACAGGAAACGTCATTGTCATCAGTAGAGCAACGGCCCAGTCATGGACCCACTCCCTCGGGGAGTGGAGTAGTTTCTAGCAAAGGCAAGGTTGATGCGCCTTTGGTCGTGGACTCAAGTTTTGATGGATTTTTTGGTTTATGGCATGAGCCTAAGAAGAGCAAAGAGATTACAAGCAACAGAGAGAACGAAGTGCCCCAGGTTACAGCGAACACAGGAGCTAAATCTTCGAAGCCTTCGAAATTCACCGGATTCTTCAACCCCAGACCAGAGCCAGAAGCCGTTCAAGCACAACCACCTCTAATATTTCCCACTCAATCCCAAGATTCATCGAATGAGGACAGGGAAGGCTTCCAACGGATCTTAAAATTGCTTGACCAGCAGCAGCCGCAGGATGGAAAGGTCACTCCTCCTCGCGTCCAGGGCCAGCGAGAAGTGCCAGCATCCCCTCCCATTCAGTCACCCCAGGCTAGAGAGAAAAATGACTTATTCAGTCTGCTCAAGACAGGCTCACCACAAGGCAACGCTATGCCACAGACAAAGGACAGCGAATTTCTATTGAAGCTCATGCAGCAACCACAGCAGGGCCGTCAAGATCTAAGCCAGCCGAATCCTAATGGGCGTCGGACTGGCCAAGATGCGACACCTGGCTTGTTGCCATTCTCTAATCTGATGGTGTCGCCGAGTGAAACGCCACAGCAGCCGCCTTCTATGGGCCCTCCACCAGGTTTCTACGACGATGCTCTGCCTCGGGATAAACTGAATCCTGGGTCTGAGCGGAGAGGTCCCTACCCCGGTTTCTTTGATCAAGGCAAACCGCAACGGCCCTCGCCAGTTGGAGCGCCCCCACAATCAAATTATCCTCCAGGGATACAACGACCTCCAGGACTGGAACCAATGTCCCAAGGCTATGCTCAGCACATACAACCTAAACGCCCCGGCATGGTCCCGCCGCCTGGGATTCAAGTTCCCTCACGCGGCCAAAATGCTTTTCCGCCTGGACTTTTCCCCAATAACATCAATCAGATCGGTATGCAAGTGAATCGCCACGGTGTGCCACCTCCGGGGTTTATGAGCCCCCCACCTCCAGGCTTTCCTCTGCCATTTAGCCAGGAGGGACTACCATTTGGGCCTTTCAGTGATGGAACAAGCTTCGGGCAAGGCGGTTTTGGGCAACAGCGGAGGCAATAGCGGGGTTTTATGTATCATGATGCGTTTGACATAATGATTGCATGATACCCAAGGTTAGCGACTGCGGCTTTGCTACGTAGCTTTAGCGGTAACTAGCTCCAATGGCCCAAATAAGTCTAAAAGGCGGCTTGTAGACAATAAGAATCTCGAGCTGTATGCGGATGACCCAAGATCCCTAATAAGCCTTCAATCCGAGATACCTGTGATCAGTAGAACCTGCTTTTGGCAAAAGTTCATTGGTTCTATTCGTATCATATTACTATGGCCTCTGTTTACAATAACTCAAATCCCAGTAGGACATAATGTCCCCCGCAATTTCTGTTCCTGCGCTATCTTAATGGGAGTGTGACACGAGTAACAAAGGCAAAAAAGGGATTCTCACAAGGTCTTGCCCGGATTCGAACCGGGGTTATTCGGATTTTGATCGGTTTCAGAACCGAATGTGATGACCGCTACACTACAAAACCTCAACGCTTTTCAATGACACATTCTGGAGGAATTCTCTTATATTATTATATAAATCCAATATATAAATCCAATACATCTGGAAAGCATTCGATTTAGTGTTCCTGCAGACCTTGCTGTGGGAAAATTTAATATTAGATAATTCTTTTCATACCGTACGTTGACCACCGATAGCTCTAAGGAGACGTTTGTTCTTCTGGAGAAGTCTATCCAGAACTCAGAATCTTTCTTATTGGCAGCGAAATTCCACCTGTCTTCTAGGCTCTCATAGGCGAGTGTTGAATCTGTTGGATCTGTGGATGGAGGAATAAGGATGAGGAGCTAGAAACTATGGAATGAGGCTTGATGGGATCAACACCTATGAGGAAAATCCTCTGCCTTCTTGAAGGTTACATAAGGGCTACTGACAGAGCTCCGGTGTTCGTGGAATGTATCTTATTTCTCAACATTTGCACCAGTTTAGCTGGTGGTTAGTGCTCGATGGCACCGCCACCGGTGGGGACCTAGCTGCCACCGGCGCGCCCGGAAGATTAGAATTCTTCTCTGCAGGAGTCCACCTACAACTGCTATACTCTCTGACAAGCATCAGCGTGAGAGAGCTCGAGCTAGGAAATGGGTAGCCAGCCCTACGAACATGTTTCGGATTGCAAAAAAGGGACAATTTTTACCCAACATCTAAGACATAAAGACTTAAATCACTCTGAGGCCTTCTTTGACTGCTTCAGATTCGGTTACAAAGTAACGATAACTAAATATGCGATCCCAACATTTGATTCGCCGCAAGAGATCGCATGACACCTACAAAAACGAGTTGGATCCCAAGGATTGTTCAAGATCAAACATCAAACTGTTGTTCAATGGTAATACCGGCCTGCTCGTTGTCCGCCTCGACTGCCACTTGAAGCACAACAGCCCTGGTGCTTTCATCTCGTTGCAAGATCTTGTGATCCTGAGTGCCTTGAATACTTATTTCTCCATTCACAGTTTCTGGCTTCTCATGCCAGAGGACCACACGATAGTGGTTTCCAAGGTCTCGCTTCACATTGTGGCTGAAGTAGCCGTCGTGCTTGGTTCTGATCTGAACTCTGCGCTTCATACCGCCTTCTCCAGAGGGGTAGGTCTCCTAACGAGGTTAGCCATACAAACATGTGATGTGGTCGTGCCGACTGAAACCTACATGGGTGATCTGGACCTGGCGGTAGCATCCTCTTGCCTCCTTGTCTGCAACAAGTGCAGTTCTGCCCTTGTACTCTAATCGGCTTGTCCCTGCGAAGCATGATACCGGCGCACTGTTTCTGGATACTCCATCATCTAGGTACATGTCATATGACTATTGATCAATGAGTTAGTCAAATGTCCCTGGCGCATGGCAACGTGAGGTTTTCACCCACATTGGTTTTTCCTGGATATATGTGAAAAGTAAGCTGGTCTGGCTCGATGGCGCCAGCCGTCCGATCGGCCACATATCTGCGTGGCTTAAGTTTGGGAATGATTGCGCCTAAGGGCTCGTCAATAAAAATCGTCAGCGGACGGCGCCTAGACCTACCTTCGCGGATGTACATGGGAGTGATGCTGGACAGATGCTGGTATTCTGTCGTGATTCTAGCGTCTACCCTCACACGACGTCCACCCTGGATTTTCGCTGCTAATGCATATCCTACAAAGTCGTTGTCTTTAGGACTCTCCTTCAAAGGATCGTTACATGAGAGATTAAGCTTGAACCAGCTGTCGGGACCCGGAAGATAAACTGTGCGCCATCCTCTACTGGTTTCTTCTTTGGTTGTGATTGGCGCAACTAGGAGGTCTTTCCGCACAATAAACTCGTTTGAGAGGAACTGCTCGTTCTACGCAGCAAGCGTCAGTGACCTACTCCAAGGGGGTTAAAGGTCACCTACTTCTAGATACAAGCTCTCATCTAATTCTTCAGTGATCGCCTGATGAAGTCAGCTAGCGGAGACTGGAAAATACTTTGATGACAGACCAATGAGTTCACGATTGGTAGACCTGTCATGAGGTTCTCGAACATGGCATCGTATAACATTTGCATTAGGCTGTACCTGAGTCTTGTGAAATAGCGCGTGACAGGCAGAACTGCATTGAAGATGAATGCTTCGTCCGCGCCGATCTCCTGTGCGTGATGTTCGTAGTACTCTTCGTACCTGAACGGCTCCTATGCTTCATTAGTCACGGCTCCCTGCTAATGTCACAATGAATACCTGGAAGAGCTTCTGTCCCGGTTTACCATTGTAGTGATTACTGTTTAAAATTCAGCTAGGATTCACTTTTTGCCTAAGCTGCACCCACCGGAACCATGGCAGCAAGAAACAAGCTGAATACCAACGAATGAGGAGTTCAGGATCTGTATACTTCTCTCCCGGTTTCCCACTCATGAAGCCGCCCACGTCTCCACCAGCTATGACCATGCCACAAAGACCAAGAGCAAGAGCTTGTGATATGGAAATGTTCAAGAAGTCCCAAGTGCCAGAGTTATCCCCAGTCCACAAGCCAGCAAAACGACTCATGCCAGAAAAGCTACCGCGCCCAATGATGAAGTTACGCTTGCCCTCTCGCAGTGGAGATCTGTTCCAGCCTTCAAAGGTGGCTTTGTGCAGGTTATAAGCGTACAAAGACCAGATCTCAATTGCTGGCTGCTTGGTCTCCGGGTCATCGGGAGAGGTAAGAAGGAGGCGGCAAGGGAAGCTTCAAATTGTCAGCACACGTCGTCGCGGAAATTGGTCGGCTTGAGGACGCACGATTTCATGTCGCCATATTCCTTGGATATAGCTGGCGATGTCATATCCTGCCACACAAATTCCAGCCCGAATAAGATCAAATCCTTGTACTGCTCGCCCCACCAGTACCGCACCTCCTTTCGATTGAGATCTGGATAGTACCCTGGTTTTCCGAGATTCTTTCCGTAGTTGACGCCACCATGATAGGGCGCCTTCTTCTTCTTGTCACTTCCCTGGTTGAAGAAGTCTTCGAATATGTATTCATCCTTGAAACCAGGTCGGTCTACGTTCGGATCGGAGACCAACAATTTGCCCTTTTCATAGCACATATAACGCTGGTCCTGAAAACCGACGACAGTACCTTTCAGAACACGCTCATCACGAACATAGTATTCTCTGGCTATCATCTCTCGCAACGTCTTGTAGTCGTCGTCTTTTTCGCCGTTGATGAAAGGTGTGATATTTGTGCAACATTTTACACCTTCTTCACGAAGCTCGGAAAACATTGCCGCTGGATTGGGGAATTTGTTCTCATTTTGATCTACAGTGAAAGTTCGATACTCTCTCTGAAGATCCACATCGATATGCATTGTGTCCAACGGGAATTTATTCTTCTTGTGCGCGGCCACACTATCTTCGACCTTTTTTCTGTTATCATACCCGTAACAACCCTGACCATAGCCGAGGGCGTAGCGAGGTTTTAGTGAAGGTCGCCCTACAATGGCAGTGTATTGGGATATGATGTTTGATACGTCTTTCTCTGCAAAGATGTAGAACTCGGCGGGATCAAACCTTGTAGCAATACGAATCTTGCTGTTGCTAGTTTTGCCTAGGTCAACGCAGATCTGCGAGTAGTTGGCAACAAATGTTGCAGTCTTAGACTGATACCCGGGAAGGCGGTTGGCCTCTATCCAGAATGGCTCAGAGTGATAGAGCGGCTCCCGAGAGTCTAATGGTCCATTGCCGTACACGGACTCATACTCCAAATTGTCATAGTCTGCAGACATCAGCTTATGTCTTTCCAAGTCCATACAATCGCTTACTGAAATAGTCCAAGAATGTTTTGTCCTTGATGAAGGACGACCCGCCCTGCTCACCAAATCCAAAGTACCGAGCTGTGCTGGGCTTCTCAATGGACAAAATTGTGGATTTTCCTTGGTATCTTAAACCACGTTCGCTTGTCTGCCAGACCACTGACGGCCGCCAGCCGGGAACTTCTTGCATCATAATCTGCTCGCTTGCGGAAGACGACAGATGGGCAACTCCAGCCCATCTTGGGATCGTTGTCAACGACTGAACCGCTGTGATCTGGAACGGCTGCCGCTGCACCCAAAGTTGCGTTGCCTTCTCCCAAGACTCATTCTTCTTTATCGATGACTGAAGCACAAGGAATTCAACCTTCGGCACAAGCTCTACTTTCCACTCAAGCCCATCGTGAATGTCCAGTATCTGAATAAGCTCAGCAACTGTGGGCTGGATGGTATGTTTCCTACCGAAAGTCAGTTCCTCTCCTCGTTAGCAATGGCCAGCACCCGCCTTGGTGCACCAGGCTCCATTAAAAAGAGAACGATAGTTGCGTAAATTGTCAAAGATGTCTACTTACGTAGTTTTCTCGTTCGCATCTCGTTGGGGCTGCAAATGAAGATTGCATTGCATTTGCCAGACCCTTGGTCGCACAAATTGCAATGAAAGAGCTCTGCCATTGTCAAATTTCAGAGTCAGCCTCTTCTTGGACAGTGGAGCTCCATCATCGAAACAATGCTCTGAGACTGTCGATGCCTGCTCTCCGCCTGAAGCTACTTGGTCGAGGTTTGGAAAGAAGTCTTCGGCTTTTACAAAGTTGTAGGGATCAACCAGTTTTTTTCGATAGCCCAGTCTTCTGCCATGCTGCTCTGGATCTGCTTGGGTGGTTAATCACTGTCAATCTTGCAAAATTACGTGGCCATATGTAATGTGCCGGGCGCTTAGGCTTCTGTAGGAGATATCTATATTGCGTTATAAAGACCTACTCAATCCGCTTTCAGCTGGAACAATCCATGTGGCTTGCAGCGAGACGAGAAAGAACCGAGGTGGGTCAATTTCACTGCCTAGCGTCCAGGCCCATTCTACTAGTGTTGATCGATCATCCCAAAGCGGTCATGCGAGTGGCGTCTGTCACCCCCTTGGCTCTTCGGTCTCGAACCATGAAAGGGCCGAATATTTGTGCCAGCGCTTGCATATTCTAGTTGAGTGGACTACTAATCTATTTAGCCAAATTCGCTAACCAAGGGCGTAAAAGGCACTTTTTGATCTCACACATCTCTACTACGTACTTCGTACCAGTTTAGGATTTCAATCGATCTGATCTTCTACAATGGAACTGGCAAACATCTCAACCATAGCAGAAATTGCTGCACCCAATTTCCGTCGGTCAATCGTTCAAAAACATCGAGATGACGGATATTGGATCGAAACCTTCAAGCTCCATCCTCACGATAAGGTTCCAGGCTTGATCGCGTACGTACAAATCGCTGGGCTCAGAGCAGGCTTACTAACCGTTCAATCAACAGTTACGGTCTCGATCAAGGTGAGATTAAATTTTTCGACAACCCAGCAAATCAGAGTAGTGAAGGACACGTCAATTGGGAGGACGCCGAATGGGACATCCTTCCGGAAATCTCCCTAAGTGACCTACAGATAAATGATGGTGGTAAACCGTCCTATGAGCAAAGTTTAGTTAACTCTGACCTGGAAGACTCGCTGAACTTGGCTGCAGGATGGTCGTCAACTCTGATCGCTAAATTGGATTCGCCAGTCGCCGTTTTCGTGGTGGATGTGGATGGTGATGGCAGAGATGATATCATCATCTGCTATAACTACGGTGAGGATTTCATCAACTGTAACCCTAACGGAGGGTATATCGCCTGGCTCGAGAATCCTGGGCGAGACAAGCAAGGCCAACCGGTTAAGGAAGCATGGGTGAAACATTACATCGGAAGATGGCCGGCTATGCATCGATTGAAGGCTGGCTTTTTCACTCAGAGGTGCGACAGGAGTACAGCGTTGCAATCTTCCATTTGACTCTTCACAGGACCTTTTTGGAACTCATCGCCTTACCTGGTAAACGCCGAACCTTGTGCAAGTAGAGAATACATGTTGATGTTGCATAGTCGTGCATGGACCGAATGATTTGAGCACACCAATACCAGTCATCCTTTTCGAAGCACCCGAGAAGGTCCTAACAGCGTAAGTCTTTTAAACGATATTGTGTCTGTGCTTTGCTAAGCGTGTGAAAGAACGAGCTGGTCTCGATCCATTATCGACGACGACTCCTTCACAATTATTCATGATGCTTGCAAAAGGAAGTACAAGGCCTTATGTACCAGAAAGCAAAGTTCGCAATATTGATACTTCGCAGGTTCATATCCTCTAACAAGGCTGGATTGGAGTCTTTGATTGTAGCCTCTCGTGAAGGCTTGAACTGGCTGTATTTCACAAAAGGCCGCTGGAAAAAGCAATTCATATGTCAAGGTATGCCGCGGCAGCCAGGACAAGAGCCTCAGAAGGAAGACTTCTGGGGTTGCGAGTCCGTCGATGTAGGCAAGTATCATGATGACCCGTTTGCCTATCTCGCCACTCTTGAAGCTTTTCACGGTACCACTGTAGCTGCTTACACCAAGGTCAAGACTGGATTGACGGAGTTTGAATGGCAGCGCCACGTCCTGGACGTGTTTGGAACGCCAATGCAACAATCCAAACAAGGATTCGGTCCTGGACACTTTGTGATCACCGCTGACTTTGATAATGATGGGAATGACGAGTTCTTGGTTGCACTTTGGGGGCCATCGCCGAAAGAACCTGGCCCAACAACTGGAGCAGAATGTCAGGGCGTATGGTATTACAAGCCTGTGGATCTTGCAAGCGGCATCTTCTCCAAATGGAAAGTTGCAAGCGACTCTGCAGGTCGGATCGCCGTGGGGTAAGCCTCAGCCATCAATTTTGCTGAATGATGAGTAAGCTGAGTCATATGCCCCTATGATAGAGACTTCCACGGAGACGGTCGCATATCATTTGCAACGATCTCGTACAGCGTTGCGAATTACCACAAGTCGCCAAATCCTCAGGTACAGGTCTATTACAATGAGTTCGCTAGATCTTGCCCTGGGGCGATCGATAGGCTTGTGAAAGCTTCATATTGGAATAATGAAGCCCTGGTGTGTCTCCCCAAGCCCGCATCTGCCGCTCGCTGTGACATCATCCCTCTTCTGGACATAGCAGGCTTCAGAGTAGAACTTGAAATCCTTCGCTCCACCACTTGGAGCACACGCTCTGACTGCGTTGACGCCATAAAAGTCATCTTTGGTACCGTCCATGTAGACGGAGAAGAAAATCCAAGAGCGGCTCTGAGCGTTCCAAGGTGTACCTCACAATCAGCGGCGACCTTAAATCAGCCCTTCAAATCATTAGAACAGGGGGCTGTGGTCATCCGTCTCTGCCGGATTCTGCCGGCCAAGGACACATGGTCTGATGTCAACAAAATTCCAATCAAGCCATTGCTGAAGGTCTTGCCGGAGAATGGGCCGCAACCCGAATTCAGATTTACTAGGGTCACTGAAGGGAAAGATTTCTGGAACCTTAAAGGTTTCGAAATTCGCTTTGCTGACCAAACGCCGCTCGCCCATGTTCAGTTCTGGAGTGCTGGTATGGCACGAATTGTCCATTTTTGGCCGAATACAAGCTGATGCATCGACAGGCCCGAAGGTTGACTGTGGTCTCCACAATCACAGCGACGCTATCTTTGGGGAGTTTCACCTATCATTGTCTGCTGGCACTGGGAATGGAGGTATGTGGTGGCTGCCGGGGGGTCCCACCATCGGCCCAAAGGAGTTCGAAATTCCAAAGCACAAGGAGTCGGACTTCGCACGCTTGCCGCTGGGATCACTGGATGAGCACGGTGCTATCTGGTATCGCGAAAACTGCAAGACCTTACGTCGAGCCGACGGCACGGTGTGCTATCCCTGGCACAAATGGCAGGCCGGCGGCAAAGCCAAGGATATGGATGTATGGATGGCTATTGAACTGAGCCCACTTTGGCTAGATTGATTCAGTCCAAAGAACCAAGATAGGAAATCATCAGCGGAGTCTCAGCAGCGTGGGTGTCTCTCCTGAGCGATCTGCGGTCACTGGCCAGTTCCAGTTCCTGCCATGTGCGTCACATTGTACCGCCGTCGTCCGAAAGCAGTATAGGAAACAGTTGCGAACAGATGGGGCCACCGTTTCTAGCGAAGCGAACTAATTTAGCGTTGGTTCCGCCTGTTCCGCTGTCTGCTTGTGGCGGCGGCGCGACCCTAAAGTAAATAACCTAATGATTTCACTATTGCATACCATGATGCCGCCGTTACGTAGTACACGCAACGGGAGCTACAAGTAGAACGAACCAATTCGCGGACGTCAGCCCGATCAAATGGTATTTATCTCGGACATTTTCCAAATTGGCATCACGCCATCTGCATTGCTCCCCTGCTTGACGTCCACATTAGCCAGCATAACGCTAGAGACAAATCGTCAGAAATAACCGAAGCCTGGAGTCAGAGGTTCGGTCTGGCTCATGGACTCACTAATACAAACGCTTCAGAAGACTGCCACAACGGCTCTGACCAGCTGAATCTTGATTCCTCTACAACGCTCACCACCGCTTTGAGGCGCCACAAAGCCTAGTGCAGCTGAAAATCTCAGCTGAATGCAACGCGAAGAAGACATGGCTTGCTTTGCTGTCGCAACAAGAGTCTGGCCGAACGAAGATCTGCTCTGGCCCGAACGCCACCCATCTCTTGTCAGACGAACACACCCTGAAAGCACGGGTATGTGGCCTCACCATGGATAGCCTTTGGAATGATGCTGAGCTGAGCACGGGTTTCATGACGTAGGTAGGCGCTCTCTTGTGGGGACTTGGCTGACTGAAGAGGCAGTCAAAGCGATCGTAATCTCGGATTGGGGCCTTAGAGATCCACAGGTTTTGGTTCGAGACACACATTGGCTGAAACCGTAGGCTTGCGAGAGTTGGATATGGTAGCCGCTGAAAGGACGATGTCTTACTAAGACTGGATATCTTCAGCATGAAGCTTCCCTAGATCCGGATCTGAAAGCATACATACTTTAACAAGAACTCATTTAGCGGTCCTGCCAACTTCAACCCTGGGATTGCGAGTTCTACAAGGAATAATTAAACCTTCAGCCTTGACAAACTATTCTACTGATCGAAAGATCGATACTACCACATTGCTTGCCATCACAGCCCTAACATTACCGCTTTAAACTTCAGCATTATTCATCCTGTCGTAACGACTTTCGGTCAAGCTTCGATCTAGAATGGAGAAAATGGACGATGTCAATCACTATGAATTGCCTTTTGACCTAAAGCTCACGCAAGTCGAGGGACATGGAGAGCAAGACGGACTCAAGCCTATTGCCAGCACGTTCGTTGAATTCAAAATTGTGCGAAGCTTCAGCGAGAGGGAACGTGTCCTCGAGTGGAACTTGCCTCTAGTTGCATTGCAAAGAAAAATGTGAGTTTTCCTCGTCTTGACTTCCTGCATCTGCTAAGAAAGTTCCTCAGTGGCGAGGATGGCCGTTTCGTCTTGCCAGAAAAGGGCGTCATCGATGATGTCTTCAACTTCACCCTGAATGATTATCGTGTAGCCGTTGATGCAGATATCACGGACTTGCTGACAATCTTTTGGATCAAGCGAGAGGCATCATCAAAGGGCGAAAGTGAAAAACCGGACGGTTCCGGTAGTAACGAAAACGATAAGAAAACACTGTAACTGTCAGCTCATTTGCTACAATCGATCTTTTGCTAACTCAAAAAGGGATGGACCCATGAAGGAGAAGGATTGGGACTATGTCTTCCAGGCCAACAAAATATTGCACTGCTCGCTGGTTAACCCGGGAACGAGCCGAATAGAACGAGCGTCCCATGCTGGTGAGTTTCATGCTATGGACTCCTTGAATGTTTGAGCTAATGTTCAAAGCATTCCGATTGAAAACTTCCAACGAGGATGACGCCGAGGCTGACCTGCCTCAGGACGATGAGAGAGCGAAGATCCCTATTTGGACTCTAGCAAGCGAGCCATCCCGAACATACATCCGTGAGACCAACAACGAGCTTGAGACTTCTGCTACGTTGAGTGGGCATTCCAAGAAGTCCTTTAACATTGGCGTGTAAGTAAATGTCAAATACCTGTGGGGCGCATCACCAATAGGACACCTTGACTTACTAGACGCCAGAGGCGGCTCATACAAGAAACTCTCCGGCGAAGGCAAATATGAGCGTACTACGGAGAAATCTTATAAAGACGAAAGTACATATGGGCGGAAACAGAACACAGTGTTGACCTTCTACGAGGTGCGTAGAGCGCATGCACAGCAATATATTATCTCACTTAACGTCCAGATCCCAATTGTTGAATTGAGTTTGCATAAGAGCAATTGTCGACTATCAGATCCTTGCCGTCAGCACTTGGTGAAACTCCGCGATCGACGTAGCTTTGATGATCTCATGGAATTCTTCAACAAATATGGTACGTCTCCAAGCTCTTGATGGTTACTGCAGACACTGACAAAGAATCTTTCTTCTAGGCACTATCTACGCCAACAAAGTTGTCCTTGGTGGGCGCTTGACTAATACCAAACTCTTCTATCAGGAAACAATGAGTGAGACCCAATCTAGGCAGGAGAATGTCAAAAACGGTGCTTCCGTCTCCATTGGGATTGATGTTTTCTCCATTAAAGGCGGCTACTCTGATGAACATGGAACACAGATAAAGGACGGGAAAAAGAAGGAAACCGATCAAACCATGATCGACTGGACAGGTTACGGTGGTAATGCCGCATTGGTGTCGGAGTAAGTAAACGACGACCCGACAGATTCCATTAGCAAGTTTACAAGTCTATGGAAATGTGACATTTGCTTGCCTGCTCTGCGCATGTGATAGCTAACTGGAAACCATTCAGTCCGAGCAAGTGGCTTCCTACCGTGCCAGAATACAGAAACTGGAAGGTCATTGAGGTATGTCGCCTTCTCTGCTGCGGTGCTTCATCGAGACCACCTGCCACATCCCCCAGGTCCAATTGACTGCCAACAGAATGCCGAGGTTGAATCAATACAAGACTTTATTGGGAGCCTCCCAGGCTACGAAGACATACCGGGCCTGTTCCAAGACATCCTCGCTTCAGGGTTGTATAGTCCTGAGATTGTGCACCTTGGACCAAGACCGCAGTTGCCCGGACAGAAGCCGAAGGTATGAATTACAGTCATGAGATCACCAAAAGAATGGTGGACTGACTTCACATCAGAGCGATGATCTTGACACTGCCGTAGTTGGTACAGCCGTGAACACGCTTGCGATACCCACAGAGAGGTCCATGGAATATCCGTTCGCTTCGGCACTAGAACAGGATACATCCTCCAAGATTCTTGCGAAAGGTGGAGTTTCCTGGCAAGTTCTTGACTCCAAGGAAGCTGTCAGGCTACAGATTACGTCAGTGATGCAATCCTTAATGAACGCAGGCGCAAACCGGTCGGTTATTCCGAAGCACTTATATCATCTCTCAATGCAGCCGTGCACGATATCAGTCGTTCTTCAATGGAGCTCCGACTTGGTTGAAAAAGGGTTCAACCTAGCTTTTCCGGGTGCAGCCCAGATGGGGAAGACTTACAGGACATTGAACCAGTTGGCTCCTACTGAATGCGCCGATGTTATGCAGAAAGCTGCTGCGCTCTCGATACAGGATTTTGACAACACGAACAAAGCTTTTCAAGCATCTCTCGATGGACTTACCAATAAGGTTAGGGGATTTGTACTTGCCGCTTTCCGCCTTGATGCTTGGAAAAGGTACTTGTTAGACAGATTGAACAAGCCAGAGGCTAGAAACGACGAATTTTTCTTAGATACGATCCGCAACGAGGTAAAGTCCATGCCGGACGAGGACATGGGCCAAGATTCGTCCTTGATGTCACCTTTTACCGTTAGCCCAAACAATATAGCCTTGCTAAAAGGAAAAGATGTTGCCAAGTGCACGGATGCCATGGGACATGGTTTCCTTGAATCATACACTCAAAAGGCTTCAATGACTGGGTTGTGGACATTGACTTTACCTCACGCTTCAGCCGAGACATTCTATGCTTTCCGGATGATGATCCAGAAGTACTTCTTCCAGCCGAGAGGGATCTCTGAGGTCTGCGATTTCTTCACGTCACCCACCATCTTCAAGCCGGCACCAAAAGTGAAGGTGTCGATCTTCGGCTACCGTGATCGTTCTTCCAAGTTACCGGAAGACGTGCTTGACAAGCCACCGGAGGCTGCAAGCAGCTATTTCACGCCGCAAGTACTTTTCCGCAACACTGAGCGCCAAACCATCAAAGTACGGGCTTGGAAGGGCCTCCAGATCAATGAACTGCTTCCACCAGACGATTCACTGTTGAAAGAGATGACGCCAGCTGCTCCTGAAGAGTTCTTCGTCTTGAATGTCCAGAAAGCTGAACGACTTTTGCTGCTGTTGGTTCTTTATAGCAATGATGGCCAGGGAGGTGTCGACAAGAGCAAGCTTGACAAATTTGGCGAAATCCTAGATAAGATTCTCGGACCAGGAATCTTGGATAGGAATGGGATGATGTCAAAACATGGCAGAGATTTGCTTGCTGAGTTAGTGAGAGATCTGGACAAAGCATTACCAGAGGGCGACCCCGAGAAGGATCCAGAATAGATGCTCTAAAACTTCGAAGGCCAAAGGTGAGACGCTGAGCAGTCAGGACGCACGTAGTATAATGCCTTTCATTAGGATTCGCAAACATTGTACAGCTGGTCCGGCAAGCCATTTTTCAAACAGATGTCTTTAAAAGATCATTTCTTTTTGGCTGAGGCTCTCGTGAAGGCTTTTATTTTTCAGTGGTGCTGTGTCGGCTTATTCTGTCGCCTCCTATTGCAGAGTATCATACATACGACGATGCGGGCAGTGGATGCTCAAAAGCCACACTGCTCAGTCTTCACCTTCCCCATCCCTCGCTCCAAATTTCATGTACAACATCGTCTGTAGCTACGTCAAAGAATGACGTGTTTATCGCATCAAAATTTAGGTAGATGTGTAGATGATTCCGAACTGCTGCATTAATTATTGCTCAGCCCATACTCTATATCAAGATTCCTGAACCGTAAAGTAGACGTTGGAACAAGGGCAGCGGCTGGTACGACGGCACACTGGCAGCTCGATCCAGGTGAGGAACGACCGCAGACTGTCCCGGTGGGAAGGAGGGGTGATATGGGTGTGGAGCGGCTGGTGGGTGGATTGACTTTGCTATTCCGCAAGATGGGAGTGTGCCTTTTAGGTAGTGGACAGTTTGCCAAGGGCGAGGATTTGGGGAGCAAGTTATGAAGAATATCCCAACAGAGAACTAGAATGCCTTATCCTCGACACAGTGGAGAGATATTGACGAGTATAAGTACCTCCATGAACGAATGTAGAATCTTGTTCTCCATTCCCAGCTTCGAAGGCAATCTTCAGCTCCTACTGCTGCTTTGACCGAGCTAAAGGTAAGATGGTTCGAAAGACGCTAACCTGCGAGCATTAGGGACGCTCCTGTGATCTGCGACAGCATCCCACAATTCCCATATCGAAACTTGATACGGTATCCAAAATAGTTATGAGTTTCTCCTGATGTTGACCATTCGAGTCATTTGGTCTCTATAATTCACAGAGAAAACCAGTCGCAGGGTGACGAGTGCTTGCAAGACGATTGAAACACATGCCAGCAACGGCGAGAGCATTGTGAAGAATGGATAAATAGCGAGGCCGGCTGTTCCCGATCCAAGACTTAAGGCTGCTAGGAGCCACACCCAATGTCCATATTGTGGGCCATTGGAGCGGATGGCTGGAGCTAGGACTGTATATAGAGCCAATGTTTGCATCAGGAAGGTCTGAGGGGCGTTTCAGAAATCAGGATCATCGACTCCTCCTCTTGACTTGCGACCAAGCTGGATTGAGATGGAGAAAGCCAGGCCTTGGATGATGCAAGCGATGATGGAAATGATGCCAGTCATCGCTAATAACGCAAGGTCGCTCTGCACGCTCCGTCATTAGTGACAGCCCCAATCCTATTAGGCTTGAGCTATCTTACAGCAAATGACTTCCGCACGGAGTTGAGATGAAGTCAAATGGACGTTTGAGCCAATGTGCCATGCTCTGATTGATTTTGGGTGGATTCGGGCTCTGCATCTGACTCCACTTCATCAATGACAGGACCTTCTCTCATTATAGGCCTCCGCTGTCGAATTTCACTCTCGACCAAAATGTCTGCCTGATCAGCAAGTCTCCCCTTAATACAACATCTGGTAGTCGAGGGCTAATCCTAGCATTACTCACTCTCACCCCTCTTCCAGAAATTCAATCCGTCGTTAGCGCTATTGAGGAAGCTGTTGACACATGTGTGCATTTCCCTTGCACTCCTGGCAACACTCTCTGGCATATTGCTTAACCTCTGACACTCCTTCTCCAACTTCGGGACCAGGACGTCCAGTCTAGCCGCAGGGACGCTTAGCCTCTCAATGATAGCATTCAAACGCATAGCACTCATTTGGTCTTCATCCCAGGGATCCATGACATAGGAGAAATACTCATCCCACGACCGAGTCCAGGACCATTCATTAAGGTATCCGAATGGCGTGGAGGAATTGTAGCCATGCAGGGCTGAACCACCTTCATATTTTCTTACGATGAAACCTGTATTCTGGATGTACGAACCAATCTCATCGCAATTTGCCACTACTGATACGAATAAAGATCTGAAATCATTATTAAAGGTAACCATCTGGTGTCTCCCACGTCAGACAACGCCAACGTCTCGTAGATTCTTTAACTGATGGTGGTCGTAGTGTCTTCGAGCTCACTAAGGAAGGCTTCGAGCACTCGAGTGAAAGAGGATGGACTTGCTTCGGGCTTCAGCCTTGCTTGGATTCAGAGACGTTTTGAAACGTAGAAGCCCCCTTGAATGGAGTTATCTTGGCAGCAGTCTAGGCATAGGTCTAGGCATAGGTCTAAGCATCGGTCCAGGCAGCCATCAAATCGTTTTGAAAATTACCCATCAATACCGTTAGGTTGATCTCGCACTTCAAGCGTTAAGAATAACAAATGAGAAAGGCCTCGTAAAACGGCGTCGAGTCCGTCGCGCGTCTATCTCGTGCGCTTGTTAAGCGCAATCGATACCGCATAGGTCATGTGACTTCATAGTTTTGGACTCTGATAGACATGGTCATTGCACGCTTCAGAACCACATCCGTCCTAACATTACATCATGGACGACCTTGCATCTTTGGAGTTGCTGTCTCTGGTGGCAAAGGTGACGTCGGAGCTCCAAAACCATCTAGGCATCAACGAGAAGACGCTCGCAGAATTTGTGATAGCACAACATTCAGAATGTCACTCCCTTGCGGAATACAAATCCAGGTTGGAAGAAATGGGGGCAGACTTTCCACAAAGTCTGATAGAAAGCCTGGACCGCCTTATTCTTACAATGCATCCAAAACATAAGGGCAAGGCAAATGTGGCAACCACTGCTACAGGGGACACAGAAAAAGACACTGGTTTGAACGATGTAGAAAAGAAGACTAGGATATTCAAGGGTCTAGCAGTACCTGACAAGGAGCAAAAGTGGGACGACGAGGAGTCGGAACGGGAGGTGGACAACGGACCTGGTATGGGCGCGCTCGATGACACCTTCGCTATGCTTGAGGGCCTTGCTGGGAAACGCAAGGAGGCGACGAATGGCAATAATGGAAGGAAAAGGGATCGGAGCTCGGATGATGTTGGCGAGGGCAGACGGAAACGGGACCGTTATCGATCACGATCAAGGTCTTACAGCAGGGAAAAGAATGGCAGGCATCGGCGGCACGGCGACGACTACCGGGATAAGTATGGAGGTAGCCGGAGAATAGAGAGGGATGACGACGATGATTACTTCAAGCGGCCACCTACGCCTGAAATTGATGACGCGCCAAAGCTTTTCAAGATCTATGACGGTGTTGTCACAGGACTGAAACATTTTGGAGTCTTCGTCAATCTCCAGGGTGTGAAAGGAAGGGCCTCGGGCTTAGTACATGTATCCGCTATGCAAGCTGGCGCTCGGGTAAACGATCCAGCAGATCTCGTCTCTCAAGGTCAGCCTGTCAAAGTCAAGGTCTTAAGTATACAGGATGGAAAGATTGGCCTGTCGATGAAAGAAGTAGACCAGGTCACAGGTCGCGATCTTGTGCCCCAAAAAAGATTAGCATCGGGTGCGAATATGGAAAGATTAAATGGTTCTGGTTCCGAGGTCAACGGTAACAGTCGATACGGAAATTTAACGTCGGACGTGCCTGTCATTGAAGGTGATATTAATGGGAAGCCCATGCGCCAGAAGAAGAGGATGACGTCCCCGGAGAGGTGGGAAATCAAACAGTTGATTGCATCAGGCGCTATATCTGCGCTTGACTACCCCGATATCGATGAGGAATACAACGCAACTCTCGCTGGAGAAGGCGACTTCGAAGAAGAACAGGACGTTGACATTGAAGTTCGAGAAGAAGAACCCCCCTTTCTTGCTGGACAGACAAAGCAGTCTTTGGAATTGTCTCCTATAAGGGTTGTAAAAGCACCAGATGGTTCCTTAAACCGCTCTGCTATGGCTGGGACATCTTTGGCCAAGGAACGACGGGATCTCCGGCAGCAAGAGGCACAGGACAAGGCTGCTGAGCAGGCTTCACAAGTTCATCTTAATGCACAGTGGCAAGACCCCATGGTCGCCCCTGAGCAACGTAAGTTTGCAAGCGACTTACGAAATCCACAAGCCCACAGAGCCCCAGATACATTGCCGGAGTGGAAGCGGGTGACTCAAAGCAAGGACCAATCCTTTGGGAAGAGGACCTCGATGTCGATAAAGCAGCAAAGGGAGAGCTTACCTGTCTATAAGTTCCGGAAGCAGCTCCTGGAAGCTGTCCATGAGAATCAACTTATGATTGTTGTTGGTGATACTGGTTCGGGGAAAACCACGCAATTAACACAGTATCTAGCAGAAGGTGGATTTGCCAATGATGGAATAATAGGTTGCACTCAGCCCCGTCGTGTTGCCGCAATGTCGGTGGCGAAGAGGGTAGCCGAGGAAGTTGGATGCAAGCTAGGTGAAGAGGTTGGATACACCATTCGATTCGAAGATTGCACAAGCCCAGCGACTAAGATTAAATACATGACCGACGGCATGCTTCAAAGAGAGGTTCTGCTTGATCCTAATCTGAAAAAGTATTCCGTAATCATGCTTGACGAAGCTCATGAGCGGACTATAGCTACAGATGTGCTTTTTGGCTTATTGAAAAAGACGCTAACCAGAAGACCCGATCTCAAGGTCATAGTCACTTCAGCCACGCTTGATGCTGACAAATTCTCGGAATACTTCAATAAATGTCCAATTTTCACCATCCCAGGGCGAACGTTCCCCGTAGAGATAATGTACTCCCGGGAGCCAGAGTCAGACTATTTGGACGCTGCGCTTGTAACAGTCATGCAAATACACCTCACGGAGCCTCCAGGCGACATACTACTGTTCTTGACTGGTCAAGAAGAAATCGATACAAGTTGCGAGATTCTCTTTGAGAGGATGAAGGCTCTGGGTCCGAGTGTCCCTGAACTGATAATTCTTCCCGTTTACTCTGCTTTACCAAGCGAGATGCAGAGTAAAATTTTTGAGCCTGCGCCACCGGGAAGCCGCAAGGTGGTCATCGCGACTAACATCGCTGAGACTTCTATCACTATTGACGGCATCTACTACGTTATTGACCCAGGCTTTGTCAAACAAAATGCGTACGACCCCAAACTTGGAATGGACTCTCTTGTCGTTACACCCATCTCACAAGCACAGGCTAAGCAGCGAGCTGGTCGTGCAGGCCGAACAGGACCTGGAAAGTGCTTTCGTCTGTACACTGAGGCAGCTTTCCAATCTGAGATGCTACCCACCTCAATACCCGAAATCCAACGCCAAAATCTATCGACCACCATATTGATGTTGAAAGCAATGGGCATCAACGACTTGCTCCACTTCGACTTCATGGATCCTCCGCCAACGAATACAATGTTAACGGCTCTCGAAGAGTTATATGCCCTTTCCGCACTTGACGACGAGGGGCTTCTGACACGTCTTGGCCGTAAGATGGCCGACTTCCCCATGGAACCGGCTCTTGCGAAAGTCTTAATATATTCCACTGAGATGGGTTGCTCCGAAGAGATACTCAGCATCGTAGCGATGCTTTCAGTTCAGACTGTCTTCTATCGGCCAAAGGAAAAGCAACAGCAAGCTGATCAGAAGAAAGCCAAATTTCATGATCCGCATGGCGACCATCTTACTCTTCTCAACATTTATAATGGTTGGAAAAACTCAAATTTTTCGAATCCTTGGTGTTTTGAAAATTATGTACAGAATCGCTCAATGAAAAGAGCTCAAGATGTGCGGCAACAGCTTGTGAGTATCATGGAGCGATATAAACATCAAGTTGTGTCTTGCGGACGAAACACCATGAAAGTGCGGCAGGCATTGTGCTCGGGATTTTTCCGCAACGCCGCAAGGAAAGATCCTCAAGAAGGCTATAAGACTCTTATCGAGGGTACGCCCGTCTACATGCACCCAAGTTCCGCAATGTTTGGCAAGCCTGCTGAGCATGTGATCTTCCACACCCTAGTCTTGACGACAAAGGAGTACATGCAACAAACCACAGCTATCGAGCCAAAGTGGCTCGTTGATGCGGCACCTACATTCTTCAAGGTTGCAGCTACTGATCGTTTGTCAAAGCGGAAAAAGGCGGAGAAGATACAGCCCTTGTATAACAGATTTGCTAGCGAGGACGATTGGCGATTGTCTGCACAGAAGAGGCAAGGAAGGGGTGGCGGAGGCGGTACCTGGGGCTGATGATGGGACCGTGCTCCATACTCGCCGGCCTTTCAAGTTAACCAGTCTGGTCGCCAGTCCCCTGGGACAACCTATGCTTTCTATCGTGTTTTTCAAGGCTTGTAATTAGTATTTGTCAATATGAGTATGATATTCTAACACTTATAAATGAGAGAATGCAAATTCTTTCAAGTGTTGGTAGGCTCTGACCTCCTCTTCAAGTTACATCGAAGCTGGCTTTGATGATAGAAGAACCGCTTCCTTTTCCGACTGGTGACGTCTCCCTTTTTCCAGAGTCACGTTGTCCATTAACTGTCTTTTCCCCTTTACAATAGCAGTGATAGGTTTCTGGATTCGTGCGTCAAAGCTCCTTCAGGCATGGTTCTTTAGTGTCTATATAAGGTGTCTCGACCCCCTTAGCATACATCCTACTTTCAACCCACCTAAAGAGGTGATCTTGCTTACCCGCTAGGACTTTTTCTCGCCTCATTTTCTGGTCATTCATCTATACAGATATATTTGCATTACCGTTTCCCTTATATAGATGCTTCACTCCTCCCAACAGATTATCTCGGCACTGTGGCTAATCTTTCTCGTTCAATGCAGTCCCGACGATGGCTTCCAGCGGGCGTCGAGCCAACCAGCCGGGTGACTAACATACGGGAGGTGGCAAGTGAGCCAGATGTGCAAGTGAAACAACCTCCTGAAGTAGCTGAACCAAGAATTGACGTTGAAGAATTGTCTTACTGCGTAGTGAAATTCTTTCCTGTAGGGTATCAACCCCTGACGAATCTGTGTCTTTTCAAATTAGCAAGTTAAGACGTTATTTACCCTTTAGATATGGAATATACTCAAATCTCTAAGAGCTTCTGTGAAGCCATGGGTTGGTTAATAGTGGGGTATGCAGCCCAGATCCGAACGCATAGACAAACGTTTAGTTAACTGCAGATAAGCCGTAACATGAGCTTCCGCTAATGGTTGGCAGCTGCTCACTTATTACGCTATGCGATACGTTCTACTCAAGGTTCTTTATCTGTTAACGAAGCCATGGTCAACGAATAATTCTTCCATCCACATATACTAAATTTCGCAAGTTTGATTGTTTTACAGTCCATTCTTGAACCTCTTAACTTTATCTACACATTACGGTTCACGACGGTGTTCCAAGACCGCGTTCCTGGAATGTAAGGAGTAGAGTCGTCTATACAAGGTCTCCGATAAGTTTTTTCCCTTCTGCCAGATCCTACAAATGAAACTCTCAACTCCGGCGCCATGCTAAGGGTTTGCCATGCATTGTTACAAATGTTCATACACAGACGCGATCGACTAGGCCCACCCGACCATATGAAACACCGTATTCTGAAGTAAGCCAACGCAACTGGCGGATAAGGCAATGTGTAAAGACGAAATTCCTTACTGCCCAAGGCCTCAAGCAGTGTTGGATTCATGTTTGGCCAATTCCTCAGTCCCATGCGACTGATCTTGGATTTGTGAAATCTTTAAATCTATTCCCTCTTCTTCCGGAACTTCGGCTGGTATATCATTGACTAGGGAAGGTAAATCTGGCATCTCAAGCCTGGCTTGAGGATCATCGGGCTCCAGAACGGGTTGGTTGAGCTTGCTGATGTGGCGCAGAGCTTTCTCCCGCATCTTGCGAATTCCTTCTCTGATTGCTTTACTGGAAGAGTATTCTGTAAGTATCTTATCAAGCTTTTCTTCCACCAGCTTCTTAACGTAAAATGCCATTGCCTGATTAATAAAGACGCCAGCAAATCTATAGCTCAGCCAGAGATACAGGATAAGGGCCTGGTGTAAGCCTTCCAGACCAGACATATAGTCTCTGTCGATTCTCATCTTTTTGTCCAGGATATCTAAATTAATTTCAGGGATATCGAGTAGTGCTCCACTGGTGTTATTTCCCACACACCTAGCGAAGGCAGCAACAATGTCTGGTAATCCTTTTACCCTGAGGGCGGCTGGCGCTGCACAAAAGATGATACGATCGCGTGTGGTTAGATTCCGGACAGGTTGAATGATGTCTGCGATCTGAATCTGTTCTTTGAGGGCGCACAGATGGTACCGGGGATGCATCAGTGAAAGCTCTTGAAGGCGTAACAGGATGTAGCTGAAATCCGTCGATGGCGGGAAATATGTTGCGAATTTCATAAGGACATTAGAGGGAGGAAATATGCCAGCAGTCATGATTGGTTCCAGCTCCTCTCGCATGGCAGCCTGTACGATGGAGAATTCATCTCGTTCCAAGGTGGTCACCAATCCAACACTTGGTGATGGCGTTTGTTCCTTTGGCGTTGCAACATCGCCCGAAACCCTTGCGATACCCTCGGCTTGAGCTGCGGTACGATATCTTCCTGCACGTCCTGCTATCTGCTTAAGATGGGCAGTCTCTAAGACTGCATGATAAGAACCATTGTATTTATAGACGGATTCGAAAATTATACGTTTTATCGCACTGGGAAAGGCGTTAGTTTCCTCAAAAGACGGAGACATGGACGTAGATTTACAGATTTAAACCCATTCCAATAGCGTCACTGGCAACTAAGAAGTCATAGTCGTTTTCTGGGTCATTGAATAGCTTCGCTTGCTGGGCTCGTATCTCCGGAGGTAGACTACCATATACGATGGCAACGCGCTTCTGCGTTGCTTTTTCTATGTCACGCTTCATGGCGTGTATTCCCACCACCGAAAATACAACGACACAGTCCCCCTTTTTCAGATTCGCCAAACGGCCGCTCAGACTCGCAGAAGTTTCGAGTGGGCTGAGTCTTTTATAGGTATTGATTTCAAGCTTGTCTCCCATCGACGCCACGAGCTCTCGTACTAAAGGTACACTTCGCTCCTCCCCACATAGGTGGATCTCCTTCGCTTTCAATCCTAGAAGGGCTTGCGTCCACGCCCATCCGCGCTCTCTGTGACCAATCATTTGGATCTCGTCTATGACTGCGACGTCGACATCAACGTTCAGAGGCACCATCTCCACAGTGCAACTTTTGAGTGCCGCCCCCTCCTGTTCGTTCTTCTCATCCCCAGTTATAAGGTCGCTTTTCCTGCCTTTCGCATTCAAGCGCGTGAATACTTCGTGAGCCAACAGACGCAAGGGTCCTGCGTAGATACCAGAGTCAGCCTGCTCTAGCCGTTTTAATGCCTGATAGGTCTTGCCCGAGTTCGTTGGTCCAACGTGCATGATAAACTTTCGTCGTATTGTTCTCGTAGCGGGATACCATTCTACCGGATAACGTAGATCAGCAAGTCTCTGCTGGTCATTCAGGTCAATGTCCGAGAATTCACGGTTTGTTAGGAGCCCTTGGTAGGCATATCTAAGCTGAAGGTTCGCTGCCGATTTACCATTCGATTTATAGGCTTCTTGTAGAGATCTGAGCAATGACAACGGTTTTGTATGTTCTGACGGCCGCCAATCCAGTCCGTTCACGTATGCAGTCTTTCGCTCCTCTAGCGAAGCCCGAAGCGATCTGTTCCGTAGGATTGCTAGCAGGTTCTTTGCAAAGGTTGCAAAGCCAGGATCTGAGGACTTGCTCTCCAGATCTTGAAGTCGCGAAATGAGCCACGGTATAAAAGCCGTGGGCGCTGGATTCGGCCGTCGAATCAACCATCTCTGCTCCTTTCGCCTGTCTGTCGTGCGCGACGGCGTCAAAGGCTTCCTTGCCTTCCACGCCTCTGTGTATTTGCACCTAGAAATGATGTTTGGCCATCTTGCAGCGTTCGGTGTGGCGAGCAGACGTGAAGTCAGGACTCGATCAGCGAGGAGCATCCCCCAGAGGGGACAATGTGGATTTGGATGTTGTCAAAGAATTTGTCCTAGTATCTGATTACTCCTCCAGTTCGATTGAGAGGCGAAAAAGATCAAGGGTGTCACTAATGCGTCTAGATAGATTTGATGATGCTGTACTCAAGGTAGATACTATTGTAGCGGGCAATTGTTATCCCGCCAATACACACCCCCAAGCTCTCGTCACGCCTCGAACTCAGTGCTTGAAGAAGACTACATGGGAAATCCTTCACTATGATGATACCCTAGTGCTCTCAAATGCTATAGAATTATGAGTCTAGGAATTTGATTACATTTTATTTCGCGGTAGGACTTGTCAGAAATCTCTCCACGAACTCCGCATTGCCTGCAACACCGCTACTATGGGTACATCTATAATCGCGGTACAGCAAGAAAGTGAGTTCTGAATTGCAACATATATAATCTGATCTTCCACTAATTTTAATAGTTATACTTGAGACTGTCCGCTCTACAGCTCAAGGAGAAGTAAGGCTTCAATGTTGATGAACCGAAGCCAACGTGGCTCACATACTCGATCTCTAGTGGAAAGTAATGGTCCTGGATTCTGGCAGTAGACGGGTTATAGATGGTGTCGTCAAGGAAGACGACATACTCAAAGAGAATGTCACAAGTAGGTCAAAGATGGAGGAGAACTGAACTGGCAAGACACTGAGCAGGGGGCAGACATAGAGCAAATTGAAGCAAGAAGGCCGATGAATAAGGAGATGGATGCAGTATACTTGCTTTCGCCCCAGCCGCATATCGTGGATTGCTTGCTGGCAGACCTCGAGCGGCGACGGTACCGCAAGTCATACATAATCTGGACGTCTTGTGAGGACCCACAGATTTTGACCCTTCCCAGCTTGGAATCCTTGAAAAATTGCACTTTCTGATCGTGACTGTAATCTAGTACTCTCATCCGATCAGCGTGCTCGTTTGGATCAATCCGCTTTCGCAAGAGAACAGATAGCACAGCTCAGAGTGCTTAACGTTGATTTCTATCCTCGCGAATCCCATCTTGTAACATTCAGGGATCCTTGGAGCTTCCCTACGCTGTTCCATCCCGCCTGTAACCAGCTTGTACGGAAGCACATGGATGAGCTGGCACAAAAGGTATCGCCTTCAGACATGATCGAGAGATATTTGCACATTGTGTAGAGCGCTAACATTCGTCTTTCAAGATAGTATCTGTTTGTGTATCACTTGGAGAATATCCCACTATTCGATACCATAGTCCACGGAACCCTTCACATGAAGCTAGTGTGCTCTGCTCGCACCTTGCTCGCTTTGTCCAACTTGAATTAGACCAATATGCCAAATTCCACGAGGACTTCCCGCCCCCTTCGCCGCGACCTCGTGGTGCTTTAATAATTACCGATAGATCTATGGACCTATTTGCTCCTCTGGTCCATGAATTTACGTATCAAGCTATGGTACATGACTTGTTGCCTTTAGTTGAAGGTGACAAAATCTACTATAAAACCGCTCTAAACCAAAGTGACGGGGCTGGAAATCTTAAAGACGTTGAAATCAGTGAAAGAGACAGCTTATGGGTTAAGAATCGCCACCTACACATGAAAGATCTGCTGGAAAAGCTGGCCTCAGAATTTCAGGCATTCAAAGCTAAGAACCCACAATTTGCAGAAAGGTTTGTAACCAGAAGTTGCACTGGGACAATTTGGAGCTTGTTGCTGATAGTGTCTGCTCCTCAGCGAGAATCCTAGTAGTTTGAATAACATCAAAGATATGCTAGCGGGATTGCCTCAATTCCAGGAAGGCAAAGAAGCTTTCTCCTTGCATCTTAACATGGCATCCGACGCAATGAACGTCTTCCAGAAGCGTCGATTAGCGGACGTTGCCTCCGTAGAGCAGGTCCGTAAATAGATATCTGCATCGTGGGTTCAAATACGCTGACAGAAGCAGTGTCTTGCAACTGGGCTAGACGAAGACTACAGAAAACCGAAGAATGTTGCAGATCAAGTTATAAGGCTGCTTGACGACAACGATGTTACGTTTCCTGATCGACTCCGGCTCATAATACAATACTTGCTTTACCGCGATGGCCTGTTACCTTCTGATACGCAGAAACTCCTTGCTCACGCCCAACTGCCTGCCCAAGATGGGGAAGTAATCCACAATCTTGAATTACTTGGTGCGCATGTGACACGGTCATTGACCGATACTCGTCCGTTAGCACAACCACCTTTTGGCAGGAAACAAACGCCTCAGAAACCAAGTGAAGAAGAATCTGGGCTTTCGAGATTCGATCCAGCCCTCAAAGCAATGCTTGAAGAACATATCCGGGGAACTCTCGATCAGAGCACCTTCCCTTTCACGAAGCCACACCTAGATGCAGCTGATGGGCTGTTGGGCCATGATAGCGTTTCTCAAGCCTCGTTACGCAGTGCCAAGCCCACATGGGCAAGGACTCGACCATCAGCTTTAGAGCCTAGACAACGCATAATCGTCTTCATAGCCGGAGGTGCCACTTATTCTGAGTCTCGTGCGTGCTATGAGATTTCTCAATCATCCAACAAAGACGTTATCTTAGCGACCTCTCATATGTTGACTCCGAGCTTATATCTCCGTCAAGTGGGAGACTTGAGCGTCGACAGGCGGAGGCTCGATCTTCCCGCAGAGCGGCCGAGACCCCAAGCACCAGCACATCTATTTGAGAGAGAGCCCCAACCCGCGTCACGCCCTCCAGCAGAGCCAAACTCCAGATTTCCTCATTCGCATCATACCCCAGTGGCTAGCATGGGCGAGATGAATATTAGCTCTAACCAAGCGTCCGCCAAAGCGTCTTCAAATGGTGCCCCTAAGGGCCAGAGTTTGCCGCCTACATCTACGCCAATGGTACAATCTTCTAATAGGCTCAGTAAGAAAGAGAAAGAGAAGGAGCCTGAAAAAGAGAAGAAGAAAAAGCACCATTTTTTCGGCTCGAAAAAGTAGATGATTTTCCTGTTGGTTTGATGTTTGACTTGTTAGCGAATCATGATTGCATGAAATAGTGGGCGCTTGTCCAAGGTCTCGGTATACTGCATTGCGGGAGTTGTGATTATAAGATACCATTTGGGCTTGGGGTGGAATCGTCGCCTTCTGTGCTTCGCATAGATCTGTGTCTTGTGGCACATATTTGCTGTACTGTGATATGGGTGTGTCAAGAGGCTCAGGCGGGATTGTTATTTGAATTACGCCTACACTACCTGCAACAAGCGCTACCGATGACGGACGTCTCGATAATTGAAGCTGGCTTTTCTAAAGTGACGTTGGATGTAGCGAACCATGACCGTAACTGATCGCGAAAACCAAACCTTTTATATTAATTCGGCGCTCTGGTGCGTTGCTCTCAATATCAATATGGTCAAGTCTCCGTGTATGCTTATGCCGTTCCTGCAAGAAGTGGTTAAAGCCTTCATCCATCCTTCGCCCACTCGCTGTAGCCCGGTTCAATTGCATCTAATGTTTATGCCACCTTTCGAGTTTCATCCGTCCCCAAGATATTTCTCGACGTCGTCATTGCCATAGAAGATCTGCTGCAATTTTTCTCGCTTCCTGCGGTCCTCCAAATCCTTCTTCCGTACCTTTTTGGCATCTAGCCTCTCCGTTTTCTTCTCGGGCTCATACTTGGGCTCTCTCAACTCTACGCCTAAGCCCACAGTATCATTCTTCACCTTGGCTTTGATAGGCGCTCGAATACCGTCCCCAGTGGCGCCCAAGCCAAGCCTGCTGTCTGGGTCCCAACCATAAGATGAGAGGTATTTCAGCCCTTGCCGTTCACGATCCAGATGCGACGGCGGGTACGAATGTTTGAGGCAGACCTGATGTGCTATTGAGGCTTCGTGAGCCCTGGTGGGTGTCGTTGTGGCATCGTCCGAGCCATTGAATGGGAGATTACAAATCTCGCAGACAGCGCCTTTTGAGCGTCGCTGATCTTGGAATGTACTTTCCGGCCCATCAGATACGTCAATATCGGTTTTGCTGGAATCTTTTGAAAGCAAACCATTCTTGAGGACCAGGGAGAGATATTGATCTCCGGTAAAAGTGGGTGGGTTTGTTGCCCTTGGAGCCGCGGTTGAAAGTGCCCCCGCAGGTACAAAATCTACACGCTTTCTTTTGATGCCAGCACCGAATAGGCGCTGGACCTCAAAGGGCGTCGAGTCCTCGTCGTCACTCATGATATGAGCACGGTCAACTTTACTGCGAAGAGGCGAGGAATGAAGGCTATGAGGTACGAAGACGGAAAGTATGCCGAGGGAAAATATACCGTATCATTACAGACGGTCAGTTTGCAGCTCCTGACGCATCCTTGATTGTGGAACGACTGCTTTGAGATGCCTATTCCGCTATTTGCGGACGTGGTCTTCAAGGGTGTAGATGCTGTACCATTTGCGATACCTATACTGAAGGCGCTTCCATGGGTTGTTCTAACATGGGTAATGAAGTGGTATTTTGGCGGAGCCAGCAACACTTCGGAGCGCTTGATGCACTCCAAAGTGGTCATGATAACAGTATTTTACACAAAACTCTGCACAGGAATTCATTGCTGACACTGTGCAGGGTGGGACATCCGGCATTGGCGCAGCAGTTGTCCACCATCTTGCCACACGTGGCGCCCAAATAATCCTCCTTACGCATCACGCCCAATCGGATCCCTTCTTAGTAGACTATGTTGATGACCTACGCTCCTCTACTAACAACGAATTGATCTATGCTGAGCAGGTGGATCTTTCCTCCCTGCAATCTATACGGCTGTTTGCAACGAAATGGGTGGACAACGCCCCTCCCAGGCGACTTGATATGGTTATACTATGTGCAGACACCCTGAAGCCGAGATATGGTATTACAGCCAAAACGCAAGACGGCGTAGAGCTTATGTGGGGAATCAATTATCTTGCCAATTTTCATCTTCTAAGCATTTTGAGTCCGGCTGTGAGAGCGCAGCCACCAGATCGAGACGTTAGGATTCTGTTTGCGACTTGTTCGAGTTATATCGGAGGTGATTTGAAGCAATTGAAGGACGATCGAGACCCTTTACCACCGAGTAGGAGATACGAGACAAGCAAACTGGCGTCAATGGTCTTTGCTCGAGCCTTCCAGAAACACTTGGATGAATTTCAAAGGCCTGACAAGCAACCGGGCAATGCAAGGGTCATTGTAGTTGACCCAGGCTACACTCGGACGCCCGGTATGCGGAGATGGTTGACTATGGGATCGTTGTGGGGTTTACTGCTGTACCTGTTCATGTGGCCCTTCTGGTGGGTGGTTCTCAAGCCACCTATGCAAGGAGCGCAGGGATTCCTGAGAGCGGCGATGGAGGCGGAGCTTGGTAGAGGGGTTGGTGGGAGGTTTTTGAGGGAATGCAAAGAAGTAGAGTATCAGAAGAAAGAGATCAAAGACTCTGCAGTCCAAAAAATGCTGTGGGCTTTTAGTGAGAAACAGATAGAGGCTTTGGAGAAAGAGGGCGCCGTGAAGAGAGCATTGGCAAAGAAAGAGAATGATAGGCTTGAGAAGGAGAAAGCCGCAAAATCTGCGAGAGATAGCACAGAGAAGTCACCAAACGCACAATCAAAGGCAGCAAAGTCAATCGGGTCTCGACGGAGTCGAAAAGCTGGGTGAATTTTGATGTTATGTTCCCATAATACCCTCGAATAGCGTGCGGAGCAAAACTTATGGAAGAGGAGTGGACCCTAAAAGATTCGGCCCAGTCCAAATAAATAAGATCAAAAGTCATGATGCAGCAGCAATGCACTGGGATGGTTGAAAATACACGACCCGCACATATACACCAATGCGCAATTCCCACTACTTTTTGTTGGTTACCTGCGACGCAAGTTGTGTTAGACCAGCTGTGAGGGCATTAGATAGATTCAACGTTGGCAAGCAACAGCCTAGAAGTAGTGTCAAGTACTCTTCCTAAAAGGTCTCAAGCAACAGAGTGTTGCGCCAAGGGTGTGTTTCTTTCGGGCCTGGATGAGGATAAAATACATAGCGCTGTTTTACAGTTTTGTATCAAAAACAGTCTTCTAGCGCCGCGTACACCTTCAATGAGCTCCAACCTTAACAACCAGAACAGACCGCTATCACACCCCGCTGTGCCAACGCCAGACCTTCACGAGTTACCTAACATCAGTATTATAACATGGTTAGCACTACCCTTCCCGCCTCTGCCACGTCCACTGACACTTCCACAGTCTCTCCGCATAGCACCCCCATCCTCCCACTCCACCTCCACGACCACCGCCTCCTCAACCACCAAAGGCGCTCCCTCCGCCCCCGGCCTCCACGACACCCTCCGCTCCTCACTAAACCCCACCCCAACCACCACAACCGGCCCAGCCCAACCCCTCTCAACCCACCCACTCGAAGCCCGTCTCGCCCAATGGCAACAGACACAAGATAATCTGAAAATGAATATGCTGCGTCGCAACTTTGGCATCGCAGAGCCTGTGAGGAGGGGAATGGAGGCGAAGATATGTAGTGAAGCAGAGTGGAGGCCGGCTTGTTTAGGGGGTAGTGCGGGTGTTGGTGGGGACGTGTTGGCGGGGAGGGATACCGAGATCACGTGGGAGGATGTTTATCGGGGAGATGAGGGGAGGGAAGGGGTGGATATCCATGCGGAGATGGAGGCGAAGGTGGGGATGGATCGATGGTAGTGGGGGAGGAGATGGGAATGCTTGTGATGGGTTGAGCAGTTGTACTATTACGTATCTAGGCATTAGACATGAGAAGGCGATGATTTTGAGGCACCAACAGGAGGATTTCTGAAGTTTCGTGACTGGACTACGTGCGAGAAGTTGTTCTGGCCGAAGTCCAAGATTGCAAAAATATTTAGACAGCCTTCCTCTAATTCTACAGGCCGGAAATCAGAATATTTTACAGACCAGGTCACCTACATGCATATTCGCCATGCGCTGCAATTCCATCGACGCCGAAGAATGCTGCTCGGAGACTCGTCTTAACGCCCCGGTATCCCCAGTCCTGCCCTCCCATCGAAAGCTTCATGAATGATATTGCGTAAAATTGTAGGCGTGAGAAGGTCATTGGATGATACATCGGCATCCCGGACTCCTCTCATTGCCATCACGGTCCCTCCCAGCGGATTTCATCTTTGCATCTTCTTCGTCCACTATCTCTTGTGGCTTAATCGTCATGTGGATAATGTGTGGTGTGGCTCCGTTTTTAAAACCGGCATCTTCATATTCTGTTAGCGAATACCATTCTCCTTAAGAATGTGGGCTGTCTTACCAGCTAACCGAGTTTTGTCATTGAGCATCTTTCCCATGGAGATCAAGCGTATCGACTCTGGGCTCGAAGGCTTCGCTTCCCATTCTTTATGAGGAGGTTCCACGTTAGCAAAATTTCTAATGACAAATCCAGACGTATTTGATCGGATAGGCAATCAACTGTCTCACCTTCTCGCCAATCCCTCAGTATCAGCTCCTTCAACTTATATAGGCTTAGATTTATTGGGTTGTTGCCCTCCACAATCACGTTACGCTTTTTGAGGTACTTTTCGTCAAGCTTGTAGGGATGTCTCGCTCCAGTGCTACTCAATAGTAGAGTGATGTATAGTAGTGGACCTTCGATCTCGGATTCTTTGGGAACAGGGGTAGGCTTGTCTGTAGCGGGACCAATCGCTGGGGCCGTCTTCTCTCTTGTAAGAGGCGGTGAACTTTGCTGAGCTGATTTATATATCTGCCCGGCAGTCAAAGGCTCTCGTTGTTGTGGGTTATAATCTAGAGCCGAAGTTACGGGCTGGGCCACGGTTTGCCGATTCTCCTGTGATGACTCAATTCGATCTGTAATAGTAGTCGGGTTTAGTGTTCCTACCGCAGGCATTGTGTCTGATCCCATCGACGTCTGCGCGTCGGAGGATGTTGTGGGATGGTTTGCAACCCTTTGCTGGCGGATGGTATCCATATCTGCAGGCGCCGAGGATAGCGGGTTTGACTGTGCAGGGGAAGTCTCTTGCGTAGGCACGTCGAGTATATCTGAGGCTTCTCGTAAGGTATCGTTAGCCGGCGCTGCTGAGGGGGGTTGTAGTATTTCCATTGTTGCCCGTGGCAGTACGCTGGCAGCGGGCTAAGCTCGGTATGACCCCAGATCCGTTGGAAAAATATTTCTCAAGAGAAGCGGAGAGGTGCAGGTGTGAAGATGATGTAGTGCAGCTGTGGCGGATTGTCTATCCGGATTCCAGCGTCAGGCCGGTAAATGCGGCTCGCTCACTGGACTTTGCAAAGCACGAGGCAATAGAGATCCAATTGAGATCCCCCTCATAGATGAGCTGATATGTCCCCAAAGGCCTTGGTGAGGACGCCCACGTAATGTAAGAGCTGTCTCTTGCCCTAGCTAAGGTATACTCCAAGGGAATGTCGATCAGCCGCGGGATACTCGGCGATTGGCGTAAAATGACAGGCGATATGCTGGATTAGGTCAAGTAAGATAGAGATATGGACATCAGTGTGTGATAAGGAGCATAGTAGACCGGAGCTATGCACTGCTGATATTTCAATTTACTATCGCGTCACGAAAAAGCAGGAAGGGTTACATTGCTGTCCGAACAGGGAAGAGTCCCATCAAGGCCTACAGGGGCTAGATTCAATTTTAGCGCTGAACTCTCAATAGTAAACCGGCTGAGGTCTTTATGTTGATGTTCTATATTCGTTGACTTCGTATACGTTTACCAGCTTTATAGAGCCATACGATCCAATCAGCGAAGCCACTTTTGATAATATCTTGAATCTTCCCTTCTGACGCCTTGGTCTTCCTGCTTCACTCCCAGCAGCCGAACCTTTCCAATGCTGACGCCACCGCCCTCCTCGGCCTCGACCCGATAGCTCTCTACAAATTTGCGCAAGGAGTCAACGACATCCTCTCTGTCCTCCACCAGCAAAGCCATAGCGTCGAAACCTCCTGCACCGGGTACGACTCCTCCCACTACCCCTGGTAGTTCACAACATGCATCGATAAGTCTGGTTTGTACCAGTGGCTCAATTGGCACTCCTGATTTCGATGACATCTCACGGATCAATGATCGGATGGTTAATATCACTGTGCGTATGTTTTCATAGTCTTCTGGGGTGCTAGCCGACCTTGATGACAACTGTTGGAGCTGCGTTGCAAGATCTTCGTTTCCCCTTTGTAATGTTTCCCACAAGAGGGTTGATCCTTCAGGGTGTGACTTTCGCCATGACAAGACTTTCTTCACCATGCCCACAGTCTCTGAGCCACAGTCAACGTCACACATCACAAGTCTCAGTCCTCTGGGCACGACTTTTGCAAGTCTCTTGTCAATATTGACATCCCACTTCTTGGTTGGATTGCGATCCTCGACAATCTCTTTCAAGCGAGTAGAGAAAGCTTTTGAGCCGACCTCTCCAAGTCCTTCTAAGATCGACGGAGAGAAGCGCTTGTAGATGCATGAGCCATGAACAGCGGCGGCAATATCAAAGCCCGATCCAACCTTGCCTTGTGCGGCACAATGAGCTGCTTGTGCTAGGTTATGTATTCGGGCTTTCTCGTGGTCCGAACTAACATCAATAATCTCGCGAGGAGCATAATGGGCAACCACTGCGGTCGTCAAGGCGGTAACGAGCGCTGCCGACGAACCAAGACCTGTTTTGTGTGCTTCATGCAGGGCCACGTTGAAATTTAGGAAATGATCCTCCGTAGGGAGTGTGTCGTTTTCAGGAGATCCTGGATGAGAGTAGTAGTCTGTGTCTGCAAGTATTGTGATTGACGTAGGCCCAATCTTGGTATGGTCAACGGCTGAAGCGTAGGTCAACGCATAAGCAAGTGCTGTTTCGACAAACTTGTTCTGAGATTTCTTGGCTGTAGAATGGCTATTGAGATCGAATAGCATCAGTGGTGTTGACAGAATTGTTAGCAACTGACATACATATGCATCGACGAGCTTCTTGGTCCTCAAATTTCGAGAGCCACATACAACTTCACTCAACAAAGAGGGTATGCATGGCACATGTTGCCTAGCCCAGTCCTTTATCTCCAATCTGAATGTAGGATTTGCAGTAGATTTCAGATGTTCTACTCATGGAGAATGGCATAAAGCCAGCAGAGTACAGTGTTGTTCGCGAGATGGCAGGAAGTAGAAGCTTACCCTTTCAGCTGAGTAACTTCGATACCACCATCCTCCTCAGTCTCCCGGTAACCGTACCGCCATTCCGCATCCCTAAATTGAGGGGATCTGACGATGATCTCGGAAAGTGTTAGACCTGGGGAGGTCTGCAGTGTCTGTACATGTACATGGATTCGAGCATCAAGCCCGCAGACTAATCCAGTGAAATTGCGGTCTAGGACCAGGTACCCTCCAGCTAACAATACCTTGCCTGGGGCTGAGAAAGCCACTGTCGGTCGCTCCATTGCGCAATTGCTGTTTTTTAACCCGAATCTGTACCTCTGATCTAGCATGTGATTTTGCCGCTTCACCCGGGCTCATCTCGGGTAGGCGAGCCGGGGGTTAACATCTCTCAAAAAGATCCTTAACAGTTCCCTACACCCCCCTAAAAGTGGCCTTATCTAAATCTTGCTAATATGCCAGTGCCTAGCGCCTGTGTGGTATAGAATGATAAGGTAATATACCAATAAGGGTTGTGTAATATACCAATAAGCTGTATACCCGAGCTAACCGCAAATCCCTGGATGACAGGTGTGTCCATATATAGAAGGAATAGCTGTGGAATGGACTTGGTGGACTATACACTGGCATTACTGTTTAGTTATTGCAACTATCTCAGGTTCACTAGAGCCTATATTGCCGCGTCTTCTCACTATCATTGTCTTGGATATCTTGCCGGCGATGGCCTTTCTGAGTTCTCTAATATATACTTGCCGCGGATAGTATAAAGGCGTCGCGAGCTGTACTGCTAAATAACTTAATCTGAGTGAGAAACGATGAGGTGAAAGCTTTATTGTCGGCCTGAGGGAGAAGAGTCTGGGCTAGTTAGATTATCATCACTATTGTGAAGTCAGACATCTTGTATAATGTGGAAAAGATGATAGTTGGTAGGAACAAGGGGATTTATGACAGCATATCTATTTGGGATCGGGAGCAGTGGTGAGGTAAAGAAGCTGGAGAACAGCTGTGAGATGCCTATAACATTGCTCTACGCGCAGACCCTCCTTAAGCAGAGCCAGGGCGACGACGAGGACAGGTAGTGCGACGGTAGGAAGGTCGTGGTTATTGGCGCCGGCGATAGATAGTGCTAAGATCCATGGAAATATCTGCCAGCATGGATAAGCGTTGCCATTGGTGGTAAAACTTGGCGGTGAGATGAATGGCAGATTTCTATGGAAGTTCCTGCCATCAATGGATGGCAGAACTCACCAGTAGAATCCAACAATGACGATGACGCCGGTGAAGTAGCCGAGGACGAAGAAGAACGGATTGCGAACGATATTGAGACAGAAGTCGCATTAGATATGCAGAGCTTGGAAGAGGACCTGCGAAATGACGATAAAGCGGAAAATATATCAGAGGATGTAATGGAGGATGCACTAGAAGACGTGCCGGAGTGTAGGGTTGGCGAGTCTATGGTGGATGCGATGGACTTGGAGTAGATTCTCCTAGTGGAGGACGCTGTTGCTGTGACAGCGGAGGTAGTGACGCCGACAAAAAAGGAGCTTGAGAACTGTAAGATCAAAATGATTGAGAAAATAACTACATTCGTTGCATGGTGAAGTCTCGGTCAATTCATCGAGGATGAAGCTGAGTTGCTTCCAGCAGTGTGGAGATTAACAAAAATTTCAATGGCAATTCCAGAAACTTAAAATGGACAGAATCCATTGCCACTATTGCTAGCCTAGTGCTGCCAGGCGGGCCTCTGGCAGCCACTGCAAGGCATTATCGTAAAGAATGGAAGCCTTGGAGTACGCTCCTTGAAAAAGGTAAGTCGAAGACAGCGGGTTGGAGTTACAAGCGTATCAGGTCAGGCGCATCAAAAGCGGCTAGGGATTACTAACTCCTTTTGTGCAGAAAACATCCAGGAAGATCATTGCTGGGCCGCCTTGGACAAATCTCCGATACGAATACGACCCTTTTCTCCATGTGTGCGTATCAGAAGAGAGAAGTTCAGCTTGAGACCCTCTTTTTGGCAGTTGATCTTGGCTTCGAGACGTCCGCACAGATCCAAAAGGTAAACGGGGAGCTTCCAAGCGTGCTGTGGCGTCACTTCAAGACTTGAAGAAATTGTTCATTTTGGCTGAGACAAAATCGAGCATGTGCTATCTTCAGAGCACGCATTGTGTGACTTTCGTGTCACATTCTTTGGGTCCAGGGTGATCGGTAAGGGTCTCATTTCGGTTTCAGTAAATGCATGCTCTGCGCTGGACAACGAGCGGTGGAAGCAAAACTGAAACAGTCACTTTACCGAGCTCTGTCATTTTGTCATACAGAGCGCTGTCAGTAAGCACCTCATTGTCAGATATAATGGTTCTAGCGGTAGCGGGTCATGTCCGCCAAAGTAGGGGTTTCTCATCAAATTCCTTTCTTGGAGAAATGGCTTCTTGCTGGAACCCAATGTTAAATCGAAGTGTGGAAAAAGGTTCAGAACTTGTAAGCGCAGGGAAGAATACCTTATCGATGAAGAGTACACCGAGCATTTCACTTAAGAGCAGAGTCATAGACATGGCTCGGTTGGTAAATCGGGAATAGAGAATTCATTCCATTCGATAGGTGAACGGTACAAATTGATATATAAAGATTGCAGGATCAACAACGGACTTACCATGCCCTGTCACGGAGATAGTCGTTGGTATCTGACTGCCGTCGGGATAAGGGGACTGGGAGGACTTGTGGGCTATCCAAAGTCCCAGCTTAAATTTATCCCAATCGGCTAACAGGTATTCGAATAAGCGAAACTACCAAGACGTGAAACACCCATGCCAGCCGATGGCATACCCATTAGCAGTATCCTACAAGCTCTGCGAAGCGCTGACTCATGGGAAACATGAATCATCAATAAAGCCGTCTTGGTAACATAAGAAGCTGAAGGTAACGAGGTTCTTAGAAGTGGCCGAAGCTGGTCTTCATGGCTTGAAGCAAGTCTGACTGAAGGCTGTGGAGCTCGAACAGATCCATATATCGGCGCTGCTCAGCCCTTGGGAGAGAAGGGGAGTGGCATTTGGTGAGGTACAGATTCGGGTTAAACAATACGCATAGCTGTTTTCATATATGATACACGATGCTGCCAAAACGAAAAGATGATGATCAGATAGACCTCTAGGGTAATCTTGTCAATTTCAGCATCAAGATTTCACGAAGAACGTAACGGCCATTTTTAAAAGCCTCAACTCCGAGTGCAACACAGGGTGCGGGTGGACCTTAATTGACACGGGATGTTTCTACTTCTAGAAGCAAGATCGGATTTTCGCGGACGCTTTCTCCGAGGCTACTCCACTAGCGCACCTCCCGCAAGAAAAATACTCGGGCCAAGGGTTACAGCCACCCTCCGCGTTTTTTCTTACGACTCATATTCAGCTGAATTGGCATCATCATTCCGTCAATGACACCCAATACACCGCAATGTTCTTGATCTCATGACCGCTCTTTACTCCATCTTCCTTAGTCAGCCGTCCTTCTCGACACTGCCTCGCCCTTCCGGCTTGTTACATTGACCAACCATAATCAGGCACTCATTCGGTAGACCTTTAGGCAGCATTACAATTACACCAACTTTCTTAATATTGCCCCTCCACACATCTATATCCACATTCTATCACCACCTTTGGCCGAATTACCACCATCTCATCAACAGTCACTCTTGGCGTGACGCAAAGTTATCCCTTTTCTCAGCGAGGTTTCACTGAACGCATCTTGTGTGCATGTCCTCGAGAATTACATCTTTCAATATCCTTCGCAGCGCGTTCTTTGACGGCTGGATAGTCGTCAAATGAACCTGCATTCTACTTTTCCAATTCTTTACGGTGAGCTGCCTAGGCTCCTGGCTGCTACCCTGTCAGCAACTCTTCTCACATTACCGTGCTAATATCGGAGTGATTCTGCTAGGTCACAGTCTCCCACCAACGGGGATTCACTACAACTCCACTAAATGGTTCTGAACAAATTCTCCCATCTCGCACGCCATAGTCTTTCTAAGAACATCCCGCACGGGTCCGCTCAGTCGCTAGTCGCAGCGTCTCAATCATCATGCGCCTCAACGCATGGTCCATACCTGCAGTTTTGCAATCATAATTCGAAGAAAACCAGACGACCACAAACAGCTCAATTTCATACCGCTTTCCAGAATGTTTCGTCGATACCGGTCAGTGCTAGTAAGGCAGGCAACAATACCTCTGATACGGGAGAGGGTACCGATGTCTTGAATCCATACTACGAAGCATGGCGGAAACACCAGCAACATGCGGAAGAGGGAAAAGAGTGGAAACAATTTCAATTCGCGAAGCGTATTGGATGGAATTCCCCCTCGGTCGTGCCTGATGTAAAAGGAAAAGATTTGCCCCATGTTGGTCCACGCCCAGATGCTCTACTTGATCGTGGTGGACTCGATCGTGCTTATAGCACAAGTGCAGTTGATGACATCAGAAAAACTGAAAACGGTCTCGAGGAAGCTGCCGCTGTCGCAAATGTCGACGAAGCCATCGCGCACGAGATCTCACAGTTTCAGCATTCTTCTGCTCCCAGAAATGAGCCACGGCGACTCTCGGTTTCAGCGGTGTTAGACGAGTCGAACAAACAGGCTCCTGTGGATACCGCTCGATCCGCTAGTCCATTATCTATCGTGACAGCTGAAGGTTCTGCTTATTCAACTCCACTGAGCGATGTCACGGCGGCTACCTCAGGACAGGAAACGGAGGCGCAAACGTTCTCAGAGCATATCAGCAAGCTTCACGAGCAACAGTCCTATGGCCAGATTCCTCCGGTCTTCCAGTCAATGCTGGAACAAGGTGTCCGTCCAACGGTCAAGGACTACAATGCACTTCTAGCGTCCGCTATAAATCATCCCATTGCTCGGCACCAGGTTGTTCCAAAGGCGTTAGATGTCTACACTGATATGCTACGTCGCAAGGTCTCTCCAGACACCGCTTTCTATACCACACTAATCCAGCTACTTTCCCGTCGGGCCTTGGATGTCTTCCAAATGAAAGAGTCTCTAGACAAGAAGCGGCTACGATTTGGCGGTCTGCATGGAACTGGTAGCTTCTTATTTGCTTCCAATGAGGCCGAATACGACATATTGGCCGAGGATGACGCTCTGCACAATGCCGTCAAGATCTTCGATATGTCGACTTCAGGCCACGAATCGCGCTTCTACTCGGCTGAGACATACAGATTGCTGGTCAATTCTTGTGCCGTCAGCGGTAAGGTTGAGGACATGATCCGTGTCTATAACCATATGGAACTACAAAAGGTCAAACCCATTGCAAGCATGTTCCCACCCATGATCGAGGCCTTCGCGAAGTTTGGGGACCTTATCAGCGCTGTCGACTGCTACAATGAGTACAAGCAATTGGCCATTGAGGATGACGCTGGCAGGCTTACTGTAATTGATCGCAAGGACAACGAAGTCTACGCTGCTCTGATCAAGGCATACGCCATGTGTGGCAAAGCCGACGGTGCCTATCGCTTCTTTGGCAAGATCATCGATTCTTATGCTGAGGTAACCGAGAATCGAAAAGAGCGACTGGAAGCTGTTCAAGACACCGTAGTCATTGATGCACTCCTCAAAGAACGTCTAGTTACTGGTGATTTTGCAGGTGCATTGAGGACTGCCGAAGAACGTAGCCTGACCCCGTTTGTCCGGAACGAAGCTATGGCAAGAATATGCGTCGAAGCTGCAGATCACGGGGATGTCAGTCATGCAACCAAGGCCTATCAAAATCTTGTTCACAATGCTGCAGATGCACCAGCAGCAGTCATCTCGATGCTTGCTCTCCATATCCGACAAGGAGATCTCGATGCTGCCAGTCAATACTGGGCCCTGTTGACTTCTTCTTCGGCATTAGATGCGTCCCTCATCGAGCCAACATCCTTGTATGCGGTTGCCCTAATTCGGAACGGTCGTATCGATGAAGGCATTATGCAGGCCCGTGAGGGTTTCGAACGTATCCGTGTTTCAACTGGCTCAGGAGTTGAGGTTACGGAGGAAATCGATGAGGCAATCGAATTCGTTGGTGCGTTCCTTACTAAAAATGGAGTGATCCCATCACCGAATGCAAGCATGAGCTTTTTATGGGCCATGATTGAGAACGGTGGCCTTGTGTCTCCCGTCGCCGAGCAAATGCTTTCTGGTCTAGGGCCCGAGGACATCAGCAGCCTGAGCTGGCAAGATATGATCTTGGCTTTGCAAGTTGAAGCTTCTCTACTAGGTAGTGGCGAGATCTCATATGATGTCGCCCACTCGGCCCGATTTGCACATCTTCTCGACATTGCTGTCGGTTCTGGTGCTCCGTTAGACGAACGTACCACAGGTCTGATTGAGAAAGCATTGGGAAAGCTCGCACCAGCTCGGCCTGATATTACTAAGAAATGGCAACACTATCAGCAATCATCGGTTTCTCAGGCTTACTCCCAACGTGTGTTTACACCACAGCCTGGTCCTGCCGTCGCGCCCATTCCATCTTTCGCGGATTCGTATGATCCATACGCTGCAACCACGGATTATAAAGGATCGACTATCATCGCGGAAGAGTTAGAAGCTCGTCGAAACAGTGCAGGCCTCAATGAAGCTCTTCAACGGTTCAGGAACATTCGACGTGCTGGTCGACATCCACGGTATATTGTCTATGCAAAGCTTATCTCAGCTGCTGCTAAAGAAGGACGCGCAAACTTGATCCACGATATACTGGGAATGGCAAGAACTGATATGCCTTTCCTGCCTCAGTATTCTGTCGTTCGACATGGTTGGGCTTCGATCTTAGACTCCATGGTTGGCGCATGTCTTAGCCTAGGCCGTCGGGAATTGGCTGCCCAGTTCCACCAAGAGATGTTGGAGATGGGCACTGCTCCTACCGCCAACACCTTCGGACTCTACATCACCACGCTGAAGGATTCAGCAAAAACATTCGACGAAGCTTCGGAAGCTGTTGCTATCTTCAATCGTGCCATATCAGAAGGTGTTGCGCCATCGTCATTCCTATACAACGCTCTGATCGGTAAGCTCGGCAAGGCCCGCCGCATCGATGATTGCCTCCGCTACTTTCAGGAGATGAGGGCTGCAGGCATTCGTCCAACAAGTGTCACGTACGGGACAGTTGTCAATGCGCTTTGTCGGGTGAGTGATGACAGATTTGCTGAAGAGCTTTTTGATGAAATGGAGTCTATGCCAAATTACAAGCCTCGACCAGCTCCATACAATAGCTTAATGCAGTTCTTCCTTACGACGAAGCGCGACAGTGGCAAGGTACTCTCGTACTACGAGCGCATGCAGTCGAGGAATATTGAACCTACCATGCACACTTATAAGCTCCTTATCGACACCTACGCAACCCTTGAACCTACCAATTTAGCAGCCGCCGAAGGTGTATTTGATGCAATTCGTGCATCTGGCCAACGTCCCGAGGCAGTCCATTATGCCTCCCTGATCCACGCGAAAGGGTGTGCGCTTCATGATATGGCTGGTGCTCGTCAGACGTTCGAACGACTACTATGCAGTCGTGAGATACGCCCGCAAGCTTGCCTCTATCAGGCTTTGTTCGAATCAATGGTGGCCAACCACTGCGTGGTGCAGACAGAAGAGGTTCTCGATTCCATGTCCGCAAATGGAGTCGAGATGACACCATATATTGCCAACACTCTGATCCATGGCTGGGCCATGGAGAATGACATCGCCAAGTCAAAGGCAGTGTATGACAGCGTTGGTATGGAGAAGAGGGAGCCGAGCACTTATGAGGCCATGACAAGAGCTTTCCTCACAGCTCAGGACCGTGAAGGTGCTCTTAGCGTCGTGCATGAGATGCTATCAAGAGGCTATCCTTCAGCTGTCTCAGGCAAGATCACAGAATTGGTCGGCCATGGTACAAGCCGAGCAGGCAGTGTTCTCTAAGTCTTGACGACTGAAGACCCGATGTTTGCGTTCTTGGTATTCGCTTTATGTCGCGGCGTTATTGTAGATCTATACCCAGGCGTATCGATGCATTTTGAGGAGTCCTTTAATACCAGATACTAATTTGTCCTATGGGCGGTGGGATATGCTACAATACTCGGAGTTGAGGTTGCTCCTGTAACAACAGTCTGAGCTGGCGTTTGGAGAAAAAATTTATGATGTGACGGACTTCGGAGAGTTTGAAAATAGAGTGGTGGAAGGAAATATGTAAGATATGGATAGAACCTCTCAACTCAAAGCTAGATCTGGATACCCAGCATCTAGGTCATCTGCAAGCTTTCATAGCGAGCGATGTACAATAGCAATAATCGTTGTATCATTCAAATTCTCAATGATTGCAACTATTCCATTATGTGTTATGGGCTTAATCTGTCAATCCTCCAACCTTCTTCCTCGCCTTCATCCCTCACGTATCTAAACCGGTCATGTAACCTACTTTCCCTTCCCTGCCAAAATTCCACCATATCGGGTATGATTCTCAACCCTCCCCAAAACTCCGGCACAGGAATATCCTCCACATCCTGAAACCTCTCTTCTACATCCTTAACCCTCTTCTCCAATACCTCCCTCCCCCCTTCCTCTTCAGGCAACACCTTACTCTGCTCGCTCGCCCAAGCCCCCACCCGCGAACCCCGTGCCCTCAACCCATAATACGCCTGGCTCTCCTCCTCGCTTAACCTCTCCGTCCTTCCCTCCACTCTAACCTGCCTCTCCAACTCATGCCACCAGAACGCCAAACTCGCGTGAGGGTTCGACGCTATATCCGCTGCTTTCCGACTCGTGCCCCAATTGCTGTAGATCACATAGCCTCGCGCGTCGAGTTCTTTTAGGTAGACGAAGCGGGAGGAGACGGAGCCGGAGGGGAGGGAGGCAGTGGAGAGGCAGACGGTTTCGGGTTGGTGGACGTGCGAGGTTTGGGCGTGGGTGAACCAGGTGTGGAATTGGGTGAATGGGGAAGGGTCGAGTTGATGCCGGTCTAGGGTGCCTTTGGTGTATTGGTCTGCTTGGGGAGTGGGATTGGAGCCGGCTGGGGCGACTAAGGGGGGAGTTAGCTGGTCGTGGAGGGAGAGTGGGTGGGACTCTACAAACAAATAAGCTTGGAGTTGGAAGTAGCTGCCATGCGAGTAGTTTTGAAGAGGCGTACAGGCGAGACTCGCATGGAGAGGGGTTTGGAGGTGAGTCTATCGTCGTCTGAAGCGTATTCTATTGAATATCCAAAATTGTCTATAATCTATGGTGGGATAATGTTCGTCATCGATTCTATCTCAAACCTTACGTTTATCCGTTTCGGGTAAGGCATTTCCATCATGGACAGATCTTTTGGTCCACGGAAGCAGGACATTTGAACAAATATAATTTTCTTTTTCCGTTGAAGGGGTATATAGCCTAATTGGGACCGCAGTAAACCAAGGTTTATGCGGAGACCTATCCTAACGCCAAAGCAATGCTCGCTGAATGCTGTGGACTGCTCGTAAATTCCAAGCTCACTCTATGACAAAAGGTTTGGCACCTGGGCCAAAAATAACCTGCGGATACCTCGCAGCAACATCAAGAATTGTTTGAGCAAAGACTGAATTAGCCCATGCAAACCAACTCCCTGGAGCAGAAGTTAGAATCTAGAAACCATAGCTTAGGATGAAGACTTACTTGTAAAATCGCTGACTCGATTAACGTTTACACTCTCATGAATAAGACCAAGTTTGCTAGTATCTCTAACATCATGGAGGCATTTCTGGATCTCCTCCTCTTCATCACTCGTCATTGCCTGGACCAGGCGACTCATGGGCCAAGCGTGTTGAAGTCCGATATGAGGACCTCCAATACCAGAGAAGGCTCGACCCGTTAGGTAGTAGGGATTACCCTCGCGTTCCAAAATCATCTTCCTAGTGTTCTTATACACCTCGTCGTTCACGTCGACGAAACCTAGTTTGGGGAGTGCAAGTAAGGATGGCAGGTTTGCGTCATCCATGAGAATCGAGGATCCGTAGCCGTCCACCTCGTACGCAAACACCTTGCCGTAGTTCTTATGATCGACCACGCCGTGCTCCCAGATGCCCTTTTCCATACTGTCTGCTCGTTTTCGTAACTTTTCAGCAAGGGCATCCTTCCCCACAGTTTTCAGAATCTCAGCCGTTCTGTTTAGTTCCACCACCATCATTGCGTTTGCTGGAATGAAGAACCCCAATATAGTCGCGTCGTCACTGGGCCGGAAGGCACTACGGATAAGGCCAGTCCCTGCACCGAGAGGATTTCCGTTGCCCGAGAGACTGAGCGTTTCCGTGCCCCTAGTAGTCGTCCTGCTGAATTGATATTCATTCTTTTCAAACTTACCAGTCGAGGGGTTGAATGCCGGTTTTGCTTGTTCCATAAGTACTTCGAGGACTGTGTTTAAAGCAGCGTACCATCGCGGGTTTAAATATGCTGTTGAACCTGTGCTCTTGTGGAACTGATTGCCCAAGGCTAGAAAAGAAGCAAGCGAGTCAAGCTCATACTTGCACTCGAACACCCTCGAGGGCTCATAGGCTGGATGTACAAAATCGTCTTGACCATTACTGGTGGGACCAACCCCACTAGGCGGGGGAGGCTGAAAGGCATTGCAATACGGTGACTCGATCACATACTCGACTTGCGTGTTGATAGCACCAAGTATGAGACTTTGCAGATTCTTGTCTTTCTTGGCCAAGGGTTGATACTGGGCCAGTTGATTGGTGGAGTCCCTCAGCCACTCCGCATTGATATCTCCAGTGACGATGAAACTCTGTACTCCTTCCCAGGCACCGTCCTGATAATGTTTATGCTGGCTGCGCTTGCCTGTTCCATCGACATGCCACCGAACCGTAGTGTCTAGGGTGTTGGGGAAAGCATTTTCAAAAATCCTCGCCAAATCCTTATCCACCATACGGCCTGTAATTTTCTCAATGACCTCCTCCACTAAAGGCGAGGTGAAGGTTCGACAGTGGGGAGAGGGTCGCTGGTAGGGTAGAGCTAGGGGTCCTTTGCTCAATGGCCGGCTGCACGATTCATCAGCCCTTTACACTTCGTAGTACGATTGACGGCATTCGGACATACTGCGGAATTACAGCATAATGCTTGTAATCTGGACAAGCTGTCCTATACCTCTCGCCATCTATACCTGATCCCAATGCTTCTTGATCAACGCCACCTTTTCCTCGAGCTTTGGCATCGACTGCGAAAACGCCATTGATAAGAAGGTTGCTTCCCACAAAAAGACAAAGCAAAGCCAAACAGATCATTGTCAACAAGGAGCATATAGATGGCCGCGCCAGTAGATAGCCCGACGACGCTCCTCGTTGTTGTTTGGGCTTGGAAGTTGTTGAAGGTTTGGGCCGTTGCTTCAGTACTGGTAGTGGCTTGTCTGTATCGCGACTTGGCGTAGGTAGCCTTTGGTTCATTGAACTAGGGGAAGTCTCTACCGCGGAAAATGAGAGATACCATGGTTTCCTGAGCTCTGTTATACGTAGGATTATTCACTGAATTCATCCAAGGGGGGACAGTATCTTTCAATTTTAATGCTGTTAGGTAGGTCCGAGAAGCCCTTTTGCGGCGTCTACCTGCCCTAAAGCCAAGGTCTTAAGGCAGCCCTAGCTCTGATGGCTGCTGAAGCCTAAAATGGTCAAGATCGCCACGGTTAGCATCCGGGGTTTAACCGTTTAGCCAACGAGGTACGAAGTCGTTAGTCGCTGGTCTCTATGCTACTGATGACATACCTATCTGATTATTCCGCCTTCCATCTCTACACTCTCTCTTTCTCTCCTTCCCAGCGTGCATACTGAAGCTCAAGCGGTGTCATCATAAATCATTTGTAAGCCACTCTCCGTCTCTCGGACGCGTTGCTCCCTTTCTAACGGTCTAGGCGTGTCCTGTTCCAGATACATAGCTCTTGCCTTTAATTGCAGAGATCGAACGGTTTTACATAAGTTGAGCTTGCCTTCGTGCAAGCATCACTATACTCGTCCACCATTCACTCCCACGCTGATATCCCGAAGGCGGCAACGCTGGGCAAGAGGAAGTGTTCCGACGATCATAGCCGCCCGGAGAAGAAAAAGATCATGATGGTATGTGGTCCACCATATGTGCCAACGGAGCATCGTACGAGTATCGAGGATAGCCATACGTCATCGTCACCCTCTCGATCTTCTCGCCATCTTCCCCTCAAGTTCTAGCAAAATCTCAGCCTTCAAACAACTACTTCCTTCCAACATTGCAGATTGCCCACACTGACATCTTCATTTTTCAGGGCTCCAAAATGGACGTCGATAGCCCTGCTGTGGGGACTGAGCAGCTCAAGAATGGCGAGATTGATGAATCACTCTATAGTCGGCAGCTTTATGTTTTAGGCCATGAGGCCATGAAGCGGATGAGCTCTTCACACGTCCTCGTTGCCGGTTTAAGGGGCCTTGGGGTGGAGATCGGTTGGTTTTGTATTCCCTGGGATCAAAGACGAATCACTAATGTAACAATTAATAGCGAAGAACATTGCACTTGCGGGCGTCAAGTCCTTGACCCTATTTGATCCTGCACCTGCCGCAATGTCCGACCTCTCGTCACAGTTCTTCCTACATCCGGATGATGTCGGAAAGCCGCGGGCAGCTGTTACATTACCTAGAGTTGCGGAGCTTAATGCTTACACCCCCGTGCATGAACATCCTGGGAAAAGCTTGACCGAAGACCTCAGCAAGCTACGCCAATATCAAGTCGTCGTCCTGACGGGAACCCCATTGAAGGATCAAATTGCAATATCAGACTACTGTCATGAAAACGGTATCTTTGTTGTCGTCGCAGACATTTTTGGGCTTTTCGGTTCAATATTCACCGATTTCGGGAAAGACTTTGCCATAGCAGATCCGACTGGGGAAACCCCTGTCAGTGGCATAGTTGCTGGCATTGATTCGGAAGGCTTGGTTTCGGCTCTTGATGAGACAAGGCATGGACTCGAAGACGGCGACTTTGTGACGTTTACAGAAGTGCAAGGCATGGAGGCTCTCAACAACTCAGAGCCTCGAAAAATTTCAGTGAAGGGCCCATATACATTTTCTATTGGAGATGTCTCGAATCTAGGGCAATACAAGCGTGGTGGCCTTTACCAGCAAGTGAAGATGCCTAAAGTCGTCAATTTTCAGTCATTCTCGGAACAATTGAAGAAGCCTGAATTACTCATGTCAGACTTTGCCAAATTTGACCGACCCCAACAGCTACATGTTGGCTTCCAAGCCTTACACGAATTCGCAAGTCATCACGGTGGTGATTTACCACGTTCCCATTCCGACGAAGACGCTTCCGAAGTGTTCAAATACGCACAAAGTCTCGCTGGCGAGGGGGACGAAAAAGTAGAGCTTGATGAGAAGCTCCTTCGAGAACTCAGCTACCAGGCTCGAGGGGACCTTGCGCCAATGGCTGCTTTCTTTGGAGGTTTGGCTGCCCAGGAAGTACTCAAGTCTGTGTCCGGCAAATTTCACCCTATCTTGCAGTGGCTCTATTTCGATTCTCTTGAGTCTCTACCTACTTCTGTCAAACGGTCTGAAGAGCTTTGCAAGCCTTTGGGCACGCGTTATGACGGTCAAATTGCAGTCTTTGGCAGAGACTTCCAAGAAAAGCTTGCCAACGTTAAGCAGTTCCTAGTTGGTGCCGGAGCAATCGGCTGCGAGATGCTCAAGAATTGGGCGATGATAGGATTAGCAACCGGGCCCGAAGGAAAAATCAGCGTCGCAGATATGGATCAGATTGAGAAAAGCAATCTGAACAGACAGTTCTTGTTTCGTGCTAAGGATGTGGGAAAGCTGAAGAGTGAATGTGCTGCTGAAGCCGTGCAAGCCATGAATCCGGATCTCAAAGGGAAATTCGTCATATTGCCAGACAGAGTTGGGCCGGAAACGGAGCATATATTCAATGAGGATTTCTGGGAAGAATTGGATGGTGTGACCAATGCTCTGGACAACGTCGATGCTAGGCAATACGTTGATCGTCGATGTGTCTTTTTCCGGAAACCCCTTCTCGACAGTGGGACTCTGGGGACCAAAGGCAACACACAGGTCGTCTTACCAAGTTTGACTGAATCATATTCCAGCTCCCAGGATCCCCCAGAGCAGTCGTTCCCACAATGTACATTACGCAGCTTTCCAAACAAGATCGACCACACCATTGCATGGGCCAAGGAGAAGTTTCATCAATATTTCGTTGGACCTCCCGAGACCGTTAACCTTTACATCACACAGCCAAACTACGTTGAGGAGACCCTCAAGCAGCAGGGCAATGAAATACCCACTCTGGAGAGTATTCGTGACTTTTTAGTGACCGAGAAACCGCATAACGTTGATGATTGCGTTGTCTGGGCAAGAAAACAGTTCGAGAACGAATACAACAATGCTATTCAGCAGCTGCTATATAATTTTCCAAAGGATTCAACAACCTCAAGTGGTGCTCCGTTCTGGTCTGGGCCGAAACGGGCACCCGACCCATTGCGATTCGACGCATCCAACCCCACACATATGGGCTTCATAGTCGCGGCCGCTCATCTCCATGCTTTCAACTACGGAATTCTGAGTGATAGTATTACAGAATCACGCTGTAAGAAGATAATGGATGACATGATCATCCCTGAATTCAAACCCAGCTCGTCCGTCAAAATCCAAGCGGACGACAATGAGCCCGATCCAAATGCTCAGCCGTCGGGTTCTAACTTTGACGACAACAGTACTATGCAGGACCTGATCGCCCAGCTGCCACCACCCAAATCCTTGAAGGGATTCAAGCTTGAGCCCGTGGAGTTTGAAAAGGATGACGACAAAAATCATCACATTGATTTCATCACCGCAGCGAGTAACCTGCGTGCCCAAAACTACGCCATTACAGAGGCTGATCGACACAAGACAAAGTTCATTGCTGGCAAGATCATTCCAGCTATTGCTACAACAACAGCGTTGGTGACAGGTCTCGTCGTCCTTGAGCTCTACAAGATTATAGATGGGAAGGATGACATTGAGCAATACAAAAATGGCTTTGTCAACCTTGCCCTCCCCTTCTTTGGATTCAGTGAGCCCATTGCGAGTCCAAAGGGCACATACGTCGGCAGCGAGGGCGAAGTTACTATTGACAAGCTTTGGGATCGTTTCGAGGTTGAGGACATAACATTGCAAGAATTTCTGGATCATTTCGAAGCGAAAGGGCTGAGCATCATGATGCTGAGCTCTGGGGTGAGCTTATTGTATGCCAGCTTCTATCCTCCGCAAAAGCTTAAGGATCGACTCAGTCTTAAGTAAGTTCTCTCTTCGCACTAACACTGTGATATTTCTCGCGCTAATCAAAATCTACCAGACTGAGCAAGTTGGTGGAATCGATCAGCAAAAAGCCTATACCTGATCATCAGAGGAATGTAATATTTGAGATGACGGTGGAAGATAAGACTGAGGAAGATGTTGAGGTTCCATATGTCATGCTCAAGCTCCAGAAATAGGAAATGTGGCAAGCAATTGTCCAAGGCTAGAGAAGTGGCGTTCTGTGAGCGTAGAAACTTCTATTGGCACCTGGCGCTTGTGGGCATTCTTCGCCATGTATGTTATCATAAAAGGTAGACTCGGTGTAGATTGGCAAGGTCGGCAGGCTTGCATGGCGTACATAGACCATACTCAATCCAATAAGTTTTCCAAACTGTGGTGTCTTGCCTAATTGCATACTCAGAGTTTGAGCCAATGGAGAGAGCTATAGTGGTAAGGGATATGGACACGCCTATTGTATGTCGGACAGACAATTGGTCCTGACGTGTTGCAAATTCGCCCGGAAGATGGGAGTATCGAGGACTGTCACAGACCAAGCTGACATGTCAAATGGTGAGCTTCTTCAAATTGTCAACTTAGCCGGCCAATGCCTAGCAACAGGACTGTCTGCAGTAACAATCTGCTTGGGTGCAATACTTTGGAAGACGCAAATAGCACGATTCATTTTGCGATTGGACTTTTAGAACGCCTCATTAATACTAACAATGACTTGTTCGCAGCGTACAGTCATATTATGTACATCAAGCAAGGAAGGAAAGCGCGCAATCTTGCCTCAACGATTCTTTACTCCTTTATTGATTCGTAGACCTCAACGTCGCAACCGCAGCCGGGACCTCTTCGTCTTTGGGCAAGATATCCGGAACCGGTCCCACAGGAGTAATGCTCTACATATTACCCAAACAAACATTAGCAAGCCTCCAACCCCAAACCCCCTCATAACGAGCAAGTCCAATACTTACATGCGGATTAATCTGCCTATGGCTCTTGGTATAATGTTTCTTGATATGTTCGAACTGCGTCGTTTCCCCAAACGCAGGCACATCCCAATACAAATGCCGCAACCATTTATGCAGTGCCGGGTATCCGGAGCGGATGTCGCGGATGTTGCATTTGAAATGCTGGACGTAGACGGGGTCGAAGCGGATGATGGTTGTGTAGAGACGGATGTCGGCTTCGGTGATGTGGGAGCCGAAGTAGTAGGGGGTGGCGTGCTTTGAGAGGTGGGCTTCGGCGCGGGAGAGGGAGGAGAAGAGGGGGTGGACGGCTTTTTCGTAGGCTTCTTGGGTGCTAAGAGGGGAGGGGGGGTTTAGCTGGGGGAGGATTGATATTGGGGGGGGGGAGGGGAGGGTTACGTGGCGAAGCCGGATTTGTAGACTCCGTTGTTTATGTCGTTGTAGGTCCAGTCGTTTGTTCCTTCGATTTCTGCTTGAAGGTGCGAGGGGAAGAGGTCTAATTTTTTGTATTCTTCGGGAAGTATGTCGTCGAATTCTGTGTAGAACATGCGGATGATTTCACTGGACTATTGGGAGGATGAATCAGTACTAATTGTTGCTGGGCGTTGAGGTTCTGGAAGCATTAGGGGATCGGATTACCTCATTGCTGACAATCTTGTTCTGCTTTACATCGTACAGTGTTGGGACAGTGAAACGGCCCTTGTACTCCGGGTCGACCTCGAAGTAGATATCTCGTAGATGAGTGAAATTTTCATGGATTGGGTCGGGTGTTACATTGTCGCCAGGAATCTTTTCCCCTGGACTTGCGAAACGCCAGCCTAGTATAATCAAAAATGGCACTAAGAGAAAGAATTGGAGAGGCAAAATACCTTTCTCCAGCATCTCCCAATGGACAGAGGTGTACGGAATGACGTCCTCGAGCCCCTTAAGCTTGCGGACGATGAGAGTGCGGTGTGCTTGGCTGAAGTATCAGTGAACATATCATTATACATTCTGAAAAGAAACCTGGCTAACCCCATGGACAAGCATACGAGACATAGAGATGATATCTGCCCTTTTCCGGAGGAAACTCTGCACCTGGCTTCTTGGAAATATGATTACGAAACTGTGATTGTCCACGTTTGAACTCGCCAGATTTGTCAGCCCAGTTGGTGATGGATTGACCAGTACCGGACTAAATGGAAGCAAGTTCAGAGTCCGCACAAATGTTTTGCATGGAATGTTCTTACTGCCATAGTGAAAGACGAGGTACGAGATGTGCGGGATAAGGCTGGAATATATAGATGGCTGCTAAGTAAATGTATTCGCGATCTCAAAGTGAACATGGAATGAATCAGCAAATTGTTAACACAGAAAGAATGAAGCTGTATTTATATTGCGTTGACTGCAAAATGATATAGTAATGACGCGGGGTGCGGGACTCAATAATCGGCGCCGAGAAAAACGGGAGGATCCGGGCGTATCCGCGCTTGAAGAATGTTGCAAATGTCTGACTAAAAATTGGATGAGCGTCACAAAGCCTGTAATGTACTGGCACTCGAGAATCAAGACAACCTATCTGCTTTGGGAATCTGATTATTTCTTTGAAACAGCACGGCCAAACTCGATTACAGTGCCCGAAGCACATAAAGCTCAACTTGGACGAGGGTTGAAGTCATGGTCGTGTATGACCATGGCTTTGTTCGTTGCTTCGTAGTGTACGCATTGAACCTGAACAAGCATAGTGGGGAAGATTGTCAGTCATTTCCAGCCCTGCTGCATTGGCGTCTCATTAAGGAGTCTATGGTAAGGTAATTATTTTGCTCCTCCCCAAGTCTTTTGTCGCTAAAGCCGCTCCACTCCATGGACTTATGATTTTGGAAGGCCTTCCTTTTCCCTTGGTAAAGAAGAGATCTCAGTATCCTATTTACAATGTCTTTTCAGACCTCCAGTCTATGCATGAGGTGCAAATCCAATTTGGTTGTTACCAGCATCGAACACCACGAATTGGGATTCAAAAAGGATGTCACCAAAGACGTTGATGCCTTGGCCCATGTTTGATTGGATGCCTCCAAAACAATCTGTAGCATAGGTGATTTGTCAGTGTTCTTAGCTTTGCAGATATACGCGAGGGTATAATTCATTAAATGGACGTGCACTCACATCCTGGTTGATCGGTCGTTGCGGCATAGTTGATCAGCTCTCCAGCGATAGTGGCAGTGTATTCCCCCAGTTTAATGTGGAAATCAGGCAATTGCGTGCCACATGGAAACGTGATGCCCTGCGCGTCCGATGTGTGACCTGGCACCGGAGCCCAATATTCACCAACGATATCGTCATCCAGCAGTAAGAGCGAAGAACCCGTGTCTGCAATAGCAACGCTTGCACCTGGGTTGGTATCAAATGCCCATAGACCTACTGCACTTGCTGAAGTGACCACTGGGGTGTAATGCAGAGAGCCACTGTAGGCTGTATTATCGATAAAACCGAACTGGAAACTGCCCGCGCTCCCGGCTTTTAAGTTTGCAGTAAATACTGGTGCTTGAAGCGAGGACATCGCATTCTCGAAAAATGTAGGCTGGGTTGTTGGCTTGATAGTATTGGCCGCTTGGAAAGCCAGGCCCAGAATACCGTCTGAGTTAGTATCGTTGGTGAAAGAAGAACTGACGGCATTGGGAAGCTCAATGGCTTGATTTTGGACGGAAATGCCTCCCACTTCCACTGTATCTTGTCCTACGAGGCCGTATGTCTGAGACCCATCTCCGTAGTTCACTCCGAAAGTGGCTCCTGGGACCGCATGATATGTAGGAGATTTTGATGGGTCGTACACCGTGCGACCGCTTTTGTCTTCAGCGGGCAATGCTGTATTAAATATCCATCTTCAGAATTTCAATTAGCTAAGCCCTTGTGCACTCCTTGGATTAGAGGGTACATACAGATCTGCAGAACCAGTGTCGACATCCAGGTTCATGGCTTGGCCACCGATGGTGACTGGGCTCAAGTACTGCGAATTGTGCAGCATTGGATTGGCAACAACAGATCCTTCACCTTCACCTCCTGAGGTAGCCACCTTCTCATTCGTGACGACGGCCGAGCCGCTGGCGATTGCATTCTTTTGTTCCGTGACGGCGTCACTTAAGGCCTGTGGAGAAGCAATCCCATATTTGCGGAATACCCTGTCTAGCTCCACAACACCATTCCTCGGGTTTGGTGCGATCGCTTGTCGGAAGATTTTGGAATAGCTTCCATCTCTTTTCACAGGGGTAGCGAATGTTGAAGCCAAGAGGCAGGCGAAAGTAAGCAACGAGCTCAATGAGTGATTCATGGTGTATAAGGACTGGCTGGCAGCCGCAAGTACCACGTCGAGTGGCTGTGGTCGATTGTAAATAAAGGTGGAAATGTCGGTCCGCGCAAGCTGTGGCTGGACGACGGTAGGTATTAATGATACAGCTGAATGGAATTATTGTGTTGAGTATTGGAAAATCAAGACACGATTAAGGGCTAGACCAGTAGTCAATGAAGGCGTTAATATTAGGTACCGAACTGGAAGCTTGTGTGAAGGGAATGTAAGGAGAAGAGGTCGAACAGAGACAAACGAGTGAGTCTGCTGCTTCAAAGTGTGTCTGGCAATCAAACCCACCAAGAATAGAGGATGGGAATGAACAGCGAAAAAGAGGGTAAGACTTTGAAAGTAGTAAGGAATGGATGAGAGAGTGTGAGGGAGAGAGAAAGAGACAGGCAAATGGCGGCAATAGCGTGTTCGGGGGAGGAAATTCAGCATAGTAAGTTATGCCAAGTCATGCCCAGTCGGCTAATCTCCTTCATTTGCTGCTAATTCTCAGGGACACAGGGCGAGAACAGGTCACTGCGCAGAAGGTTTTGCGGGCGGAAAGCGACACTTTGGGTAGACGCGCATCCCCTTGTCATTGCGGTAGGATACCCCTATGGATCAGGGGGGATGTCACTGTTAGTCACTCATAGGCTGTTACAACAGGGGTGGTAAAGTCCCCGGTGCACAGTACACATCACACATCACGTCCGTAGACAGAGTGAAACCTCGGACTCTGACGTGAGCAATTTGAGAAATTGATGGCAGGCCAACGAAACGGCCGCAAAGGATCATTAAGGGGCGGAAGCGGGTAGATGGACCAATTAGCGGTTGGATCGGTCTCGCATGCCTGATATGGTAGCAAATGCTAAGCACGTTAAGGGCGACTTGAAACAGGGGACCACGGTCACAACGGCCATAATATAACAGATGCATCCGTCCACTAGCCTGCAGAAAACCAACTGCAATATTGCGCACCCATCATTCTTCACCCATTCTCTGACCCATCCTCTGACCCATTCGTGGACTCCATTACGACGCTTTCAATTATTACACCATTCATCTGTCTGACTCATCCCTCCTCCTGCTGCTTGTCTAATCAGAATGATGGCCAAATAAAATCGAAATTATCATAGGAGGGTTTACCCCCTTACTGTACAGCCCTATAGGGCTTAATCTAAAGCCCGCGAAAAAGGGGGTTATTCTATGTACCCAGCATTAATACGCCGCTGGACGCACTGTACACCGAAGCGGTGTCCTCGCATTGATTATCCACTGTCCTATTTCCATTTCCGTTTGTCTTGCGCGGCCAAGTGTTTCAAAGCAATCCGGCAATACGACACCCATGCCGTTGGATAAACTCCTCACCGCTCGAAACAGACTTCCTCATCTATGGGTCTTCGTTCATGCATAATTTTCATAGATCCAATTACTGTACCACAAATCATAGAACCTATCTGCAATGTTATATCTGCGCTAGTACCTACGATTTGTACAATAAAGCCCCAGCGGTGCGATACGTATAGCTTCGTCACCACATATCAATGACTGACTCGTAGAACCATCAACTTTAAGTCTTCATATTGTTACATGAGAACAATCAATTTAAATCAGACGCGCTTCGCCACCAACGCATATTTTTCCGCTAAAACGCTCGATAACAGTACCGTATACTTGGGAAATGATTACGCGAAACAATGCTCGCTCAGCTACAACGCTGAACACGAAACTCACATCCTCCTGCCTAGTCCATCGGCATTCTGAGCTGGAATTGCTTGAGAAGTTGGACCCTTTCTGGGGCTCTTTCTCTTCCCAGGTTTGGAACTGGTGTGCTTATGGGAAGGCTTCTCAGATCCTTCACCCCCAAGTTCCAACGGCCAAGATTGTCCGGTATCGCGGGCGCCGGTCTCTAGCTCCGGTGGGTGTACCCATGTCTGCTCGGTTACTTCATGACCTTCCGGTGCAGTGTATCTCACCGCATCACCTTCTCGACCACGAAACTCCCGGGCAGTGAATTGTCTAGCTCCTTCTGGCGCGACTTGGTCGGAGGGAATCTTGGATGCTGTCTCCGCGATGACCCAGTTATTGCCCCTATGGCTGATCAGCATGTCATCACGTATTATCCCAGGCGCCTCCTTACCTGCCCGGAACCTCTGATGCCGATATCTCTACTAGACCGCCCCCTTCCACGGGCAAGAAATGGCGCGGTGGAAGCACCTCGACATCAACGATAGGGAGCATCCTATGATACACGTCGTAATTGTGTATATCCCGAGTGATTCGCTCTTCCCGTACATGATGTATGTCTCTGTGAACTGTCTCGTGGACGACGGCTGAAAATGATAGGCTGATTAGTGATTGCTTGCACAGAGGCGGTGTATTCCCTGATTGACTTACCTGGTGCAACTTTCTCAACGACTGTAGTGTCATATGTATTACTCTTAGCTCGATTTACCACTTCCTGAGCGTCTTGCGCTCCAGGAACATCATTGGAAAATACTGGAGGGGCCGGTAGGGGCTTTGAAGCGCTCTGATTGCGATTGTGGCCCTGCTGCCGATTTGAGGGTTTTGGTGGCTGGACAGAAGATTGCGGTACATTTGCAGAAGTGCCAACCTGTTTTCTTGGAATTGAGATCTGTCGGGCCAGATTTGCATCATCATCCTCTCTTGAAGCTGGACCGTCGTATCCAATGTGTGGCTGATCCTCCTGATTGACCTGTCGGATTCCAATATCGTCCCAAGTGTTGTATCCCTGAGCCTGGGAGCTGCCTCTTGCAGGAATGAATCCTTGATGAGGGTCACGTGGGACGCTGCCCGTCTGGGGTGCCGTTGTTGGAGCTATTCATCGATTAATATGTGTGCACGTAGGCATTTAAAACTTGATAACGTACATTGCTTATCGCCAAGGTCTAATCCTGCAAAAGCCTGGGGAAGCGATGAGCGAGACAAGGGCTTCTGCTCTGTCGACAGTAGTGCTGGAGCTTGCTGGTAGGGATCATAGGCGCCAGGCCCCGCGGCATTAGAAGGCGGTGGCGGAGTCCGATGAGGTGTTGGTTGTCGATATGGCACATTATCATAACCGCCTGAGCTGCGCCTGCTTCGACTTGATCGGACCGAGTGCTTGCGTGAGGGTTGAAGTACAACCGAGTTTTCATTGCCCCTAATTGCATAGTCACCAATCTGAGGAGCTGCAGCAGGTGCGGTTGATTCATAGAGCGACGTCCGTAGCGCTGGTTCCGTTTGGGCGTTATTCGATTCATGAGACTGTTTAGGTGACTTTTCAACATTTTCGTCTTTGTTACGATGGAATATCTTCTTCATTTTGGACGCCATAGCTGTATAATCGAGTTCCAGCAATAGATTATGATGCCTCAAGCGAATTCGACAAATGGATGGCGGAGATAGCACGGAAACTCAAGCTTAAAAACAAGGCGAGGAACGGACGTAAGGCTGCGAATCAGTAAAACTCGACACAAACTCCAGAGCTCCAGCTATGCAAACAAGGATTTGATGTCCGAATGGCGCAGGTCCAGGCGCACAAAGAGTGAGGTAAATCAGAAGACGTATTGTGCAGAACGAATTATTATTGACTTCAGCAATGAGGTAAGGTGTCAGGTGGAAGGATAGCCGGCTAACGCTCAGCCAAGCCCGTCTTAGTGAGTGGCCGATGACGCTATGCCCGAAGAGCGTTCAAGCCACAATAAACGTCATCAGGGTCTAGCCCCGATCTATCTTCTTGCCCCACGTCAGTTGTTGATCCTGCCCAGACACAGCAAGTTTATACACCTACGGCAACCGCGACGGTCCCACTACCTCCGAAGCCACATGTTGCTTGCATCATTTGGGACGAGCCAGAGGCGTTGATTGATGGCAATCTGTTGCCAGTTCGGCATAGTCTCCATTGGAGCATCGGCTGGGCCGGTGGCATCTTCCGATCGAGAACAGTGGCTGCTACAAGTGTCTTGATTGTTATTTGGGATCTGGATGCTGGAAAAGCGGCGAAGATGGGAGAGCGCTGTCAAGAATGCCTGCTACCATACGAAATGTCCTGCATGACGATGCTGCAGTGTGGCACTGTTTCTTCTCTCTAACCCGTTCCGGCTGTTTTCTAGGCCTCTCCACCGGTCTTGTCTCGAAACAGACACATGCCTAGCTTCCAGCCAGTAGAAGACCATAGCTACGAATTACACTAACCGATCCCCAACCTACGCTTGACGTAGCTGATTTGCTTGTGCGTTTCCTGATGGTTGTGTGACCAGGTACTTTGTTATTCCTAAAACTTGGAACAAGGGAAGGAGTTATCGATGATGTAGTATCTGGTGGGGCCCAAGATTAGTTCCCCGCAGCCCAATATATTTACTTTCACTCCTCAACACTTCACTTCCTCAGACATCCTATACAACAATACAGGGTACACACTGAATCCTTTCTTCACTTTTCTACACACCCAATTATACACCTATTCCTCTCTCAGCAGAAATGGAGAAAGCGAAGGCTGCCGTCAGTGACTTCATGTGAGTATCTATTATCTACCGTTCCAGGCTCACTGCCTCCAGTCCTCTGATCCATCTTCACTTGAAGATTTCATGCAAGATTTAGACTCTCAGTTGGTCTACCAATGCATGCCTTTTCTGCTATCTAGTTTTGGGCTCTACATGTCTTTGATATTAGAGATCGACTAACGCAATCACCTCACTAGGCACAAGGCTGGTCACCATGACACCACTGTCCACGAGAAAGTGGCACCTGCCGTTGTGAACGAGAAAATCACAAAGGTTCGCCATGAAGAAGCTCAGACCGCCATTGACCGTGAGGTGCACCAAGACCACTACCATACCTCGGTCCAGCCAGTCAAAGACCGCGAAGTACTTCCGGAACAACACCAGCACAACATCATCCCCGTCGAGCATCGGGAGCTTCGTCATGGTGATGATGAGGCCATCAGAGCACGTCTCGAGCAAGAGCGTACACAATTTCAGAATACGCGGATCGAGGGCGGTACACAAGAGAGTCACTCCGTGGCACCAGTGATTGCTGGAGAACATGTCCACCACCACGTTCATGAGGTTAGCGAAGAACCCTACACAAATCTTGGAATATTATTGACCCATGCTTTAGACTATCCAACCTGTCGTCCAAAAGGAAACTATTCAGCCATCCGTCGTACATACCACCGTCCCCATCCACGAAGTTCATCACAACGAGGCTAAGCACCATTCTGCGTCCGCGCTTCCTGCTGTCAGTATGGCAGACTTTAAGAAGCAGGGTGGGACCTTGTCTGGCCGTGAGGAACGTTATGATGGTTTTGAGGGTGAACCAAGGGCTGTGGGTGGTGCTCTCGGAGGCTCGACATCAACCACTGGTACTGGGACAGGTACCAGAGGAGCTGGTTATGACAACTATGACAATGACAGTTATGGCAACACCACAGGCACTACCGGGAAGAAGCCAGGACTTATGGATAAGCTGAACCCAAGAAAGGATGCTGATGGTGATGGCAAGGCTGGCATTGGCGACTAGATCAATTCACTCAGGCATGTCTGCATGGTAGCCCACGATAACCATGTTATTCGGCAGCGTGCAATATGTAGCGAGGTGTTGGAGCGGGGTTGAATAAGTTGGGTTGGAAAATGATTATTACCTTCAAGTCCTGTTGTACCCTTAAGTTCAGAGTATGAATACATGAAGATTATTCGTCTTGTTGAGCTCCACAAACTAAGATTACAACCATGAATGTTGGCGAGAAACGTCGAAAGACCTGACAAATAATATACACCCATCCCACGCGTGTCCGTGGTCTTTTTCAGAGGACGTTTGGGGACAGGGAGACTAAGCGGAGAAGGTAGTAAGACGTTATTTCGGATGGTTCCGTGCCTTGTTAAAGAAACAAGCTGAATGATTGCTATTACAATACCAGTACGAGTGGCTACTTCTTTCCAAAGAAAGACATAATGTTACCCTGCCCCGGCTTCCCCCCAGCCTTTTTGCCCTTTGCCATCGACGACGCCGCAGTCGACGCCGGCGTCCTCTCTTTGGAGGCAGGCTCCTCTTCTGAGAATGACTCCCATGCCGCTTCTTCCTTCGTGACTATGGATGAAGCAAGTTAGCATTCAGCTGCCGCAGCCATGCTGGAGGGATACAGACCTAGGTAGCCTTCCTCATCTTTGATTGTCTTCTTCTTCATGACCTTTCGCCTGCCTCGGCGACGACTCCCGCTCACTGTTACTGCGGGCTCGGGAGAGGGCTCTTTTGATGTAGCTATGGGCTCGGAGTTCTGAGATAGCTCTTCCTCAGTGCCTTCCATGTCTTCGTCTGCACTCATCCTTAGTACATGTCTACAAATCTAGCGCACGTCTAGGGTTGCAGTACCTGATTCATCCATCATTTTTCGCAATTCTTCCTTCCGTTCGGACTGGGATTTGCCTTTTATTACATTTTGGTTGGTTTCGATGAATTCAGCTTCCTGCTCGGCTTCGGAGCCATCTTTCATTGGTTCTGCAAAGATCAGCGCTAGCGATGTGACAGGCTTGGAGATGTTTGCTTACCGTCCTCACCCGTCGGTTGGGTTCTCTATTGAATTATCAACAAGGATCAGAAGCGGGGCTCTCGATGACTTACGGCTTGTTCGGCTACAGGAGCAAACGACACAGTAGTAGAGCTGTCAGGGTCGTCCTTGTTCACTTTGGCTCTAGGCTTCGAGAAGGATTTGAAAATGTCAGACTGCTCTCGCTTCAAAAGAGATGGTTTGTTGGTTGGCTTGCTCTCATTTTGAGATGTTGCTCTACCGGAACTTCCAGTTGACGAGGGCCGATCTGAAGACTCTGTAGCTTTGAAGGTTGCCTTGCTGGCTTCGTGGGGCTGGTGTTTTGGTGTTTCTTTGCTTTTCACGACTGGTATCGGCAGTACGGGTGTTCGCCGTCCAGTCCTCCGCTACATCATTATACCATTAGGAGGCTTTCGTAACGTAGAAAGAAGCCGCTTGCCTTTACTCCACGGTTCTGGATAACTCCGTACTGCTTCCCTACCGCCAAGGGATCCTCATGCGCATAATTTGATGATATTGAGCTATTACATTCTGACAAGATTTGTAGGTTCTACGAAGGTTCGTCGTGGTAAGAGTCGGTATAGATTAGACCTGGGATTCTCTTACCTGCACGAAGCTAGGTCCTAAACTGTAGATGTGGACTGAACGTATTCGCGCAAACTTTGACTTCACGGCTAAGGCAGACTCTCAGTCTGGCTTCCTTGATGTACATTGGGACTCTGCTTTTCAGGTATTGCATACCTTGCAGATCCTCTTCTCTCGCGAGCACAATGCTCTTACTTGGAATGGTGTACTCCTCTGTGTCTTCCTGAGGCAAAGAGCTACTCATGACAGGGCTGCTTTGCATGTACGCATCTTCGCCGTCCCCCGTCTGGCCGTTGGCGCTGTCTGCTTTTGCTATAGTTGGTACTCCATCAACCAGGTAGGTCGCGTGGACGGATCCAGGTTTCTTGAAAGTCTGTCTTTGATGGAAATCGTACAGCATCCTGATTTAGGATCAGCAGACGAAGTGCACAAATTTCGCTGGAATTCCAACTACTTCTTTGCGACATTGCTGTGCACCTTGAGTGCTCTGCTCAGAAGCCGGTAGGATACCTAGCATAGCTCCTGGTCAGTAACTTCGTTCTACTGTCTTCGAGACATCCACCCTACAACTTTCCCATCATTCAAGACGGTGGCCGCTAAATAATTCCTGGAATCTGAAATCATATGTTCCATCAGGTGTGAGTCCTTATCAGCTCGACACTCTATAAGAGACTTCAGTAGGTAAGCTTCAAACAATAATTAAATCAGATGCAGCCTTTAGTGAGTCTCGCTCGACGCGTACCGCAGCGTGAAGCGACGTGATGACTTATAAGGCGGAAGTCTTCCGCACCAGGAAGCAGCATTCACAGCACTTCAAGTAGCACCAGCTTATACATTACACAAGAAATCATACTATGGACAGCTCGTTCAATGTCACCGATTCCTCGGATTGGCTTGAGACGCCCTTGTCATATCTTGCGCCTGTTGAGCAAGCGTTGCGCTGCCAAGTGTGCAAAGACTTCTTCGACACACCTATGATTACTTCGTGCTCACACACTTTTTGCTCTCTATGTATACGACGATGCCTGACGAACGATGGAAGATGTCCAGTGTGTCGAGCGAACGATCAAGAGATGAAGCTGAGATCCAACGCAATTATCCAAGAGCTTGTGGACGTCTTTCAGACAGCAAGACCTGTTGTCCTACAGCTGGGACAAGAAGTCAAGGCCACCAGAGACGGGCTTGTACAGCGCGCAAAAAAGAGGAAACTGGAGGACACAGATATAGAAGATGATGAAAAGGTGGATAAGCCTTACAATGGGCGGAGAAAGACGAGGTCTCAACAACAAAGTAATCCATCTGTTGTAGAGCCGAGCATGGATCAAGCGATGAGAGACGAGAAAGACAGTGATTTCCAGCCAGGTGGGCTCATTCGGTTATCATTGGAGTCCGTTACTGATCTTAGATGCAGACGATGGCTTGGCTGCATGTCCGATTTGTAGAGCGAGAATGAAAGAGGAAGCGGTCTTCACACACTTGGACATACACAACAAGCCAGAACCAGTCGCGCAAGCTCAGGCAGAACAATCTAGGTTAATTACTCTTCTACATTTTTCCATCAGTATACTGATACAGGTCAGAAATTCGCCATCATTCAACGTGGTTTCAAGATCTCGTCAACCTCCAAAGGCAATGGAACGTCTTCCCCAATTAAACTATTCCTTACTAAAAGACAACGCCTTGCGGAAAAAAATGTCTGAACTCGGTTTACCTAACAGTGGCCCAAGAGCTCTTCTAATACGCCGACACACTGAATGGATCAATCTAGTTAATGCAAATTGCGACTCGCGCAGGCCAAGGACGAAACGCGAACTGCTTCATGAACTCGATATTTGGGACAAAACTCAAGGTCGGCAAGTCTGCAACAGCTCGAACGGTGGTGGGGCTTCCTCATCCGTGATGGACAAGGATTTCGATGGAGCCGCCTGGGCCACTAGCCATGACAGTGACTTCCAAAATCTGATTGCGAGGGCTCGAAGAAAGACGAAGCCTAAGGCTGAGGACATAGGAACCACTGGTCAATCCAATATCCCAGCTCCTGAGCACAGCGATGGCAATGAAATTCTGCCGAATCACATTCTCTTGGCTTCTAAGATTACAGATGACCCAGACCATGTTTCTCAAGCACAACAAGACAACATGACTTCGGCAACTGGAAATCGTCAAGGGGAAGTTCCATTCATAGACCTGGAAGCGGAGGGCTGAAATGTCGACCAAGGTTGCTTGAGGTAAGGTTTGGGTTGGGTTTGAGGACCATTGTTACAATCGCAGGAACACTAACCCGAGCAGACTAGCTGCCTGGGATCTGGCCTTCAAACCTGATCGCGGGTTCTAAAGCTCAGCATTCGCGAGAGCGTACAACGCTAGATATAGCAGCTTGGTCTCGGCGACAGTTTCTTGGTTTAAATTACGCGTCCCAGATTGGCAGCTTATATGGTTCTCAGCGTAGCGAGACCACATCCAAGATCCGTCCCGCAGGAGTTGGAGCCGTTTCGTCAGCGTTTCCGTCTGGACCCGGTCGTGCTTCTTCAAGTGAAAGGCGGTTGATTGCCCTGATGCCTTCCTCGATAGGCCGATCAAGGGCGTCCTCTGGCCCCTGTGAAGCCGACTGCATATTCTCAGAGCCATCGTCTTGTTGTAGTCCCTCTCGTCCTTTTACTCCTCCATTTCCGCCAATGCTGGCGAGCCTTTCCGCCGTCAATCGTGCCTCCTTTTCTTCTTGCTCTGCCTTAGCCTGCCGTTCCAGGCTTTCGAGCTCTTCGTCAATATCATCTTCATCACTAACCCTGTTCTCGTGGCCACTGGCATTAATTGCACTGCTGACTTCGTCGACTTTACTCATTTCGTCTCTCAATATGTCAACTAGGTCCTCAACCTTCTCAATGCCGCCTGCCTCTGCATTCAAACTTCGAAGTACACCTGCACCAGCTTCCATGGCACGGAGAATCGCAACTTGATCTGCAGCTTGTTCAATCTTGCTGTAAATATCTTCCAGTTGAATTAGTGCTTCGGTTCTTTGGGCTAAGACGGTCTCGTTCAGCTTCTTGGATCGGAGAGCAGCCAGAGCAGAGATTTTGTTCTTATTTTCCACAGCAGCCCGCGCAGTCCCTGATAACTTGGAGATTCTACTTGTAAGCAGTGCGATTTGGCTATTCATGTCGGCGATTAGTATTTTCAGCGAGGCTATTGTTTTGTCCTGAGTCGAAAGCGTAGAGGATGTGTCCCCTGGGCCCTTGAACTTCACCATCTGAAGCCAATGGGTTAGATACCTGGTTGCGGGGTATGGATTTGACCTACCTGATTGTCGTATATTATCGCGGATTTGTCTCGAGCCAGGTACACGAGGATGACTTGCAGATCACTTTCCGTCAACTTCCCCTGCGTGTTCATTATCCGAGCAGCCTCGGAACTAAATATTGAAATTGGATATATTCTGTTGATCTGATTGCTTTCATTGCCCAAGTGCTTTGTTATCTTGCTAGCAGCTTCCTATACATTTTGTAAGCATGTCATGATGGATGTAGTGAGGACTGGCATACCTCAACATTACGCATGATGACAAATCTTGCCACGGGCAATTGTCCAGGGGCTGTGGACGACTGTATAATTCCCAGCTGCTTCATTCCCCATGATAATAGCCACCACGGGTGAATTGTCCAATTTCGGCTATAGATACTCTTTTGGCTGCTGATGAATTCCTGGTAAGGCATCATCTGCTGCTGAGATACGGCTTCATCCTACGGAATAGCGTTAGGTACCATCGACTTAATCTAATCGACTACCCATATATAAATACCTACTATGACGGTACCCAGCGCTAGAGGTCTACCCCATTCTCTTGTTTCTAAACACCGCAGAAGTGCTTCGCCAGTCCTCAGTGACAGTGTATCTCGCTCATTGCCAGGTGCTGACAGTAAGCCAGCCTGGGCTGCTTTGCTTAAAGCCTCCGTCCATGCTACTATGTTTGCTGCATAGCCATCGGGGTTCGAGCTGCGCTGGAGGGTAAAGTCCGAGTATAGCGACGGTAAACGGACTCTAGGATATGCTTAGTACTCGTATTCAGTATGCAAATAGTTGATGCAGCATAGCTGACCTTCGAAATTGCTCCCCTTGACTAAAAATAAAATTCAACAGATCGCTCATGCCGGGGTGTTGTATGCTAAAAAGATCCATACAACAGCATGCCTGAATAGCTCCATGTGTAACCAGCTGTTACCCGCGCATGCTAGCGGCTATCTATTGGCGTATGCATAAAGCTCTAGAATCCTTGGCGCGCGAAAAAAAAAATTTCACACACCGGCTCACCAAATCGCCATACAAATTCAAAAAAACCAAAAAAAAATTTGTCAATTTTTTTTTTAGCTTAGATGATTATAGAGTTATATAGGACTCATAAATTATACTAGACAAAAAGAAGATTTAGTGGAAAAAAGGGTTCTATTATATGTTTTAGTTTATATGCGAGTTGGTCGAGCGGGTGTATGATTTTTTTTTTTGCGCGCGCCAAGGATTCTAGAGCTTTATGCATACGCCAATATCCGTCATCCCGCTTTCCATCCGAGCCAGCCTTCCTTACCTCTAAGAGCGCCGAAGGGATCTGTCCATATATGTCATATGCCGTCTCTTTGGTCTCTGGTTCGCCATGTCTGTATTCTGATACTGTTAATTCAACTACCTCGTGCAGTGAAGTTGCTCAATCGAATCCCAAGTCGCGGCCTTACCCTTTGATAGAATGGTCTCCCGGATCATGACCAAAGCATTCCATCAGCGCCTCGCACTACATTCGAAGCCCGCTATAGCTAAAAGGGAATATTCTCTCGAGCTCATTACAAACCAGCGGGAAAGAGGAAGACCGCATAAAATAAGGGACGTCCATATCGATGACACCTTCGTCAGCGTATGGACATGGGAACCCCAGCGAAACACCCCAGCCGCAACCCCCAGAACACACGTTGAGATCTCCTAGAGAATCACCCTCCGCCAGCGTCCCCGACTTTGTTACGAACACACGCTCTCCGCCTTTCAATGCGAAATCCGCTTTATCCAGCTCTGAATCAAGGCTACCCCTTACGCCAGCTAAATCATCCCTTTCCAAATCTAGGTCACCCTCTGACTCGCGCTCACACAGTGGCGATCGTTCCTCTCTTGGCATTCGAGACACTTCTCCGTCCGTACCAGTGAATGGTGGTAATCAAGAACATCGGCAGACCATAGTTAGGTCTTTCGCGCCTCGTGTAGCTGTGTACGCATCCGAGGATACCAATGAATTAGTCGGCCAGAAGGGCTTCGTTGGTGGCCTTCACACGTTGCTAAGACCATATGGCGAACGACTTCAAAGTAGAGTCATCATAAGAGATAGCATTGGAGGCAGCAAAGGTTTTGATGACTTTGGCGTAAGGTTCATTGACTGTCAAGAATTGCAGCGAGCCAGTACAGGGGATTTAGGCGGAGCAAACGCTGATCAAGAAGTTCGCGTTCTGCTCAATGGTGCCCAGTACGGATATGAGAAGCCCAATAATGTCCGGCTCAGCGAAAATGGGACCGCCATTGATCAGCTTTTGAATCATTACCTCCACGCAGAAGATAGCACTTCAGATGACCGTAGAGGGAATTATATCGACCATAATGGCAGATCGAACGAAGCTCGGTCCTCATGCTCGCCATTGTATCCTATCTATCTCCGCAAATTACTTTCTAGTTCGTCTCTCGTCCCGTATGAGACATTCTCACATCCAGTCGCCTGCATGATTGCGGTTAGCTCGCACCATCCGGCTCCTATAGAAGCTTTGCGACAGCTCTACGCAAGTACTAGTCACGGGAGCAACAAGACCCCAGCATGGGTAGGCACAGAGTATCTGCGATACTACGTTTTGATACATGACGAGGAGAATGATGATATTACCAAATCCACTGCTTTATTCGACCTGATGAAAAGGCACTTTGGCCTCCATTGCCATCTCCTCAGGCTCAGAACTTCCCAGTGCGTTCAGACCGATGATGATAGCACAAAAGTGCCTGTGTACGATTGGCTCTCAGCAGAGGAGGAAATAAGTCTGCTTCGCTCAAGAGGTGAATCCGTTGTCCAATAATGTTACTGTGCTTCAAACTGACTTATGGAGATTACACTAATGAATTTGAGAATTCTGAGAGGTACATCTTCGAATCGGACGCCTCCGCCATCAAGGCTTTGCTTCGTGAAATGATATCTCAATCTATAGTGCCGTTCATGGAGAGTCGGGTCATGACATGGAACGATCAAGTTGCATCCAGAAGACGGGGTATCAGTGGACGTTTCATGTCCTTGTCGAAACGCTGGGCGGGCTTTGGTTCAAACAAAGGTGCTACGCCTGGGTTAAGCGGAGCTTCGAATGCTTCTGGGAGCAATTACGATTATCAAAGGGGCTTTTACCCACCCGAGACGCCTGAGGCTACAATGCGACAACTCGGTGATTATGCATTTATGTTGAGGGACTGGAAGCTGGCCCATAGTACGTACGATTTTCTACGAACAGATTTCAGCCACGACAAAGCGTGGAGTTACCATGCAGCGGCAAATGAAATGGTTGCGATCACTTCTCTCCTGGTCCCGCAGACGTACAATTCGAAGCACAAACTCGAAGCCATAGAGCAAATACTTGATACTGCTGCATATTCATACCTTACAAGATGCTCAATGCCATCTAGTGTTGTCCGATGTTTCACGCTTGCCATCGAGCTGCTCAAGAATCGTGGTTCCATCGCCGCAGATGATGCCGCTCGGTGGGGGGGGAAGCTGCTTGAGTATGGCGTCCTGGACCCAATCGCGCAAGCTTTGACCTCAGAACGCATCGCAGAGTGCTACATGTCCCGGACGGTCCTGGCTGTGCCGACTGTGGGTAGTCGCCGAAGACAGGCAGCATTATGGAATATTCTGTCCGCAGATTCGTGGGTGAAACTCGATAACCCTATTCAGGCTCGACTTCGCTTTGATGAGGCAAACGTAGTGTATCAGCTTGAGCATCAGCGAAATAGCGGACCATCCTTTCCGAGCATGCAAGCTTTCTGGGGAGATCTAGCTCGTTCTTTGCACATCGCCGACTTGGATGGTCCGCAATCACTAGTTGAATATGGCGATATCGGTGGCCATCTCGAATTCAGTACTCTAGGAGAGACCGAACATCTTAATGCTTTCACTCAGCCTGGAGGGTCAGACAAGTCTGATATTGAAGGTTTCACACCTCAAGATGCAGGTCGGCCAAACTCTGACTTCGGTGACCGCATTGATGGCTTTGAATGAACAACACCATGTTGGGTGCTATCATGGCTCACAGCAACGCGCTGGTTCTCGGCATGGGACGAATTAGATATCAGCGTTTCGCGGCATATTGTATTGGTACCTGGATCTCACGTTCCTTAGACCACATGTGATCCTGAGTGTGATCCTGCAGTACGCTTCGCCGCCTACTACACTAAGAGAATGCCAGCACAAGTTGAAGGTTAACGCAAAATTCCAAATGCTGTGCAACTCATGAGCTTGCTCTCTGCTACATAAAAGCTTCAAGCCAGGATTCAAGCAAGCTAAGCCTTCGAGGCTACTTTAATGCCCTCCTAATATTAGTTATCCCTACAAATGCTATGGACATCGATCTCTGAACAAGAGAAAGAAGGACCAAGTTGAACTCATTTCCCAAAAAAGTCTAGAACGGGAAGCACCAGAAATCTGGAAGATTTAATGCTCTGCGGTTCTCGAGAATATTCTCACTCAGCGACCAAGGATGTCGCATGCTTTGTTTCAGACAGCCAAAGAGTGTTCCGTGCAAAGGAAGGGGCCTAGAAGCGGGCGCAAACCATTTAGGTACCTTAGCGGGTATCTGCGGGTTTCCAAAACCGTGAAATCACTGTAAAATAACGATGTAAAGCGTTTCAAATAACAAGATATTATCTCTAAAGTACTAAGTTTTTATAAATGGACTAGGTGATTATGAATGGACACGGTGAGATTGGAAATTTTTTTGAAATTTGTCATGTGACCAGAGTAGCTGTTCCCAGTTGACACTAGCATCTTGGAACCGGTGGCCACCTGCCAGGCCTCGCAAGAGAGGGTGTAACGGTTGGGTAGCCTAGCTTGGACATTGTCCTACAGACTAGGTTCCACGCTGTATCGTTATCACACGCCCCGTGGACAAAGAAAATAGCCAGATTCTCAGACGATGAGCTCGTGAGGACATACATGGCAACTGAGTTCAACGACTGCTAAAGTGTATTGTGGGATAGTGACATAATATGGATGCTTGGTGCATATGCGTTGTTGGTTCCAGCCGATTGTTACTGAACGCAATTGTACCTGCGAGTATCTGCTCCTTGTAATACCTGGATAGCTTTGGAATCCACAAACAAGCAAATGCTGGTCGCTTTTTGCAGGTCTTTAGCTGCGCTCTGTATTGGTAAAGCAACGACCAAAATGCCACTTCTTCTTCAGCTGCACAGAGGATCCTGCCGACGGTCTTGACTGACCTGTTTTCTTTTATGAAAAACGTCCGCCCGAATCGCCAGCTGGCTTTCTATTTCATCAGACCTCGCCACAAGTTCCATGCAATGCCGTAGAATAGAATTTCGCCGTGTAAATCTACGAATCATAGGCATTTGTTTGACGTCTGTCCATCATTTGAGCGTATTAATCTTGAACACTTATCTTCACGAGTACTGTGATACTCACGAACAAATTTACACTTACGAGAACTTTCACTCACGACAACTCTTACACTTTGCATCTACAGTCCCTTCTGAATACTTCGAAGTCCTCATCGGTAACGGCGCAAACGTCGCACTTCAAGTTTCGAAAGGGGATAATAATTTAAGTCGTGAACTTCCAATCAACCTCCTTAGGCACCCTGGGTATAATGGTTGAGGGACCGAGAAAGAGATAGAAAAGGCTGTTGAAAGCGGCCATCGATGACCTATCCAAACAGAATTACTCTCAGAAGAGCAAAGCTCATATTGTCTCTAGATTTGCGATGTATATTTACTCATACAGTATTTCAATTTGCCGCCAGGCATGAAGCTGACTCCTTTACGCAACGCCTGGTCACAATCTTCCGTCCTTTAAGATTTTGGACCTGTACACTGTCGCCTGCGATAGCATCCATACCTTCACATATTCTGCATACCATATCTTCTACCCTTCTCATTGATGCCTTCCAGGGCTTCGATTCGATTCTCGATATGGCTGCGGCTTCCGACATCGTCAGATTCTTTGTGCGGGTCTTCTCTAAAGTCAGCATAAGGTCTGACCAATGTTGATTCGTTACTTGGTATCTCCGGTGCGAACACTTTGCTTGGCTAATCATCCTCGGTACAGCTATTTAGATTGGCTGTATCTGAAAGCTCGTCAAGAGATGGCTCGTAGTCAAACACTGCTCGTACATCATCGTATCCATAAAGCTTCGAAAAAGCCCAGAAGACAAATTTGCTACGAGGCTTCGATAACTTGAGTAAAGTTGGTTCGGCATCTTGCCATAAGGGACTCCGTTCATAAAGACCAATTAAGAGCAGAAGCGGCGCGTTCAGAGTCCGACTTGCTGCGACATTGGCTTTATGGAAGTATCGCGGCGAAACGAGGAATTTTAATGGCAGCATCAGGCAGAGAGCCAAAATGTTGAAAGGAGGTTGATAGGCGAAGATTGCGTCGCTCTTGACCGCTGCGAAAGTCATAACGGCGCGTCGATAATGGTTTTCAACTGTTGCGTCGGAAACAATCTTAGAGAAAGTGTTACTCAACATAGCGACGAGGATGGTCAGGAATAGTGTGTTGCCGAGAAAGGCAAATGCGATCATGAGCGTAGGACCGAGCAGCCAGTGGAGCTCGACAGATCTTTCAATCCCGGTCCCGTCCATAGCGAACCAAACCCATAGCATCCACTTTGAGATCGTGGTTGGGCGAAAGAGACCACGACTCAACCATGTCATCGCCAGAAGAAATCCTGCAGAGCACCACACAGCCAAAAGAGACAAAATGGAAAAATCTGCCATCATCGCCCTAATTGAAACAAAGAGCATATTTTCAGAAAATAGACTGAATGCCAGCCGAGGCACAAGAATAGGCGCTCCCATAGACAAGATATCCAGTGCTTGTCGACTTATTTCGACATTGCCGGTGCCAACGCTGCATAGGCGAAGGACGAGGTAGATTCCATAAACGACGGCAAAAGCCACATCAAGAAATGACCAGAGATTGCGGGTATAAAGTCGCCATCCATGCTCTAATATTGAAGCAAATTGGTCCAGTACCCATCCGAAAGTGTAGAAACAGAACACAAGTTCGTAGGCATCGAAATCGAATTGCGCTGGGTCCCTATTCACCATTACGAGAACGTAAAAGACTAGAAGAAGGACGAATTGGCATACTTCTAGAACGTTGCGTATACGTGGAACAATGAGTCGATAATGGTTCAGTAGCGGAGCTGTTCTAGGCTCGTACAACGAGATTGGCCTCAGGTCGTAGCGATCCGGAAGAAGATCGAAAGGGGAGGAAGGTGTGTAGACGACACGTCCCTTTTGTATTGCCTTTACCACTTTTTGACAGGCTGAAGAACTCATGAACAATTTGCTCTCGGAAAGGATCCCCAACTCCAAAACGGTATATTTCCTCGGATGTCGACCTTGTACTATCATACCCTGTATACCCTGGAACGGGTCGAAGCTTTCCACGAGAACATGGGCCAACAAGAGCAAACCCTTGGACCCCGGATTGTCCTCGTCCACTCGCTGCAATATCTTGCTTGCAATCGCTTCACACAGAGCCGCTCGAGTAACGTTGACACTCTCGTGGTGAGCGTGGTTTGACTGCTCACGCAGGAATTGAACTCGATTGACAAGGAGACAGTAGACTATCGATTGATTAGCACCCTTGAATTTGCGTGCTTGATTTATTGATATATATTGGTACCTGTTGTTATATCTTTCGAGTTGTAGAATTCATCCACGAGAGGCTGTATCCTGGCAACGATCATGCTCGGAGCGTTCAGCTGCTCTACAGTGTACGGATCATCTGAATAGACGTTATCATATACCACGCTCGCGTGGTCATCCATGTCCTGCTTGGGGGAACCGGGGATCACTTGCTAATCGTTGCCACAATACTTCGCCGTATGCTTTTCAAAATGACAGGTATTAGCGCTCATTTGAATATGGAACCCGCTCGCAGGGAGGAATCCATCACGCACGTGGGAGCTCACAGGTGGATAGTTCTGTACACCGGAAAGAACGCATGGGGATTCAACGGACGGAGACTGGCATCTTTATCGACTTGCTCCTCGTCTGCCAGTAAACTCTCCGGCTCTCTTCCAACAGCCTCATCGCCTCGCTCCTCCTCTGCCAGTAAACTCTCCAGCTCTAGTCCGGCTGTGTTCGCTCTAGCAGCAACACCAAAGCTACCATCATTTCTATTTCTCTCTTCCATGGGACTATCCACCCGGAGAGTACGGAGAATGCGTGAAGGAAAGCTCAGTAAGAAGCCACGTTAGAGAGATTTGTGGTTGATATTTTGTCGACTGGGTTGCGAGAAGGAGGCGCGTCAGTAGTAGCTTACGCACCTCAAAGCCTGAGAATAAGGCGAGGGTCGATGGGAGCACAGGTGCTGATTCCCTCATATTGACCAAGTATCTGAGACTACCTTAAACACGGCAAAAAGAAATATGCTTAGTCAGTGGTGTGATAACGAAAATGATACGGAGTAGTACAAGCGATAGCTTGGTTATCTAGTTAGTAGCGCCGGGTATACCCTAGCTCTAGCTCTTGGTATCAACCATCAAAACATGCGGAGCAGAACCGTGACACTAAAAGTCAATCGTTTGATTTATGGGGCGAGCTCCTTACCTCTCTGAATAGCACTGCAGTACTGTTCGCGATGGCAACCTAGACCCCTCAATGAGGTTCAATGCACTGTGAAATGTGGAACGTCCGTTCTGTTATAGTCATGCTGCTGCCAAAATATTACAGGGTACTAACGGGAAGGATTAAGGATAAAACGAATGTAAGTTAATTTAGGTTTAGTACGCTCATATATGAATTCGAATTCGGTGGTTGGAACATCTATACTGTATTCAGTATCTATGAGACTCCGGATGTGCGAGCTGGGACGATTAAGCTTCGCTGCATAGAGCAATCCTTTGCGAATGGCTGAGGCTTCCTCTCTTAGTAAACATTTGGAATACTGTCTTAAGTACTACCACCCATCCACCGCATTAGCACTTTCGAATGCATTAGGCTTGAATTTAGAGTCTGTGTCATCACTACTTTGTAAAAACTTCTCGAAATCAAAGTTCTCTAATATATCTGGGTTGTCGTCGAAACCAAAGTTCTTTGGTATATCTTGGCTGTCGGGCTGTTTAGGATGGCGATTCCCCATCCTAGATTCAACCGCATTAGCACTTTCGAATGTATCAGGCTCGAATTTAAAGTCTGTGTCGTCACTACTTTGCAAAAACTTCTCGAAATCAAAGTTCTCTAATATATCTGGGTTGTCGTCGAAACCAAAGTTCCCTGGTATATCTCGGCTGTCGGGCTGTTTAGGATGGCGATTCCCCATCCTAGATTCAACCGCATTAGCACTTTTGAATGCATCAGGCTCGAATTTAAAGTCTGTGTCATCACTACTTTGCAAAAACTTCTTGAAATCAAAGTTCTCTAATATATCTGGGTTGTCGTCGAAACCAAAGTTCCCTGGTATATCTCGGCTGTCGGGCTGTTCAGGATGGCGATTCAGTAAATTCTACAATCTAAAAGACATATGCGTGCTTCAAGACTTACATAATCTCCGGCTTCAAGGACTCTTGCAACACCATTCTATACCTATCGTTAATATCGTAGCCCATAATAGGTCATACTACTTACATTGCGGTCACTTCGCTCATCTAGTGCAAATACAGGCTTGTCTTGTCGTATTTGATGAGAGTCGACAAAGATGGATTTGGGTATTGGCATTGTTATCAGCTCTTGATGGTATCGTGAAGCATGCCTAGCAAGGGCATCTCGCGTCTTATATTTCCAGCCGAAATTACTGCATGTTGCAGCAGTACATTTATATCGTGGAGCATGACTTTCTTCATGCGCTTGACGAAGCTCAGAACTTCTAAACCCATGTGTCGATTGGGCGCAATTCTGGTATCGGCAAAAGAATGCTCCGGAATCATAACGGGATTTGAAATGAAGCAAAGTCGAGTCATTAGGCTGGTCACTCTCCAATAACTCTTCTACCGTGCGTTGATAGATATCTCGAACATTCGAGAATAAAGTAGGATCTCGGTTCTTGTTCGGAGCATCTGCGTGAGGTTTGTTATAATTCTATCTGCAGCATATGGGTTTCGTCGGTCTTATTTACGCACCATAGGAGCTTATGATTGAACCATCTTTCTTGAGCTTATAGTTCTGATAGACAAGCAATGTGTTGAGCAGGGTCTGAGCAGTGTCGGAGACGTCCAGCGGGTGCCAGAGGTTACTTCTGAAGAGAGATTGACTTTTATTTTCGACTTGTGAATTGCCGCTTTTTGAAAGTACAAGCTTATTGTACCGGCTCGTGAGTCGCTCGAGGCAATTGCGCAGGGCCAGCAAACCAGGTCCATTAGGCGGTAAGCTTCCTTGCAGATCTACTAATGCCAACAAATGGTCAAGCCAGTGATCACTCGCATATAAGTGCAAGTCATGGAGACAAAGTATGATTTGTGAATGCTTTTCTCTTTCGCTTATTTCAGGGTCCGCAAGATCGAGACTGGACTCGAGGTAGAGAGCGCAAGAAAGTGATATACTGGTCTGGGCCTGTGCGTCTTGCAATAGGGAAAAGTAGTTCGTTGTTCGTAGGTATCTAACGGATAGTGTCATTGATGAGTATTGAGGCTATTGAGTGAGAAAGCGCTCATGGACGCCAGACTCACTCGATGACCGTGAAATGGAAGAAGCTGACGATCCCAGCTGGACCATCCTCAACCTCCAGCAAAGGACTGCACAGGCTCAAGACGTTCCCCCGTGCCTGGTTGCCTGTCGTGATCCGCATGACGCGATCGTCCAGGATTATTCCACTCTCCAACTCATATTTTTTCAAAGGGCGTTTAGCAAATAACATCCATTGCAGGATCTGCGTAGCTCGGCGCTGATTGATGTTTTTCGCGTCACCGCACATGCGGGTCAGAATTCTCTCGTAGCTTGCACAAGGTCAGTCGATGTATGCCAAATTGGCTACATGGTATCACTGTACAGAGCGGGCAATCCTTCCGGGATCGTCTTGACGGCCTCTTCGACATCTGGTTGGAAATATAGATCATCCAGAATGAACAAAATCAGTCTGACCCAAAGAAACACTCCTGAGACATGTTAGCGGGCAAGTCATACTAGATTCAAGCAGATTTACCGTTGGCCTTGGCGGATAATTGGTGGCCTATTTCATCCACCAGGCCTGCACTAAATCTCTCTCGAAGTCCTTCCAGGCCTTGATCGATGAGACGCGTTATAGCAGAGCTAACATTGGCAGCGCTATCTTCTAGACGGAAGAATGGCTTTGATTGCAAAGGCTTGGAGATAGATCTGACATTTCTGCTTGAAAGTAAGACCTTGACCGCTCCTGGAGAGGGCCCTTTGATTTTGAGAAGATCATCTATGACCATCTTCTGATCATCTTCAGGCCACTCATCTAACCCATCCACGATGATTCGCACGGACGCGAGCGATGTCACCAACTTCTCAAGTATGGCACCAAGCGTCCTCTTGGTGGGTCTCAGGCCGTTGCTTGCAAAAGTCTCAAGTATGTATGGCGCCAGTGCGGTATTTGCAGTAAATAATTGGGTCGCAAAGCACCGTAAGATGTCATTCGCTCGGTCCTGGGAGACATGGTGTTGATTGCAGAAATAGAAGATAGCAACCGTGCCAGTGTCACCCTGAAGATGCTCGACAACCTTGGAACAAATGAAGCTCTTACCTAAGTATAATGTTTTAGTGTGAACAGAGTTAGGAAGCTATATTGGTTGATTAGACTTACCACCCCCAATCTTTCCGTTCAACCAAAGAAAAGGATAATCTCCGGCTTGCCCTAGCCAAGATACAATCTTCGGCTCTTTGAGTATCCAGTGAGGCTCAGCGTCAGCTCCGACTCTTAAATGCTTTGCTAGAATATCGTCTTGTTCTACACTTGCGTCAAGCCACGCTGCTGCTTCCCTCACTTGTGCGTCTATCCGTTCCCGTTCTTCTCTGTCCAGCTTGGCCTCTCGTTCGCCACGCCATTGTCGAATATGCTCGAGCCTCTCGCTTCGCCAAGCCTTTGCTTCGACTACATTGATAGTGTTGGCTTCCTGGTCAATCAGATCTCGATGCTTCCGAAGGCTATCGAGGATTGCTTGGAACCGCGAATTGAATGTCTTCCACAGAGAATTGAACACCATTTTCCACGCTATAAAGCCAGTTAGCTTTTGCCGAAGCCTCCGCTGCTTATAACAAGTAGTTTCTCACCCCGCTGTCGGAAAAGTTTGTACGCGCGTCGGTGAAATTCTAGAATATCCTCATAGAAGAGACCCATTACCTGTTGAAATTCTCCGTCGTCCTTGAAGGCAGCAGAGAGTCTGTCAAAACGCGGCATTGCTTCTCCAATCATGGCATAAGCATCAATCAATGTTTCGAGAGCTGAGATATGCCCCTGGCCAATCTGATCAAGCACACCAGAGGTAAGCAGTGTTCAGTAACGACTCCATAGCTTACGTAAGAAGCAACATCCCTTCTGACCTCCCAACTCAAGCAGAGTGTTTAGACACTAGCTTGGATAGCTGAAAAGATAGACTGAGGCTCGAGAGGTTAGATCCTCTGGGTGCTGATTCTGTCGCCTAGACGACCGGTTTTAGGGCGCCTCCAAGCTCCAGCCCTACAACTCCCCTACGTACCCGAGGTGTACCACTCGAGAGCGCCCCATTTCAAAAAAGGCCAACAAGTAAAAATGGCGCTGATGTAAAATAACATGCATACTGACCTGTAACATAAGTTTAATTGGTGCCTGGAAAATGGATGAGTTATGTCAAATAAGCCTCGGGAAACGCTTACCCAAATGTAGGGCAGGTACGGTGTCTGATTGCACAGAGTCTCTATCACTTTCGAGTATTGCTCTATTCCGGTCAAAAACGTCTGCAAACGCCGGAAGCCACGAAGTGACCTGCGCGCCTCGAGTTGATGTTCGATGTCTCTTGCCGCTTTCCAGACATCCTGCATCGTGGTTGAGGCAAATGTACGTGCATCTTCCTGGCTTATCGCCTCTTTCAACCGTTCAAAGGCTGCATTGAACGGACGAGGGGGTGCTGCGCTCGTGCTCGAGGCCATAACGAGCAAATGGACGTTGAGGCTGGCGGGAAAAGACGCGCTGCAATTCTAAAGCCCAGTACAGCTGATATTGTTGGCTTACAGAGTTTTCTGCGACCGACTTCGAGGCATTGGACTGCAAAGGGGAGTCCACGTGCTGAAAAGTCAGTAAGGGCTAGGAAAAGTCGTCGTCAGGGATGAATTAAGGCTGTGTGATATGTCTTTTACCAACGGTGCTCAAGAGACGTTGTGGGGCTGTCCACCAAAGTTTTAGCGCTTGACGGTGGAGGCAGAGCAAGAGGCGCTCTCGAGGGATCTGATAGGGCAAGCCATCAGGCCGCCGCAGTGCCGGCAGGCAGTGCTCGAAGACCCTCCCACAGCCACTACCCAGAGCCGCAAACGTGTCGAATATGGCTTTAGACTTGCTGAACATCTTCCTGGCAGCTGACTAACCTGCAGTCTCTGCCTCTTGACGCTAAATGCGCTTCAAAGCCTGTTCACTTTCCTTATTCTAGATTTACCAATAGTTACTACCGTTGCTTTGATTTGCTCGGGAGGCAACAGGGCTTCGCTTAAACTACTAAGCCACTTTGCTAGACTGCTAGCGCCAGGATACCTGTCTGCCTTGATCACCTGGAATTTGCTTTGTACTCGCGGTGGCGACGTTGAAAAGGATGATAATCGGTGGCCATAGAAGAACGTCTGCATTCACGCTTACAGTATTTACCACTAATATGCTATTAAGACTGGGAAACGCTCAATTTAGGCTGTAAGATAAGATCACACGTTAGGGAAGATGGCCTGTTGGGAGCAAGAGACCCGACCACAAAAACGAATCCGCCTAGACGAGATTCTCAATTCCGACTCATCGATAACCGATCCAAGTGTTTCTTTTAATCCTCCTCATCAACAACATGACGCTATCCAAGAAGAGCTGTCTGATGTCGAGCTCCAGTCCTATACTCAGTCCACACCTCAAAAATCAACAAGTGCGGTCTCCGATGGCCAGTCATGGACTACAGACCGTTCAGAGCATCACAACATCGTTGACGTGGATTACAGCGCCGTCCAAACAGTACAATGCTTCCAAGACCCAAATGAATCCAGTCCCTTATATGAGGTTCCTACTCGGCATTTCAAAGATCAAGTGTGCTTCGGTATGGTAAGTAAGAAGTATCTCATGTGGATATCGTCTCGTTGGAATGTAGCTTACTGATCCCGATACAGCTTGATAGCATTCCTATTCAGCAGTTGCAAACGTGTCTTCTGGACGGCCATGCTACATGTATATCTGTCTGTCTTATTCCAGGCTCTGATATATTGCAGCTCAAATTGGAGACGGAAGGGATCCTTGGTCACCTGGACTCACGATACTCAGAAATCCTCCGAGTCTTACAGGTTCAGCCAATGATTGAATTGCAAGCATATGTATTCCAAGTAAGAGCAGAGTGCAAATATGGGCGAGCCAAGAAGCTACGTAATCCACCAAAAAGAATACGAGCTGCAGATGTGACCTTATCGGTAATCGTATACGGACACATGGATTTGTTTGAAGCGCTTGGGGACTTCCTCTTGCGATGCTCGGAATATCTTCAGTCCCCCTTGCGGTGTAATCGCAACGTCCCCTACCGTAACCCTCAAAGCCTTTCTGGGAAGGATGAAAATCCGCCCATGACGTATCAACTACCGTCACAGCTTCCACCTACCCAAGTGGAAATGCTGGCCCAAAACGCAGACCCATCTGCTGTCCTAGAGACGGAGGACACTCTACCCGAGACCGAAGCGCCGGCTGTGGTTCAGACGTCACTATATAGGTAGGTTCCGAATCCTACTTAGTACTTTTATTCGACGATGGTCTGGATGTGTACCTTCTAACCTTACTAAGCCATCAAAAGCGAGCATTATCATTCATGTCAAGGAGAGAACAAGGCTGGGGAAATGTTAGTAACCAGATTGATAAGTGGAGGGCGATCCCGAACGAATCCAATGGCATCATTAAGTATGTGCATGAGCAATGATCTCAAAGACAGAGGAATGATAAACCAGTCTGACTTTCTAAGGTATTGGAACGTCGAAACGGGAGAGTTGTCAAATTACCACCCAGCAAACATTCGCGGAGGGATTCTTGCGGATGCTATGGGACTGGGCAAATCACTAAGTTTACTATCTTTAATAGCTCTGGGTTGGACGCACCACCAGAAGGACTGTGCAAAGGTCGGACCTACACTCCTCGTAGTACAGCCATCGCTAGTCAGAACTTGGGAAAAGGAAATCAGAACCCACCTACGTCCACAAACCCTCCGTTATTGGACATACTGTGGTCCGAAACGCTCTGAAGGTGTCTCTGCCATGCACAGTCACGATATAGTGATCACTACCTATGATTTGGTTGCTATTGAATGGCGGGGTTTGGACAAAGGGCCCAAACCACTTTTTTCTATCAATTGGCATCGTATCGTCTTAGATGAAGGTACACTGCGATCTCAACATAAGCGTAGGCATTCCAGGCTGACTCATACAGCACATGAGATACGAAGAGGTGCCACGCTAAGAGCCAGAGCGATATGTGCTCTCAGAGGTCAGTTAAGATGGGCCATTAGTGGAACGCCCCTACAAAACCGCTGGGAGGATCTTGCCAGCCTACTCAATTACCTCAAAATCTACCCGGACCATGACCTAAAGTCCATCAAAGCCATGCTCAAGCCACACATTGTTGACTCGCCCATTAGGACCATACTCACATCTATCTGTCTCAGGCGATCCAAAGCCACTATAGATTTGCCGAATCGGACGGACGAAGTCCACAAGGTAGATTTCGAGGATGATGAGGCTTGCTATTACAACTCTATCAATGACCTTGCGACAACTTGTCTTCGTCAGGAAGCCGCGCAAAGAAGCCTTGAAACATATTCGAACATGCTAATCAAGATCAATACCCTCAGACAGATCTGCAACCTTGGCACATGCTATCAGGGTTCGTCTAAAGCGACAGTAAGATCACATAAAACCGGTAACACAAGGCAGGAAGTGTTCGATGGATTGGTATCTAGTGGACTTGCCATATGTTCTAAGTGCGACAAAGACATGTCAATGTTAGACGGAAGCAACAATACGCATCTCAACGGCGTCGAAGCGTTCAACTCTTCTCAGCCACGAATGACTCAGTGCGGTGAACTCATCTGCACATCTTGTTCCACACTTGCAGACGAGGCCATGCCGTCTACAACCGGAGGATTCCTGCATGAGCCCCGGTGTGAGACATTCACCGTGTCCATGATATCCTCTACCCCAGCCACACCCTCGAAGTCCACTACCACCCGTCTCCCAGTCAAGATGAGGGCACTACAAAAAGATCTCTTAGCGATACCAGAGACGGACAAGAGGTAATAGATCATATTAGCATGCCAGATTTCGCCCCATTAACCAAATTTTCAGCATCATATTCTCTTTCTGGACCACAACCCTCGACCTCGTCTCTACCGCCCTCACAGACGTCAACCTAGTCCACACCCGCGTCGACGGTACTCTAGACCCCAAACAACGCCAACAGTCACTCGAATCCTTTGTCGGTGACCCTAGCATTAGAGTCATACTCATATCGCTGCGCTGTGGCGCAAATGGGTAATCCTCATGAATTCCCACAGTTAAAGCACAAAACACTACACTGAACCTGACTGACCGCTCTTAATCAGACTCAACCTCACAGCCGCCAACCATGTCTTTCTCATGGAACCGCAATGGAATCCGGCTCTCGAAGATCAGGCGATGGATCGTGTGTATAGAATTGGTCAGAGGAAGGAAGTTACAACTGTGAGATACATTGTAGCGAATACACTCGAAGAGGTAGGCTGCCTGCATCTACAGACCAGATAATCCTACCCTCGACCCCCGATCCCTCCCTTTCCCCCGCCTTTACGACTAGAACCTTCCTCAACTATTCCCTTGTATTCATGGGATTAGTTGAACTTCGTGGTGCTAATGACATGGAAAAACAGAGTATCTGCATTCAGCAATCGAAGAAGAGGAATATGGCAGAGCAGGCGTTTGCACTTGCGCGCAATAAGGAGAACTGGATTGAGGTAAGTGCAGTAATTTGCTGTGTAGCTTTGAGGGACAGAGAGAGTGTGTGAGAGTCTTCGCTGACACTGTGTGTGGGTAGCTTGTTAGAGATATGCTTGAGAGGGTGCCCTGATGGGGGGTTTCGTTAGAAAATGTGTCACAAATATGGAAGACGAAGATCTATGGTAGATACGCTGCATTGCCTGAGGATCCAGGATCTATGGGAATCGTACGACCTATATACATGGGAATACGAGGAATTAGGGGTAGAAAGCGCTAGAATGTTGATGTTGGAAGGAAATGAGTATGTAGGGGTTGATGGCTACTAGGCTGCATAGGGTCAACTAGGCAGGATTCACCAAATATTGCGACAAAATGTCACCTCTCAGCCCTATACCTAGCGCAGCTGCGCAGCCGCATAAATAGCAGAACACCTCCATAGAATACCAACCAAGTCATCATCAAATTCTAAAGATTGGTCTTGAATTGAGGAAGCTTGTTTATTTTGCGTTCCGCCTCGGGCCAGTCAAACTCGTTGAGCCAGTACTGTGTCAGTGGCTTAACGACCGTGAGAGGGCACCCCAGATCCCAGCCAGCATCGTTATCATGCTCGAGGTCTGTGGGAAGTTGAGCCAAGGAGAGTCGCTTCTTCAGACCCGCGATTTCGGAGTCGTCGACAGATATTGAGTAAGGGCTGACTGAAGCCATGGATGAATGCTAGGAAGGATGAATGATCCGAGGTAAAGTTTGAGGATCAGTCGTCAAGAGCATAGAGCATAGTGAGATGGAAAGATGCATGGTCAGGTATAGCATCAACGGAGTTCAGGCAAGAGCCTAAGTTAGTGGTGTATGAATGGAAGACGGAAGAACCCGTGGATCGCCGATAGAGCGACATCAAGCGGACCCTACATAGACAGAGCATAACTGGCCAACGTATATATAATGCGGAGGCAGTCTATAGTAAGTAACCTACACGAGTGACAGCCCCACCGTCGTGAAAATTACGGCAACTAAGCCACAAAAGGATATTTTCACGCTCGGCCCGTCTCAAATCACCAAATTACATAAGTAAGCTTACATTACGAGACTGGGCCCGGACCGAGGGGGATAAATACCACCGTGATCTATCGTCGTGGCGTGCTGGAAAAGGGTCAAGGGAGCAATCTTTGAGAATAAGATAGGTATTCTCGGCCAATCTTGTACCAGCCTGCACAACGTAGCCAATGTCAGCTTGCCCGAAGAAAAATAAAAAAATTAAAATAAAACGCCTATAAGTAACGAAGCCATACTGGGGGGTTTCTAAGTCTGTGCGCTCGTTACTCTTCACTTCGAGCTATACATCATGGCTTCGATCGCATTTCCTTCGTTCGCCAAGAGAGCGACTGTAGCAGATGGAACGACGTACGGCTACGTCTTTGTAGCCCCTTCTTCTGCCTCCAAACCGACCTTTCTCTTGTTGCATGGCTACCCATCATCTAGCTACGATTGGCGAAAACAGATCAAGGCCCTTTCGAACTCCGGCTATGGCATCCTTGCACCCGACTTGCTGGGCTACGGCGATACCGATAAGCCTAGCGATGTCAGTCAATACAACATGAAGACCATGTCAGGGCACATGATCGAACTACTTGACATTGAAAAGGTGCAGCATTGCATTGCTGTTGGTCACGACTGGTAAGTATGTTCTGTGTGCGAGATAGGGACCTGCTGATAAATATCCTCCAGGGGTGTAGGTTTGCTTTCCCGCCTGGCAACATATCATACGGATCGCTTTTTGGGGATCGTACCGATCTCAGTATCCTACTTGGAACCTGGAATGGTATGGGATATTGGTACGTTCTGTGTCGTCTGAATGTATTGCATAAGCTTACAACCCTAGATGCATTCATCGACATGACACAAAATGCGTTTGGGTATGCGACCTATGGATATTGGAAGTGGCACAATACAGAGGAAGCGGTCAAGGACTGCAATGAGAATGTAAGACGTTGCTTTGAGTCCTGTGGCCTCATGCGAGAACAAAGCCGCTGACATCTGCCAAGGCGGCATCTGTATTCTCTTTGCTCTACCCCACAAACCCAGAGCTATGGAAAACAGATTTTGGCCCTGTAGGGAAGGCTGCAGCCTTTGTAAGCAGCGGCCAAACTACGGCGTCACCATCGTGGTTCTCTATCGACGAGCAGGCCGTCCGCAACAAGATTCTTAACAAGGGCGGTTACCGAGGCCCCTTGAACTGGTACAAAGCAGCGATGCGAGGAGTAAACTTAGCGGACGAAGCTGAAGTCCCAGCCGAAAAGAAGCCTTGTCTGCTACCGACTCTTCTCCTCGTCTCTGAGCTTGACTACGTTACACGTGCAGACATGCAGATCCCCAAGTCCAGCGAATGGTGCACCAACCTTAATGTCAAGACGCTAGACTGTGGACACTGGATCCAGTTGGAGAGGCCAGACGTTGTTAACGGACTCCTGGAGGAATTTGCAGCTGAAGTTTGCAAGTGAGGCTGAAATTCTCCGTGTTTCTATCGATAGGCCTTAGCAGTATACGGTCCTTGAAAGCAGAATTGGAATGCGGAGTGCGACGCACTACGGAAAATCACAAAGGTCGTTCGTTTCCTTTGTAATATGATTACTTTGGACATCCTATAATATTCTATTCGAGGAAGGAGAGCATTGACTAGAGCATGGGATGCTGAGCACAAACAACTGTTTGATTATGTATGAACGCTGCTACACTCGCTCGTTATGTCTGCACGTGATCTGAAGTATATGTAACTGGCACGAGCCCGAAGAACAAGAGGCGCAACCTCGATTATCATGTTAAATGATTGGGAGGCGCCGTCACATGGTTTTCAACGGCTTTCAGTAACAACCTGCTTCCAGTAACAACCAACTTCCAGAAGTCTGAAGAAACTTAGAGACGCCAACATGACCGCGAAGGATCAGCTGCATTGTCTCTGGCTAATGAGACGTCGAACGTGCTTGGAATGTCCCAACCCCCGAGTCCCCGCAGATACATGCATGTGTACCCGTAGAGTACCGCAGATGAAGTGGGGGTGGGTCTGTGCACGGATGGCCGCGGGGCAGCGTTTCAGAACCGTCCAAAGAACCTGCAATCACGGACACTCACCTCCATCACCGCACGTTAAGTCGGTCTCAACTCCTTAGGTTGCTCGATGAAGAATCGCGCAGAATCCTACGAAAGGGTATGCGCCGCGTTTGTTGCACTATGGATTCTCTTTTCCTTGCACGGCTATGTGATTTGTGTCCCCTCGCCTTGGTTGCCCCAACGCATCCATGAGATCCCTGATTAAGTGTTTTGGACTAATAAATCCGTACTTTGTCGGGAAAATTACCGAATCGTACACTCATATCTCTAAGGGATATGATTCGGTCGACTTCTGTCACAATTCGAGTGCGCTTCGAGCCCCCGAGCCTAGCCCTGACTCTGAGCAGCGTCCGGATGCTGTATCGGACACTATTCGATTTAATAAGTGATTTTCCCAGCGTGTAATCTCCCGAATATGCTCGTTAAAAGATACCCTCTTACAACACCAAACTAACAACTCATACCTTATCAGGTATCACATCGAAAGGGTGCGCGATCCGGGTAATCTTCGAGTTGAGTATACGAGTACACGGTAAAATAATTTCTGCGCGAGCGGTTACATTTTTACAGACACAAGTATCTTTAAGTTTTAACTTACGCCGCAATTATTCGAATCGCGGACCCTTCGAGAGTATTACTCGAAGAGATATAAAGTAAGTTATTGTTTTATCTTTGGCAAGTAGAAGGGTTCACCTATCAACTGAACAGCCCTATAGGGCTGGACCTAAAGCCGGCGAAGTGGGCCCTGGAAAACACCCTACAGTCGGGACGCTTCGAGGACAATTCTTGTCGCCTGGGTGACCAAACTCGGAGGCTCTTAGGGGGCTGTTTAGGGCCCGCTTAACCAGCTTTAGGTCCAGCCTTATAGGGCTGTTCAGTTGATAGGTGAACCCTTCTACTGAAGTATACTCGCGAGATCACCCGCTAAAAATCACTCGTTAAATCGAATATATATCCGGTGTAATACCCGAACGCTATTTACTTTAGGTGTGGTTTTGGATAATGGTCCGGGGGCCCGCAAATCTTAGCGCCAAGTTTTGCGGGCCCGCGGACCACTATCCAAAACCACACCAAAAGTAGTACACAACGCAATACTTTAGGTGTGGTGTCGGGCCGGCTACTACGGGTTTCTTAGGGCCCGGGCGCATCGCCTTAGGGACCATCCATCCCCTTGACTGAGAGAGAGGCCCCCAGTCAAAGGGCGGATCGGATCAGCAGACTTGGTTCATCATTGCGAGTTGAAGATGGGGTAGTGTTTTTGGTGGCGTGGGTGGAGATCATTAGTCAGCCCGACAATCGTTATTAAAAACCATCTCGAAAGTACCTTACATTGACCCTCTCTTTCGCTAGATTAACCACTTCACATCCGGTTATAATTTCCAGGTATCTTTCCAATACGATAGGTATTAGATCCGAAGGTCTTACCCGTCTGATTGAACTCTTTTAGAACTAATCTATTTAGAAATTAGCACACTGAAAGAGTGTAAAAGCGAATGCATATAAAAGAGACCCTCGAAGGAGAAAAGAATTCTATTCACGAACAACGCACTCTGTAGATAGCACGATCTTAGCATTCAAAGCACAGGCTCTCGAATTATAAAGCTTAGAGGTATGAATGTGTAGGAGAGGTGAATTTGTAAGCATTCCACTACACTAATTGGGTATGAGTTAGTAATGTGCCCCACTTTGTCATTGCATGCAACTGTTCTAGCGAGGGATGTACGTGAGATTTTGGCTCAGTGTACTCTTGAGCGTGTATGTACGTTGATGTCACGGTTCTAGCCCTAGCCTCACCACTCCTTGGCAGCCCATATAAGCCATCGCATTCCACCATAGCTACCTTAGTCCTCATACTTAGTAATTTTTAGCTATCAGGCCACTATGGCCCCTGCTTAGACCCTGACAGTTGACGCGTAAACGACTTGAGATCACCATTCAGGCACCCCACTAAATCTAAGATCCGCGAATTGACGGTGAAACGACACGCAGATAGGTAGCACATAGAGTATTATTCAACATGCGTATAAACAACACACCGGACAAATCTCTGATAGGAGCATATGAGAAAGGTAACGATCTTCTACGGGATTGGAAACTAGCAAAGGATGTGTGGCTGGAAAGTTCACATATTAACGGCATTTGAGCGCAATGTATTCTACACTCATTCTTGCACAACATGAGTGAAAAAAGACACATTGCCTGTATAAAGTGCAGAGACCGCAAGGTCAGATGTGACGGCAAGCGACCTAATTGTGAAAGATGTTTAGCCCAAGAGCTTGGATGTGTGTACAGATCCCAGCCTAGGCAAGCCGTTCCAAGCAGCTGGGGTGGTGCTCTGGAGAGCTTCCTTATGGAACTTCCGTGTAAGCTGGAGACGTGCCCGAAGATTACATGTTGCTAATGACTGGAGTAGCACAGCAAACGCAGGACAAAAATTCGGACGACAGCGATATGTCCTCTCAATCCGATCCTTCCTCAGCTAGCGACTGTTCTTCAGCAGCCCCAAGCTTAAATGACGGCTTTCACTTGCCTGCAGAAAATTTACATGGAGCCATGCTGAGTATGGACGACAATTTTTCCGCCCAAGCCTGTGCAGACGCGTTCCTACCACAAGGTCATTTATCCTTAGAGAATACGCCGTACCTAGGGTTTCCTGTTAATGTCCCAGAAGATGTCCCCAAGTACATGGACATGACGGAGCAAAGCCATGGAGAAGCAGGCCTCACGAAATCAGGGAGCTTCATATTCGATCAGACCGAGGCTTTCTCGACTACGAATATGTCGCCTTCGAGCTTCGACATCGCTCCACCCGAGCTACTCGATGAACTGTGAGCACCTCACTTGATCGTTGTACTCGTTGGTATAGGCTCATTAATGAACAACAGATGTCGATGCTACTTTGAGACTGTGCATCGCTCACTACCAATGCTCGACCAGAACGCTTTCGGCCCCGCAGAAACAGCTTCAGCTCAATCAAGCGACGCGTTGGCATTGCGATGGGCCATGTATGCACATGTTGCCAACTCATCACCAAGATTCGCGACTTATATTCGAAATTGCGAAGGCAGCTCCGGATTAGATTATTCTTCCTTGTTCTATTCAAAGGCCAAACATCATCTCGAATTCGCAGCTTCAGGCGAAGGGGCAGTATTTGCTTCAATCACGACGCTGCAAACGATGCTCCTTGTCGCTTTCTACGAACTCAGAAATGCTCGCTTCAGTTGCGCTTGGACCACTATCAGTCAAGCTACTTGGCTTGCACAAATGCTCCAACTTCCGGCACTAGACTCTCCGCACCCTTTTGAACACCAGACGCGCCTCTCTTTTCCCACACGGTATCCTACCATCAACAGCGATAGCAACGAGGCAAGAAGGACCTTGTGGGCTGCCTTGACCTTGAATTCATTTATGGGAGTGGGTGTTAGCTGGAATATTGCAGGTGCAATCGAGTACAGCGAGGTATGTAACTGGCTGGGGCTTCTCATCATCCTCATTTTGCTCACACTTGTGGTAGATCACAACATACATACCGCGTGAAGATGCTCTCAACGATGCGGAGCCCGCTGCGCTGCGACTCGACGACGCACTGAGAAGATCGGCGACGTGGTCACTCTCGTCTTACCAGGGATTGACAGTGGGCACGGCTTTGTGTGCTCACACGATTGCACATGTAAAATCCATGAGTCGTGAAGATCCTCTCGGTCAACTTGGCTACAATTTCTGGACACAGGTAGGTCATGTCTTCCCACTGTGCCTCCTTCTCCTCCTCTCGCTCAGTTTCTTCTCCTTAAGTTCTGAACACACGACTAATTGTTCGCGCATAGCATTACCGCCTTGACGGGTTAATCAAATATGTTACAGATTCCGCACCAAATGAATTGCACGCCACAGACCATACCGATAATACTACGCACCTCATGCTCGATCTCATGCTGAAAGCGACATCGATATGTTTACACCAAGCGGTCATTAAGACAGCGAGAACAACTAAAGGCGTTTACCCAGCTCAAATTCGAGCCAGCGTTACGGCATGCGTAGAGAATTCAAATCATATAGCGAGGCTGTTGCAGTCCAATAACTTAACTGACGCGATGAAGGTAAGCCTTCCAAGCAAAATCATTGCCACCTGAAGACTAACGACACTAGGCAAACCTGTTCTTCCCATGGACCATTTACGTTGCCTTGCAAGCTCTCACTCGTCAGCTGAACGGAGGCAATGGCGACGACCTACTTCGCGTCCCATCCACGCCCTCAGATCAACTTCAACCTGCATCGCAATCCATTCCCGGCCACTTTTCGAGCCCAAAGACGTCTAGCTCAGCACTCAGCGACAATGCCTGGACCGAAATCTCGGCCCGCGACTCGATGTCCACCCTCAAGTACATGCTACGCACGTTGAGCAGCAACAGCCCCCTTGCTGGAATCTTTCACGAGCAAATCGAGCAAGAAATTGCAGGCAATGTACTTCTCGATGCGAGGCCTGTCGGAATTGTCAACTTCATGACACCCTGCTTGTTTTCCTAGCGCTCATAATACCCTGGTTGTATAGACGAAATGAATCATGAATATAGAATAAGTTTACTGCTCAGTAGCAGGGAGTATGAGTCTGCGAGCATAAACCTGCATGCACTGTACGTTACTATAAGGGTTGGAAGGGTGTTTCGAAGAGTATCCCAGACTATTCTTAGCTACGAAACAATATCAAAGTTATCTCACTCGCAAGCTCATCCTAAGGTGAATATTCAAGAGATATATCTTATCTATAATTATTTCTCGTACTTCTATTTCACAGTATGAGTTCTCATTAAGATTATTTTAGAATTATATCTACGCCGCGCAACGGGTCGGGTTGGTCCCCGGACCTCAAAACCCGACCCAAAACCCGACCCGTTGCGCGGCATAGAGAGGCCCATGGGGGCGGGTTCAACCCGACAGGCTCAGGTCGGGTTAGCCCCCGGCCCTCAAACCCCGACCCAAAACTCGACCCGTTACGCGGCGTAATTATATCTAGGTGATAATATATTCCTCACTAACATAAAACTTAAAATTCAATACTATATAAGTGTCACAGGCAAGTCATATACGGTAAGGCTTATGGCTAATATACTCGATAGAAAAATGGAATGCTATGCATATCGCAGATATCTATAGTGGAGGATAAAATATGAATGATCGAGCTCCTGAGTATTATCTTCAGTAGCGCCGGATATGCCCTAGCCCTGATCCCTGGCATCAACCATCAAAACATGCCATCGCTGCAGCGATATCGTGACAATAAGTAACTCTTATGAGATAGTCTATATTCAATCGGATCAATCTAAGCTGTAAATGGAGCTCCACTCAAGCACTCGACAAGGTGCAGTGACCGTGTCTTACTCAGAGTCCGAGCTCGAGCTCGACAGACTGTACTTTTCCGCCTCTACCTTTCGCGGAGCACGCTTCGCCATGTACTCCTTCAAGTAACCATCGTAGGCATGGGGCCCGTACGGAGAGAACATCTCGGAGATGAAATTGCCCTTACGACGGGACTTCACGCCGGCTTCGCCCAAGAGCTTATCTAGATACTAACACCAGGTACATTAGTATGGCTGCGCTCAGTATCATGACGATGGGCGTCTTACCGGGATCCAGTCGAATAGAGCATACGGATATCGCTGGCCGCAACTGGCATAGCGTTTACGGGTCCAGGCATTCCACTCCGCAATTTCCTTGACGATAGTATCGTTTCCGGGCAGAGGAATCTCGCCGAGCAGATACAAGATGGCCCAGAACGATTGGATCTCGGAAATGGTCGGAGTTTGCGTCGTGTGAATCTGGCCGAGGATGACTAGCGAGCGATCGCCGGCAAGCGCGTTGCTCAGTGGTACCGTGCGGTTCCAGAGTCTCCAGCGGCGCTGAGGCTGGACGCGGCCGGGGTGCCACTTGCTGGTGTCGGGGCCCTTGGCAAGGAAGGGAAGCTTCTTGTTGACTAGCTTGTCCGCGTTGAGGTCGTGCTTCTCCCAGGCTATATCCACGTTTTCAGGGCTCTTGAGATTACTCTGCCCATACGCGGGGATTCCGAGCTCCGCTTTGGTTTCGGGGGTGAAGATGCTAAAGTGATCGCCCCAGCCGGTACATGAGACTACGGCCTCGCAATTGATCTGTTGTCCGGAGCTGAGGACAACAGATTTCTCTTTCACAACTTCAATGTTCTCACGTACGATATTAAGGTTTCCTCCTTTCAGAGTACTCCAAAAGTCGTCCAGTGTGATAAGACCAAGACTGGAATCGCACCAGAAACAACTAAAGCCAAATCAGGATTGCTCGTCTCAGTTCTTAGACTCTCGATGCTCCTTACCTTTTATCCGGCATCTCGGGTTTAAGTGGTCCAATGTTCGCGTTTTTATCATATCCAGCGGCTTCATTGCTTAAACGTGTGATCCAACGCCAATGTGCGTTAGTCAGCCACCTTCCCAAAGCTGTCCTGTAGAAAAAGGATGCGACTGCACCATCGCTGTTCAGGATCGAAGGACTGAGATAGTTCATAAGTCGAGTAGACCCAAGGGAGATGGTGTTGACGCCTCCGATTTCAGCGGGCATTATAGGCATTGGGCCTGCGCCATCAGGGCGGATTATCCACGTGACCCGCTTACCCATCGAACAAAGGAGGTACACAGCGTCGTAGGCCGATTTCGCTGAACCGACAACGCACACACCCTGGACGTCGTCAGAGCGGAAAAATGGAACCGATGCTGCAATCCCTCTGGAGTGGATCACCGGCATCGAATCTTTCTCAACGGCAAATGGAGGCACATTAGGAACGGAAGTCAATCCCGTTGACACTATTAGCTTGGTGGCCTCGAGGTACTCGTTCTCGCCAGTTTTCAGCCTCCAGCCTCGAGGACATCTTTCAGCCGTCTCGACCCAGGTATTGAAGCGAATCCGACGTAGAAGGTCGTGGTCCTCTGCGAACTTTTCTAAGTAGTTCTGGATCATATACCCCGTGACAAGGTTATGATTAGTCTCGCCTTCCTTTGGCATTGGGCGGTCTGGGTAGTTGAAGAGGCCATGGGGGACTTGGGCCACGAGGTTGGGGTAAATTCTCTTCTTTGCCCACACTCCTCCGACCGAATCATCGAAGTCGATGATCGTCAGATTGGTCTTTGGCTCAAGCGCGAGGTAAGTCTTGGCTGCGGTGAGTCCGTACCAGCCTGGGATAGCAGTAAGCACGATGTGCTCCCAACGATCATGGTGACTTACCTGCGCCAATGATGGCGACATCGACGATGGTGGGTGGAGCTGGTGCCATTGTAAGTAGTATTGGAGGTGTCAAATTTGCAAGCTGGCTGGTGTGAAGAGAGTGGTAGAGACCTAGGAAGCTGGTGCTGCCTCGTCTTTATAGACCTGAGTACCTCTTCAAACAGGACGTGAGGTCCGTCTTGAACTTTCCATGTCGGTCTCCATTTGTAGAGATCGCTCTCATCGACAGCACTCATACCTGCATTCATGCTCCTCGGGCAGATGTTGTACTCGGGCTCGGGACGTGCACGCGTCAAGACCGTACGCTGATCGAGGCCGACTCCGATATCACCACATCGAGATGTACAGATCCGGAATGGGGGATTCTACGTTGTGCTGGCAAAATTCACATGCTGCCGAAGGCTTCAAACAGAAAGTTGGAAGGAGGCTTTTGCATATGCAGCGAGCCGCTCAAGTGCGTGCACTTCTCCATGGAGCCAATAGACTGGTACACGAGTATCTGAAGGATCCTCTCTCGGCAGGTACCCTAGCTTTAGTTTCATCTTGTCGTGTCTGTCGTGTCTATGTTTGTGCACGTATAGGCACGTAATTCGTGATAGAATCATAACTCCGATCATCGGTAGTCCGCATTAGACGGCCATTTCCATTTCACGCGTGTATATCGCCTAATTCGGGTTAGCGGCCTAATTGAAGGCTGAGCGATCTTCCATCAATGGATATACCCGTCTCCTACATTGACATCACGATGCAGACAAGCCATTGAAAATTACTTCTTGCCGAGGACCCTCAATGAAGCTAGCGTCATAGTAAGAGGCCTCCATCGCTTTCCTAAGTACGCTATAGATACTGCAATTGATACTGCGATTGTTGCAAAGATACCTGAATGCCGTTATGGAGCTGGACGACACTCGTTATGATCAGGTCAGCTTGCGATAGCTTCATGTGTGCTGCTCGGTATCGCCTGCCGGTCCGAGACTATATGCTCGGCGTGTCTTATCTGATGTGACCAAGTGTCTTGATCAAGGTATTCGAGATCTTCCGAAGAATATAACCATTCATATAGCCAGAGGATGGCCAGCCACTATCCATCTCTACTCCATACATGCAATTCGTCTGTTCTTTGTTCACACGTATAGTATAGCAGCGACATCAACACAACAAAACACAATATGCCTTTCATTATAGACAGTGCAGAGGACAGCCCCTCGTTGGAGCCTATAGCGATTGTGGGAATGGGTAAGATCTCCCTTAGACACAATTCGACGATCTGCCATCCGAGTTTTGTACCAAATATTCAATGGATACTGAGTTTTGACAGCATGTCGGCTTCCGGGCTCTATCGATTCTGCCTCCTCCTTGTGGGATGTGCTCCAGAAGAAGGGTTCGGTCCAAACCCCAAAAGTCCCCTCCAACCGCTTTAATATCGATGCTCATTATCATCCGGACCTATCACGCCCAGGAAGTTTCCACTCCCTAGGTGGTTATTTTCTTGATGGAGATCTTGCCGATTTTGACCCTTCCTTTTTTGGCATGACGCCGATCGAGGCAATGTGGCTAGATCCGCAGCAACGAAAGATGCTGGAAGTGTCTTACGAATGCCTGGAGTCTGCAGGTCTGTCACTTGACCAGGTTGCTGGCAGTAACACAGCAGTCTTTGTGGGTAGTTTCACGAGCGATTATCAGCAGATGTCTACCCGTGAGACGGATTTTCGGCATAACTATACTGCGACAGGCGTTGACGTCGGTATTATCAGTAATAGGATTGGAAACACGTTCAATCTCAATGGCCCCAGGTTAGTAGCCGGGGTTCCCAGTACGCTTGGAACCTTCTGACATACCATAGTTTTACTATTAATACGGCATGCTCTTCATCGATCTATGCGATTCATAACGCCTGTCACGCTTTACGCACTGGCGACTGCGAAGCCGCCATTGCTGGCGGCGTTAATTTGATCCTCAGTGTCGACCAGCACATGAACACAGCCAAGTTGAGTATTCTCTCGCCCACATCCACGTGTCACACCTTCGATGCCGCCGCGGATGGCTATGGTCGGGCCGAGGGTGCTGGTGCTGTTTATCTCAAGCGCCTATCTGATGCAATCCGAGACAAGGACGTGATTCGTGGCATTATACGTTCTTCTGCAGTCAACACGAATGGAAAGATCGAAGGTATGGGTCTTACTCATCCGAGTGTGCAGGGACAGGAACGCGTTGTCCGTGCTGCATACAAGCGTGCAGGACTCGACCCCAAAGAAACTGCCTATCTTGAGTGCCATGGCACAGGCACCCCAGTTGGAGACCCCATCGAAGTGCGTGCAGTTTCAAACGCTATGAACGATAACAGAAGCCAGGATGCGCCACTATTGCTCGGTGCGATCAAAGCCAATATTGGTCATAGTGAAGCTGCAAGTGGCATATTTGCTGTCATGAAAGCAGCCATGATGACCGAATCAGCTACAATTCCCGGAGTCTGCGGTCTTCAGAACATCAACCCGGCTATCAAGGAGGCAGATTGGAATGTGAGCATTAACGTCGATACAAAACCATGGCCACAGGACTCAGATCTTAGGAGAGCCAGCGTATCATCTTTTGGATATGGCGGCACAAATGGGCACGTGATCATTGAGTCTGTCAACCGACTCTGTCCCTGGTATCAGCATGGAAAGCCGAAAGCCGTCGCGAACTACCAATATAATTTGATCAGGCCGCTGCTGATAGGAATGTCAGCCCATAATAAGAAAACACTGGTCCAAAATATTGACGCTCATGAAAAAATTGTTGACAAATACCACCTTCCTGACATCGCGTACACACTCAACTCGAGGCGGACGCAGTTTTCATCCAGAGGCTACACTATTGCTTGTGAAGGACAAGAGGTCGCTGCCTTTAATCACGAGTCATTCGCTTTCGCTTCGGCAGGTAAGACCGCAACAAAGGTCGCTTTTGTATTTACTGGGCAAGGCGCACAGTGGCAAGGCATGGGTCTAGAAGCCATCAGAGCATTCCCTACTTTTGCTGAGACAATCGACGCTCTCGACTCAATTCTGGGACAGTACGTCTCGCCCACCCCAACCTGGAAGTTGAGAGAGATACTCGAATCGCCAGCGAAGCCGAGCAGGATGTCCGAAGCCGAAATTTCTCAGCCCATCTGCACTGCGATACAAATTGCGATTGTCGATCTCTTCGCTTCGTGGAATATTACACCTGCGGTGACTGTTGGGCACTCTTCTGGCGAAATTGGTGCAGCATATGCTGCTGGGCGTCTATCAGCTCCAGAAGCCATTTTAGCGGCATTCTTCCGTGGTGTCGCAGTGAAGAGAGCGGCTCCAGTAGGTACCATGCTTGCAGTCGGCCTTGGTGCAAACGAAGCACAACATTTCATCGACGAATCCACAACAAAGAGTGTGTCTATTGCGTGCGAGAATTCTCCAAGTAGTGTCACTTTGAGCGGTACAATTGACGGCATCACCGCTGTCAAAGAAAAGTTCGATGATGCCAAGATTTTCGCAAGGGAGCTTCGCACCGGCAAAGCCTATCACTCATCTCAGATGAATGCGGTAGCACCCCTATACAGCAGCCTGCTCATGAAGGCCTTCGAATCTCTCGACGATGTCTGCCTTGATTGGCGACACCCTTCCGCACCAATGGTATCTTCTGTCACGGGTGAGCTACTCGCGGAGAATGATGTCTCCATCCAGTACTGGTGTAACAACCTGAGACGCCGAGTACTCTTCAACTCCGCTCTTACTACGCTAGGCAGCGAGTTCTCGGATGTCAAATGCTTAGTGGAGCTCGGGCCTCATTCTGCGCTCGCGGGACCGATCAAACAAATATGTTCCTCTAACCAATTCACACATCTGAACTACACTCCGTCGTTACTCCGAGGCTCTGACAGCTTGATGGCATTGCTCAAGACTGCTGGAGAGCTCTACGTGAAGGGTGTCCCAGTTGACTTGGCAAGTGTCAACAGAATTATAGACCCCCAGGATCCTCAGAGTTTCAAAGAGCGGAATGCACCGCGATATCTGGCCGACTTGCCCCCTTATCAGTGGAACTATGACGACAAATTCTGGTATGAGCCACGAGCTAGCCAGGAGCAGCGACGTTCGAAGTACACTCGACACGACATACTTGGAAGAAAGATCTTTGGAATGTCTGACAAGGCTCATGCGTGGAAGAACATACTCCGCGTGAAGGATATTCCATGGCTAAGCGACCATCGCCTTGGTGACGCGACTGTCTTCCCTGCAGCTGGCCATTTCTCTCTTGCTATTGAGGCTTATATGCAAGCATTGGATCTTGAAGAGACAGATCTTGCAGGGGTCATCCTAAGGGATGTCAACATCAAAGCTGCGCTGGTCGTTCCCGAGACAGACGATGGAATTGAAATCCAGACAAACCTGAACAAGGTATCACAGAAGGAAAGCGACGATATATGGTATGAGTTCACTGTTGAATCCATCGAGAGTGGAGTGTGGACAATACACAGTGAGGGAAGGATCCGTGCTAATCCGTTACGTTCCCCATCCGGACTGTTAGATTGTCCCTTTACTGACAACAAGCTCCACCAACGCACGCTGGCTAAGCGGTGGTATGACTCCTTCAAACTTGTTGGCTTTGAATACGGACCGTCCTTCCAGACATTAAAAGACGTTCGGACGAATGGAAAGGATCGTTATGCCAGCGCCGAGGTGCACGTCACTGATAAGTGTGGAGCGCTGCGGGGAGAATCCCGATACATGCTTCATCCATCGACTATCGATGGCTGCCTCCAACTCCTCAACGTGTCTGTCCACTCCGGTCTTCACAAAAGAATGCCATTTGGAGTTGTGCCCCTTGAGGCAGAGGAAATTAGCCTCTACTTCCCAGGATCGGACTGTTCCGCAGACGGGCATGCCTCAGTATGGACTGAAAACCTGAACGGCCGCTACTTCAATACTAATATCAAGTTGATTGGTGCATCCGGCAACGCGTTGATGGATATCAAGAATATGCGAAGCGTATCCTACGAGGCTGCGATCCCTCAATGGCTATCAGACCCGCTTCCCAGAGAACCATACTCTCAAATTTCTTGGAGGCCTGATGTCACGACCTTATCTGAGCAGCACAAGAGGGCCTTGTTCACCTCAGATATATCGCGAGAAGATTGTATTGCGAAGATGGTCAGCCTGCTGAACCATCTGAAGCCAATTCAAAACGTTCTGATGCTTGCAAATGCTTCTAGCAATCTTATGAAAGCGATCCAAAGTTCCCTACAGCCCATCGCCGAAATGACGATTGGTTCGGAGTCAGAGGATCAGACCGATGAAGTAGCTGGCGATTTGTGCGACTCGCGTTCAACTATCATTGTACTTCCAGAAAACACTTCTGAAATTGCCGAAAGTATACTTACGAAGACGGATCTCTTTGTCATTGCCGAGCATCTGCTGTGCTCTCCAGATCTACTCGAGGTACTGAACCAGCACGCTGTCAAGGGCGCGCACCTGATCGTGCTCCCAACTGAGGCAGATACGAAGGCACTTACAGCTCTAGAAACCTCAGTCAAATCCGTGGTACCTGAACTTCACGTCAATTTTAAGAGCAGTGCTAGCCGTTTGGGGGTTGGGGAGCCCCGTGAGACCACAATTGCACCCTTCAAACGGAATGTCGCAGTTCTTTCCACCATGGAATCTGATGCAACATCCGAAAGAATTACCAAGGGACTCAAAGATGAAGGTTGTGAGGTGGTTGTGTCAAAGATTGATGGCTTCAAGAGCAACGGTCAAACGGAAATTATCATCAACGACCAGCATGGCACATCCCTCACCAGTCCTACCAAAGAATCATTCGATGCCCTCAAGGCCGTCCTTTGCTCCGGGAGTCCTATTACTTGGCTTACCAATGGAGTCAATCAAGGTGAATCGATTTCTGGGGGAGCGAGTGTAGGCTTCCTCCGCGCAGTTCGGTCCGAGCAAGCCGCTGCTACAATTTCACTTGTGGACATCGATCAAGACGTGACTTCTGAAGAAGTTGCTTCGACCCTCCTCGATAAGCTTGCACGCAATGCCACCAAGGACTCCGGCTTGGACACAGAGTTCTGGGTACAGTGTGGCGGTATTGTACATATACCCCGTTTCATACCTCAGGTCACTCTCAACGCGTTAGTATCAGACGACAATTCCTCAGCGGTTGACATTACCATCGAGAATGATGTCGCATACAAATCCTCGTTTGTTAGCAACGGTCTCGTGTTCGAAGCTCAGCCTCATGCTGTTACTGATCCAAAGCTGGGAAGCCTCGAAGCCGAAGTACAAGTCACATTATCTGAGATGAGTGAAGAGCACCTCAGTGTGGATTCCGAGAGCATACGGATCATTGTGGGGAAGGTGCTCGATGTTGGGGCCCAACTTGACCGTTCTTTACTGGGCTGCGACGTTGTAGCATTCGTCAAGGGATCCTTTAAGACTCGAGCTCGGACGGCCAACTTCGTCACCCTTCCATCGACTCTCCAGGGCAAGACTAAGTCACAATTTGCTGGCACCTTACCCAGCATATGCAAAGCTGTTGATGCTGCCGTCCTGACTGGGAAAGCCAAAGAAGGAAGTCGTGTGCTTGTCCTCACTTCGGATTCGCAGTTTATCAGCGCTGTCCATGACCTGAGCAAGGTTCTTGCTTTCCAGGTTTCTTATGTTGTCGAGGATAACAAGCAGAAAGAGGTATGCGCTAGCAAATTTCAGATTGAGACCAACTCTTTGCTATTAGCATCGGACAAGGAAGCGCTTCGTGATCTGCTGGCCTCATCCAATAGCCCGAATGTTGTCATCGCCAACTCTTTCTCCAGCTTAGGCCGCGAAGTTTGGCGTTTCATGCCCGCAATGAGCAAGTTTGTGCTATGCGACGCTTCTATCGAACCACAGCTAGATATGCTTCCACTGTCGAAAGGAGTATTGTTCTTAACGACGGGTATTTCTACCTTGTTTGCGAGGAGCCCGTCTTCTTTGAACAATGTACTCAGAAGTACCGTGGAACTTATATGCGACAATGCAGCTGCTCTGCTACAGGATGTTAGCATCACCGACATTGGGGCGCTTGATGGCAAGCAGAGAGCATCTACAGAGGGTGTGCCTTTGAAGCCCGGTGTAGTTGAGGTCCGTTACGGTCAGAGCGTTGTCAAAGTAAGTATTCCTTAGGGTATTCCAACTTCGCTAACCACATATGTTAGGCTCCGGTAAAACAGGAAGAATTCAGATTCCACGCTGACGCTTCTTACCTCCTTGTTGGCTGCCTCGGTGGCCTTGGTCGAAGCTTGACCATGTGGATGTTGGAGCACGGATGCAGGAATTTTGTTTTCCTTTCCAGATCAGGTGCCGACAAGCCCGAAGCTGCAGAAGTTGTTTTCCATTTGCGAGATGCTGGCGCATCCGTTGAGGTATTCTGCGCCGATGCTGGCGATGAGAAGGCTGTTGCGGATGTTGTTTCTACTGTCAGCTCTACAACACCCATTCGCGGTGTTGTCCATGCCGCCATGGTGCTTCAGGTATGTGAAAGCACTCTAATGCTGAGGTTTCTGTTCTAATATCAAGAAGGATGGTATGTTCGAGGGAATGACATACGAGAAGTACATGTCCGCCGTGAAACCGAAGGTGCTTGGCGCTATGAGCCTTCACAAAGCATTGAAGGACAGTCCACTGGACTTCTTCTTGATGACAAGCTCCATATCCGCAACGTTGGGCAACCCAGGACAGGCGAACTATTGCGCCGGAAACAGCTACCTCGAGGCTCTCGCCTGGTACCGTCGCAAGCACAGCCTGGCTGCAAGCACCATCAATCTCCCTATGATTCTGGACGTCGGAGTGGTTGCCGAGAACCAGGATATCGAGTTGTCTTTGAATCGAAAGGGTATGTATGGTGTCGACGAGCGAGAAATGCTTGCCGCTTTTGAAACAGGCATGCGCCAAGGTCCTCTTCGTAATGGTGAAGCAAACATCGGCGACACGCAGATCGGCCTGGGCCTAGAACCCGCATGTCTCGCAGCAGCCATGTCATCCAGCGATACAACCGACGTGTACTGGGCGAATGACGCTCGCCTCAACAACATTCGTGCAACTGTCGATAGTCTTTCCACGTCTAGCACGGACAAGACCGGCTCTGCTGGAAATTTCGTCGCTTCACTGAGTGGAAAGAGCCAACAGGAAGTGGTCCAGAGTATCAGCGAACACATCATCAAGCGCTGTTCCAGTATCTTGATGATCCCTATCGATGGTTTCGACACGGAGGGCACGTCCGTAGGGTCGTACGGTTTGGATAGTATGATCGGAGCCGAGCTCCGCACATGGCTGTTCAAGGAGCTTGGTCTAGATATTGGCTTTCAAGTTCTTTTAGGACCGACACTCACCTTCTCGGCGCTAGCGAAGATGGTGGCAGAGCAACTGGGTCTTCTGACCTAGTTTCAGGGTGCTGTTGTCTCTGAGCGTTTTGACAGCTAAGCCTCGTTGTCTCCAAGAATTGCTTTCATCAACAGATTGTTTTTAACAGGATTTCTTCATTAGATCTGATATACCGCGCTTGCTTTAGAGATAGATGTTCTAATAAAAAAAACTAGCCATCGCATTGCGTATTCCATATCTGTATACCATTGGCTAATAGAATCCTGCATAGCCCGCGTTGCCATGTTGACGGGTTGTTGGTAGAACAGGTGCAGGTGCGGAGTTCTAGGAATTCCAAGATTTCTTTTCCAGAAGTCGAGATTGGGCGACAGCGATATTGGTGACAGCGACCACATAATACGTTTGTGAATAGTGGCTCCGGAGCTTCAGATGGTGCATTGCTGGCGACGAGCGATGGTCGATTGCAAAATTGATGAGCGATAGAAAAGGAAGGAAGGTGGTTGGTCAGAAGTCGAAAAAGTCAAAAAGGTCGAAAATTGTTGAAGATTTGCAAACAGCGAAAAAAGTCAAAACAGCGCGATATCGAAGCGCAAGCAAACGGTGGCGTCCACCCGAATAACAGTAGGTCCGATGGGATAAAGCGTCTAACGTGTTGAGCATGGTAGTATACCATGCGTCTGGTTCCTCATCACGGGAGAAACGCATGTCGATGTCACCTAAGTTGGCGGGCAATCTGGTGTAATCCCCGAAGACCTTGGAAACGCGGATTCTTAACACTATTTTTGAAGCTCTATGCTTTTGCCTTATCTACTTGATATTCCGTAGGGGCTTGTAGACCTGTTTTTGTTCCACCTCTTCTTCATCTTCGACGCTTTGTGATGGAGGAAAGGATCGAGCGGGAGCAGGGGCAGGAACAGATGCAGATATCGGCTGCGGAGGAAGCTCCGGTGGTGTTGAAGCACATGAGTTCTGAGCTGGCGGTGAGGTTTTGACGGATGGGAGGACTGGTGAGGTCGAGGTCTGCTCATATCGGATATCTTGCGTGAGGAGGCGGACATCTTTCATTAGCTCAGCAAGCAAGGTGTTGGTATCCGCAATAGCAGCTGTACAAGCATCGAATCCATTGAGCTGAGACATAGATGGTGAGGAAGACGATATGCCTAGCGAAAGGATCGTCTGATGTCGATGGTGAGGAAGACGACAGGCCCTATGGACAGGCTCGTCTGATGGTCGGGGGTGTTGAGCAACCGTAGACGGCGAAACTCGGGGCTGAGGAGCTGAATACTCAAGCCGTTGCTACCGTTCGTCACAAGCAAGGCATATGCGGTAAAGCTAATGGCTAATATACTCGATAGAATGATGGAATGATATGCAAATGAAAGATGGAACGCAAGATACCCTCAGTAGCGCCGGATAAGCCCTAGCCCTGATCCTTAGCATCAACCACCAAAATATGCCATTGTAGCGATATCGTGACACGGGATATGGGAATAAACATCCGATACTAAGTATACAGGTCTTCCAGGAGTGTCAGCCCTAGAACTTAGGGGTGTCGGCCCTAGATCTTAGGGATGAGGCCTCTACACCTAAATAGGCTCGGCGTCTACTGACTAGTGGCGGACTAAATATAAGTTTCTCCCATAACGGAGTCTTTTCCTACCATAGCCGAGCTGTAAGCCCGATTAGTTATCTCGAATTATTTGCAGAGCTTGAACCGCAACATGATTTATACCTAGCCATCTCTTTTGGGAACGGATTTCAGGGCCGATAGTGCCCGCCGCCGTCGCCCACCGTCGATATCAGCGGGTAAAGTGTGTCTCTTAGCCGAAAGCCTATTGAACAGGTCGTGAAAGGCTAAAGCTAGTCAAGGAATGGACAACGACGACTCCTCCGGCAAGAAAAGGCGGCGGGGGGGTTCACGAAGCAAGACAGGTACAAACCTTTCACCCTTGCTGGGAGGCCTGAGTACTAAACCAGCCTGCTTCTAGGATGGTAAGACAAGAGATTCAGATACGATGCCCGTCCTTGACCCTACTGACTAGTTCAGCTTCACCTGTAAATCGCGCCATGCCCGCTGCGACGAGAAGAAGCCCGTGTGCACAAATTGCGAGCGGCTGAAGCTAGAATGCCGCGCCTTCGATGTCATCACCAAGTCCGCCTGGTGCGCCGTAGTCGAATCCTCGCTACCACAAAGGGAAAGAGAGAGCGTCAGCTTTAACGATAGCGACGACCGCGTCGGCCCCACCGCTGGCAATTTCCCCACGTCCACTTGGGACATCTTTAACTCGCGTATCACACGTACCAGCTCCAACTCCGATGAACTTATACAGACCTCGAGCCCCAGTTCCAATTACTCGTCCACACCATCTGCTGTGACTCTGACGGCTGAAATGGCGTATCTGCTGCATACCTACCGGAATAAGTCGGGTGTCGCCGGCTGGATGGACCTCTTCGACCACGAGGCGACCTACCAACGCGCCGTTGCACGCCGTGTGCTGAGTTCCGAGCTTCTGTTGCGCTGCGTCTGCGCCTTCACTGCTAAACATCTCAGTCTGCTCCAGTCTGGGGGAATCTGGAAACCTACAGCAGCGCGCTACTATGGTGAGTCGCTCCGTATGCTCATTGAACTGCTAGGCGGTGGTGGGCCTCAGGATGACGCTCTGACTGCGACCTTGCTGCTCTGCAGCTTCGAGATGATCGCCGCTGAGGGCAGCGAGCACCGGCGCCACTTCTTCGGCGCCATGATGCTCATCACAACGCACGGCATCAACGCTTGCTCTGTTGGTATCCACCGGGCCAACTTTTGGGTCTACATCCGGCATGAGATCGTTGTCGCGCTGGTCAACGAGAGCTCGCTGCTGTTGAGCCCCGACACGTGGAACGTCAACTGGGGCGAGGATGAGATCGAGGAAGATGTGTTGGGTAATCAAGTCCTATGGCTACTGGGAAGGGCTGTCAATATCACCTATGCAAGAAACACTCGGACTGGCGAGCCGATGGGAACGGTGACCGAGAGAAGAGAACTGTTGAAGGACACGAATCTGTGGTTTGACAAGCTCCCTGGAACATTCCAGGGGTTCAAGTACGGGGACGAAACGGATGATGGCGTATCGCAGGTGTACTTTGCAGTGCCAGCGGCCGGTAATTTCTCAAAAACCACTCCGATTGAGCGTTGTAATGACCTTGTCTCAATCTTAGCTGCCGCGATGTTGCTATATCACCTGATTTTCATACTTCTGTACGCTGAGTCGCACCTTCAAGATCCGTCCCAGTCCCTACAGGTGGGTATGCTTACTTCTCGTTGTAACGTGCATGCAAAATGACTTCTCTCAGGTCCAATATCACGCGACACAGATTATCTGCATAGCCATCTCCGATGTCCCCGACGCTGTGAGGGTGTTCTCGCCTCAAAGCCTCTTCTACGGTGAGTAGATACAACAAACTTCCCCTCGTTATTATCCTTTTCCTTACAGGAATTATTCTTGGATCTCCGACTGAGTGTGTCACAGCAGCGAAACACATTCGCGGCCTAGCGAAAAAGGCCAGGCTGTGGGCTCTCCTAAGCGACGTTGAGGAGCGGCTAGGCTTTCACACGAGCAGTAGGGTGAGAAAATTGCAGCAAATTGCGGAGGGTTCGTATTGAGAGCTCCGATCGATATATCCATGGGCAAAACATATGAAATTCTATCATATGATAGTCCTATTAGTTTGGAGATGTCGTAGCTAACCTTAGAATGTGACTCTATTTTAAATCTTACCACGCTCTTCTCTCACTCCAGATCTGTCACAATTGAACTGCTCAAGGTCGATATTCTGTAGTTATGAAGTGCAGAACCTGCGCCCTTACCATGCAGTCAGAGCTGCTAAAATGAAGCGATAAGGCGACGGAAAGCAATCACGGTCGTGGAAAGAACGCGGTGAATGTCCTCGCTTGTAAATTACCACTTTAGTTCTCTAGCGAAACCCCTTTGGAACTTAATGATCTCAGTGAGGGGTACGGTCACAAGAGCGGGTGTCCGACGGGTCCGTGTCCCGACGCCTCGCGAGCACACCTTTCATTTTAAATCCCTGCGCCAAATCTTCATCGGCAACGGGTTTGGCCAAAGATTGAAAGTGTCCTCCCAATCCTGCTCCCAGTCCCTGCTAGTCAAAGCAAAGTCATATTGATAGAAGATCGTGGCCAAGTAGACCAGCTGGAACAGAATCGTAACATTCCGCCCAATGCAGGCCCTCGGGCCGGCGGTAAAGGGGATCCAGACCGAATTCATCCGCTTCAGTCTATCATCGCCCTTTATCAACCAACGTTCTGGCTTGAACGACTCTGGATCCGGAAAGATTTCCGCGTCGCGATGGGCAGTGTATGCTGAAATGGAGACGGTCGTATTGCCAGGAACCGCTTCGCCGTCGATTGTGTGCCCTTCTGGTGGCGTCTTGCGAGTAAGATCGGTGGCGACAGGGGGGGAAAGACGCATAGATTCGTTGATACAGGCACGGAGATAGTCGAGGCTTTTTGCCTTCGACCACGGAGCCACCTTCTCGCTGGGAGCTAACGCTGCGTCTAGTTCCTCGCGTAGGCTGGCATGCGTGTCCGGGTTCTTAACAATATAGTATATGGTATTGGCCAGAGAAATACTGCAAGCGTCGGCGCCGCCGTTGACTAGTACTTCTATAAGCATCCCAAACCCAGATCTTAGGAATGTTGACTCGATGACTTACTCATCTGGTCTACCTCTGCGACTTTGTCAAGGTTGCTGATGTCCGGCTCATGGCCATCCTTATCTTCAATCATTGCTGTGAAAAGGTCATCGAGCACCTCGCCATTTTGGTATCTTTCAACTCTTTCAGCAACTAGGTCCTCGGCAATACGTCGCCAGTTTCCGCCGTATTCAAAGTTCCTCTTATACCATGGCGATACGAATTCTGCCATTTTTTTCAAAGTAGGAAACAATTCGGTATCCCAGATTAGCGATGACGTGGCACGTCCACCCCCATGTAAGCCTTGCACGACGCTGGCTTCTATATATCTGCCGTTAGAGTCTTTGAAACTTACCAGGTCATTCCCAGCCTCAACAAAGTGCATGTTCTTGCTGACGCCAACCTTCAACAGCGCTTCGATAGTGAACATGTAACTCCAGTGTGTACCATCGAAGGTGAGGTCATCCTCCTTCGGTGCGCTCTGCCCCGGCGAAAGCGGTGCCGTACACATGCGCTCCATCTGGCTTACTAGTGCAAGAGCGGATTCTTCAACGTTTCTTATCCACTTGTCGGTGTTCCTTGGGGCATATGTGGAGGCGACCATGCGGCGACGGTCTGTGTGGGCAGGCTTGTCCGTGATGTTGTTCATATGAGCTCCTCCGCCTTGCAAGACATCGTAAATGGGCGCTTTCTTGCAGGGCGAGTTGTAGCCGTAGATGTCCTGTACGGCGCGCGATCTTCCGAAGGAGAGCCACTTTGGGGCGAGGCGAATGACGGGCTCCTTCATTAATTTATCGTGAAGGCGTTTTGTGTGAAAGAGTTTATGCTTGCGACCCACTTCCCAATTGTGGCCTATACCCGAGATTCCTGACAACAAATTCTCTCCCGGATACTTACGCAACCCATTTTCATTGCGGAAGTAATGTAATAGGGGCTTGAAAAGGATGGATGCTGCGTATATGACAAGAAAAGAAGCGATTACCCCTAACATGATGAAGAATGGCTGGCTTTAGGGTGCTCTCAGACAATAGAATGTACTTGTTGGAAGTGCTATGGGTAACGTTGTGTAATAAAAACAGCATGAAAGAGTAAGAGAGGTCTTCTACTCACCTTTATGCATTGGCACTCACGTCCGCTCATCGAAAGTTATCACAATTCCATTGACGAGGATTTGATTCCTTGAGAGCAGATATCAGAGAACAAGTATATGAATATCCGTTGTAGGAAACTTACACGCGTGTAGAAAGCACGGATGACTCGGCGGGGCCAGCATCGGCAAAATGACCTAAACGGGTAGTAATTACGCGTGAGAGTACTGATTATTTTCGTGTCACACCACCCTTGACACACCTGTCTATATCTTCCACATCGTCTTCAAGCCATGTCAAAGGCACTGCTTCACTTTTATCAAAATAGTTCATCACGATACATCGTGCCATAGGCAAATAGCGCAGAACCTAAGCAACTTCTACAAGCTGATCCAACACGAACATTCTACCAAGATGCATGTAACCAAGTCGGTCAAATTACCTCAGCCGTACATCCTGGCAGCAATGCTCTGCTCTTTCGGAGGCTTCCTTTTCGGGTATGTTAGGCTCTCCCTCTCCCAACTCACCTTCAGCAAGAAAAGGCAGCTCATTTGAGCTTCTAGCATGGACACGGGCATAATTGGTCCCGTGACAGTGATGAAGAGCTTCGATTCGCAATTTGGTCCACTTTCGGCCACCGTCCATGGCTTGGTTGTATCGGCGATCCTGATCCCCGCTGCCATCTCTTCCATGTTCGCAGGCCGTTTGGCTGACGTCCTGGGACGACCTATCGGCATCGCTATCGGTGCTGCAATATTCGGCTTTGGTGCAGCACTTGAAGCAGGTGCCATCCGCCTAGCCATGTTCATTGTAGGTAGGATCATCGAAGGTCTCGGTGAAGGATTGTACATGGGTACTTTGGTAGTGTAGGCTGAAATCTGCCTCCCCGGGCCGCTCTTGCCTCTAGGAAGACACAACAGCTGATTACCTGAGCAGATACATCTGCGAGATATCGCCCCCTAGGCAAAGAGGGCCGCTTGCAACAGGACCGCAACTGCTGATCACCCTAGGCCTTATGGTCGGGTTCTTCACCTGCTACGCGAGCGCTAACATGGGTTCTTCGCTCTCGTGGCGTCTCCCGTTCACAGTTCTAGCCTGTCTCTCCTTGATCTTTTCCATATCCTCCTTCTTTTGGCTTATACCTTCCCCTCGGTGGCTGACCATCCGTGGCCGTCGGACCGAAGCTTCAGCTGCGTGGGATAAGCTAGGTGTCGGTCACGCGGAGCGAGAAAAAGCGGAGATCCAACAGAGTACAGAGCTTCGCTCCTCTTCGGAGCCGACCAAGGTCATCAATCAACAAGCTATTACAGCAGCTCCATATAATGAAGGTCGGCCCGTAAAAGATAGCTTCTTGGACGTCTTCAAAAAAGACGTGCGCGCACGCACAGGTCTCGCTGTCTTCCTTATGGGCATGCAGCAGCTCAGCGGAATTGATGGAGTGCTCTACGTATATCTCACCACAAGCTTTTCCTTGAACTAAAAGTTCAAGACGCTGACTGAACCCTAGTACGCACCACTGCTCTTTGAACAAGCTGGGCTCGCCTCAGGTCAAGCTGCTTTCCTCGCCTCCGGCGTTTCCGCCATCGTCATCTTCGCTGTTACAATTCCCGCTACGATTCTTTCCGACAAGTGGGGCCGGCGTCAGAGCATCATCTACGGCGGTATCGGCCTGGCCGCCACCATGTTCCTGATAGGCGCGCTGTACGCGGGCGATGCTGTGCACAGGGACTCGGGCGCGGGCCGGTGGATCGTTATTGTCACTATCTACTTATTCTCGGTCATTTACTGCTCTTCCTGGGCGGTCGGCATCAAGGTCTATGCCGCTGAGATCCAGCCCCAGCGGACCCGCGCCTCGGCCACGAGTCTTGCGCATGGTAGTAATTGGGCTTCGAATTTCCTAGTCGCGCTTGTGACCCCAATTCTGCTCAAATCAAGTAGCTTCGGCGCTTATTTCTTGTTCGGCGGATGTTCGTTGTTCACTGCTGTCGTGTGCGCTAGGGTCATGCCCGAAACCAAAGGCAGGTCTCTTGATGAGATCGAGGATGCCTTTAAGTCTAAGATCCCTGGGAAACAGGGCTTTGCAAAGGCTGTTCGTAGGATTCTCGGACGTAATACTGCTTCCTTCGTCGCTTAAGCGAGTATTTTTCACCAGAGGCAGTGCCAAAACAGTCGAGGTATGAAGAGTAGCAGATACGAGAGGCGTAATGGTGATCAAAAGGGTTGTGGGAGGGGGGGGGGCCAGCGATTCACTCGTTTTGTTCGTTTTCAGACAGTCTAAAAGGATTTCCAGCGTGCTTTACACCTACATTCGTTTGACGGTACTACACAATTGATGAACTTCATGTTGTGAGGCAGTTCTTCTGAATGCAATGGCGATAACAGATGCGGATTTCGATATTGAATCTAGGTTGCAACATCACTTTCGGTACTGACGCTGTGAAACGCATGCACGTACACCAAAAGACGTGAACGACTGGCGTGGAGGCAAGGTAAGATATCTCGGCGATATGTGCCCTGCCTGCTGGGAATGCATGTGGCCCACCAAATGATTTTCCCTGACCGAAATTGTGTTTCCTTTTGAGCCAATTGTCGTACGCCTAGTGAAATCGAGGGTGCACGCAAATTAGAGAGGGGTGTACGGTGAGGGTCAAGAGGAGAAATGTAGTTCTTTTGTGGATAGAAGAGATGACGTATTATTCTATGTAGTCTTCGGCAAGAAGTACTACGGCAGCGCATATTAAGCTATACTACAAAAGGCTACTGCATAAGGCTTTCAACAGGAGCCACCATCAACTACTCCGGAACAACAAGACCGAGCCCCCGCGAGCTGAAGCAGAAGCCTTCTACAGGGTGGTATCATAAGCATACTCCAGAAGCAAAGGTTCCATTCGATACCATAGCAAAGCAAGCAAAGAGATCCCTCCGTCAGTAACACTGTAGTATAAGGGCCTGCTCTCAGATCGGTCTGAAGCCCCCATCGTAGCCATTTCCTTCCATAGCAAGAATTTCCTTCCATTAGAAGTCTCTCGCAAGAGGCTGGAATTCTGTTACCATAACATAGCACGATTCTCAGTCCTCCAGATCCTTAGAAGCGGTAGGCAAGCGAGGGCGGCGATGTCTGGTAGTCTGGAAGGGTAGCAAAGGTGTAGGGGTTTGGGTCTGCGAGATATCCGGTCCTTGGGACGTAGAGCTTACGAAATCGCCATGAAATGTGCCTCTGATCCGCTTGCTACCTATCTGCTGAAGGACAAAGGACAAAGGACTGACCGTGAGAGCCTCCATAGCTAAGGATCCTGAACGGTCCGCGCCAGCGTGCTTCTAGCTTCCCGGTCTTCTTCTGGCAAAGCATTACCAAGTCTCCCAGCTGGTGATGTGCTTGGGTAACAATCATGTTGTAGCGAATCGCTTCCTGCTCTCTGCGGCGTCTGTTAGTCTCTACTACGTAATCGTAGAAGTCAGCACGGCGCTTCAGATAGGTATGGACTGGGTTGCTATGAGAGAGTGGATCCATCAATTCGTCGTGCCATGCGGGAAGGCTACGCCCAGGAAGAGTAAACAAGGTAGATGAAATAGGCGTGACGTTCTGGAGAGGTCCGAAGATAATGCTGACGAGACTAATGTTAAGGTAGCCGATATTTCTAGCATTAAGAACTTTGCTATCTTAAGTAATCGTTCGTTCTACTCACGGTCTGTGGAATCGTTTCGCAAGACGTCTTCAACTAACTTGTTTAACATCTCTACCATACCAGTGCCTTTACAAGCTCCCGAAGGCGAGTAGTCAATGGCAACCCCGTGCAATCGCAAGAATTCTCGAAGCTCGTCACTGTCAAAGTGCTGACCAGGGTCACAGTAGATAGCGTAGGGTGTCCTGTATATGGCGAAGAATAGCTGCAGACACCATATCACGTCTTCTACGTTCGCAGACCCTCGAGCAAAGGGCACTGATAATCTAGACATATAGCAAATCAGGTTCAGAATGTGGGTATTTCCAGACCTGGTCTTCTTGGAGGGTCCGATAAAGTCTACGCCAATCAGTTGGAAAGGATAGGTCACAAGCACTGGACTCAGAAGCTGCGGCTTCGTTGCAGGTCCGTGGCGAGCACATTCGAGACAGCCTGCGATATATCGTTCCACGTCCTGTGCTTGGTCTGGCTAGTAGCAGCGGTCCCTCGGACGTGCTAGAGTACCAGTCTCTGCCCAATGCCCACTCTGATCATGTGCTTCCTGGAGTGCTGCTAGCACTTTGCTCTCTGGAACACAAGGAAGGTAGTCTTTGGTGCTTCCATAGGATATCGTTCACTATCCTGTAGTCGAAGGCCCTTCGGATCAGTATGACGCTCGGTGACATGGTAGCATACTCGTCGTGTAGGAACTTGTGGATGTCTCCCAACCAAGCAGAGGTAGCATATGCTTCCTTCCAGGACCTATCCTGAGGTACGGCACTCACGCAGAACACCGACAATCCATCCACCGTACCATGCTCCAGTACTTCCTCCTTCTTCTGCTGGTCCAGCGATCTTACGAAAGCATCAAATCCTCCTGCCCCATCCTTCCACACCCACTTAGGCCCTCGGTTCGTCAATTCCTCCCGGATCTGCAAGACCCTACCACTCTCTGAGCATTCCGCATCCTCGAATACGGTTCTCGATAGGCCGTCAGCGACTTTCTTTCTGTGACCTGGTACGTATTGGATCGTGATGTTCAGTCTTCACAATCGATCAGCCCAGTGACCGTAGATTCCTTCATGCAAGTCGGAAGCCAGGAAATGTGTGAGAGGCTTGTGGTCGGTATGTACCACAGTACAAAAAACGACAATCTAAGTCTTGATTTGCGCTAACAATTTTAGCGTGCCAAGTGCTCAGCCCTATTAGCCTACCCTAAGAGGGGTGCCTAGACAACACCCGTTAATTAAGGGCCCTAAGTATCTAGGAAACTTCCCTAATTAGGGTCTTTAGGGGCCCCTCCTCTAAAGGACCCGCTAAATAACGACAGTCTAGTAGTAGGCTCTCTAGTACCTCAAGAGATACGGGTATACTTTAGACGCCCTATCTAAAATTAAAGTTAAAACTTTTACAGAAGTAGTTAGTGTAAATTAAGACTTAGATTATTATTCTCTATAGATCGATATAAGTACTTATATAAATAATTATATTTTAGTTAAAATATAAATTTAATTTATTTATAAATTAATTAATCGAAATAATATATAGATTAACTTTATATATAAACTAGTTTATTTATAAATTAACTAGTTTATATAATATTTATTAAATTATTATAATATAATCTTATTATAACTCTTAATTATAATCTTAATTACTATTTTTATTATATGAATTACTTTATTATTTATTAAATATATTATTTTATATATTCTTTTTAATATTATATTATAATTTATCTAGTTTATTTAATTAAATAAATTATAATTTAAATCACTATAATTATCTTATTATTATATTTACTTAAGATTTTAATATCTTACTTATTATTTATCTTACTATTTATCTCGCTATCTATTTTTTATTTATTTAATTATTTATTTAATTATTTATCTAATTATCTATCTAACTATTTATTATAAATAGTTAGATAACGATCTTATTATTATATTTACTTAATATCTTACTTATTATCTATTTATTTAAGTAAATAAATTATAGAAACGTATTAGCGTTAATAATAAAGAAGAATACTAGATAAATAATATATAATAAAACAGCCTATAAGAGTAATTAAAGAATAAGAAAAAGAATTAAGAAGTTTATTTTATTAAATAATATTTAAAGAGAAGTATTATAGAATTAAAATATTATTAAAATTAAAGTATTATTAATAAAAGAAATACTATAAGAGTAATATATTATTAATAAAATAAATTAATATAAATATATAATATTATTAATAAAATATAATAATAAGAATAAAATATAAATAATAGAATACTATAAAAATAAGATAATAATAAATTCTTTTTTATAAATCTTATTATTTTAGAGAATATTATAATAGTATATATTTCTTTAAATTTAATAAAAATAATAATAAACTAGTAGTTAAAGTTATATATTAATAGATAAATTATTTTATAAGAAAGATAATTTATATTCTAGAGCTTTAATATTTAAAAAATATAATATATTTATTTATATACTACGCGCTAAGCGACTAAATATAATATTTAATATATTAAATCTATTTTTTTTAAAGTAATTTATTAATTACTATTTTTACTATAATTTTTATAATAGATAAGTTTATATTTAATAAACTATTTTATATAAATAATAACTATAATATAATCTTAGTAGATAATTATAATATAATTATTAATAATAATTATATATATAATATATTTTATTTATTAATTAATTTCTTATTATTTATATAATATTTAATTTTTAATTTATTATCTTTATAAGCTCTCTATATATTAAGATATATATTAATTAATTACTAGTTTCTCACTCGCTTTCTAAAGTATTATTCTATTTATTAAGTTTTTAAAAAAATATATATTATTACTCTTATTAGTTATATTAATACTATTTTATTTAAACTCTTTAATAAAATAAGTTATTCTTAGAAATTAATAATATTATATATTTAAGTAATTATTTATTAAAATTCTAGGTTAGAATTATAGTATTTAATTTAATATAAATAATTAGCTATAATTATAAGATTTATATTTATTATTTAGAAGTATAGTAAGTTAAATTTAATATAATTTATTTTAGAATTATATTTAAGTACTACTATAGTAGAAAGAATTAATTTTCTAAAATTTATAATTATTATATTTAAAAATATAGATCTTATAAATATTCTTTAAATAAATCTTACTAATTACTTTTTATTTAATAAGATATATTTATTTATTTTTTAGATACTATTTTTAAGACTATTTAATAACTAGTTAAGTTAATAATTAAATAACTATAATTAATTACTAGAAATTAATAGAGAACTTATATATTAATCGCGGTATATAAAGATATACTTATTAATTTATTAATTTATTTTCTAGTATATATAGTATTTTTTTTTAGAGAAGAAAAACGCGTATTATTATTATTTCTATTAAGAGTACTTTTATCAGGGATTTAGTAAATCTAAATAGAATAATACTAGATATAATAAGAATATTACTATAAAGATCTAGTTATAAATTCTAATTACTAGATATATATAATTAGCTAGCGGGAGCTAAACTTTATAAAATTTAAAGTTATTAGAAATAAACTTAAATTTATAATATTACTTCTCTCTTAAATATAATAACGTCCTTATTATTATAAATTATACTTAATATAATAGTTATATAGGTATATAATAGCTATACTATATATTAATTAATTAATTAAAATACTTATTACTTATAAGATTTTATTGTATATTATTATATTTATAAGGTTTTATTAGATACTAAGGTTTTCTTCTCTATATATTTAAAAGAAAGCAACAGCGATATAGAGACGATAATATAGAAAAGTACTTATAAATAAAAGTTCTAATACTTTAAATTAATTATAGTAAGCGGCGATAGATATCTAGATATTATAGGAATAAGTAAATATTAATAGATTACTTATTATAGTATTAAGAATCGAAAATCTGAAAAAGTTGAAAAAAGTTAAAAATCTACAAGGATTTCGCGTAGTAATTAATAAGTAATAAAAATAGTAGCGCTTAGTAGCGGGATTAAATTAAATTTAGTATAACTTACTATTTATCGATATCAAGTAGCGATGATTATTTATAGCGAGAAGAAAAATAATATGCTCGTATATTTTAATAATAGTTTATAGTTATCCTTAATTCTTATTTCTATATAGATTCTATACTTTTTTTAAAGATAAACGATCTAGTAAAAGGATCGTTTATAATAATAATAATAAAGAATTTAGTAGTAACGAAGGATCCTTTAAATATATGAAAAAGATTATCAACTTTTAAATATAAAGGTTTCGTATATCTTACTAATAGGTTTATTATAATAAGATAAGATAGTAATAAGAGTAAGATTACTTAATATCTTAGAAATAGTAAAGGTATAGATAATAGTATAGATAAGAATATTAGTAAATATATAGATAAGTATATTATTAAGGATGAAGTCGAGGATCTAGTTAAGAATTTAGATAAGAACTTGAATAAGGATCTATGTATTTATTTTCAATATTTCTCGTATAGATATTAATACAAGCGATTTTTTAATAAAAAAACTTTTTTACAGTATCTACAGTATAGCTTATTACACGTATTTCTCTACGTATATTGAATAAGATAGATAATCGAGGAAAACGAGGCATTGCAAAGCTTATAATAGTAGTAATTAGGTGCCCGCGGGGATACTTACTAAGCTTGCGAAGGTACTCCAGGGAATCCTTCTAAGAGTTCTTCCAGGGGTGCTTACAACGTTTTCAGAGAAGTTTCTAAGGATCCTTCTAAGAGGGCTTCTAGAGAAGCTTGCGTAAATCTAGCCCTTATATCTTATAAGTAAACTACTAGATCTTAACGATCTGATTAGTTAAATTATTTTAAAGCATTATCTCGTAGATAGCTTAATAGTAGATTTAGAATATTAATTTTAAAGAATATAAGTCGCTTAATATAATCGTAAAAAACATAGATATTTTGAAATAAGTATAAATTAAGAAAATTATATTATAGCGATAGATTGAAAAATCTAATATCTTCTATAAATAGCTTTTTTTATAATATTAATATTTATAAATCTAAGTATTTTAAATAAGTAATATAGAGCTTAATATTAGAATTATTATTTAGCTTCTAATTATATATATAGTAATTATATATCTTATAAACTATATTATTTAAATACTTATTTATAAATAGATAGCTTAATCTAGTTCTTATAAGTTATTTAGATATAAATAAGGCGTACGGCTATATAATAAATAAAATAAGATATTCTTTATATATTAATATATCGATGGGTGAGAATTTAGTAAAAGTAAGTATTAAGAAATTTTAGTAAAGTTATTAATATATTAAGTAAAGCTTTAAGGTAAGAATTAATAATAAGATAAAATTAATAAGAGGTAGAATTAATAGTAAGATAGGATTAATATATAAATAGTTAATTACTCGATAAATAGATAAATAATTAGTAGTAGGATAAATAAAACTCTAAATAAAATAGAATTAGTAGTTAATTAAGTAGTTAAGTACTTAATAATTAGTAGATATTTAGTTCTTATAGAATTAATTAATAAAAAAAATATCTATGTTATTTATTTTAATAACTTGATAAAATCTTTATAAAGACCTTTATATAGTAAATAACGATATTATGTCAGAGATTTAATAGATCTAAATAGAATAATATTAAGTATAATAAGAATATTACTATGAAGATCTAGTTATAGATTCTAATTACTAGATATATATAATTAGCTAGCGAGAGCTAGACTTTATAAAGTTTAGAGTTATTAGAAGTAAACCTAAATTCATAATAATTTTAATAGAATTAGTAAATATTAAGACTATAAATAACTTTCTAGTTTTTAATAATATTTTAGAATTAGAGTTTATTTTATAATAGAATAGTTTATTTATTAAAGATAATTATATTCTTCTAAATATCTCTATTATAATTATTAAAGTTACTTTTCTATAATTTTTTAAAACTCTTCTTATTTAACTCTAGAATAGTATACTTTACTTAAAATTTATTTTATAAATAAATAATAAAAAGATAAAATTAAAGTTTAATTAAATTTAATTTCTAACTTTATATATAATATATTATATAATAAAGACTAGCCTTATAAAATATTAAATTATCTTTTAATTTTAATATATTAAAGTCTTTATTCTAGTATTATTATAAATATAATTAAAAAAAAAGTAGAAAATATTAAAATATATATAGAATTATCTTAATATTTAATTAATCTAATTTTTAAATTTAATTATATTAAATAGTTTATAGATAATAAATTAATTTATATAAAATTATTATTTATAATAATATTCTAGTTAATATCTTAAAATAATAAATTATTATTATTATTACTAGATATAAATAGCTCTTTATAAGACTATACTTTATTTTCTTTATAATAATTAACTTCTTAAATTAAAAGTTATAAAATATTAATATTTAAATCTATAGAAAGATATTTATAAATAAAATATAAGATAAATATAATATATTAAAACGTTTTATATAATTTATAAATATTTATTAATAATTTAATATATATTTTATCTAGAGTAAATAATCTATTTATAAATTTTATAGATATTATAATTATAAACTTTTTAATTTAATAATTATAATTCTTTCTAGAAGCTTTATATTAATAGATAAAAACTTATTTAAAACTTTATACTTTTAACTATAACTCTTTAAACTTTATATAAAATCGAGAAACTTTATTTAAATATTTTATATATACTTTATTATTAACTAGTATATATATAAATATATAGATATTTTAAAATTTTAAATCTTCTTCGATTTTCTAGTAATTAATAAATAATTAAAATTTTTTTTATAGATAATAATAATAACGTGATCTTATAAAGTTAATAATTATATAATAAAGTATATAAAGTAATAATATAATATATAATACGTTTAAGTTATCTTAATTTATATAATTATTATATAGATATATATTACTACTTTATAATAAAGAAAACTTCTTACTTTAATTTTATTTAAAGAAAAATAGATATTTTTAATTAAATAGTCAGTTAATAAATTATATAAAGAACTAAACGCGCTTTATATCTTATATAAATATTTATATAAATTTATAAATAACTTTAAATATATTTTAAATTAATAATAAGTTAAAGTATATATATAATATATATCTTTAATATAACGCTAGCGTTATATAGTTAAATACTAAGAATTATTTAAAGATATAAAGTAATAATAGTAAGTATTTAATATATTAATAAATATTATGAATTAAGGTTTATTTCTTATAACTCTAGACTTTATAAGGCCTAGTTTTCGCTAGTTAAGTATATATATTTAATAGCTAGAATTTATAATTAAATCTTTATAATAGTATTCTATTAATATTCTAGTATATATTTATTTAGATTTATTAGATTTCTTATATAATACTACTATCTTTTCTTTCTATTAAAGTATATCGCGAGGTATACTTTATTAACTATTTTAAAGTAATAATATTAATAGTATAAAGCTACTTACTAGATTTATTATAAGGATTAGAGTTATACTTAATTATTAACTATTTATTCTTTCTTAAATAAAACTTTATTATTATCTAGAGCTTAACTTATTACTAGTTCTTCTTAAATATTAATTCTTTATTATTAATCCGATCTTATTACTATCTTTCTATCTTAGAACTCTACCTTAATATATTAATAGTTTTATCAGAATCTCTTCGCTCTAAACTCTTATTAAATCCCTTACTACTAGATTCGATTCTTTTATTAAATCGTTGAATTATTAAATTCTTACTAATATACCTACGTTTTTAGAACTCTATAATAACTTTACTAGAATCTCTTCGTATTAATATTTTATTTATCTTATTAAATTCTCATCGAAATCCTTATACTAATTCTTATTAATATACTTTATAAGTATACTTACTAGCTTTATTATAGATACTATTACTAAGATCTTATCTTTACTTAATCTACTAAATTTAAGCGTCCTCTCGAATAATATTATAAAAGATAATTTTTTAAATAGGCCGTTTATCTTACTATTAAAAAAAAACGTGGATCTATATAAATATAGGACTTAGAAATAAGTATAAGTTATTATTAATTTATATAAGTATAATATTTTACTTTTATTACTATAGACGACTATTACTTAATATAGATAAAAAATAACTAGATTTAATCTAATCTAGTTAGATTATCAAGCTAGTAGAACGCTACTATTTTTTATACTTATTTTTTTACTACGCGAAAATTATATACTTTTAACTTTTTCAACTTTTCGCTTTTAAATTCAATAGCAAGCTATTTAGTAATAATAACTTGATTCTTTAATATCTTAATATCTATCGTTGCTTACTATAAACTATCTAGATTATTAATACTTATTTATACAAGTAATTTCTATATCGTTGTCTTTATATCGCTATCGCTTAAATCTAGATTTACGGAGAAAAGATACTTAGTATTCTACGGTAACTACGCTAGAGCTTATAAATATAGTTATATATAATAGATTGAAAACAACGAGCGTTTTAATTAATTAATTATATATATAGATAGTTATTATATTACTATTATATAGAGTAGAATCTATAGTAATAAGAATATTACTATATAGAGAGAGAAATAATATTATGAATTAAGATTTACTTCTTATAACTTTAAACTCTATAGAGTCTAGTTCTTACTAGTTAAGCGTATATATTTAATAACTAGAATTTATAGCTAGATCTTTATAATAATATTCCGTTAATATTTTAATATATATTTATTCAGGTCCACTAGATCCCTTATAATAGAATTAATCGCTAAGAATTTTAAAATCTAAGAGGATTTTTTTCTTAAGTTTTTTAGAAGTAAGATAAAGCTATTTAATATATATCTAGTTATTATAGTATTTATACTATACTAGTGCTAAGCTAGTATTATATTCTAATAATACTACTATAAATACTAAGTAATTCTAGTAATAACTAGTTATTATAATTATCTTCTTTTCTAAATACTAGTCCTTTAATATATATTATTAAATATTTATAGAATATATAATATCGCTTTGCTAGAAGTAAGAAATTATTTTTAAATAAAGTTTATTAAAAACCTTTAAAACCTTATAAGAAAAGAAAGGAAAAGAGTTTCTATTAAATACTTATATTAATATTCTAAACCCGTTTATCTTATTTATAATTTTATAATAATAAATTATATATAGCTTATTAATAAAATCTATTATATTTATTTTAATAAAACTTTAATTTATAATTAAAATAAAAGTAGATCTAGTTTTAATAATAGAATACTATTATAATATTATATAATATAATATATTAAATTCTTATTTTTAATTCTTTAGTAATTTAAATATTATTAATAAGTACTTTTAACTAGTATATTTTATCTAGTTAGTTAATATAGATAGTCTTAATTATTATTATTATTAAAAATAAGTTTTATACTATTATTATAATTATTATATAAGAATTAATAGTCTTAATAAATATTTTTCTCTATATTAATTATTTCGGATATAATTTTAATTATATTTAAAATATTAAACCGCCTTACTAATAATATAAGTAAAAAAAATAGAGAAAAGATAGATATTATATTATAAATTATACTATTTCTTAGATTAGACTTTACTAACTAATTTAAATTTTATTAATATTAAAGTATAAGGTAAAAGTTATTCTTATTAAGTAAGTTAGTTCTTCTACTTTTTCTAGAATAAGCTTTCTAACTAACTAAATTAATAGCTTACTTTAGTAAGTTACTTAATACTAGAAGGACTATAGCTTAATTCTTAAAATATAGAGAAATTAACTTATAAGATAAATAATAGAGTTAATAAAAAGAGTAAAGATATTAATAAATAATATTTAATCTCTCTTTTAAATTAAACTAACTCGTTATAAAAAATAAGTATTATTTTTATAATTTTTTATTTATAAGTTTTATTAAATTTATATCTTCTGTTAATTCTACCTAGTACGAGATAACCTAGCTACGGGGTAATAAGATAGTAAGAAAAAAAAAAAAGAAAATAATAAAAGGAAAAAAAGAAAAGAAAAGAAAGATAATAAAAGAAAAGATAAATTATTATTCTATTTTCTAGCTATCTATACTTATTATTTAACTCGAGGAGTTAAATATAATAATAAAGATAATAGAAGAATTCTTAATAAATATCTTAATATCTAATTATTATTAAAACTAATATTATTTAGTTAATAAAATTCACCCCTATAAATCCTTATAAAAGAAGGAGGGAAGTACTAGTAATAATAAAGAAAATTAATAATAATACCTTTAAGAAAAAGTTTATAAGTTATTATTTTATTAATATATTACTAGCTATTAATTAAACTAGTTCTTAAGACTTATAAAAACTATAAAGGATAAGAAGAAGAGGATAGTGAAATTAAAAAAAAAAAAGTAAAAAATAAAAAATAGAAGAAGAGAAAGAAGAAAAAAAAAAAAAAAAAAATAAATATATTATTCTAGTTTACTTCTATAGCGTTAACTAACTAATTATTAGTTATAAATTATATTTTCTTTTTTCTTTAATATTTAGCGTTTAAAGTTTAATATTAACTAGATACTTATAATTTAAAATTATTCTTTAATAATAATAAAATTATTATTATTATATTTAATAATATTACTAATAAAGCCTATTAACTAATAATAAGATTTATTACTAGTACTCTATCTTTTAATATAATTAAAATTAGCTAATTATTAATAAATCTTATTATACTAAAATATTATTTATAATATAACTAGCTATCTTTAAATACTTTTTTAACTTTATAATTTTTTAGTTTTTCTATTCTTTTAATAATTACTTCTAATAGGTGTAGACGCTTATAATTTAAATATATCTATACTATTTAACCTTATATCTAGTTTATTTAATAAATTTTAATACTTAATTATAATAATATAATTACAGTCTTCCTTAATTTAATTTAAGATATTTTTTTTTTTACTTCCGTTATTAGTCTACTTACTTATTATAAATATATTTTAATACTAATATTATATCTAGTTTTTTTTCTAATATCTATTAATTATAGATATTACTCTATTTTATTTATTTAATTTTATATTAAATATTCTTTTTATTTTTTAGTTTATTAACAATCTTCTTTACCTTCTATTATTCTTTATTATTAATAAGTTTAGAGAGTTATATAAAGTCTATTAATTATATATCTTCACATAATTAATAAGGTTTAAGTAGTAATATATAAAAGATATTATAGATTTAATAATTAATAGATAGTATTAAATAATATACTTAGTAATTAATCTTATCCTTAATCCTAAATAGCTTAATAAATTAATAGAATAACTTCTTATTAAGTTATCTTTACTTTAGATTTTTAGTTAATAATATTATTAATTTTTTTATATTATACTTTTTTATTTTATAGTTTTTATTATAATACTTTATCTACGTTATAATAATATATTACTAGTATAATTCTATTTATTTCTAATAGTTCTATAGCTACTCTATATATTTCTTTACTATTAGTATTTTCTTCTTTAGGGAGCTATTCCTAGCTTTTTAATAAATTTTAAAGTTATAATCGTATATTATAAAGAACGGTAAATAATTAATAGTAGTATAATAATTATTTATATATATAAATTTAATAATTAGTAAAAACTTTATTTAATTAGTTTACTTTATATTAGTAAATATTTATAAGAAGTATTCTAGTATTTAATTCTATTTTTTTATCTAATTATCTATCTACGGATAAAAAATAATACTTATATATCACTTAATCTTTATATAATAGTAAAAAGTTAATTAGAAGGTACTTATAAATATTAATTCTCTATCATTAATTATACTAGCTAATATATTAAAGTAATAAGTTATTTTAAAGAAGAATAACTCTTCTAGTTCTTTAATAATTATCTTTTTAGTAATAGTTAGATAGTAATATATCTTAGTAAATTTATTTATTATTATTAAAATAGTATTATATATAATATCTACTTATTTATTTAAGAGTAACTTTATAATAAAGTTTATAGTTAACTCCTACTATAGTTCTTTAAATAAAGATAAGAACTATAATTTATTATAAGAATAATACTTAAATACTTTAGTCCTTTAATAGATATTTATTATGGATTAACTATATATTTTAATAGTTAATACTAAGACGGGTATTCTCGAAGCTAGTAGTTAAATAGCTACGCTTTCTATACTATAACTCTATTATTTATATTTTATTTATTTACTATAGAATATACTTTATACTATCGTATTAATCTTATTTATTAAGTATATTAATTATTAGCCTAATCGTATATATCTTGTTTATAATAAATAGTAGTAATAATTTAAAGATTATTTAATAGTCTCTAGCTCTATCGTTAATAATTACTTAATATTAATAAGTAAATAATTCTTCTTTGTTAACCCCCGATTATTTAGATAATTCTTTTATTAAATTTATTTATCTTATTATCTATTTACTATATCGGTAGAAATAAGAGCCGTAGGTAAATAACTAGCTACTATAAATTCTAAGGATAGTAATAATAACTAAGATATTATTATTATCTTATTAAATTAGTAGCTAGCTATTTAAGTTTTTTTACCTAAGTAAGAATCTAATCTCGATTAACGTTTTAATAATATAAATACTAATATAATCGCTTATAAAGCTAAAAGTAATACTAAATTTAATAAAATATTATAGTTTCTTTAATAATAATAGATATTTTCCTTATCTATTCTACCTTCTATTAAAATCTTATTAATAGTTTAATCGCTAGCTTAACTAGCTTTATTAGTTTTATCGTTATTATTAAATCCTTAGCAAATTATATTATCTTAATAAGTATTAAAAACCTAGGTATTAAAACTAAAAAATATTAGATTATTTAATCTGGATATTATAGAAAAGTATAGATTAAATCTTATTATTATAGTTAGTAGTAATATTATATACCGTAATATCTATATATAAGTAGAAAGACTGAAAGATCTTATATATATATATAACTTTAATAATATTAAGTAGATTATTCAGCTATATCTACGCGATAGTACTATTACTTAGTAGATTACTAAGCTTATTAATAAAGATTAAAGAAAACTTCGAAGTACTGTATTAAATCTATAGTAATAGTATTCACTACTAATAAAACGCTTTAAGATTTAGATATTTATTATTATTATTTAATTAACTAGCTTATTCTATTCGCTGTAAAACCTTAGTTAATCGTCTTAAATTTAGATTTATTAAATACTTTATTATACTAAGGCCGCTGAAATAAATTTAATATTTAATTAACTAATTCTTATTTAGAATCGATTTAATATAAATCTTTAGAAAGATATTTTTATATTAAAACCAATAACTAGATTAATAGATTTCTTAGAGTAAATTAATACTATGTATTCTATATAAGTTAATATTAAGAAATAAGGATTCTATAGTAGTTTTTAGTATTTTTAGTTATATAGTTTTCAGTTATAGGGTTCTCTATACTAAGATTATTAATAAGATTCGTAATATAATTCTTCGTTATAGAATCTTAATTAATCGTAAGTAAGACTATTAAATTAAAATATTTAATTTAAGTAACGTTCTAGAATCTAGTAAGGAAAAGAGTATAGTAAAAATAAGTATTTATATATAGTTAATATCTATAAAAATAGTAGCTTATAATAAGTAGATAAGAATCTAGAAGATCTAGATAATAGTAATAATTATACTGAATATAGTTAAACGCTATATAACTAGATACTATTAAATTCTTACGCTATTTCAACGTTTTCAAATCTTTTAATTCTTTTCAACTTTTCGACTTTTTCGACTTTTTCGACTTTTTCGACTTTTTCAACTTTTTTAACTTTTTAACCTTACGACCGTAGTCGCTTATTTCTTACCTTCTATTTAATTAATTCTTTATTAACTATTACTTATCGTAAGTTACACTCTATCTAATATATTAGAATCGTTATTTATAAGTATCTTTATAATTATTATTATTTATATCGCTATTATTAAATCCTAACTTCTAAAGAAGAAATCTTAGCGTTTTAAGAACTTTATATCTATACTTATTCCTCTATTAATAACTTATTAATATAGTAACTACTGGACTATATAGGATCCTATTAATTAATAGTATAAAGATATAAATATATATAATACTATAGATAACGTATAAGTAATAAGGGTATTACTTTTTTTTTATTTTTTATAAATATTTATTATAGATTAACTATATATTTTAATAGTTAATATTAAGATAAGTATTCTTAGAACTAGTAGCTAGATAGCTACGCTTTCTACACTATAACTTTATTATTTATATTTTATTTACTTACTATAGAATATACTTTATACTATCGTATTAATTCTATTTATTAAGTATATTAATTATTAATCTAATCGTATATATCTTATCTATAATAATATTATAAATATAAATATAGTTATATATTTACTCTATAATATTATTTTAATAATATTTCTACTATAAAAACTTTAATATCTTCATAATATTAAAGTATTTTAATAGAAAATTATTATAATATCTATTAATAAGTTTCTATCTAAGAGTATTATTATTTAGAATATATAGTTATTCTTTATATTAAAGAAAATTATTTTTATTAAATAATTAATCTATATAAGTACTATATTAACGGTTTATTATTATATTATTATTAGCTTTAAACCTAGTTACCTAATTATTTAGAGTTTAAAGTTTGTGAATAACTTATTTTAGTAATTATTAAGACTTTTTATAGAGGTTTTTAACTAGTTTTTTTATAGTTCTTCTTAATATTACTACTTAAATACCTATAACTAGGTATTCTAGTTATAATATTTCTTTAACGGCTTATATATATAATTTTAAATCTTTCTTTAATTATAATAATAATTTATTTTATAATATTAATAAGAGGGTGGTATTAAAGGGTAATATTTCTTTATAATTAAGATATCTTAATAATAAATTAATAGAATTAATCTTATCTATTTAATAAATAATCTTAAAGTTATACGCTGTAAGCTTTAATACCTAGTAAGTTTATTATAATATTAATTCTTTTAATTTTATAAACTTTTATAGATTATTATAGTTTATTAGTATCTTAATTAAATAAAAACTCTTTTTTAGATAATAACGTTATTACTTAAAAACGTTTATTATAGCTAGTAATTCTTAGTTATAAGTTTTATAATTTTACTTAGTAGGAATTATTTTATAAAATTAGAAAGTTATTAGCCGCTAGCTCCTCGCTTTATTAAGTTAAAATAAAATATTAATAATAATAAAAACTAATATATTAATCTTAACCTTGATTTTTTATAATAGGTTAAAATATTATAGTAATAAGACTTTAATAAATTTTTAATATAACTACTAAAATATTTACTCTATATTATTAGGTTATTAAAATAATTTAATCTTCTTTTTCTCCTTACTATCTTTAAGGAGGCTAGTAAGGGGGGTAGTAATAATTAAATAATAATAAATAAAATAATAATAAAAGTTTATAAATCTTAAAAAGATCTAAACTTTTTAATAAGTTTTTAATCTAGATTATTCTTTAATAATAATAATTTTATAGAGGTTTATTTCTATACTAGTAATTAATATTATAAACTTTAGGAATTTAATCTAAATAGTATTAAATATATATTTTTTTAAGTTTATATATAATTAGTATTATTAAAATTATTATAATATATATTTAATATATTACTAATAATCCGCTGACTTTTTTAAGAAGACTAGTATATTATTTAAATATATTATATATATTATATCTACTAGCTCTATTAAGACCTGATTAATATACGCTTAAAAAATAATAAATATATTTATAAGTTTAAATAGTATAATAAGATATTTAAAATAATTATAATATATATAGAATACTATCTTCTATTTATTATTACGCTTAATATAAATATAATAATAAGTATTTTTTAGGTTTAATTTTAAAAACTTTTTAATACTATATAAACGGTCTAACGTCTTAGTAATAAAGAGTAATAAGTATTTATTTTTTATAATCATTATATTTAGCTCTTTATAATTAATATAGAGATAAAGCCTCTTATTCTTTTTTAATATAAAAAGGATAAATACTCTCGCTAGTAAAATAAAATAATAAATCTATTCTTTTATTAGTATATTATTAAAATAGTATTATAGTTTTATTAGCTTAACTTTTAATAAATTATATAGAGAATTATATAATAATTTTTCTTTATTTAACTTAATAGTATAGTTTCTCTACTTTTATTTAAGTAAAACTCTAGTTTTCTTATTTAAGAAGATATCCTCAAATTCTTTTAGTTAAGATAAAAAATTATTTATATAAAATTTATTAGTCTATTATTACTTCGCTATATTAATATTAATATAGATTATAGTAAATACTTCTTATTCCTTTTATAAAACTTATATAAATTTAGTTAGTTTATTAATTTATAATTATTTAAAATTAACTTAATACTATTATTAACGCGTTAGCGTATTAATTATAATACCTAATTTATAAAGTATAAATATTCTAATTATTAGATTAAAACTCTTTTAATTAATAATATAAAATAAAAAGTTATATTTCTTTTCTTAATTTTAATTATTAATAGCTTTATAGCTTAATTAAAACGCTTTATAATAATAAGTATTTTATTTATTTAATTATACTAGCGTTAATAAAGCTATGTATTCTAGCTATAAATTATATTATATTATAAATTATTAAGTAATTAGATTAATCTTTATTCTAGGATTTATTAACTCCTTAAAGAGATAAGACTTCTTTTAAATAGTTATTTAGCTTTTAAGATAAAAAGGATCTAAGGTTTCTATTTATTTTTCTTATTTTATCTTTTCTTTAATGGCGGGGTACTATTGTTTTTTAATTATATTAAATTAACTAGAGTAAAGTTTAGGTTATTCTTTTATAGATAGTTCTTCTTCTAGTATCTTTTACTACTATAGAGAAAGTATAAGTTAGTTTTATTTAACTTAATTAAGATATTTAAAGACGACTTAGACTTTTAATAATTCTTATTTTTATTTTTCTTTTAATACTTTAATAACGGCTCGTTATTATTATTAAATAAAACTTTAAAAATACGCTTCTTTAAAAGTCTACTTTTTTTATTTATCTTAAACCGCGGTTAGTAATAATATTTAAAATTTCTTTTCTATATAATAATAAAAACTAGGATATTCTCTTATATTATTAATATATTATTAATACTTAAGATCTTTTCCTTAAGCTTTAAATAAATCTTAATAAGAAAGATACTTACTCTAAATTTTTTTAATATAGAATTTAAATAGTTTTCTAACTCTTTAAGATAGGCTTTAAAGATAGATATCTTTTAATCTTTTATCTACCTTACGCTATTCTAGCGTTTATAGATATAAAAATAATAGTTTATTAAATCTATTATAAGATCTAATAAAAAGTTATAGAAGTATTTAAAGATATAAATATTTATCTCTTCTTTTTTAAATTATTATTATTATTATATCTACGCATCGCCTTTTAATAACTATATATAGTAAAGGATCTTGGCTCTATTAATAATAAAATACTTAAAATTTAAAAGAAACTTTATTTTAATATTAATAAATTAATAAATATACTCTTCTTCTAATACTTTATAGTAAGTATATATTTTATTAAAATAAATTATTTTTATTATAAGTATATCGCTAAAACTAGTAAAGGAGATTTTTTTTTATAGAATTATTAATAGTTCGTTAGTTATAATTTCTCTAAGATTTTAAATAAAAAATTTTAAGGATAATTTAATAATAGGTTTTATAATAATAGCCTAAAGCTTTTTTATTTAGAATTCTAGTTCTTAAATCTACTATTATTATTAATTATTAGATATAATAGTTAATTCTAAAAAATTTACTAGTAATTTATCTACGGGGTCTTATATCTTTTTATTATAAATAAATTTTTAACTTATTATCTATTCTACTCTAGGCCTTTAGCTTTAAAGATTAGAGTAATTAGAACTATAATATATATCTTTAATATAATATTAGCGCTATATAATTAAATACTAAGAATTATTTAAAGATATAAAGTAGTAATAGTAGGTATTTAATATATTAATAGAATTAATTACTAAGAATCTTAAAACCTAGAGAGATCCTCTTTTTAAGTTTTTTAGAAGTAGAATAGAGCTATTTAATATATATCTAGTTATTATAATATTTATATTACGCTAGTACTAAGTTAGTATTATACTTTAATAGCGTTACTACGAATACTAAGTAGCTCTAGTAGTAGCTAGTTATTATAATATAAATAGAATTCTTACTCTAGAATTAAATTAAAATAAGATTAAATCTTTAAGACTAAATCTTAGCGTTAAAGAAATAAACTTTTTTAATTATTAATTATTAATTATTATTTATTCTCTTTATATTTTTTATCTATTAGAATAGTAATATTATATTATAAGAATAATAATTATATTATTTATTTATATTTATTTATTTTAATACTAAGTTTAAGTAATTATAAAATAAATAGAAAAAATAATAATTTCTCGCTCTTTTTATATCTTAAGAATTTTATCTTATTAATTATTATTTAGCTTTAATTTATCTATTCTTCTATTTTCTTTTTCCTTTATTATATAAGATATTTTTAGTTTATTATACTTATTATTTATAGTATCTTTATTATTCTCTATAAACTATATTTATTTATTTAAAATACTAAATCTTTATTATATAGATTATAATCGTAAGGATATAATAATAATATTTATTAATTTAAATAAAAACTCTAAGATACTTTATTAATTATAAGAACTTACTTTTATAATTTATATTAATAATTCTAGTTATAAAAATTTATTCTAGCTTAGCTATATTTAATATTATAATTATAAGTATTAGTATAAGTATTTTAATAAGTCTAGTTATAATCTTTATACCGCGAATATAAAAAGTAGAGCTAAAGATTTTAAGATTTATAAGAGTATATTATATCGTAAGTCTTAAATAATTTTTAAAGATATAAAATTTAAAAGGTCGTTTAATTATTATCGCGTTATATAAATAAATTATATATATTTTTTATATTATTTTATCTTCTTATTTACTAATATCTTTATTTTTAGATTTAATTAATTATTTAAAAAGTTTATATTTACTCTAACTATCGCGGCTGAGATAAAATCTAGAATAATATTTAAGAAAATTACTTTAAAATTATTAAAGAGGAGATTAGCTAGTATATTAAGAATTATAATTATTATATTTAGATAAGAAAGTATTAAAATAAATCTCTAATAATATTTATTAAATTATAGAATATCTTTAAAAGGGTATAAGTAAATTTTATTAATATATATTATTATTTAAATAATTAATATAAATAGATTTTTTATTTTAAAGATTACTTCTTTAAGCTTACTTTTTTATAGTCGCTAGAAAATAAAATAGTTTAAAATATTTATAATAATAATATTATTTTTATTATAATATTTAGTCTAATATAAATTTTATAAATAAATAATAATATAAAATTTAAAAATATTTTATTATATTTTATTCGTCGCTATAAAATTAAGATTATTAAAAATAATTCTTATTATCTCTAATTATAAAATCTTATTAAGTAAGGTAATAATATTATTAAAAAATAATTTCGCGCTTAGATAGATAATAATAATACTAAATATTAAACTACTAGATTTATTAAGATTATTCTTAGAATTAATAATAATTAATCTATAGTAATTAAATTATAATTATATAAAGTCGTCTTTAACTATTTTTATAATATTAATAATAAAAATTAACTAGACTATATTAATTACTAGTAAATTATTATTATTAATAAGAATAGTTAATTTAAGAATAACGCGATTAATATTAATTTCCAAGCTTAATTTAAGCGTACTAATTTTTCTAATATTTTAACTTTAAATCTTCGCGGTAAATCTCTTCCTAGTAATAATAATTCTTTTTTATTTATAACTTTAACTATTTTAATATTTACTTGTATTTAGTAATAACTCGCGATAGGAATTAGTTTTAATATTATTAATTTACTAGCTCTTATTAATTAACCTAAAGTTTTAAAACTCTAGAAATAAGCTTAATAATAGAAAAATAAGATAATTATTTAAAATATTCTAATTATTAAATTCTTCTTATTTTAAGTTAAGAGTAAATAATAAATTATTATAAATTTTTAAAGTTTAATATTAATAGTTATATAAGCTTAATTTATTATTAATAAGTAACTAGCTTATTAATTTTAAATTAAACTTAAAAAAATTTCTTAATCTTTACTCTCTACTATTAATAATAATACTATAGATATTAATAAGAATTTTAATAAAATTTTTTATTATTAATCTAAATACTTTTTATTTAGCGATAATATTATATAAATTTTAAATTAATTTTTTTTTCTTTATTATATAATCTTCTTAATTCTTTGATAATAATAATAATAACGATAAAACTAAAAAAATAAATATTATTATTTTAAAAGTTAAATAATTTATTATACTTATTAGAGTATATTAGGAAAAAACGTAATAAAAGTAAGAAGATTAATTTAAAGTAAGATATAATAATAAGATTAAAATCTTCGCTTTAAAATAAATTATTACTTTAATTATTTTTAAATAAAATTATTCCTTACTTAATTAATATTAAATATTTATTTAAGTATTTAAATAAAATTATTATTATTATTAATTATAAACGGAGTATAGAATTCTTAATAGAATATATATTATAAAAAATATTAAAAGTATTTTAAATTTTTTTAATAAGAATATAGTTATTCTAGATAAATAAAATAAGTTTATTTTATAAGAAATTACTTAATAAGCTTTTAAAATAATAGTAAATATAATTTATTATTCTTATAAATTTATATTCTATAGAAAATAATATAGATATATTAAAGTTAATAAGAAATATATAATTTATTACTATAAACTTAATAATAATTATAATAATAAAGTTAAAGAATTTACTTTTAATAAATTCGCTTTATTAAAATAGTTATAGATATAAAAAAAATTTATTAAATAAAATATTTTCGAGTTTTATATTTTTTATTATTATATTTTTTTTTCTATTAATAGTAATAATCTACTTATTAATTAATAATATAAGTATTATTTTTTTAGTTAATATACTTAAGATAATTATTAAGCGCTAAGAGAAGTTTTTAAATAATAATATTATTTTATTATATTATTAGTTTAAAAACTATGTTTTAAAAAAATTTTATCTTTTTTTTTATAGAGAAGATTTTAAATATATTATAAAATTTATTACTTTATTATATTTAAATATAAATAACTTTATATAGTATTTATATCTTATATAATTTAGAATTTAATTTTATAAAACTTAATATTTTTTTTATTATTTAAATTCTTTTTTCTATTTTATTATTATTATTTATAATTTTTTAGAAGATAAGTTATTATTATATATAAATACTTATTTAAATATATAAATAATATTATATAATATTATATAGTTATTATATAAATATTAAAACTAGTATTACTTTAAAATTAAATAAGAATTAATAATAGAATTTTATATATAATTAAGTTATTATTTTAGTTTATATTTAAATATATAATTTATTTATAAATAAATTATATATTTAAATATAAACTTGTTTATTTATAAATAAACTAGTTGATTTATAAATAGACTAGGTAAATTTATAAATTATTGAAAATTTATACCTCGACTAGAACAAATCATACTTGCAACAGAAGGTGGCGATAGTACAGAGCTCTCGCTTGTATGTTGGATATTTCCTCTGAGCTGCATTGAAGGTGAATGAGTCCTACAGGATAGGCACTTCAACGTCCTTTGCAGAAGGCTTCTGGTGCAGTTTTTCTGGTTGGAATGAAGTCCTGTCCAAAATTATCGATCATTTAGGGGGTGCAAGATCTTCCAGAAATCTTGGCATCCAAGTCACATAGCAGTTCCCCCTCCACAACGTATTCGAATGCGCTATAGAATCCCGTATACGCTGCTATGTCTCCCAAGTAGAAAAGCAGTCGGCAGAACCCCCAAGCATCCTCTGAACAGCCGGTTTCATAAATATTCATATTTCAGTGACACCCACCAAACCTCGTGCTATCAGAGGCTTCACCTGATACAATCTTTGCCACTAGCGATAGAGCAGCAGTGAGAGTTACCAGAATAGGACTAAGAAGATAAGAGTCAACCCTCTGGGGAAGGGTGCTCAAGATATCCTACGAGACGCCAAGCAATGCGATTCTGGACGGGGTTGGCAAGATCAACGGATCGAAACAGTAATACGTTCCTATATTTAGGTCAATGCCCACGCAATCTACCAGGTATAGGTGTACGTCATCAGCTTCTGGCGGACACAGGGAGTAATTAAAGAAAGGTGACAATGCTCGGTTCGGCCGAAGAAGATGTCGGCATAAGCCAAGATCGCCAAGAAAAGTAATCAAGCACACGACCTTTCTCCGCTCCATCCGCTACACTCTTGACAACTTCAAATACAGTCTATCCACTGGCAAATAAATCATTCCCTTCGTTGCCTTCTATACACTGCCCATGCGCCAACATTTGATCATTTAGGTGAGCATGGCGTCCGGTACAAGGCGTTTCTCAAAGCGATTAATCCTCTCCTACGTTGTTGACTGGGTCATTATTATGTGAGCAAAACAAACCTTGTTTGGAAAGAGTCTGTAACGACGTGCTGACTTTGGGACAGAGTTATTGCCGCAGTTGGTGCGGCATTTTCAGCCATTACACCCAATAAGCGACCATTCGATCTTACTAACCCCGAGATTTCTTTTCCCTACGTCTCCAAGGAGAAGATCTCAACAGGCCTTCTTGTCGTCATCGGTCTAGTGATACCAGCTGTCATTATCTTTATTGTTTCACTAGTCATCGGAGTAGGTCCCACTTCTGGCAAGCCAGCTTCGAGAACAAAACTTTGGAAACGCAAGCTATGGGAATGGAACGCAGGTTGGATGGGTCTCGGACTATCTCTGGCTGTTGCTTTCTTAATCACGGATGGGACGAAGAATCTTGTGGGGAAGCCCAGACCTGATCTTTTGGCACGGTGTAACCCAGATCTCTCGCGCCTCCTGAGCAGCACTGTTGGAGGCATAGGCGACCAGGTCGATGAAGGCATCAATCTTGTTTCCTGGACCATTTGCCGGAATCCTGGATCAACCTTGGACGACGGCTTTAGGAGCTTTCCTAGCGGTCACTCATCGTGTATGTCTTTACCTGCAGTTCTCACTTGTTAGAAGTGCGGCTGACACCTCACCACAGTCTCCTTCGCGGGCCTGACATATCTGGCCCTGTTCCTTTGCGCCAAACTAGCTATCACCATACCAGTCTTGAACTATCAAATTCTCGGCCACAGCAACTACAATGTTCATTCTCTACGCCAGCAAGCGGCTGCCGCTCCCACATACCTTATCATCTTCCCTCTCATTCCTATGTGCGCTGCCATATACGTCTCTTCAACACGGTACTCAGACTTCATGCACCACGGGTTCGACATTATCTCTGGGGCTATTCTAGGAATTGCTAGTGCATGGCTTGGCTTCCGATGGTACCATCTTCCTATAAGTCGAGGCGGAGGTTGGGCGTGGGCTCCAAGGACGTATGACAGAGCCTTTGGGAGAGGTATTGGACTACTCACATACGTAAGCGATGATGCCGGCTACAGTAAACAGCCCAGAGATTTGGAAAGTGGACCATATAGGACCGGGAACGCGGATGGAGGTAATCTTGTCAGGCCGTACAAAACAAGCGAAGGCAGTGAAGGGATCCAACTAGATGACTTGAGGAACGCTCCTGGGACAGTACTGGGAATCGAGTCCGGTCAGCGGCCAATATCATAGTACATACGTTGAAAGACCAACCAACGTATGAGCGATTGATTTAATATATCTAATTGCTCTCCATGAGCTTTTGATTGCACCTGAGAACTCCTGCAGGTCAGAAGACACTGAGATTGGAATGTCAGTGCAGCTTTACTTTGCCACGGCCCCTTTCCAGGCTAAGTTATCTATAGTGGCGAAGAAATTGAGCAAAGACCTGAATCAACGAATTCAATGAACTAGATACTGAAAAGGTTTTAACCCTAGACTTATTTTCTTTCAGAAATAATTAAATACATAATAGTTTTCTATAATATATATTACCTTTAAACTTTCAGTATTTTTATAATTATTTAACTTTAACTTTAAAAAGCGTTAATAAATTTAAAATAACTTTTTTTTAATCTTAAAGCGTCGGCAAATCCAAAACAGTATTTTTTTTGGCCCCGGGGGCCCCGGGCCAAATAGCTAGACCGCCAGCCCTAGGGAGCCTGGGGCCGGTACTATAGGTTCCCAGGGCTCCCAGGTATAGCCTGGGGCCAAAAAGAAAACCTCCCCTGTAACGACCCGACCCGAAGGTATCCTCTAGGGCTATACACGATCTTCTAGGGCCCCTACGCAATCCTCTAAGGCCCGGGCGCAATCTATAGGGCACCCCATCCACCTCTATCCACCCCTATCTAGCACTATCTAGCATATCGCTGCCGGTGCTCCCCCATATAGAAATCGGCCAAATCGCGGGATTCTGAGCATCAGAATGTAGTAGCGTTGGGGGTGCCTCCGGGAAGCCCCTACTAAACATACCTATTAATCCTAAACATCAAAGTTTTGGCCTAGAATAAGTTGGAATCACATAACTTATAAAACTATTCTAGAGATTATTCTAGAGGCTAGCCCTTAAAGCTATATACGCAATTAGAGCCCCAGGCATAATAGAGTTAGTCTGGGGCTAGCTTAGAGCCAAGTCAAGGCTAATATAGAAGGCCCTAGGCCCCTAGGGCTCCCAGGGCCAACGCTTTTCTCCTAGAACTAGCGGGGCCGGTTTTAGATTTGCCGATAATATTACCTTATATACTTTATTTAGAATTATATTCTAGATAAGATAATAATTATATAAATAATACTAGTAGCGTATTTATATATATATAGAAGTTAAAATAAAAGAAATAAAGATTTTTAATATTTTTATTATTATTTATTAGAATTAATATATCGTTTATTTTTATATATTATATAAATTTATATAAGATAGTATCTAGTAGAAAATAAATTATTTTATAATTATTTATTAATATTATATTTAATTAAGCGGTATATTAATAGTAAAAGAAGAAATATATACTTTTAATAAATAGTTAAGCCCTTATTAATATAAGTATTTAATAATTATTCGAATAACTTTTATTATCTTAATAGTTATTAGTATTAGAATAGTTATTAAATAATATATTAATAAAAATTTAATTATTTATTAAACGCGTATATTTTTTCTTTTATTATTAATATATCGCTTAACTAAATATATTATTAATAAATAAATAATAAAACTTCTTAGAATTATCTACTTTCTATAAAGATAGTTAAAAAGAGAAAGAGAGAAAGAATTATTAAAAGGATAATAACTAAGCGAGATTTAATTAATAGAGCGAAGTAAATAAAGATATAAAAATATATTAATAAGCTATACCTATATTACTTAGATTATTTAGAAGATAGAGAAAATTATTAATTATATAAAAGTAGCTAAGCTCTTTTCTCTAAAACTCTTAAATCTATTTACTAAAGTTACTAAGATAGAAATATTAATTATTAAGATATAATTACTTGATTAGGAATATAATTTATTAAGTACTAAAATTAATATATTAATAATATATTAAATTAAAACAATTAAGATTAGTATTATTTTATTTAAATTATTAAGTTAATATCTATAAAATCTAGATTAATTTAATATAGAATCTAGATTATATTATTAATATTAAGTTATTAATATTATATTATTAATACTATACTACTAATATTACTTTATAATTTAATAGAAAAAATAGAAAATTAAATTATTAAAAATAATTAAATTTAAGTTTAAGAAAATTATTATATATATATATATAATAGTTATATATAGCGATTATATATAGCGATTATATATAATAATTATATATAATAATTATATAATACGTATTATAAATAAGTTAAGAATAATTATTAAATAAAGATTATTAGGTAATTTAAATCTAATATACCCTTATAAGCTATATAGTAACTAGAAAGCTATAGTAGCTAGCTTTAGCTCTTTAATAAAGAATTTAAATTTAATAGATTCTAGCGACTTAATAAGCTTATTAGTAATCTAGCGATTAATTAAAATATAGTATATATTAATCTTTTTATTTTATAACGCTTTATAAATAAAGTAATATTAAATATTTATATATTTAGTTTATATATAATACTTAGGATTATACGCTAGCGTAATAATTAATTATAAATTAATTTAAATAGAGTTTTTTAAATAAATTAGTCCTAGTTATATAAATAGATTAAATAATTAAGTTTACTTCTTAATAATTTCTTTCTAAGCTATCTTAAACTCTTAGCTATAAATATATATATAAGTAGTATTATATAGTAGAAAATATATATATTAACTTATATAGAGATAGAATATATATAGAGATAGCGTTATATAATAAAAAAACCTTCTTTAAATCGCTTTTTAATAATAATTATTTATTAGTTAAGTAAATCTTATTAATAGGAAGTTATTTTAAAGATATTCATTATATATTAATTTAAATCGCTTTATATTACTTTATTTAGATCGCTTAGCTTTTTATTTTATCGTATACTTAGTTTTTAGCTAATAAGTATATTATTATATTACTTAGCTTTCTACCTAATTATTATACTTAAGTAGTAGTTATAAGAATCTAGATTAATTATATAAAAATATTAATTAAGAGTATTTTTTATCTATTAAATTTTAATTTTAGATAAATTAATAATAAGAATATTATTTATATATAAAGCGACTAGAATACTAGTCTTATAATAAATAAAAATATTATAATTTATATTAATAGATTCTAAACTAAGTTTATTTATATAATTAATAAAAATTATATATTGAATTTAAAATAATTACTTTAAACTATATAGTACCTTTAATAATTTATAAATATTTTTTCTTTTATAGAAATTTTATAATAGCTTTATATAAATCTCTTTTTCTACTACTTTATAAAGAAAGATAGTTTTAATATTTATTTATTCTAAATTCTAGTTATTAGTAGCTATAATCACGAATATAGTTTTATAACTTATTAATTTAATTATTAATATAAAGATTTTATTATAGTTAATACCTTTATATTATTTAAAACCTCTTATTATTTATTAAGTCTTATATTTAATAATTTTATTAATAGGGTCTTATATTAAAATATAAATCTATTTATCTTATAAAGTCTTTTAACTAGGTAAATAACTAGTAATTAATATTTATATCTTATTTTCTATTAAAGATTAATACTTGTTTTATATAATATCTTATTATTTCTTTATATTAGAGTTATTTTTAATAATATTCTTATTATCACGATTCTAGTAGCTTTATAGCGCTAGGCCCGATCCGGCTAGCGGCTATTTATCGAGTATATATAGTTCGTAGCTTCTACCTAGCTAGATTCTTATAGCTATTAATTTAATTATATTATAATCTAGCTATCGATCCGGTCCAGTACTTAATTCCTAATATATTAATAGCTATTCTTTTTCCTATAGTCTTACGAAGCTTAAGGAGTTGTATTTAACTTATATCTTTTAACGGGATTCAACACCTAATATTTCTAGAAGATAGATTAAGTATATAATAGCTTAATATTACGAATTAATTAGAAAACTCAACGAGATAGATATAATACCTAAAAACTTTTCTATAGAGCGATAAAATAAAGGCTTGATATTAAAGTAGAAATTAAGTAAAGAAAAAGGAATTCTAATTATCGGAACTAGATTAAAGTATCTTTTAGTAATATTTAGTATTAAGTAGAAGAAAACTATAAAAGAGTTAATATTAATAAGAAGAAAAATACCTATATCTTTTAATAGGATTCAATACCTAATATTTCTGGAAAACGAGTTTATATTACGGATTAATTAAAAAACCTAGTATTTCTATAAGGATAGGGCGAGTAAATAGCTTAATATTAAGGTAGATATAATACCTAAAGATAGTCCCGCAGAGTGAGAAGCAAAGGCTTAATATTAAGGTAGTAATTAAGAAAAGAGGGAATTCCTAGCGCCAGAATCAGATCACAGTATTATTTAATAGTATCTAGTATTAAGTAGATAGGAACTATAAAAGAAATCAATATTAATAAGAAGAAAAGAAAGAGCAAGGGTCTATATAAGGGGAATTTAGGATAGTAACAAGATATTACTAAATTTTACGGGCGTAATATATCGCTCTCTATCGCAGATGATTACCTAGCGCTGCTCGATATTAGTAAGTAAGAGCAAGGGTCTACATAAGGAAAATTAGGATAGAAACAAGGTATTATTAAATTTTACGGGCGTAATATATTACTCCTCGCTGTAGACAACTAGTAATACTTAATATTAATAAGAGATAACTATACTAGATTAGAGCTAGTCTAGATATTAAGTAAATAGAACACCACTATTTTTTACTTATAAATCGCTACGCGATAATTATATTCTTTTTAATATTTTAATATTTTTAATTCTTAATTTCTTAACAAGTTATTTATTAATATCAACCCATTCCTTTAATATATAGATATATATTATTACTTAATATACTTAATTTAAAGTATTAAAATATATTTTTATAAGGGATTTCCTATATTATTATTATTATATCGCTGCTACTCCGATTTAAATCTTTAAAAAGAGAAGCTTAGTAAAAAAATATTATATATAAACTTATAGATAGGACTTTATAAGATAGAAATAATAGAATATAAGTAAAGAACGTTCTAATTAATTAATATATAGAATAGATAGATAGATAAAGTATAGATAACTATTATATTAAGGGGATAAGAAAACTATAAAAGATTTATAAGATAACGAGAACGTTATTATTTAAAAGAGAAGGTAATATTATAGTTCTAGTAACTTTATAACGCTAGGCTCAATCCGGCTAGCGGCTATCTATCGAATATATATAGTTCGTAGTTTCTACCTAACTAGATCCTTATAACTATTAATCTAATATATTATAATTTAGTTATTAATTCGATTTAATACCTAGTTCCTAATACTTATATATTTTTAGTTTATAGATCTCCGTATTAATTATATTAATAAGATAGATATAATAAGAAAGAGAATTAAATAAGAGATTTTATTACTTTAAATATAAATAATTATTAAGTAGTATTAAGAATATTATAGTTTTAAATATATTTACTTTATTACTTAATTTATTTATATTATTAATTTTTATAATAATTACTATTAATAATAATAGCTTAATAGTTATAAATAATAATTTAAGTAATAATATAATCTAAATTAATAGTTTATTTATATTATTAATATAAGTAGAGAATATAAGGATTTTATTATAGGAATAGATTATAATTATAATTATAATTATAAGTTCTTTTTTTTATAATATTATTAAGGTTTTTTTTTAAATTATTTTACTTTATATATCTACTAGATCTTATTATTAATAAATATTTAATAGATATAATTATCTTTATAATCTATTAAATAGTTTTTAATTACTTATTATTAACTCTTTATTTATTTTATTATAATTTTTTTTATTACCTAGTCTTTTATTCCTAGCTTTTATATATATTAAATATATAGTTTTAATTTAATATAAGTCTTATAAAGAGTCTTACTTATTAAGATATAAAATAAATAATTATAAAGATAATTTATTATTAAAACTAGTTTTAATTAAAGGTTCTTATTAAGCTTAGTATTTTATAAGATTATAAATATTATATTTTAAAGTTATTAACCTAGACGTTTAGTAGCTCTATTTATTTAAGAATTAGAGAAAATAACTAGTTCTTAAGTAATACCTTAATTAACTTAAAGGTTATTAAATTTATAAGATAGTTTAAATACTTACTCTTATAATTAATTCTAAGGCGATAGATTTTAATATCGCTCTATTTATTTTAAGTTATATAATATAAATAGGTTATATAGATATTACTTTTCTTTTCTAGAACTTCTACCTCTAAATATTTATTATAGTTATTTAAGAAGATAATAAAATATTTATCCTTCTTACGGCCACGATTAAAAGATTTAGTAATATTAAAGTAAACTAAGTCTAATAAATATTTTCTAAAGCGAATATAAGATTTATATTTATTAATTTTATCTTTAATAATTATATATAGTCTATAGAGATTAATTATTTTTAATATTTTAGTAAGATTTATATCTTTTAATATCTTTATAAGTAGCTTAATATTTTAATATTCTAAATAATTTATATAAATATATTATAGCTTAATAATCTTCTTTAAACTCTTTTTATTTAATTATTTAGTATTAATATTTAAGTCGGACGATTTATTAGCTAGTATAGAAATAAATTTATTAATTAAATTAAATAAATTAAGATTTTTTAGATTTATTAAAAGTAAGACTTTTAACTTTTATAGATTTAAGTAATAAAGATTATTAACTTATTATTAAGTAATAATATTTTATAAATTAAATTCTATACTATAAATTAAATCCTTATTAGTAAAATTTATAAAGTAATTTATTTAATAAAGTTATTTTATTAAAATTAGGTTTAGTAATATACCTAGGATATAAATTATATTAATAAGAATAAACTTCTTTTTATAGCTATTTATAATTATTATTACTTAAATCTTTTTAATATTAATAGATACTTAATAGCTTATAATATCTTTAATAGATAATATATCTTTTTTTAAGAGCTTAGTATATTTAATAAAAAACTCTCTAAACATAATAATATATTATAAGTAGGTAAAATTTATAGCCAAGTACTATATTATATAATTATTAGATTTAGTATTAAAGATAGTCTAAGCTTTACTATTTAAGTTAAAGTTATTCCTAAATCTTTTCTTTCTATACTTATTCTTTTCTTTATTCTTTTTATTCTTAGACTTAGACTTCTTATTACTCTTATTTCTTTTACTTTATTTATTTTTATTATAATTTTTCTTTTTCCTAGTAAGATTATTATAATTAGCTATAATATAATAGAGCTTCTTATAATAAGTATATTAATTAATAAGTTTTTAAATTATATAAATATTTAGTTTAAGAATTATATTTAATTAAGCTAGTAAAATTATAAGATCCGCTGGTATTATATATATTTTTAAATAATATTAAGTTATAAAAATATAAAAGTTTTTATCCTATATAACCATTAAATTATAAATAATTTATAGGAAATGAATAATAATATATTTTAAAATATAAATAGCCTTATTATTAATTATAGTCTTATATATTTAAATATAAGTAATAAAGTAATCCTAATATTTCTTATCTAGGCTAGTATAAAATAAAAAGATTAAATAATTAATTTTAAATTAAAGCTTTAAATTAATATTTATAATTTTATTATAAGTATTTTTAAATTAATCTTTATAATTAATAATATTTTTATAAAACACTAAGATTAGAATATTTAAATATTAATAAAGATTATTTAATATTTTAATTTCTTTAGATTTATAATTTTTAATAATTCTATATTAAAGCTTATATATATTAGTCTCGCCTTTAAAATTATTAATATAGTTATTTCTTAATCGCGAGATAATAATATTATAATTTAACTAGTTATCTTTTTTTTAAATTTTTATTTTATTAATTAATACTTTCTTTACTATAGTTATAATAGCCTAATTATTACTATTATTAATTAAAATAAAGATTTTAATTATTAGAAAATTTTTATTTTCTTCTTTAATCTACTCTTAAAGGTTATTAATAATAAGATATTATTATATCTTTTATTTCTATCTTTAATATCCTTTAGGAGTCTTAAGCTTAGGGAAATAAAAAAATTAATTTATTTTAATTATTATTATCTTAACTATATAGATTTTAGTTATATTTATATTACTTTATTTACAAGCTGAATAACTTAATATTATTAAATAACTCTAAGATTAAATCGTTAATTAAATAACTAGAAGTAAAGAATCTATTTAATTAATATTCTAATTAATAATTAGAATCCTTAATATCTTATTAATACTTTAACTCAGTCTTTATATAGATATAGTTAAATAATAGGAAATTTTACTTAAATAAATATTTTTAATAATATATTTTCTTCTAATAAAAATAATTTTCTTTAATTAAAATAAATAATAAGTATAGAGAGTTTAGTTTTAATAGTCTTAAATACTAAAGCCTAGCTAAAAGAGAACGCGGAGTAAATAAAATAGAAAGTATTAAGATTAAAATATATAACTAAATAAATATAAGTAACTTAAAGAAATTTTCTAAAAAATTAATATCTTTAGTATAAATAGATATTTTATATCTTTATCTAGATTTTCTAATTTAAGGACTAAATATTCTTATTATTATTAAGAGACTAGGATTTCCTATCTCTTTAATTTTAGAATTTAAAATCTTATTTAGAAAATTTAAATTTTTATAAACTATAGAAGATCTTACTTTAGTAAAGATAATTATTTTAGATACTTATATATTAATTTAATATATTAATTTAATTTAATATATTTTTATCTAGAAGTAAAGCTTACCTAATATTATATAAATAGAATAATATTATAATTCGCCGGCTTAATATAACTTAATATTAAATTTTTTTACTAAGCTAACTTTCTAGCTTCTTATTTTTAGTGAACTACCCCTATATTTTAAGCGATAGAAAGATACTTAGGAGTAGCGCTATACCCTATTTAATAATAATATTATCTATTATTTATAGTAGAATTACTATTTATAGAGCTATTAATTATATTTTTATAAGATTATTTACTTTTATCTTTACAGGACTATTTACTTATATCTTTATAAGACTAGTTACCTACTTTCTAGTAGAACTATTTACTTACTTTTTAATAAGATTATTACTTATATTATTACAAGACTATTATCTATATCCTTATAGAATTATTTATTATAGCGCTGAATCGTTTCTACGCGTATAGCTATAATATTTCTATAGACTTTAAAGCTAAATAGATAGTATCTAAATAGATATATATACCCTACGGTTCCGGGCTTATAATTTATTAAAAGTATAGGGTAGAACACTTAGTATTATCTTAGCTAAGGAGGAAGTCTACCTGTCGCAGCGAGATCTTATCTAGTTGCTAAGACCTCGCTTAGCTTGCTTCGCTCGCTAAGCTCCGCCTTGGCACCGGATTTCGATAGATTCAGGATATTAGTTTCAAAGAATCTAAGTCGCCTTATACGGTCGCAAAAGATTTTGATATTCTAAAACAAGTATAGATTAGGAAAATCGTATACTAGCGATAGATTAAAGAATTTAATATTCTTTATAAATAATATTTTTCGCTCTATTATTATTAATACTATTTATAAATAAGAATAATGATAATTATTAATATAAGACTAAAGCTTAGAATTATTCTCTAGCTTTTAACTATATAGATTATAGTCGTTATTACCGTATCTATAGTTTATATTATCTAGATATTAGTTTATAGACGTATATTTAAATTCTACTCTTATTATTTCTTTAGTTATAAGTAAGATATATAGCTATATAATAAATAAAATAAAATAATCTATATATATTAATATTTTAAGTAAATATAAGTAAGGATTCAGTAAAGGTTTTTAATAAAAGTAGATAAGATATTGATATTAAGAATTTATTAAAGCTACTACTAATATATTAAGTAAAGTTCAAAGGTAGAAAAGTACGGTAGTAAGATAAGGATTAATAGTAAAATAAGATTAATAATAAATTAAGTTATAAGGTAGAATAGATAGGTTAATAGTCGGTAATAAAGTTAATTAAATAATTAAGTACTTAATAGTTAGCGGATACCTAGTTCTTATAAAATTAATTAATAAAAAAAAATATCTATACTATTTATTTAAATAGTTTAATAAGATCTTATAAGACTTCTATATATAAAATACTAGTAATATATAAGGAACTAGACTGATCCGGAATAGAATAAGATTTAAAATACTATAAATTATTATTATAAAGAGAAAAGCTATTTAGAATACCTAGCTACTAAATATATATAGTTAATAGTCGCGAGAACTAAGCCCGATAGAGTTTAGAGTTATAAGAAATAAATCTAGATCTATAATAACTATTAAGTAATTATCTATTAATATATTAACTTTATATAAGTAAAAAGTATTTATTAAATAATTATTTATTAAGTAACATACTAACTTTATATAAATAAAAGGTATTTATTAGAACTTTATATAAATAAAAGCTATTAATTAAAGCTTTATATAAATAGAAGAAGAAAGATATATTTTATATATAATATAACTAAAGCTTATAAAGCTTATAAATTAAGTAAAAGTATTAAAATCTAGTATTAAAACCGAGCTAAGTTAGCGGAGTTAATTTAGCGAGGTTTTAGTAATCTAAATATTAATCTATAGTTCTTATAGCTTTACTTTTTCTTCTCTAATTAATAAAATCAATATATTTAAATCTTTACTTTTAATAGTTTTTATAGTATAATTTTATAATAACTCTTTTATAATCTTCTAATTATATTGAAATAATTATTAATATACTATAATATCTATAAATAAGGAATATATAAATATTAGAATTAAAACTTTACTAGCGTTAATAACTTAGCTTTTATTACTTTTTCTCGCTTTATTATTATTTTATTTAATATTTAGATTACTATTCTATCTTAGAGGTGTTAAAAGTAGAGGTCTGAACATGTTGATTCCATTGGTTGAAGAAGAAGAAGCAGAGCTGCAAGAGCTGCAGGTCGACATCCGGACTGCCAAGACCTCGCTGAGTCAGCTCCGCTGACTCAGCTCGGCCTTGGCGCCGGATTTCGACACTCCCACTCGATCTGCAAGCTCTACAAGCTCTAGCTATGCTACGTACAAGACATGCCCTTCTTCTTCCGCTCATACAAAGCTCCAACAGACACCTTTGCTCATACAAAGCTAACATGTCGACAGACGATCGCTCAACAGCCGAATCCTACGGTCGCATGTCCGCAAAACCGTCACAAGTCGTCGAAAAACCGCGACAAAGCACCTCACAGCCATCCAAACAGCTAGATCCTGCCTTGCATACCCCCCAAAACGTCGACAAGCACTCCCCTATGCCACATTGTCGAAATTGGCATTCCAAACGCTGTTTCCAAACAAAAATTCGACACATAACCCGTGTATGCCATTTCCTATCCAACAGACGGTCGGGCAATACATGAGGCAGATGCGTTGAAAAACTTGATATTGCGGCTCTGCGGGAGCTCCCGGAGGCTCTACGGGCCGTTCCAGGCGCTAGACCTACTCCGGAACTACTCCCACAGAGGCCTTGCTCCCACAGGTTATGCCTTGTCTGCAGCTGGGGCCACGTATTCGAGACCCAGGGCGTTTCGGAAGTCGACGAATTTGTCCTTTGGTAGGGGTTTGGTCAGCCCATCTGCCACCTGGCACTCGGTTGGGGTGTATCGTAGATCCACTGTGCCTTCAGCGACTTTTTCGCGTACAAAGTGGTGGCGTATGTCGATATGCTTGCTGCGAGCATGGAACTCCGGGTTCTTTGCGAGGGCGATAGCGCCTTGGTTGTCGCCAAAGATGATAACGGCCTTTGCCGCCGATTCCTTGTCGGTGGGTTTGAGCTCCCGTAGAAGATTCCGAAGCCAGATGGCTTCCTTAGCCGCTTGTGTCTGTCCAATGTATTCGGCTTCGCATGTAGATAGGGCGACGATTGGTTGTCGCTTGGATTGCCAGCTAATAGGTCCACTGCCGATGTGAAAGATGAAGCCAGAGGTTGACCGGCGCGTATCGCGGTCTCCTGCCCAATCAGAATCAGTGTAGCCCGTTAGCGACTCAAGACTGCCCTGGAATGTTAGTTGGTAATCCAGCGTAGTCCGCAGATACCTGATAATTCGTTTGACAGCGCCCCAATGAGCTTGAGTAGGATTTGATGCATAGCGGCTGACCGCTGAGACAGGGAATGCGATGTCGGGCCGTGTACCTAGCATGGCATACATGAGGGATCCGACAGCTTGTTGATACAGCTGCTTATCAAGAGCGTTGGCTTGGTAGTCGTCTGAGGCCTTTTCCAAATGAGAGCCAGTTTCCATCGGGGTAGCAGTAGGTTTACACTCCCACTGCTTGAAATCCCGGACAACTTTTTCGATGTATGCCCTTTGACCCAAGCGAAGGATCCGTTGCTGACGGTTCCGAGTGATTGACATGCCTAGCCAATAGCAACATGGCCCAAGGTCGGTCATATGAAAATGTGAATTGAGGGCATCTTTGACCCTTTGAATATCCTGTTTGTTAGGACCCGTGATTAGCAAATCGTCTACATACAGGGCCACTATCGTGCCTGATGAGGCATCGATAAACACGCTCGAGTCAGCGTCTAGGGGTTCGAAACCCAAGGTTTTGATAAAGCTGGCGAAGGTATTATACCATACTCGGGGCGACTGCTTTAGCCCATACAAGGCTTTGTTCAGACAGCAGACCTTGTCCTCCTTGCCCTTGTTGTAGCCTTGTGGTAATTCCACATAGATCTCTTCCTCTACTTCTCCGTAAAGGAAGGCCGTTTTGACATCCATTTGCTCAAGGTCCCAGTCCATTGCCGCTGCAATAGCTAGGATGGCCTTGTAGCTCATGGGTTTGACCACCGAGGCGAAAGTTTCGTTGTAGTCCAGGCCTTCGCGCTGTTCGAATCCTCGGACGACCCAGCGCGCTTTGTATCGGACGACCTTTCCATCTGGTCCCCGTTTCAATGCATAGACCCACTTACCTCTAAGGGCCGTTCTCCCCTGAGGCAATGTCGTTAAGGTCCAGGTCTTGTTGTCCATCAGCGACTTGTATTCGTCGTCCATAGCCAGCTCCCACTGCATCCGTTGCATACTTCTTGATATGGCCTCATTGTAGGTCTTTGGCTCATACGGTTCGGCCGTATTCGCATGGGAGAGCATGGCAATAGCAGAGTAATCGAGGGATAGTGGATCCGGTGAGAATTCCCTCATATCCTTCATTTCGCATGGTGGGTATGTCAAATCTGGGTGATTGTTAAGGATCTGTCGGAGCTGCGTCGTAAAGGCCTCATTGATATGGGGGAGTCCGTCAGGCGGTGTATTCGTCGGTTGCTCAGGAGTTGACTCGGTGTGAATCGGGTCAGCATCTTGGCTATGAACCTTCCGCTTCTGCATACTCTCCTCCCCTGGAGCGGAGGTTCGTAGCCGCTTGGCCGGCGGAGATGTAGGTGAAGCCGGTCGTGGTGAGCTTGCCGGGGGTGGAGGGGGTGGAGTGGGTGGAGCAACATTGCTGATAAAGGCAGGCTTCCGTTCCTCAAAATGTACGCTAGAAGCCCGAATAATTTTCCGTTTGCGGGGGCAATACAGTCGATAAATATGGCCATCGCCTTCATAGCCCACCAGAAAACAGCGTTCGCTTTTGTCAACCAATTTCTTTTGGATTCGGTTCCTAGCCCAAGCAAAGGAGCCTAAGGTCCGTATGTGGTCAAGGGAAGGACGGTTACCATACCAGGCCTCATAGGCCGACTTGTTTCCCATCTTAGCCATAGGAGCTCGTATTGCAATGTAGTTGGCTGTTCCCAAGAGTTCAGGCCACAGGTCCTTATCAAGCCCTGAGCTTAGCAGCGAGGGATGCATCTTAGCCATCAGTGTTTGGCCTAATCGTTCCGATTCACCGTTTTGTTGAGGGTTTCCAGGTACCGTTCGCTCATGGATAATGCCTTCGTCTTCGAGGAATAGTTGGAACTCGCGGCTCATATATTCGCCCCCGTTGTCAGTTCGGAAGCGTCGAATACGGCGGCTTTCCCGTTCCCATTTGAATTTGAAACGTCGAAAATATTGGAAGACCATAGCCTTATTCTTAATACAAAAGACTTCAGAAAAATTGGTGCAATCGCATTTAAAAGTAACAAAATACCGAGTCCCATCAAAACCAGTAGGTGTGATAGGGCCACATACATCACTATGAATGAGCTCCATGGGGTGTAGGCCAGGTGTAATAACATCTTTATGAGGGGCAGACTTTTGGCGGCCCTGTACACAGCATTCGCAAGTCAGCTCGTCCTCAATTTTCTTGGTAAAATCAACTCCGGTAGACATCTGGGGCAGCAGGGCAACACTTTGTTGCCCTAGGTGTCCCATACGGGCATGCCAGAGTTGTTGAATAGGGTCATTCGGAACGCTATATGCGTTGAACCCTAGGGGAGTCGTTTTCGACTCAAAAACAAAGATCCCATGGCGGCGTTTGGCTTCAATCCTGCCGAGGGAACTATGTTCTAAAATACAGGAGTCCTTGCTAAAGGCAAGATCAACTCCGCTGTCGAGCAGCTGGGTGGCCGACAGAAGATTGGCCCCGATGTCTGGTACATACAGAACATTTTGAAGGCGAACAGTCCTATTTGGTAGCGATAGCTGGACCGTTCCTTCGCCCGTTGGCTGAACCGTTTGGCCACCAATACCAGCAATTGGGTTGGATTTCGTGGCCCGAAAGTCGATAAAGGCGTTGCGATCGTTGAAAACATGCCGGCTACAGCCCGAATCGATCACGATTAGGCCAGCCAAGTCCTTATGGATAGAGGCAACGAGAGTATACATTGGCTCAGAGTCGCTGCAGCCCCGAATTGAGTAATCGTCGGTTGCTAGATTAGCAAATACCGGTTCATCGCTTGGCTTGTCGGCAGGTGGATCAGTCGTGGGATATTTTTTCTTTTCCTCCTCGGATTTGAACTTCATCGGTTTTAGCCAGGGGTGTAGCTGCCAGCAGGCAGCCTTGTCGTGTTTCGAGGGTAGGCTCTTGTCCTTGCAGTGAGCGCAAGGACCCTTCTGCCCTTCCCGATTCGATTTGTTGACCCGATTTCCACGCCCCGGCCAGAGCTACCGGAATTGGCAGCCCCTCGCCTTGCAAGCATGGCGACCCCGATGGCTCGTCTCTAGTCCGCATGCGTTGTTCCTCGTTGCTTGCGGTCAACGACACTTCGGTAAGGGTTAGGGCGTTGGAGCCGAATAGGTTGTGCGTTTGAATAAAAATGGTGACGAATGTTTGATAGGCTTCACCAAGACCTGTGAGGAATAGATGGCATAGGTAAGGTTCCGGTAAGGCAACGTCGTTATGCAAGGACTTCAGCTCGCTGCTGACCTCCCGGAACTTCCGGGTGTACTCAGCGATATCCTTTGAGCTTTCAAGCGTCAGGCCATGCAGTCGGTGAATTAATTCGGCATAGACACCTGTCCCTTCCGGCTTGTACTTCTTTTTGATTGTGTTGAGGATCGTTTGCGCGTCGTTTTTGTCCTGGACCATTGTATAGACATCGAGTCCTAGCCGATTTTTGATCGAGGTAGTCGCCTTGAGCATAGTGGTAGGGGTAAACGGTTTAAGGTTGTTAAGGATTAACCAGTCCTCCATCTTTCGAGCCCATTTAGTATATCCGGACTTCTCCTCAAGCTCTTCGATCATGGTGAGGGGGTAGGACCCTCCGCCCTGTGGCTGTGTCGTCTGGTTGGCCATCTTGGTCTTCTAGAGCAGTAACCGCGCTAGATGGTGACGACACAGGGGTGTTTGCAGGTGAGGACGATTCAGCAGAGGATATAACCACAAGTTGTTGACGTCGTTTTCGAGCTGGAGCAGGAGGCGGTGACGGTGAGGGTGTCCGAGGACGTTTAGCAGTAAGGCCAAAGATATCGGTACTACTTGCCTTTGAAAGAGTAGATTCGCTGGCTTCAGAGCCCGTATCGTAAGGTGAAGGTGAGCGTGATGGAGGCTGATAGTCGTCGCCTTCGACGTCTTCGCCTAAGGCTGCTGCCTGTTCTTTTTTTCCCGTTGCCGTGCGACTTCTTCAATGAGATGAGGAAAACACTTTCGTTTGGTACGGCGATATATGGTAACAAGTGGATTATCGTGCCAGCAAGGAAAAGCGTTGACCCCGGGTAATAGCCGTGGGTCTTGCGAAGGAGTAGATGGCTGCTTGGATGAGCCCCCACTCGGGGCCCAGCAGCATCTTTATGCCTGTTGCTCATACTGCCCCTATTCGGCTGGCAGGAGACGAAATGCGGTGGCTGGCCGCTGAAGGAAATTGGATATGTCCGGAGGCGGTCGGCTTCAACAGCCCTGACCTTGCTCAACGAGACGATGCCGCCAATCGGCAGGCAGAAAAAGCGGTGGCTGGTAACCAGCCCCCTCTAGCTGTTTGATCAAACGGCAGCCAACCGAGGATTTGACAAATATGGATGGTATTTGATGAGGTTTGCAGAGATTTTGCAGAGTTTTCCACGCTTGTTTGAGCTAGGAGTCATACAAACATCCAGCGACAGCGGTCTCGACCTCAGTAGGGGTAGATTTGTAAGTCTGAGCAGCGAGATGGCTTGCTCTAGGTGTTTCGTAAATGGAATTTTCCTGTTTGCTTGTATGTCAGTGTTCAAACCAGGAAGCGACATTGCGTAGTAGGGGGTTCCTTAGCGATATGATTTGGAAGCTTGCCCATGCCAAGACCGCGCTAGGATGGCGGCTAGCGGCAAGCAAACAACATCACCATCGATGCCCCTCAGCTCAACCGAATCGTTGATGTCATGTCTTTCGGACATGGTAGATAGTGATCTTCGGTAGGATCGATCATTCAGTCGGTGAGTATACTCGGGATTTGGAAGATCGATGGCTCTGCGATAGCTCTGCGGCCTTGAGCAATGTTCGGACGCAGTGTTCAGATGCAGATGGGAGTTGATAGATATCTAGATCACATGTTAGCAATGCCTGCAAATCCGGGCTCATAACCTGTTAAAAGTAGAGGTCTGAACATGTTGATTCCATTGGTTGAAGAAGAAGAAGCAGAGCTGCAAGAGCTGCAGGTCGACATCCGGACTGCCAAGACCTCGCTGAGTCAGCTCCGCTGACTCAGCTCGGCCTTGGCGCCGGATTTCGACAAGAGGAAGTAGGTAATTCTAGGAAGCTCTATTAATTATTTATTAATAAGATATTTAGTTAAGTAATACGTCGATAGTAAAAGAAGAAATATACGCGCTTAATAAATAACTAAGTCTTTATTAATATACTATTTAATAACTATTTAATATCTAATAGTTAATAGCTATTAATCTTAATAATATATTAAATCTAAAAAATATATTAATAAAGACTTAGTTATTTACTAAGTATATATATTTCTTCTTTTACTATTAATATACCGCTTAACTAAATATCTTATTAATAAATAATCCTAGGATCGTTTATTTCTTATAAGATATAATACTATAATTCCGCCTATAATTTATATTAATTAAAGAAATTAAAAAGCTACTTTTTAACTCTATATAAATTAATAAAAGGAAAGTAGAATAAGATTAAATATATTTATTTTATAAATCCCTAATATTTAGAAACTAGTTAATAGCTTATAGAAGTACTTCTAAATAATTCTTTAAAATAAATTATTATAAGAGAACTTTACAACGATTTATATAATAAAGTTAATATTAATATTTATAATATTTTATATAATAATAAGAATTTAATATTTATATTACTTTATATAATAATAAGAAACTAATATTTATAATACTTTATATAATAATAAGAAATTAATATTTATAATACTTTATATAATAATAAGAAATTAATATTTATAATATTTTATATAATAAAAACAACCTATAATATCTTATATAATAAAAATAAATTAATATTTATAATATTTTATATAATTTACTATATCTTATAAATATTATATTATAATTTTAATAAGGTATATAATAAAATATATAATAAAATATAAGTAAAGAGATTTTATTTAATTAGTATATAATTATATTATCTCTATTAAATAAGTTATTATTATATTTTATAATAGTAAGGATTTAAAAATAAAATATATATTATTTTTTAAGTTTATTATATAAATATTTAAAATTCTTATATAATTATTAACTAAATAACTTTATTTTTTTCCTCTTTTTTTTTCTTTTTCCTTTTTTTTTCTTTCTATCTACTATTCCGCCAACCTTATTATTAATTTTCCTAATTTTCTCCTTTATTAAGTCTATTATTCTCTAAATATATTTAGGTATTTAATATTCGCCGTTTATATAGTAGTTATACTATTAACAAAGAGTATAAACTATAGATATATTTATACCTACTTTATTAAAACTTAAATAATCTAGAGAATAGAGCTATATAAATAAAAAATAAAAATAAAGCTCTAGGTAGCAGAATAATATTCAGAGAGTTTTAATTATTAAAGAGTCTTAATAAGTATTAAAGAGTAAGAGTTATATATTTAATTATTTAGTTTTTATTATCTTTAAAAATAATATTCATTATTATATATCTCTTTCTTAATTATTCTTTAACGCCTTCCTCTAGATTATAATATTAAAGTTTAGTATATCTTAATAATCTTATTCCTTTAATTCCTTTAATTATAATAATATTATTTATTATATAGCTATTATAGCTAATAATAATAATAGTAATAAAGTTCTTCTATATAGCTTTTTAAATATAAAACTATTAATAAGTAATCTATATAATATCTTAGAGGAAATAAATAATCCTAGGAAGCTCTATTAATTATCTATTAATAAGATATTCGGTTAAGCGGTATATTAATAGTAAAAGAAGAAATACACGCGCTTAGTAAATAGCTAAGCCCCTATTAATACGCTGTTTAATAACTATTTAATATCTAATAATTAATAGCTATTGATTTTAACAGCGTATTAAATTTAAAAAATATATTAATAAGGGCTTAACTATCTATTAAGCGCGTGTATTATTTTTTTTACTATTAATATACTGCTTAACTAAATATCCTATTAATAAATAATTCTAGGATCGTCTACTTCCCATAAGGTAAGTATTTAATATAATAAAATACTTTTATTAATTACCTTATAGAAAGTAGACGATCCTAGGATTATCTATTAATAGGATATTTAGTTAAGCGGTATATTAATAGTTAAAGAAGAAATACATACGCTTAGTAAATAGCTAAGCCCCTATTAACATATTATTTAGATTTAATACACTATTAAAATCAATAGCTGTTAACTATTAGATATTAAATAGCTGTTAAATAATATATTAATAGAAGCTTAGCTATTTATTAAACGCGTGTATTTCTTCTTTTACTATTAATATACCGCTCAACTAAATATCCTATTAATAGATAATTAATAAAGCTTCCTAGGATTACCTACTTCCTCTAAGATATTATATTAAATCGTTTATAAATATTAATAACTTTAAATATTTATAACTTAAATATAGATATTTTAAATATATAATTCTAAATACTTACTCTTTAATATTTTTATTATTAACTTTTAATATATATATATTAGTTGATATAATATCGTTTAGGTATTAACGTATATCAACGCTATAATAAAAAAGTTTACGATATTAAAAGATAAAGCGATAGTTTTTAAATAAATTATTTATTTAAATAAATAATCTTATTTATAATTCTATTTATATTCATACTTATTTATCTAAAAGTTTATTATAACTTATTTAAAGTTTATTATATCTTATCCAATACTTATTATTTAAGTTCTTATAGATAATATTCTATCTTATATTATTAAAATATCTCCTTTATATATACTCTAACTATCTATTAATATAGATATAATAGATATAAATTATTTACTAAATTTCTATTTTATTTTATATATAAACCGTCTAAGAATAGAATATTAATATTATAAAGATAAATATTATGAATTCACTATAAAATAAAAATTCGTTATAGAGTAATCTTAGTATTTTATTAAAATATCTATTTCTACTACCTATATCTATTAGCTATATAATATAAATAATATAAAATAATACCTTAGAGAAAGTAGGTAATCCTAGGAAGCTCTATTAATTATCTATTAATAGGATATTTAAATAAGCGGTATATTAATAATAAAAAAAGAAATACACGCGCTTAATAAATAGCTAAGCCCTTATTAACACGCTGTTCAATAACTATTTAATATTTAATAGTTAACAACTATTAATCTTAATAATATATTAAATCTAAATAGCGTGTTAATAGGGGCTTAGCTATCTATTAAGCGCGTGTATTTCTTCTTTTATTATTAATATACCGCTCAACCAAATATTCTATTAATAGATAATCCTAGGATCGTCTACTTCCCATAAGATAGTTAAGATTATTAAAATTATATTATTTATTTAAGCTAGAAGGCTTATATTAAGCGATTTCTTAAATAATATAGTATATAGGATTATAATTTAATTTTTACTCTAATAAAAATCTCTTCAAAGCTAATATTTATAAAGGATAGTTATAAGGTCTCTATAAAATATTAAAAGAAGTATTAATTTATTATAGGATTGTTAATATATACTATACTAAATATATAGCTAGATATTATATATATAGTATTTATTATTTCTCGCTTTTTATCTAATTTTATATAGGAGTAGTAAAGTAAATTTTCTAATATTTATAATTTATAGTTTACTAACAACTTACTTATTAAAGAGCTCTAGATAATTTTATAGATTATATAGATTCTAATTAAATAAATAATTAAGCTACTTAATAATTAACTACTAAATATATATTCTATATAGAGAGCGTTGCTATTAGCTAGTAATTTAAATAATAATTAACTATTATTTTATTTACCTATGAAGTTAAATATATAGATAAGATATAAGTAATAAAGGAAGTTATTTAGCTAAATACCTTCCTAGCTTAGATTAAGCGTAATAAATTATTTAAGCTAGTAATAATCTACGACGATAATTAGAGAGCTATTATACTAGCTAAAAACCCGTAATTTTATAGTTAGATTAAGTATATTAATATTATTTACTATTTTATATAGGAAAAGATCGTTGATAGATTAATAAACCTACGGTATATCTCTATTAATAAATAGGTAATAGATAGTCTAACTAAAGCTTTAATACATAATAAATTTAAGGTATTTTAAAAATTTCTAAGGCTTAAAGAACCGCCAATTCGGAAGTTAAAATAAAGAGAGTAGTTAAATAATTCTATAGAAGCTTATATCTTTTTTAATTCTATAAAAATATATTCTTTTTACGCTTTCTACCTAGCTTTAAACTAGTTATATATCTGTATTTTTATATATTTTAATAGAAGCTCTATATAATATTATCTAGTAGAAGCTTATATTTTATTAATATTAACTAAATACCTTATATATTTATTAAATAGCTAGTTAGTAGTTAGTAGCTCTATAGCGCTTAAATAGAAGTATTGAAATCTAGTACTAAGGCGAAGCTTAGTAAGTAAAGCGAGCTAAATAAGATCTTGGTAATTAGATAAGATCTCGCTGTAATAAGTAGGCTTCCTCCTTAGCTAAGATAATACTAAGTATTCTACCCTATACTTTTAATAATTACTTCTTCTTATATTAAGACTCTATAGGATCTTATATTATAGAGCGATAAAAAGATATAATAACTTGTAAAGTAACTAAAATTATAGCGCTAAAAGTAATAATACTAAAATAATTAATAAATCTATATAATAGTAAGTAGGAATATAATATAGACTAGTATAAAAATAATAGACTAATAATTATTAAAGTTAATATCTAAAGTAAGGGTCTTTAAAATAAGGCGGTAATATTTTTAAATAAACTTAAGTATAGAGAATAATAGAATTAGTACTATAAGAATAATAATTAGTATAAATAAGTTATTAAATAATACTTAAATAGTATTAGTTTAGCTATATAGTCGTTGCTACTATTATTAAAGTAGATTTATAAGTAAATAGAATAATAATAAATTTACTATCTATTTATATATAGGATTATATATAAATACGTTACTAATTTATATAGAGAGCGGAAGATACTTCCGTACTTACTTTATCTATATATATCTATAATTCATAATACACTATAACTTAAATATTATATTAAAGCTTGAAAATTCTAACCTTACTTTCTTATAAAATATTTTTTTAGAAAAATTAATAATAGAGAAATATTATATAAAAGATAATATACTAGGTTATTTAATAACTTTATTAAATATAATTAGTTTATTAAAGTTATTATAAAACTCTTATATAAGAAGTTTAAGAGGTAGAGAATTTATTATTATCTTTAATATATCTTTCTTAATACTATCCTAGCTATCTAAACTATCTTAATAATTAAAAATTTATAGATAATATTATATAATATAATATTATTAATAAAGTTCTTAAGAATATTACTAATAGAAATAGTACTCTAAGAAATAAACTAAGCCTTATATATTTTAAGGATATAATTTATATTTCTACTTTACTTTATAATAATTTTAAGAATTACTAATTATTTATATATAATATTTTAGTCTAAAAATATAAAAAACTCCTCTTTATTAAATATAGTTTATTTTATTTTATATTTTACTACTTACTATTTAAAATATATATATATTATCTTTTAAATTATTTAAAAACTAAGCGTTTTATTATTATAATATTTTACTTTTATACTCACTACTAATTATCTATCATCCTAGTATAGCTTATAGTAATAGATATTAACGCGAGATATATATCATAGTATAGCATCTAGTGTGCCTTCTTAACTAGTAATAATATAGGATTAGGCTTAGCACTTATATAACTAGATATAATAGATAGCTTAGAATAAACAACCTTTACTATATTTATAAAATATTATAGAACTTCTATATTATATAACAATATAGTAGTAACGGCTATATAGTCTTTATAAGTACTATTCCTCGCCTATAAATACTATTAGTTACTAGCTTATATATAAGTACTAGCTACTTTGTAGTATTATAATCCTCTATTAATTTTATCTATACTCTTATCATAACTTAATAACCTACGGCTCGTATTCTATAAAGCCTTAATATCTAAGTCAATAAGCTACGAGCTATAAAACTATAAAAAAATAAACCTATACTTTAATAAGCTTTATATAAGTCTATTCTTACCTTACTTTTAATTAATAATGTATTATTAAGTTTATTAAGGAAAAAACTAGTCTTATATACCTCCCAATTTATAAATATAGAAGTCACCTCCTACTTTTTATTAGGAAAAATTATTCTTTTTTACTTACTTTTACTTTTCTTTTTACTACTATCTTTATATCTTATAAATCTTATTATAGTTACTTAACTTCTTCTATTAAAACTTATACTCTTTTAAAGTACTATCTTTAGATATTATTAATTTAAGCTCTATATCTTTTTACTAATTATTTAACTCACCGCTACCGCTATTCTAGTTTTAAACTTAATAAGTTATAAAATTATAGTTCTTACTTTTCATTTTAGCGAATTCATTAAATCAAGATATATATACGCGGATAATATTAATAAGGAGACTTAATAAATAATTTATTATATTACCTTAATAAACTTCAAATTACTATTAATAAGCAGAGATATATCTAAGGAAAGTAATACCTTAAAATCTAATCTTTATTTATATAGATTTAATTTAATCAAGTCTCCACTATTTTTATAGAACTAAACTATTAATTAGTTAGTCTTATAATCTACTTTAAGTAACTTTAAAACTATAGTATAAGTCTTAAGACTTAAAACTATAACCCCTACTTCTAATATATTATTCTTAACTTTTTTAGACCTCGCTTTTATAGATAATATATCTCCTATTTCTAAAAGGACCTCTACTAGAGTTATTTTAATAAATAAAGTAATCTTTAATCACCCTATTAATTTAATAAATAATAATAATATAGCTTTTATAAGTAATAAACCTAATTCTAAACTTAATCTTAACGCGGATAATTTAAACAGTGATAACTAGTAAAATTCTAATTTTAATGAGAAATAATATTAATACCTAGAACGCCTACTTAATAAATAACTTAGAGGATCTTAAGGCCTTCCTTCTCTAGATAGTTCTCTCCCTTTAGATAATCCTTTTTTAAAGGGTAATAATAATATTACAATAAATTACACTTAACTGTAAAATATAAAAAAGTTAGGATTCTTTAATAATAACTATAATAGTAAAACTATACATACTAAAGACGCCGTAATTAAGTATATTAATAATAAAGTTATTTTTTAAGATATTTATCTTTTCTTAAAATAAACTAAAAACCTCGCTATAATAAAAAATATTATTATTAAGGAGAATCTTAAAATATCGCTCTTAAGTAATATAATAGACTAGTAACTTAGTAAGCTATCTTTTATAAAGAAGCGCCTTATTAAATATAAAGCTTTTAACTTTAATTTAAGTAAGTAATTAAGACTCCTTCTAGATTATTTTAATACACCTTTAAATATAGCTATTAATGCTGTTTTAAAAGAATACTATATCTTTTAAAACGTTATTATATAATAAGAGTTAAGAAAATATACTTAAAGAATTCTTAAATTAATAAAGGATATTAAATTAATAAATATTTAGAATCTTATTAATATAATATATAATGGTATTAATCTAGAGCTATAAAAAAATATTAATAAGCCTAATAATATTATAATAATTAACTCTTTCCTTAAAAGTATTAACTTTTATAAGTATAAATAATAAGAGTATATAATAAAATATTTTAAGAATATATCTTTAAATACTAATACTTCTAATAAAGTATTTTAAGGTAGTTAATAAGATTAATTCTAAAATAATAAAAGTAATTATAATTAATTTCAACCTTATTATAATTAAAAATATAGTTAGTAAAGCTATTAACTATTTAATTATAACTAGCAATCTTAATTTAGTAATACTAGTTATATTTTTATTTTTTAATATTAATTTTATACCCTAAATACTTACTCCAATCTATTATAAATATATAGTTAATATAACTAATAATTAGAACTTTAATAATAAACTTTTATATTACTTACTCTTTATTAACTTTTATAAATTAAGGCTCCGCTAAATATATTTAATTTAATTTTATAACCACCCTTTATAGGGAACTAAAATCGCTTCTAATAAAATAATTAAAAATTTCTAGGAAATAAAAATAAATAATAGTAAAGTAATAATTTCTATTAAAAAATACTAATATATTAAGCTATAGCTAAAGATACTAAAAAGAAATCTTAGTCTTTAAAAAAGAAAAGTATTACTTATTATACATAAGAGGAGGAATATATATATAGTAAATAAAATAATTATAAAAATAAGTTTTTCTATTTTAGATAGGATAAAATTTTAAAGAAATAATTTATAGAATTTATTAATATCAATACATTCTATTATAATTATAATAAGTTATTTATATCTAAAAATAAATTATATAAGTACTTTAGAGAAAAATATAGTAAGAGCTTATTACGCAAAATAAATCTTAATATAAATACTTTAAAATCACAAAATAAAAAGTATTCTTAAAAAAATAATAGTAAACCTTTAAGAATTAATCGCAGTTATATAATAAATACTTTAAAAATATAAAATAAAAAATATTCTTAAGAAAATAATAATAAGCCTTTAAAGGTTAATTATAATTATATTATAAATACTTCAAAAATATAAAATAAGAAGTATTCTTAAAAAAATAATAATAAGCCTTTAAGAATTAATTATAATTATATTATAATTACTTTAAGAGTATATAATAAACTATTAAATAAGTATTTATAAGCTAATTTAAGTAATAATTTAATAACTACTTAAACTTTCACTACTAATATTTTATATATATATAATAAGCTTTTAGGTAAATATACTTAGCTTAACTATAATAAGTCTATAAAAGTTAGGTATTATATAAAAACTAATATTACTAATCTATATAATATAAAGATATATAATGTAGTTATATATTTAGTAACTTCTAATACTTCACCTATTATTACCCTTTCTATAATAAATAGCGATTCTTCTACTATCTATTTTATATTATTATAAAATATTATTAAGTCCTTATCCTCTATAAAGGATCTTAGTAATAGCTTTATCTTTTAAAGTTAAACTTATACTAAAATCTTAATAAAATTTCTATTTAATTTTAAAAATATTAAAGTCTATATTAACTTAGATTATAAAGTCTTACTTATAAATAAAGCTTAATTACTTTCACTTCTTTTAAAAATTAAAATTCTAAAAATAACTTCTTCTCTTAAGGTCTAGAGCTTAAGTATTTCTAGATATAAAACCTTAAAATATATTATAAGCCCCTTATACCTTCTAGTAATTAAAAAGGATATAGACTAAAAAATACTTACATATATTTATAAAGAATTTCATATTATAAATAACTTAAGAACTAAAATATTTATCAGAAATAATATTTTAGGTCCTAAAAAAATAATTATTAATATTTTTAAATAAAAAGTATATATTAATAGTTATAACGCTTACTTTCTAATTATAATATACTAGCGTGAATTATTCTTATAAAAGTATATATATATATAGAAGACTACTATTATTATATTTTACAGTAAGATAATAATACCTATAAGATTATTAATACTACTTAAAAATAAAAACTTCTTATTTAAACTCTTTATATAAGGGAACCTTATAATATACGTTTATCTTATAAACTATAAAATATCTAATATCCTTATAAGAAATAATTTAAACTTATTTATATAAATTCTAAGCAAGACCCGTCTTAAGAATATTATAGAAATAAATTATAATAATTACTTTTAAATTAATATTAAAACTAACTTTATAGCTATTTTATTACAACTCTTAATAAAAGCGCCGCTCTCTTTAATCCCTAATATTAGTCTAGCTCCACGAACTTATATACGTAAATATAGAAATAACAACGATAATACTATTTATATATATAATAATAATATTAATAGTAATAATACTATTTATATACATAATAATAATATTTAGGTATATAATAGTAATACTATTTCTTTATATATTTATAATAATAATATCGTTTATATATATATACCTAGAAAAATATATTACCTTAATAATATTATACTCTTTAATAATAATAATACTATTTAAGTATTATAAAACCTTATTAATACTTTCCCTATACTTTAAATTAATAGTAATTTTATATATATACTAGAAAAAGAGTAAATAAGAATTTCTCTATAATATAACTAATAAATAAAAGTTTCTAGAAAAGTTAAGGTTTACCCTCTTAATATATAGAACTATAAGGTAATTAATAAAATATTTAATAAAATATATTAATAAAATAAACTTAATTAAATAAAAAAGTAAACTTCTTTTTTATATCCTATCTTTATTATTTAAAAAACTTTAATAGATAATAATAAAAAGAGTTATATAATAGTTAATATTTAAATCCTTAATAATTTAATTATTCCTAACGCTTACTCTATACCCCTATAGATAAAAATTATTAATAGTCTTATAAAATATTCTTATATCTCTATCCTTAATATATTATTATTCTTCTACTAGTAAAGGATTTATTTAAAAGATTAATATATACTTATTATTATAACTTATTATAGCTAAGAAATATTTAACGTCCTAATTATAAGATATATAAATAACATTATATATATTTAAAAATAAATCAATAAAATCCTTCGCTCTATAAAGTATATATAAGTATATATTAATAATATTATTATAGGAACTATATCCTTCTAATAATACTTAAAGAACCTTTATAAACTTTTTTAACTCTTTATAAACTATAATATTTCTATCTCGCCTATAAAGATATATCTAGGATATTTTAATATTAATCTTCTAGAATAGCGCGTTAACTCTTTAGGTCTAACTTCCTCTAAAAAAAAACTTCAGGTAATAAGTTAACTTTAATACTCTAAAATACTAAACGCCCTAGAATATTACCTTAGCCTAACTAAATATCTATAATAATATATTTACTTTTATACCTAGCTAGCAAAGCCTCTATAAGAGTTAAAAATAATACTTTTAAAGGAATCTCTAAACATCGTTAATAAGCTAAGAAAGAAGTATTTATCTATAAAACTTCTTCCTTTATTAATCCCAGCGAAGTTAACGTTATTTAAGAAACTCTAAAAAATAATATTATAACTATTAATACTTATATACTTTAATACCGCTAAAACACTATAAATTAATTTAAATACTTTTAAAGAATTTAAATTCGGTGTAGTAATCTTCTATATAAAAAATAAAAGTATATAAAAGGATAAATAATTAACTTAAAATATAATATAGCTAATATTTTTCTTATTATGTCTCCTTACCTTAGCTAAACAAAACTATTAACTAATTAAACTTAAAATTACAAGTTTTATCTAGGTTATTAAAAAAGTTAGATATATAATAAAGTCTTCAAAAAATCTAACTAGGATATAGATAAACTATTCCGCAATTTTTAATATTTTTAAATAAAATTATATTATATTAATGACTTCTATAATATAAATAAATATTTACTTTATCTATATATTCTAATTTTTATAATAATTCCGTCTTAAGATTATGTATAAGCCTAGAAAAGAATATATTTTATCTAATACGCTTTTTAAACTCGCTAATTACTATCTATTATTACTTCCTAATAATTATTCTAAATTAAACGCTTTTTTCGCTATAAGCCTTATTAATATAAATAAAAAATTCTATAATAAATTATTTAAAGACTATTAAAAGGATAACTTCTAGAAATATATTATTATATAAATTAATAATAACTATATTCTTAACAAGAACGCTATACCTTTACTCTTTATAAAAAAAAAATATTTCTTAATATATAAAATAAATCTATACTTTAGACTCTATATTAACGCGAATACTAAAAAAGATAATAATAATTATAATTAATAATAAAATATTAACACATATAATAAGGAATAGCAAGAAAAGATAAAAAATTATTAATAATAATAAATAATTAGCGCTTATAATAAGGAGTATAATAGAATATTAAATATTAATAGTAAAATTTTAAAGAATATATAATAGTAAGACTTAGAAGTTATATATTTACTTTCACTCTCTTTACTATCCTTATATAGGATTCTATTAATAAACCTTAAAAATATAATATTAAGAAATATATAATAATAAGGCTTAAAGACTATAAGTTTACTTATATCCTTTCTACTATCCTTATATAGAATTCTATTAATAAACCTTAAAAATAAAGTATTAAGTAATATATAAGAATAAGGCTTAAAGACTATAATTTTACTTATACCCACTCTACTCCCTATATATAATAATATATTAATAAACCTTAAAATTAGAGTATTAAAAAATAGCTAGTAGTAGGACTTAATTATTCTAAACCTATATATAAGGCCTAGACTACTTTTCTATATTAATTAATTAATAAGCCTTTAACGCCTATATATACTAATAAGTCTAGTTAAAGAAATCCTAAGTTTTGTATATAAAAATAAATACCCTAGCTTTTAAAGATACTATTAAATTATTACTTTATCTTAATATATATATAGTCTTATTAAGTATTTATATAAATTTATCTAGTATTACTTAAAATACTTAATCTTATAAATATAATATTATATACTTTATAGAAGTCTTAACCTAATTTCCTCCCTATTAATATCCTTTTATATTATAATAATTAATTTTATCCTAGTCCTCCCACTATTTAATAAGGACTTTAACGCCGCTATATCTATAATAAACAAGTTTATAAAGCGCGTGACTTTTACTACTAGAAAAATGATTTAATTTACAAAAAATTAAATAGAAACTTTATTAAACAGACTTAATATTATAAACTAGAAATTATTAAAAATTATAATTTTAGATAAAAATAAAAAATTCCTTTTTAAATTTTAAATAATAATTTTTTATAAGCTTAATATATTCCTCTTATACTTTATAATATACTATCCTTAAATAAATAGTACTTCTAAATAAACTAATTAAATAATAAAGATTACTTTAAGATTCTATATATATAGACTCAATAAGTTATTTAAGTAGCCTAAGGTCCTACCTTATATATAGGCTTTTCTTAATAACTTATCCACGTCTAGGCCTACCCTAAATAAAGTCGCGTATAGATTTATATTAAATAAATCACTAGATCTTCTTATAATATTATTATTTAATAATTATTTTCTAGCTAGGATAATAGCTACTAACGCGATTATATTTATATAAATATTTAATAAATTCTATTATAATAGGAAACACCAGCCTATATTTTTAAAAATAAAAAACTAGGTATTATTACGCCTATATAAGGGTTATTCTATCCTATTCACCCTTAAGGTAACTATAAAATTAATATAATAATATATTAATCTATTTAAAGTTACTAAATAAATAGAATAACTAGTATATTATCTAAAAATACTTAATAATTAAAAAGTCTACCCTATATTTATAATTATATAGCTAGAGTCTATACTAGCTTTATTTAATAATTTATATAATCGCTCTAGGTCTATCTATCTATAAATGATCTCTATAAATAGATAAGAGTATAATATAAAATAACTACTAAATAAAAAAATTATATAAAAAAAGAGAGGCCTCGCTATAGAATACTTATTAAAATAGAAAGATTATAGGTCTAAATTTAATAGATAATATAATATTAAGGACTTATAAAATACCCTTAAGCTTATAGAGGAATATAAGACTAAAATATAACGCGTAAGTAAGAACTTAAAACTTACTATACTAACGCCTTTGCCTCTTCCTCCGCGAAAGCGCGACTATCCTAGAAAAAGTAATAACATCTAAGAGCTTCGCGCCTAAATAGGATTATTATAAATATTTTAATATTATATCTTAAGTATTATACCTTTATATATCTAGCTAATATAAGCGCGCTATAGAAGGCGGCTATTTTTTATAACTATAGAAAGATTATTATAGTATGGCACCTAATATACCTTCTTAGCTAGTAATAATACAGGATTAGGCTTGGCACCTATATAACTAGATATAATAAGTAGCTTAGAATGAACAATCTTTACTATATTTATGAAATACCATAGAACTCCCATGTTATATAACAATATAATAAAAAATAGAAATATTAACTAGTTATAAAACCTAGGTATAATATATAAATATTAGAAAAAATATTAACGACGTTAAAAAAATATAGAGAAAATCTAAAATTCTAGAGTAGATAAAAAGACTTAATTTAGAATAATAAATACTAAATTATAAATACTTTTAGTAAAATATCTATAATTATTAAATATAATATTATTTATAAAGATTTAATTATCTTAATACTTAAATATTTATATAGAAATTATTTTATTATAAATATTATTATAAAACTTCTATATTGATTATTAACTAGCTAGTAATTTAATAAACTAATTAATTTACTTTATTATATATATCGTTATAAAGCTCTTTATATTAATTATTAACTAGCTAATAATTTAATAAACTAATAAATTTACTTTGTTATATATATTATTATAAAGCTCTCTATATTAATTATTAACTAGCTAATAATTTAATAAACTAATTAATTTACTTTATTATATATATTATTATAAAGGTCTTTATATAATTATTAACTAGCTAGTAATTTAATAGATAAATTAAATTACTCTATTATATATAATATTATAAAGCTTTATTTCTTATATTATTATAATAATTACTTTACCTCTAATATTTTCTAAATATTATAATTAATTAAGTCTGAATATATTAAATATCCTATACCTTATATAATAGTTCAGAGTATATTATATAACTTAAATATAATCTTTTTATATAGATTTAAAAAATATTCTCTTAACCTACCTTAAATATTATAATAACTTAAATAATTATAGATTAAAAAAAGTAAAAAAGAATATAAACTTAAAATAGATAAATAAATAAAAGAACTAACTTATTATTATTTATAATAATAATCTTAAGATATTTATATACTACTATTTAAGACTCTTTTATAATATTTTAAAGTACTTTAGTATTATATAAATTATATATTCTTATTAATAAAAAACTACTATAAAGCTAAAGATATTTTAAGAATTTTAAGATTTATTATATATAAAATTATATATTTATTTATATAATAATTTATTTAAATTTCATCTTATTTTTAAATTTATTATTTACTATATTATCTCTATATTATAATTTATAAATAGAATGTTTAAAGAGATTATAATTAAACTTTATTAAAATTATTATTAAAAAAGTTATATTTAATAAGCTAATTATATTATAAATATAAAATTTATTAAAAATATAAAATAATTAAATAATCTTTTTGGATTAAAGCTTAGTTACTAAAAATATAAATATTTTCTATATATTCTTATATAAAAGCTAATATATCTTAATCCTTAAAATATTTTTATTTTATTAGATAAAAACTATTCCCTAGTTAATAATAATAATAATAATAATAAAATAAAACCTAATAATATTAAATATAAAAATACTTTTTTAAATAAGTCTAAAGATAATACGTTAGAAAAGGAATTTAATAATAAAAAGTTTAGAAAAAATATATAAACTATTAATTAAGGGGTTTATTAAAGTATTAAAGCTAAAAATTTCGAATTAATAATATTAGATTATAAGGTTACTAGTTAAAAAGCTAGTAAAGTTATTATTATTTTTATTTATAACACGGTAAGAAAAATCAAGTTAAAGAAATACTTAAATAAAAAAAAATTAAAAATTTAAAAACTCCGCTAATATTTAATTTAAATTTTTTATAAATATTATTAATAATCTAGCTTCTTTATAAAATTTAACTTAGATTAACTTCTTTAGTATAGTTAATATTATAGAACTTTAAATTATAATTTTTAATATTTAAAATCCTAATATTTAACCTTCAGATTAAAAATAAAGAGAGTTAAGTAATAAAATTAAGTAAAATATTATTAATTAAAAAAATAGATTTATTAATAATATAACTATTAACTATTTTTTTCTAAAGTATTTTCTTATAATCACATTAATTTTTAAATATATAATAAGATATATTAAAGCTACTTAAGTAATATAATAATTAAAAGCTTCTTAATAAAATCTTTAATTATTTATACTTACTAAGTATAATTATATATATTTTTAACTTTATAATTAAAACTATTAATATTTATAATATAAAATAAAACTTATAATAATATTTTTATATATAATATATATTTTCTTTATATTTAATCTTTACTTACTATTTATTAACTCTTTTAATAGTTATCTTTACTATATTTATTATTTATATAAAATTTAGATTAGAAAGTAAATTTATAAGTACTAGCTAAGTCTTTAAATTCCTAATAATATCTATTTACTTAATATAATAAGATAGTTAATTTAAAAGCCTATAATAAATATAATTAAGAAGCTCTTATTTATATAATTTTAAACTCTTAATAATATAATATTAAGCTAGAAGATATAATCTCTACCCTTAATAATAATAATAATTACTTCTTCTAAAATATATTATTTTTAAAGGTTCTAGAAAAACTTATTCTATCTACTAACTAAGCTCCGCTTATATAAATAATAGTTTCACTCTAGTTTATATTATTATATAAATAAGTATCTTTAAACCCTATCTTATAAACTACTTATAAATAGTTAATATTAATACTTAAGTCTTTAATTACTTATAAGTAGTTATTTCTCTAAACTATATCTCTCACTACTACTTATAAACTATAATCGCTTAAAGTTATTATTATATTTATTCTTAAATAATATTTATTAAACTCTATAATTATATCTTTAAATAAATAATATTTACTTATACTACCTAATATATTTTAGCTTATAAAGTAAATACTTAATAGTTAATATTTAATAACTTACTTAACTTTAAAATCTAAAAGTCGCTCCTAAAAAAAATTAGCTTAATAATATTGTTTTAAGAAACTCTATTATATTCTTAATATTATAAGTAAATATAAACTATTATAGATAAACGTATAGAAATATTATAAATAAATAAATAATATCTTTAAGTATAAACTAGATATTACTATAAAATAAATAGAAATATAATTCTAAATATTATAATTATTAAATAATACTATTTGAATTTCAGTTATTTTTATTATTATCTAATATTTATTTAATATTTATTTATATAATACTTAATTATAATTTACTATTATATTAGAATATAAAATAATAAAAGAATTTCTATACTATCTTCTTTATAATACTCTATTTAATAGATAGAATCTTAATTAAATAAATATATAATACTTATTCTTTACTTTTTTTTAATTATTATTTTTTAATCTTATTATAACTTTTCTATCTTTATTAATAACTTAGTATTAATAATTACTAGACTTTATAACTATTATTAATATAAGTATAAAAAACTTAAATATAAAAAAATTAAATATAAAAAATTAAATAGTATTAAAATAAGCTACTTAAGTATATAATAAATTCTATTAAATATTACTTATATATTTATAAAAGTTATTTTTATTATTTTATTTAATATTAATCTTTATTAGTTTAATATTATTAACTTTTATTATTTAAATACTTATACTGTCAAAATTCCAGCCCCTTCGGAGCGCTAGCGCTACCAGCCACCGTATTTTATATATATATAACAGCCGTACATCCCCCTAAGTAATTAATATCTACTTTATCCCTATCTATCCATCTACCATCAACTATGTAGTACCTAGTATCGCGACAGATTATAAGCCCGGCTAGTAAGGCTAGATACAAGAGAAGTATATACCTCAGCTTCCAATATAAATACTAATATTATGGTGCAAATATACCCTAGAATCTGCGGCCTATTATAATAGTCGTGGTAAAACACTAAAAACTACTAAAAACGTTCTCTAAAGCCTGCGCACGAGCGTAGCCCTAAAGATATTGAATTGAGGGCTAATTAGACCTGGTACTCTTCCTATCTTTCCCCCACGAAGGGGTTTTTTATAGGTTTGACGAGGCTGTGGTAATAGGGATCCTGGGGGTGAGCAATAGTGGAAGCGCACCTGAATATACGGGGTCCTACTTGTAAGACGGTTTAAAACGCCTGATACTAGATATACATACCGAGACATGCGAGCCTTTAATATATAAGACTTAGGTTTTTATTGGGATTCGGCAGCTGGCTCCTAAGGACTGAGGGGGAGTGTCAAAATTCTAGCCCCTTCGGAGCGCTAGCGCTACCAGCCACCGTATTTTATGTATATATAACAGCCGTACATCCCCCTAAGTAATTAATATCTACTTTATCTCTATCTATCTATCTACTATCAACTATGCAGTACCTAGTATCGCGATATATACTAGTCTTAAAATTATATTATAGACCTTATAATTATAATAATAAGTTAATTATTATCTATACTAGTTCTATTATATTAACTAGATATATATAGTATATATAATATCTATTAATCTAGAAAAATTTTAATTAAACTTATCTAGTATAATCTCTATATTTACTATTAAGCTAGATTAGCTTTAAAGTTTATTCTTATCTTTATTATAATAATATCTATTACTAAATATATCTCTTTATTATAAATATTTTTCATTATACGCTAGTAAATATCTTAGATTCTTTATTATTTATAGGTTTAAAGATATAGGACTAATTACAACTAGTATATATATTACTTTATTTCTTTAAATATTTACTTTATTATAGTATTTAAGTAGTCGACGCTTTATATAAATACTTTTTTAAGGTAATAAGAAATATAATATTATTAAAAAACTCTAAGAAAAAAAATTAAAGATAATAATTTAATTTAAATAAAAAGATTAAGATAATATAATATATTATTAATAAAGTAAAAAATATCTTACCTACTTATATTTATAAGAGTTATATTAGACTAAGTATATAAAGAGTCTAAATATATATATAAACTAATATTAAAAATAAAAAATATATATTCTAATATTAATTATTAAGAATAGGATAGTATTTATCTAAAGTATAAAATAATATTATAATAAATATACTTTCTATTAATACGTAAGATAATTTTATTCCCGTATAATATATATAAAGTATTTATTATTATTAATAGAAATAATAATAGACTATATATATAGTATATTAAAGTTATTTATAACTCTATACTAATAGCTTATTAGTATTTATTTAAATAAAATCTTAGTACTTTATAAATAATAAATTACTATATTATTAATAATTAATAATAGAGCTATTCTTTATAATTATTATTAAATAACTAGAATTATTTATTCTATATCTTATAGAGATTTAACCTAGTATTAAACAAAGCTTTCACTATACTCTAGGTTAATATTCTTATAATATTTAATAATAAAATAAGCGTACGCCCCTACGATAGTATTAAATAATAAGTAAGAAAAATCTTTTAAATTTTTATTATTATTTATATTTAGAAGTCTTATAGATATAATTTTAAAGTTTAATATATAAGTATTAGAATTATATATTTTATTAAAGACTACTAAACCTTATTAAGCTATAACTTAATTAATAATTAAAAATAGAATAATTATTTTAACTAATCTAGATAATAAGTTTAATAGCTAGAAATTTTTTAAGAGTTTATTTAATTACCTTAATCTTTATAATTAGTTAATTAAATAGACTATATATAAGTTAATAGCTTAATAATAAAATAATAAGAAGATATAAGAAGTTCATAATTATCCTATAAGAGATAAGTAATTAAGATATTATTAATAAAATAAAGTTAAGACTTATTAATATTTTAAAGTAATATTAAGACTAACTAAACTTTATTATAGTATATAATAAATATATATAATAACTATACTCTATAATTATATTCTATTATATTTTATTATCTATCAATATTATACTATAGTATAGGTGTTATAAAGTTTAATTATAAATAAAAAAGCTTTTTTCCTTATATCCTTATAGGAGTTTAAAGGTTTTTAATAAGTTTTTAGAAAAACATTGATAAGTTATTAAATATATAAATTTTAAGGACGAAATTATTAAGAGAAAAAAATAATTATTATATTAATATAGTAATATTAGAATATTATATAATTTATATATATTATTTATATAATATATTACCTCGTCTTATATAAAGTTATTTAGTTATTTAAAATATAAATATCTTTAATATCTAGAAGAAGTAGATAATTCTAGGAAGATCTATTAATTATCTATTAATAAAATGTTTAGTTAAGTAATATATTAATTATAAAAGAAGAAATACACGCGCTTAGTAGATAGCTAAGCCTCTATTAATACGCTATTTAATAGTTATTTAATATCTAACAGTTAACAGCTGTTAATCTTAATAGTATATTAATCTAAACAGCGTGTTAATAGGGGCTTAGCTATTTACTAAACGCGTAGATTTCTTCTTTTACTATTAATATACCGCTCAACTAAACATCCTATTAATAGATAATCCTAGGATTGTCTACTTCCCATAAAGTAGATATCTTCTTTTTTTTCTTCTTAAGAACTAGTTATATTATATAATTCGTAATATATACTTAATTTTATATTAATATTAAAATTCTATAATAATAAATAAATTTTTAAGTAATAATAATTATTTTTATATTAATATTAATTTCTATAGTTAAAAGTAGTATTTAAATAAACTATTTAATAAGAAAGATATTATTAAGAATAAGAAATTTTTAACTTTTTTATTATAAACTCTATATTGTCGTTGAATAAAAGAAATAATATTAAAACTTTTTATTTATATTAATAATAAAGTGAAACTAGCTCTCTAAATTATATATATAAAAAGTTCTAATATATTATTATAATTCTAATAGCTTTATAGCGCTAGGCTTGATTTAACTAGTAGCTATCTATTAAGTATATATAGCTCGTAACTTCTATCTAATTAAATCCTTTATAGCTATTAATTTAATTATACTATAATCTAGTTACCAATCCGGTTCAATATCTAGTCCTTGATATATATATAGGTAATTTAATAAAAGCCTTATAATATTCATTTAATTTTTAATTAAGAATATAAGCTCTAGTTCTTTAAACGACTTTATAATTAATTATTTTATAATAATTATAAGAAATTACCTGAATAATTTAATATAGTATTATTTTTATTATAATATATATATATTTTTATATAATATTTTTTACTTATTTCTATTAATTTATAATTTAATAAAGATAATTATTAAGACTATATATTTAATAATTATAATTCTAATAAATATTAATAATTTTAATAGTAAGCTAAGGATTAAGAATTATATTAATATATTAAGGATAAATCTTTTCTAAATAAATATATATAACTTAATTAACTTCTTTTTTTTAAAATAATATATATAAATTTAATATTAATTAATTAATTTATTATTATCTTCTTTAGATTCTTCTACTAAGTATAAATACTTTTTATATAAATAATATTAGATTCTAAATAAATATAATAAGTATAATACTAAATATCCTTTTAAATAAATTTATATTTTAAGTAATAGCGGAAGATATAGCTATTAAAAAAAGTAAATAAAAAATAAAATAATAAAAGAGCTAAGAATAATTTATATTTATATATTTATAAGAATACTAAAAACTCTATCAATATTATTATTTATATAAATATTAAAATTATTAGAATTAAAATAATAAAGCTCTTACTTATATTATATAAATTAATAATAATAATAAAAACTTGACTAGTTAATTCTTAATAACTTAATTATTTATATAAATAATATATTTTATAGATTTTTAAATATTAAATATAGTTTTACTAAATCTAAATTTAATAATAATAATAAGTTTTATCAAAAGCTTTAATTACTATTTATATCTATAACTTTATTATCTTAATAAGTTTATAAATAAGTTACTCTTATAGTTATATCTTATATAGATTTCTAAATATTATGAAAATCTCTTAAAATTAATATTATTATATAGATTTATTATTACTAGAAAAAATTATTATCTATAAAAGAAAAATAATATAGTTATATAATTAAAGAATTCTCTAGAAAATACCTATTTTTATTATAATAGAGGATATAGCTAGCTAAGATATTTTTATAAATAATTAATTAATAATTTACTACTACCTAGATATCTTATTATTAATATCTTAATAAAATTTTATAAAAATAAAAGAATTATAAAGTATATATATAAATTATATTCTAAAATATATAATTTATTAAATAATTATAGTAATAAATATAGTATCTTAGAACACGTAATCCGAGCCGCTTAAGCGGCGTTTTGAGTACAGGAGGAATTATGGTATCTAGCTGGGGCATAGGAGTCTTTTTCCCTTTATTGATACTCGAAGGTAAGTCTCTAAAGTAATTGTCGGGCGGCGCTTTCAGAGCCAAGATAGTCCAAAGCAGCCCGGAAATATACGGTTCTTAGAGCTCTAAAGCTAAGATAGCTGGGCAGCGCAGAAGCTCCGGGGTAAAATCGCCTTGGGAGCGCGCTGTTTTGCTATAGAAAGTGTTAAAAGTAGAGGTCTGAACATGTTGATTCCATTGGTTGAAGAAGAAGAAGCAGAGCTGCAAGAGCTGCAGGTCGACATCCGGACTGCCAAGACCTCGCTGAGTCAGCTCCGCTGACTCAGCTCGGCCTTGGCGCCGGATTTCGACACTCCCACTCGATCTGCAAGCTCTACAAGCTCTAGCTATGCTACGTACAAGACATGCCCTTCTTCTTCCGCTCATACAAAGCTCCAACAGACACCTTTGCTCATACAAAGCTAACATGTCGACAGACGATCGCTCAACAGCCGAATCCTACGGTCGCATGTCCGCAAAACCGTCACAAGTCGTCGAAAAACCGCGACAAAGCACCTCACAGCCATCCAAACAGCTAGATCCTGCCTTGCATACCCCCCAAAACGTCGACAAGCACTCCCCTATGCCACATTGTCGAAATTGGCATTCCAAACGCTGTTTCCAAACAAAAATTCGACACATAACCCGTGTATGCCATTTCCTATCCAACAGACGGTCGGGCAATACATGAGGCAGATGCGTTGAAAAACTTGATATTGCGGCTCTGCGGGAGCTCCCGGAGGCTCTACGGGCCGTTCCAGGCGCTAGACCTACTCCGGAACTACTCCCACAGAGGCCTTGCTCCCACAGGTTATGCCTTGTCTGCAGCTGGGGCCACGTATTCGAGACCCAGGGCGTTTCGGAAGTCGACGAATTTGTCCTTTGGTAGGGGTTTGGTCAGCCCATCTGCCACCTGGCACTCGGTTGGGGTGTATCGTAGATCCACTGTGCCTTCAGCGACTTTTTCGCGTACAAAGTGGTGGCGTATGTCGATATGCTTGCTGCGAGCATGGAACTCCGGGTTCTTTGCGAGGGCGATAGCGCCTTGGTTGTCGCCAAAGATGATAACGGCCTTTGCCGCCGATTCCTTGTCGGTGGGTTTGAGCTCCCGTAGAAGATTCCGAAGCCAGATGGCTTCCTTAGCCGCTTGTGTCTGTCCAATGTATTCGGCTTCGCATGTAGATAGGGCGACGATTGGTTGTCGCTTGGATTGCCAGCTAATAGGTCCACTGCCGATGTGAAAGATGAAGCCAGAGGTTGACCGGCGCGTATCGCGGTCTCCTGCCCAATCAGAATCAGTGTAGCCCGTTAGCGACTCAAGACTGCCCTGGAATGTTAGTTGGTAATCCAGCGTAGTCCGCAGATACCTGATAATTCGTTTGACAGCGCCCCAATGAGCTTGAGTAGGATTTGATGCATAGCGGCTGACCGCTGAGACAGGGAATGCGATGTCGGGCCGTGTACCTAGCATGGCATACATGAGGGATCCGACAGCTTGTTGATACAGCTGCTTATCAAGAGCGTTGGCTTGGTAGTCGTCTGAGGCCTTTTCCAAATGAGAGCCAGTTTCCATCGGGGTAGCAGTAGGTTTACACTCCCACTGCTTGAAATCCCGGACAACTTTTTCGATGTATGCCCTTTGACCCAAGCGAAGGATCCGTTGCTGACGGTTCCGAGTGATTGACATGCCTAGCCAATAGCAACATGGCCCAAGGTCGGTCATATGAAAATGTGAATTGAGGGCATCTTTGACCCTTTGAATATCCTGTTTGTTAGGACCCGTGATTAGCAAATCGTCTACATACAGGGCCACTATCGTGCCTGATGAGGCATCGATAAACACGCTCGAGTCAGCGTCTAGGGGTTCGAAACCCAAGGTTTTGATAAAGCTGGCGAAGGTATTATACCATACTCGGGGCGACTGCTTTAGCCCATACAAGGCTTTGTTCAGACAGCAGACCTTGTCCTCCTTGCCCTTGTTGTAGCCTTGTGGTAATTCCACATAGATCTCTTCCTCTACTTCTCCGTAAAGGAAGGCCGTTTTGACATCCATTTGCTCAAGGTCCCAGTCCATTGCCGCTGCAATAGCTAGGATGGCCTTGTAGCTCATGGGTTTGACCACCGAGGCGAAAGTTTCGTTGTAGTCCAGGCCTTCGCGCTGTTCGAATCCTCGGACGACCCAGCGCGCTTTGTATCGGACGACCTTTCCATCTGGTCCCCGTTTCAATGCATAGACCCACTTACCTCTAAGGGCCGTTCTCCCCTGAGGCAATGTCGTTAAGGTCCAGGTCTTGTTGTCCATCAGCGACTTGTATTCGTCGTCCATAGCCAGCTCCCACTGCATCCGTTGCATACTTCTTGATATGGCCTCATTGTAGGTCTTTGGCTCATACGGTTCGGCCGTATTCGCATGGGAGAGCATGGCAATAGCAGAGTAATCGAGGGATAGTGGATCCGGTGAGAATTCCCTCATATCCTTCATTTCGCATGGTGGGTATGTCAAATCTGGGTGATTGTTAAGGATCTGTCGGAGCTGCGTCGTAAAGGCCTCATTGATATGGGGGAGTCCGTCAGGCGGTGTATTCGTCGGTTGCTCAGGAGTTGACTCGGTGTGAATCGGGTCAGCATCTTGGCTATGAACCTTCCGCTTCTGCATACTCTCCTCCCCTGGAGCGGAGGTTCGTAGCCGCTTGGCCGGCGGAGATGTAGGTGAAGCCGGTCGTGGTGAGCTTGCCGGGGGTGGAGGGGGTGGAGTGGGTGGAGCAACATTGCTGATAAAGGCAGGCTTCCGTTCCTCAAAATGTACGCTAGAAGCCCGAATAATTTTCCGTTTGCGGGGGCAATACAGTCGATAAATATGGCCATCGCCTTCATAGCCCACCAGAAAACAGCGTTCGCTTTTGTCAACCAATTTCTTTTGGATTCGGTTCCTAGCCCAAGCAAAGGAGCCTAAGGTCCGTATGTGGTCAAGGGAAGGACGGTTACCATACCAGGCCTCATAGGCCGACTTGTTTCCCATCTTAGCCATAGGAGCTCGTATTGCAATGTAGTTGGCTGTTCCCAAGAGTTCAGGCCACAGGTCCTTATCAAGCCCTGAGCTTAGCAGCGAGGGATGCATCTTAGCCATCAGTGTTTGGCCTAATCGTTCCGATTCACCGTTTTGTTGAGGGTTTCCAGGTACCGTTCGCTCATGGATAATGCCTTCGTCTTCGAGGAATAGTTGGAACTCGCGGCTCATATATTCGCCCCCGTTGTCAGTTCGGAAGCGTCGAATACGGCGGCTTTCCCGTTCCCATTTGAATTTGAAACGTCGAAAATATTGGAAGACCATAGCCTTATTCTTAATACAAAAGACTTCAGAAAAATTGGTGCAATCGCATTTAAAAGTAACAAAATACCGAGTCCCATCAAAACCAGTAGGTGTGATAGGGCCACATACATCACTATGAATGAGCTCCATGGGGTGTAGGCCAGGTGTAATAACATCTTTATGAGGGGCAGACTTTTGGCGGCCCTGTACACAGCATTCGCAAGTCAGCTCGTCCTCAATTTTCTTGGTAAAATCAACTCCGGTAGACATCTGGGGCAGCAGGGCAACACTTTGTTGCCCTAGGTGTCCCATACGGGCATGCCAGAGTTGTTGAATAGGGTCATTCGGAACGCTATATGCGTTGAACCCTAGGGGAGTCGTTTTCGACTCAAAAACAAAGATCCCATGGCGGCGTTTGGCTTCAATCCTGCCGAGGGAACTATGTTCTAAAATACAGGAGTCCTTGCTAAAGGCAAGATCAACTCCGCTGTCGAGCAGCTGGGTGGCCGACAGAAGATTGGCCCCGATGTCTGGTACATACAGAACATTTTGAAGGCGAACAGTCCTATTTGGTAGCGATAGCTGGACCGTTCCTTCGCCCGTTGGCTGAACCGTTTGGCCACCAATACCAGCAATTGGGTTGGATTTCGTGGCCCGAAAGTCGATAAAGGCGTTGCGATCGTTGAAAACATGCCGGCTACAGCCCGAATCGATCACGATTAGGCCAGCCAAGTCCTTATGGATAGAGGCAACGAGAGTATACATTGGCTCAGAGTCGCTGCAGCCCCGAATTGAGTAATCGTCGGTTGCTAGATTAGCAAATACCGGTTCATCGCTTGGCTTGTCGGCAGGTGGATCAGTCGTGGGATATTTTTTCTTTTCCTCCTCGGATTTGAACTTCATCGGTTTTAGCCAGGGGTGTAGCTGCCAGCAGGCAGCCTTGTCGTGTTTCGAGGGTAGGCTCTTGTCCTTGCAGTGAGCGCAAGGACCCTTCTGCCCTTCCCGATTCGATTTGTTGACCCGATTTCCACGCCCCCGGCCAGAGCTACCGGAATTGGCAGCCCCTCGCCTTGCAAGCATGGCGACCCCCGATGGCTCGTCTCTAGTCCGCATGCGTTGTTCCTCGTTGCTTGCGGTCAACGACACTTCGGTAAGGGTTAGGGCGTTGGAGCCGAATAGGTTGTGCGTTTGAATAAAAATGGTGACGAATGTTTGATAGGCTTCACCAAGACCTGTGAGGAATAGATGGCATAGGTAAGGTTCCGGTAAGGCAACGTCGTTATGCAAGGACTTCAGCTCGCTGCTGACCTCCCGGAACTTCCGGGTGTACTCAGCGATATCCTTTGAGCTTTCAAGCGTCAGGCCATGCAGTCGGTGAATTAATTCGGCATAGACACCTGTCCCTTCCGGCTTGTACTTCTTTTTGATTGTGTTGAGGATCGTTTGCGCGTCGTTTTTGTCCTGGACCATTGTATAGACATCGAGTCCTAGCCGATTTTTGATCGAGGTAGTCGCCTTGAGCATAGTGGTAGGGGTAAACGGTTTAAGGTTGTTAAGGATTAACCAGTCCTCCATCTTTCGAGCCCATTTAGTATATCCGGACTTCTCCTCAAGCTCTTCGATCATGGTGAGGGGGTAGGACCCTCCGCCCTGTGGCTGTGTCGTCTGGTTGGCCATCTTGGTCTTCTAGAGCAGTAACCGCGCTAGATGGTGACGACACAGGGGTGTTTGCAGGTGAGGACGATTCAGCAGAGGATATAACCACAAGTTGTTGACGTCGTTTTCGAGCTGGAGCAGGAGGCGGTGACGGTGAGGGTGTCCGAGGACGTTTAGCAGTAAGGCCAAAGATATCGGTACTACTTGCCTTTGAAAGAGTAGATTCGCTGGCTTCAGAGCCCGTATCGTAAGGTGAAGGTGAGCGTGATGGAGGCTGATAGTCGTCGCCTTCGACGTCTTCGCCTAAGGCTGCTGCCTGTTCTTTTTTTCCCGTTGCCGTGCGACTTCTTCAATGAGATGAGGAAAACACTTTCGTTTGGTACGGCGATATATGGTAACAAGTGGATTATCGTGCCAGCAAGGAAAAGCGTTGACCCCGGGTAATAGCCGTGGGTCTTGCGAAGGAGTAGATGGCTGCTTGGATGAGCCCCCACTCGGGGCCCAGCAGCATCTTTATGCCTGTTGCTCATACTGCCCCTATTCGGCTGGCAGGAGACGAAATGCGGTGGCTGGCCGCTGAAGGAAATTGGATATGTCCGGAGGCGGTCGGCTTCAACAGCCCTGACCTTGCTCAACGAGACGATGCCGCCAATCGGCAGGCAGAAAAAGCGGTGGCTGGTAACCAGCCCCCTCTAGCTGTTTGATCAAACGGCAGCCAACCGAGGATTTGACAAATATGGATGGTATTTGATGAGGTTTGCAGAGATTTTGCAGAGTTTTCCACGCTTGTTTGAGCTAGGAGTCATACAAACATCCAGCGACAGCGGTCTCGACCTCAGTAGGGGTAGATTTGTAAGTCTGAGCAGCGAGATGGCTTGCTCTAGGTGTTTCGTAAATGGAATTTTCCTGTTTGCTTGTATGTCAGTGTTCAAACCAGGAAGCGACATTGCGTAGTAGGGGGTTCCTTAGCGATATGATTTGGAAGCTTGCCCATGCCAAGACCGCGCTAGGATGGCGGCTAGCGGCAAGCAAACAACATCACCATCGATGCCCCTCAGCTCAACCGAATCGTTGATGTCATGTCTTTCGGACATGGTAGATAGTGATCTTCGGTAGGATCGATCATTCAGTCGGTGAGTATACTCGGGATTTGGAAGATCGATGGCTCTGCGATAGCTCTGCGGCCTTGAGCAATGTTCGGACGCAGTGTTCAGATGCAGATGGGAGTTGATAGATATCTAGATCACATGTTAGCAATGCCTGCAAATCCGGGCTCATAACCTGTTAAAAGTAGAGGTCTGAACATGTTGATTCCATTGGTTGAAGAAGAAGAAGCAGAGCTGCAAGAGCTGCAGGTCGACATCCGGACTGCCAAGACCTCGCTGAGTCAGCTCCGCTGACTCAGCTCGGCCTTGGCGCCGGATTTCGACAGAAAGTAGCCTAGCAGCCCGATGACGAGCTACATAGAGGGGGGATAAGTATTACGGCAGGATCTAGAATAGAGCCTCTACGGCCTAGAATATAAGGCAGGTCTAAACAGGGTCTTCGCGAGCTGATAGCCCCTAAGATCCGACATAGAGCTTTTGCCTACGGGTGTTTAGCGCAGTGATTAGACGTTCCAAATATATCCTTAATACGTTTTGACTATTTACAAGCTCATAACAGTAGCGACGATAAGGTTCAGGGAGGAATAACAGTAGGGTAACACGTGTCTCAGCTGTCCAAGGGTTAAAGCTACCATGTAAACAGCGGGAATAGGTTTCCCAAAGCTTAGAAGGGCTTATCTATCAACCGTATATCCCTATAGGGCTAACGCATAGAGGCCCCTAAAGTTGGTCCCCTAGGAAACAATATTTGCGCTACAGAGACCTGGGACTGATCCTATCGCCTAGGCGACCAACTTCAGGGTCTCTAAGCCATTCCAAAACTAGCTCCCAGTATGAAAAATGGAGAGCGTCTGTTCGGACCGTAGCCTCTGACAACAGAGCTGCGGAAATCTCGACCACCACTTCCATCCCGCAGCTTGTAATTCATGTTCGCCACACCTGTGCGTACGTACAAAGGCAGCAATTCCATGATCTGGCCCAATCGACCAGTGTCGGGTATGAGGGTGCGACAACGAGTGACCCAATCCTGGCGAAATGGGAGACTACCTTGTTGACCAGCAAGATTGCGCCCCAGGAAGGGGCATGAACAGCAGCGTGCAGTACTCTACTCCTGTTGCTGGGCACCTGCGAACAAGTGCCGTAGCAGCAGCTCTCGCTCATGAGCAGTCAGCTGTCCGAGATACAAGCAAGAGGGTTAGAACGTCGATGGCAGTTAATGAGGACATTTACCATGAAGCCAGTGAGGCTGAAGGACTCTTGGAAGCCGTGCCATTTCCTCGGCTCTCTAACGATACCCCAAGTACTCCCAAACCAACAGGATCTCGAATACATTCAGATGAGGAAGACGAGGAGCCTGCCACCGCAAGGTCCTTCCCAAGGTCCACAAGCCCAGGCTCTACAGCACAACGAAATAAAGGGGCTTTCTACGAAAAAGTTGGCGAAGAAGGGGTTTGCCAAATGCACCGGTTCTCGTTGTATGAGACGGCAAGCCGTTTCTACTTAGTTGGCATGGACGTTGCCGAACGTAAATTCAGGATTTTGAAGATAGATCGCACTGCCGACTCTGGGGATTTGAGTATCGCAGAGGATGACATTGTGTACACCAGGAAAGAAATGAACCAGCTATTGAATGCGGTAGATGATGGGAACAAGGCCTCTGGAGGCATGAAGCTCAAATGCAGCATGTGGGGCCTTCTGGGTTTTATCAGATTCACAGAGGCTTACTATATGCTTCTGGTCACCAAGAGAAGCCAAGTTGCTATGATCGGAGGCCACTACATTTACCAAATTGATGCAACTGAGCTTGTTTCCTTGACTATGGCATCTCCTCGTTTTAAAATAGATAGAGATGCGGAAGAGACACGATTCATTGGCATTCTCAACAATCTTGATCTCACACGTTCGTTCTATTTTAGCTACTCCTACGATATCACACATACATTACAACACAACATTCTTCGAGAAAGGAAAAATCTGCAATCAGGGGAAGCAAATACTCCTTCAAAGCACCAGAACTCTATGTTCGTTTGGAATCATCATTTGCTTGAGCCAGCAGCGAGTGCGCTGAGGAATATCTATGACTGGTGCCTACCAATAGTGCATGGTTTCGTAGACCAAGCTAGTAAAGTGGCTTCACTCAGAGTGATTTTGCTCTACTGACTGCTTCCCCAGCTCTCAGAGTCTTCGGACGAACAGTCCATATTACCCTCATTGCTAGGAGATCACGATACTTTGCTGGTGCCCGCTTTCTGAAGCGTGGAGCGAACGATCTGGTGATACAACTTATCTGAAACTCTTACGAAGCTGGCTGACCTATTTCGGAAGGGATATGTCGCAAATGACGTCGAAACAGAACAGATAGTATCAGAGATGCTCACCACATCATTCCACGCTCCAGGCCCCGAGCTCTATGCTAATCCTCGCTATACGTCCTATGTACAACATCGTGGCAGTATCCCGTTACACTGGACGCAGGATAATTCTGGGGTATCGCCTAAGCCAGCGATTGAGTGCATGTTTTCCGGCTCTGCGATGATGTTGAGGCTAATTTCCTAAGTGAATCTCGTGGACCCGTTCTACAGTGCAGCTGCTCTGCACTTCGACAATCTTTTCGAACGCTATGGAGCACCGATATACGTCCTCAATTTAGTCAAGGTAAATTCATACCAAGGATAAAAACAAATCCTCAAACATGCTGATGATCCAGTCTCGTGAGCGAACACCCCGGGAATCAAAGCTTCTTATTGAGTATGGCAATGCAATTACCTATCTAAACCAATTCTTGCCCGCAAACAAGAGGATTCAATACAAGGCTTTTGATATGAGCAAGGCATCAAAAAGGCAGGTGATACTTCCTCGTCTTGTCTCCGCAGAGAGTTGACCACATCCACCGTTAGCCGAGACCAAGACGTTATTAGCACATTGGAAATGATCGCGGGAGAAGTAATGACTCAGACAGGGTTCTTCCACAATGGCTCGTACGAGGCGGGCAATATTCATACCCAGAATGGAATAGCAAGGACCAATTGCATTGACTGTCTAGATCGGACCAACGCTGCTCAATTCGTAATTGGTAAACGAGCACTCGGTCATCAATTGCACGCCTTGGGGATCATAGATGGTCCATCAATCAACTACGACACCGATGCCGTCAATCTTTTCACACATATGTAAGCCCCTATTGCGAATGTGCCAAAAAATTTCTGACGGTGATTTCATGACTAGGTTTCACGATCACGGGGACACGATAGCCATCCAGTATGGTGGGTCGCACCTCGTAAATACTATGGAGACGTACAGGAAGATCAACCAGTGGACTAGTCACTCTCGGGATATGGTGGAAAGCTTCAAGCGCTATTATAATAACTCTTTTCTTGATAAGCAACGGCAGGAGGCATACAATCTTTTTCTTGGAAATTACACCTTTATTCAAGGCCAGCCAATGCTTTGGGATCTCTCGACAGATTATTATCTCCACCATGCGAACCCTCGTACTTGGTCTGCGAAGAATCGTAAGAGCTATATCAAATGGTTTACGCCGGAAAACCTAAATCGCCCGGAACTGCAAGTTGCCCCCCAGCTACACGGTTCTAGTTTTCAGAAGCCGCTAAGCTTTTTTGATGATTACTGGCTTGAATACTATAAGCCGCAGTCCATGACCTCATTCAAGAAGATGCTGCCAATCAAGATGAATTCGACTTATAGGTATGTACCCTTCATGTCAGCTAAGGAGGGCAAATACGACCTCAGCCCCTTCCGAGTTAGAGATGGGAATGAGCATGCTTCACCCGACAAAAGACAACAGAAGAAGGAAGTTACAATTCTAGATCCAGAGAAAGACATTGAGGAAATTGCCGAAAGTCCCCGCAATATCCTGCGGTCCAAACGATCATCACTTCAAGCCATGTTGCAGTCTCAGCACGATGGTCAATCTGCATCACAGCAAAGCATCTTGAAACATACCCCCTTAGAGACGGAGGACGTACCGCCAATATTAGCGAAACCTCCGAAGGAAAACAAATCGCCCAAAGAGAAATCAGCCGTGGCACAGTGGACTTTAGACCAATTCGTCACGAATTCTCTCAATCCTTCAGTATCAGCAAAAGAAGCGCATGAATACCAACGGTACATCGACCATCCTCTGACACTTCCCCTGGTCGTTTCCAATGACCTCCCTCCAAACCCAAGCCTAGAGTTTCTCAAGTATGTTAACAGTACCTCTATTGATGCTATCACGAACACGATCATCTCTGAAGATGACTTGGCGGCGTTTGGGGAATTCCTGGGCACTCCAGAAGATCCTCTTACCGTAACAGAGGCAGACATAATGAAGAAACGCTACAAAGCTTATCGGCAATGGATGAAAGGCAAGTCCTTGTTCAAGCAGCGGGTAGACCCGTGAACAAATATTCTACAATGTTGATCAGGTCGAAAAGTTTGGCATCGCATTGGTGAGGCATTGGGTCCATTGAATGTTGGTTGTTCTGTATCATGACATTGACGATCCGGATAATCCCGATGAATGCCACTGTTGGAGCCTTATTCATGAATGTAGAACCAATGACTGCTCCTTATGCGACCAAAAGATCTCGCAGCCTGGTGTCACTATCACACAAGACTCGATAATCTTCTGTAACATCCACGTCGCTTTGCAAAACGGCCTTTAGAAGCCGCATCGCATCCTCAATGCCCTGCTGTATTTGCAAACGCTCCCTTGATTCCACTTCGCAGTCTTTAATCCTACACCAGCAAGTTGATAGTCCTCGCATGATCTCGCCTTTGTGGTAGGACATTCGAGCCCAGTGATTGACAATAATTGCTTGGGTCGAAATGACCGAAGCCTGTAACAACGGAGGATACACTGTTGCGAAAGGTGAAGCTAAGTTTGCTGATATGAGAGGTAGTATATACTTCAGATGAAGTTAGCCTAGTTTCACGCGTGGATTACAACTCTGTACCTTTAGATGTCTGACAAATTCAGTACCCATCTCATTGACCAACCTCGTGGTTTGATGTACAAGAAGCTCAGCTATCTTGACATGGTCTCCGGCGTGCGCGTAGCCCTTTACTATTCCGTTACGGAGCACTCTGTCGAGAGCCTTGATCCTAGCAGCGTGCTTTCTCTCGTCCGGGAAGCGGGCCAAAGCCAATTGAATGAGCACCGGATAAGCTGCTCCAAGTATTCTTAATGAATCCGGTTCTTCAGTCAGGGAGGGTAGATAACTCAGACATGGCATGACAGCGTCCTCGAAAACCTCCCCTAGACCAGTGCGCTCGAGCAGAGCTGGAGGACATTTCTCTAAGAGACCTAACAGAGAATTGCAACCTGTGATCTTGTATTCCAGTGACGAGTCATCTATAAGCGCCAGTAGTGGAGGGGTTATAAGGGGCCAATTGGTTTGCACCGACGATTCCTTGCTGTAGGGTCAGCCATAGGAGGCGGTTATGATTCCATTGACACCTACATCTAAGCACTGCAACACCCATCGAAATACAGTAACGATACATACATCGCGGAACTTCCAAGGCTTGATCTCAGCATCAATATCACTGTGCATTGTAATGTTACTTAGCCTAGGATTAATCGCCTTCCTGCCCTGTGGCGTTATGGCTGGATTCCCCGTCCGAGAGAACAGTGCTTTGATGCGTTTTTGTAGTATAATCGTAAGCATAGACGACAAACGGCTTGATCTAGTGTAGTCTTTGATAAGATTAGATGCCTGTTCTTGTGCGCTAGAGCTGTTCCAGGGATCATTCTGGTCACTGAAAGCAGCCAAGCACGTTAACACTGCCGCGTCGGGCCCATCTGGCCCATCTTGTGGTGGAGGGACCAATCTCCGCAAATGAGACAACAACAACAAACCCTTCAGCCCCATAGCTCGAGCTTTTGCAACATCGTCTGGATTGAGCTCGTTCCTCGCTTCTATGCGTTCTTGTCGTCAGTCAAGCTTAGAACGTTGATCTTGCAGGGTCCAAACCTGTAGGATAGAGTGGTCGCTCGGCGAACGCTGCAGAGGGCAGGATGGCATTCGCTACCCAATCGCGAAGAAAGGTGGCTGCAGATTGCTCTCGAGAATCCAGTCCAAGGCTTGAGATTGGGGCTAGATACGTCTCCAAAATCACCAAACTTTCGTATATCTGTTGGTAAATTAGTCAATACTTCCCTTCAAGCGAGCAGACATTAATTCTGGTTTTCATACTTGCAGCTTGTCGCCCTCTAAATGCTGAAGTCCTAGATGCTCAACAAGACCGGCTGCACTAGGCACTTGACCATCCGGAGGAATCAGGAATGGGGAACCGGTAGGGTTAGGATTGCTAGCTGTGATCGTTTCGATATACCTTCGAGCTAGCCGTCGCAAAGCCTCCAGGTCCATACCTTAGGTAAGATTTGAGCTCTTGGACTGGATGGAACGAAATCGCCGACTGTCAAAAAGTTCCTCCCACGGCTCCACTTTTCTTATCTTACAACAAACTGCTGGCGAGGTCCACCGTTGACAGTGCAACATCTATGCTCGACGCCGTCTCATCCCATGTTCGGTCTCGTGATTCGGACAGCAGGGATAAATCAATATGCAGGTTTGATTTGCTGTCAACCGGAGGATTACGTAATCCCGCAGCACAAAGAAATGCTATTTACTGCGATGTTCTGTCTACCTTAGATTGATATCACGAGTGGGACGAATAGTCAGTTAGTGCTAGAACAAAGCTGGATATTTGATGGCTTCTATTGATCAGGAGATAAAGGGTAGCCGATCATTGCTTTAGACTATCTTGAAATATATCATGGCTGATAACGGGTCTCCTTCCTCCGCCATTCTTTACCAAAACGTCGACAACACAATTGTGCTACTTGATGTTCCAAGGTCTATTTCACTTGCTCAAGGTAATCTCGAGTCTGCTTGCAATGGCCAAATTTACTCCTCACCGCCTCTCGAAGCGCCATATCCGTCTACAGAGCCTAAGTCAGGGAAAGCGAAAGCAAATATACTACGTACAAAGGGCCCAATTGATTTCGACCTTGAATTCCCCACACCTCTTCTTTATCAAGCCCTGGAGGAAATTGCCCATCATTGGCGAGGCGGATGGTGTTTGATGCGAAAGATCTCCCCTTTCGTGACCGCTGGCCGGAGTAAGAAGCGAAAGTTCCTCGAGACCGAAGACCCACTGCCTCCATCCAATGTAGAAACTGCCGGCCATGACCTCCATGAGCCATTACTAGCATCAAGCTGTAGTGCACCGGAAAAGTCGGTGATTCTTCCCCGGATCGTTGAGCCTGATGTGCGTATTTCGGAGGAACTCTTCAGTCCAAAAAAATTCTCCGACTCCTCAACGCTCCCCGTAAATCTCACGTCTGCAATACATGTGTGCTCTAACATTCGGCAAATCATCAATAAACTGGTCAACAACTCATATGTTACATCTGTATCCCTTGTCCATGCAGGAACCAGCTTCCGCATACCACCCAACGCCAGCTTTATCATGTCGAAAATCACCGAAGTTACAGCTCCCATATTTAGCATGGGAGCTCTGACCATGTATCCCTCGCCCAGCGCTACCGCCGGCCCGGGGCAGTTCGACTTCATTCTGCTCGATCCACCTTGGAGAAACCGTTCAGCAAAGAGATCAGCAAGTTACGATACCATGTGCGACACGGATCCTATGGCGCTGCTGCAAAGTCTTCTGGGACAGCACATAGCGCAAGATGGGCTGATAGCATGTTGGATCACGAACAATCCGCGTGTGCGAGCCGCAGCGCTTGAAGCGTTCGCAGCTTGGGAAGTGCAACTGATTGAGGAGTGGGCGTGGTTGAAGACGACACTGCTTGGTGTTCCTGTGACCAATGTTGAAGGGGTCTGGAGACAGCCTTATGAGATTTTGCTACTTGGTAGGAGGGTTAACGAAGTTGGAGTACACCAACAGAACCTTAAAAGAAGAGTCATTGTGGCAGTACCAGATTACCACTCCAGGAAACCAAACCTCAAAGAATTGATTGAGCCTATGCTGCCCGCCCGCTATCGTGCTATGGAAATATTTGGTAGATATGTTTCAGCTGGATGGTGGGTATGGGGTGATGAGGTCCTGAAGTACAACTGGGAAGGTCATTGGTCAAAGGATTCAGAATACTAGGCTGTATCTTCCCGCAATTTTCGTTGGCAATGTCTCCAGAGCCTTACCCACTCTCGGTCATGATTCGACTCATCCATGGCCATGGTCTTGACGTTTGGCTCCGCGATCAGCAAGCAGTCCATTACAGCTTCTGCGAGCTCTTTATCGAAGCGCACAGGAGGTTCTTCTCGATCCATGTCCGGTATGCGCTCACGCAACATACGAATCACGTAGGCTTGATGGTTTTTTTGGGCAACCCGTTTGAACAAAGCCTGATAAAGCTCCTTTGGCCTGGGTCGCATAACTCTTGCGAATCCGCGCCAGAAATCCTCTAAGATGGACCACTTCTGTTGGTCTGCACATTCATGCAAAATACGAATTTCATTTTCAAGGTCTAAGAGTTCGTCAGAAACGTAATTCAAGAGATCTTTCAGCCGTCTTGGACCCTGATCGCTGGAACGGCGCGGATGACGATTAACCCGAATCGCCCCCACCAGCAAGTCTGAGCGTACCTCATCTGTCAGGATGCGATGGCCCCGGAAGCTCATGGCTTCGAGAGTATCCACTGCATAACCAAGGGTTGTGGGACGAATCGAAGGTCGCCCTTGATCGGTGTCTGCCCTCTGTGGGTTCGCTATGTGGAAGCCTTTATAGATGAGTGAGAAAACCCTAGCTGGAATTTCAACAAGAGATGATTGCATTTCGCAAGCAAGTGAGTTCAGATGTGCTTCAGAGTAGCCCGAATGGCCAATCTTGATGCCATGACAGACGACAGCCAAACGGCATTCCCAGTCATCTGCGCTAGGAAAGAGCGGGTAGGATTGGTAGAATAATGACAGGAACGGTGTGGATTGGAAGTCATTTGCACCACGCCCCAACGCTTCGAGAGCATCTAGTAAAGGGAGGCGTTCAAGATGATTGACAAGAGCGCGTAACATTATAGGCTTCGAAGTGTCGCTAAAGTGGCCTTGACGACCCTCAAATTGGACATTCCCAGATTGCGAAGGGGCTGCACCTGTCTCGCGGAGTGTGGAAGAATCTTCAGGCATTTGTATAACAGGTTCCAAGCTTGATTGGTATAGTTCCCCGTAGTCACGGTTACTCAACCCCTCAGATTCTTCTGCAGCCGACACTGGATCACGATGATAATGCCTGACTTGGTTGAGGCTTATGTTCGCTCTGTTCGAATGCTTGGCTGATGAGGAACGTGAGAACTTATAACTTGCCGCTTCTTCATGCAGTGAGCTTTGACCAACCTCTTGACGTAATAGGAGCTCTTCTTGGCCCCTTGGTATGATCTCGTCTTTCCGCTCCTGTCGTTGCTGTATTCTACTCCAAAGACCCTCCAAGTCCAGCTCTTCTCGTTTTTCTTCTGTAAGCATCTGAATAACGACTTTGGCTCCTCCAGTCTCCTCACCAAAACCAACGTAGCCCTCATGTCCAGTAAAGCTCTCGGCCGTCCCTTTGCCATCGTCAATAGTGCCAACGTTGACGCATATCCAACCAGTCCGCAACCCATCATCTACATCTTTAGTCTCAGATGACCCCACGCTACTCAGAAGCCTTGCCCGACGAGCTTTTCTCCTCAGCTTGAGCTTCAATTCACCCCGACCCAGTAATCCATCGGCGTAGGGAGACAATTTGTGTGTTCTCTTCAACCATTTACAAAATCTGTCCGCTGATACGTGGAGGTGTTTCTCACTGCGGGCGGTCCCAAGGACCATCAAAAGATTAGCGCCTAGTGCAGGGGGCGGATCAATTTTCCGAAGGTCAAATATCAGGAGGTCGTCCAGGCCTAGGTCAACTGAAATGTGCTCGAGCATAGGTTTGAGTAGTGGTGGTGGATCAGATGGCAGCTCAGGGATTTGCTGACGTTCAAGCAGCGGATTCGATTGTCGCTGAGGAGTCTCCACTTGAAGATACCAGGGCATGGATGCTATTGACTCCGGAGACTCAATTTCGGCTTCGCGGTCTGCAGATCTATGTTCGGGTTGCCGCTCCTGAGCAAGCTCAGAGCGCCAGGAATGGCAAGTAGAAAACGAGCGGCCTGCTTTTGGGTGAATTACACCAAGCTTGGGATAGGTTGGCCTTATGACAGGCCGATTGAGGCTACCAGCGTTAGAAATGAAAGCTTTCAGAAGGGCAAGTCGGCAGTTAAAACATCCAATCGGTGTAGAAGCTATCCCCCTAGAACCCATGACGTTCCTCATAGTCAGGTGCTAAGTGCCGCGTTCCTTTCGTGATTATCTCAGTCATTCATCAGAGCTTGAGCAATTGTACACTATGTGCTGATTTGCGCCAAGACTTTCAGAAAAGCCCTAACCCTGATGTCCGAAAGCGCCCCCACTGCAGTAGAAGAAGTCCATGCGTTAGGGGCTTTGGTCTGCTTAAGTTCAAGGGCTTTTAGCGGATGTTCTAGGCAAGCCTGGTCCCTAAACGGCTTTTCAAGGGGTACCATTAGGCTCTCTAAAGCTTGATCTACAGCCCCCGGGCGCGGCAAGAGAAATCCCCCAGTTAAGCTGTAGGGCTGAGCTCTACCTACCTATCCAGGCAAACCTGGCGCTTACCAATCGCCGCCACTCGACTCGGATGCAGCAAATCTTGAGAACAAAGTCCGCAAACCCCAACCCCCACTACCTCCTCTATTACAACACTTTAACATCACTAACAGCCTCTTCTTGACCATGTCTATGGATATTGATACTCCGGTAGCATTACCTTCGAGGTCCCTGATTCCACAAGACAGCGCAACGTAAGTCTGCTCTTCTTGACCGTCAGTGCTTGTGCTAATCATTTCCAAGGATCTTGTGTTGTAATTGTGGTGCACCAATTGACGGAACCTCTGCACCTGGCGCACTTTGTTACGATTGCATCAAGCTGACAGTAGATATATCAGAGGGTGTTCAAAGAGAAGCAACACTCCATATATGTCGGGATTGCGAGAGATGGCTGCAACCGCCAGCCCACTGGATCACCGCTGCGCCTGAATCCAGAGAGCTACTGGCACTATGTCTCCGTAAGCTGCGTGGACTTTCGAAGGTTAGAATAACGGATGCCAGTTTTATTTGGACGGAACCACATTCTAGACGCGTGAAAGTAAAGATCACCATTCAACAAGAGGCTTTCCAAGGGACAATATTACAGCAGACTTTTGAAGTCGAGTATGTAGTAGCATATCACCAATGCCCTGATTGTGCAAAATCCTTCACCGCCAACACATGGCGAGCTGTGGTGCAAGTCCGGCAGAAAGTTCCTCATAAGTATGTCAATCTAGGTCCAAGGCCACGACAAGACAATACTAACGTGCATTCAGGAGAACCTTTCTCTACCTAGAGCAGCTTATCCTTAAGCACTCCGCTCATAAAGACACTATAAACATCAAAGAAGTGAAGGACGGCTTGGACTTCTTCTACTCCCAAAGAAATCATGCTGAAAAATTTGTTGACTTTCTTACCTCTGTTGCACCTGTCCGGTCCAAGAAATCCCAAGAACTTATCTCCATGGATATCCACACATCCACAAAATCCTATAAATTCTCCTTCTCTGTTGAACTCGTTCCCATATGCAAGGACGACCTCGTGGCATTACCCATCAAGCTCGCCAAACAAATTGGCAACATTGCTCCCCTAACGATCTGCCACCGCGTTGGCACATCTATTAACCTCCTGGACCCAAGTACCCTCCAAACCGCCGACGTCTCCACCCCGATCTACTGGCGCTCTCCCTTTACCTCTTTAGCCGACGTCCAGGAACTTGTCGAATTCGTGATTATGGATATAGAGCCCACGGGCCCACAGAAAGGTCGTTTCCTCCTTGCTGAGGCCACAGTAGCGCGGTCCTCGGACTTGGGCGTCAATGATATAACCTACTTTACTCGCACACATCTGGGCGGTGTTTTGCATCCAGGCGACTCAGTTATGGGCTACCATCTCACAGGCACAAACTTCAATAATCCACACTTCGACGCACTGGAGCAAAGCAACAGTTACTCTCCCATAATTCCAGACGTAGTGCTAGTCAAGAAGTTTTATGCCCGCAAAAAGAAGAGCAAGGCTCGCAATTGGCGTCTCAAGCGTATGAATAAAGAAGAGGGTGAGATGTTGCCGAAGAAGCAGGATCAGGAGAGAATGGAGCGGGACTTTGAGATGTTCTTGAGGGATGTAGAAGAAGATACTGAGCTGCGGGGTACGTTGGCGTTGTATAAAGCACAACAGGAGAAGAGGGAGAAAGATCGTATGGAGGGGTTGGAGACGGCTAGTACTGCCGAGACGGACGAGACTGAAGATGGCGAGGAAGTTCCTAAGATAGACATGGACGAGTTGCTTGACGATTTCAATGAGCTTGATGTTGAGGATAATGAATAGAATGGAGTAGCCAGCAGCCTGGCTTTCTTCGCAATATGCATATGGTCCAAGTGCAGTGAAAAGCTCTGCCACTGTTTTATTCTGACCGTAGTGCTAAACGCCCACCCTGACTTTAATGATGAAAAGATCCTGCAAGCTCAACTATCGGCCATACCATGGAAAGGTGTGTTAAATTATTCGTATACATTTCACGAATACAAGGAGGATGATTTGCGGATCTCTCCGTATGATATCTAAAATAATGCAGCGCTAATATAAGATCAAATACAATACCGCCAGTCAGCAACGCTCTATGAGGTATCTTGCCATCTCGCCGTCCCAAAAGACCCATAGTCAACGCCAATGCAATGCATGCTGCCAGAACCTGCTGGTGGGAATTTCATCGCCCGTGGTATAATCAAAATGTAGGCAAGGATCTAGAAGCACATAGGGGACTGTTTGGAAAGGCATTTGAGCACGTCCCAGCTTGCTATCTCACGGGTTGTTCTTAGAAATTGTCTGAAGGCCTTACAGCCTGCTGTTGAAGATATGCCTCTGGCACTTTCGGTACCTTTGGGCTTCCTGGCGCCTGGCTCTGGCTCCTTGATTGCTTCCTCAAAAGTCCACGTTGTCTGTAATCCTTTCCTTCCAAACCCGGAGCCATCTTTCTGATGCTGGTCTGCGCGTTGCGCAGGGAAGTACTGCCAAGCAGCCTCTGACCAGCACCAGAATAGCCAGTGGAACGCTCGTCCTCAGAGAAAGTCTCATCGCCTTCGTTATCAGAGAGGAGTTCATTGACACTTTTTGATGGTTTAGCAAGATTATTTGCAGGGGACGTTACTGATCGAGAGTGTAGAGTCGGGCGAGAAGTAGATGCAGCAGCAGCAGATGCGGTTGTTGGAGCGAAAGCCCTGGGCGACATAACTGTAGGCTCTCTGGTACTTGCTGCAAATCGGAGATCAGTGTAACCATTTTCATTGTGAAGTGATGACACAGAGCCAGTCCGGCCAAGAGATCTGTGGAGAATGGGAGCGGTTTTTTGATCGTAGAAGTCAGCACCAGTGTCTCGATCTTGATTGTAAGGAGTAATAGTTACACTGGAATAACGATTTGAGGCCGCGCTTTCCGTGTCTAGAGAGTCGTCGAAGAAATCGTCAAGGCTGTCGAGTTTAGTAAGCAAGTCGCCCATTCCACCTTCCGCACGAGAATCTGCCCGGGTGCTTTCGGATACAAGTGTATCAGAACGCTCGGGGGAAAGTAGGAACCTTGGCGATCTTCATCGGCGTGAAACTCGATCTCGGGAGTAGGAATCGCCTCGGCCTCAGAGTCGGCCTGGATCCCAGCCAAGTAGACTGCCTGCATATTGGCTCTGGTGTTGTTTGTATGGACCGCAGGCATAGGTATCGACCATCCTGTTTCTTCTGGGATGCCGTACAAGCTCTGAATCCTGTCATATTCTTTGCGTGTAGCGCGCGAACCCGAACCAACGAAACTCATCCTCATATGTTGTTTACTCATCGGAGTTTCCGACATGGTCATGATATGATCCATGACCTCCAGAGCTTGACTACAATACTGCGTTTGCAGAAGTCTGAGCATGGGCGAGATCAAGTCCGGCCCAAGTGAAGCGATCTCAGTTCGACGAGTATCAATGTCTTTGATGAGAGCTAAGAGAAGTTCAAGCGTACGAATTTTATACCAATGCGACCTATTGGTGAGCAGTCCGATCAGAAATATTAGGGTTTTGAGTTCCCACAGAGGGAAAAAGGCTCGCCGCAGTGCGGAAAGCATTTGACTCAGAAATTCTTTCCCTGTAGCATAGCGCCGATTTCCGAAAGCCGTAAGAACCTGGGAAATCTCCTGGTTATCCTGAGATTCTGCAACCGTTGACAAGATCTGTGCAGATCGAAGACATTCTTTCTTCTTGGTCGCGTCGTCGAAGGAATGCATTAAACAGGGTATATTCGCTAGCGTGACGAAGAGTAGTCGACTCCGACTTCCTACTAGATCACTATCCGGTAGAGATACGATTGTATCTAGCATGGAGAGAGACCTCCCAAGGGAGGCATCAGACTTCAAGCCTTTGTACACCAGAGGTGCTATGCCTTCAAATGAACCCTGCCACCTGTCGGGCTTCGCCTTCTCCAACAGTGTGACGACCGCAGGATCGCTCAAGTTGAGCTTTTCAAGCAACTTTTCCAGTATCAGTAGGGTTTCCAAGAATTCTTGCTCGTATACAGTCTCAAGACATGCGCAGGTTGCCCAGAACAGCAAAGGGTACGATAGCAAGTGCTCCTGGTCAATGGCTTCAATAATCGTTCTTAAGGTCGTGAGAATTTCAAGAGAGAATATCTGCACGTCGGGAAGTTTGTCCACAATCGTATTTGAAAGTCGAGCCAGGATATCAGAAAGCATGAGACGATCAAGAGAAGTCAGAATACACCGAAAGACCTGGAACGATCTGCACGCTATATGTCTGACAGGGCATGATGTGGCCCAGCTCAAACAGGTCTTCGCCCACTGTGTCTGGATGTCAGGATATGCGATCGCAAAGATATCGATCACTTGCTCAGTCACATTGATCATTGACGCTGGGACGCGATTGCTATCGTCCAGTTCATCTTTGCCATTCCATTCCTCGTAAGCCCACACGACGTTGGACTCGCGCTGTCGAATTGACTCCACAAAGGTTTCGATTGCTTGTTTGTTGGGTGTAGTGCTGTCCTCGTCGATTCTCCTGATAATCAGCTCATGGATCAGATGCACAAGCATCTCTCGAGCTTGATCTTGCACAAGTAAGGTGTAGTGATCCCACAGCACAGTAACTGCCTGTAGCAATAGAGGCACGTTCTCAGGGCTCAGATTTGTGGGAGAAACCATGAGATCCACGAGAAAAATCAATGAGAGTTGGCCTAACGAAAACCCGGACTGCGAAAGTAAGTCAACGGAGGTAAGAAGGACGATCGAGGTGAAGGCTTACCTGCTTGTTACCAATGGGCAAAGCCTCAGAGAGATCAGCCACATACGGCAATCCCAGATTGTCTGGCGGAAGGACTGTAGGCTCCCGCGGCTTTTGCACCATATTCCTGGAATTTATTTGCAACAGCAAAAATTCGACAACCTTTTGCCCAGCGGGCGTACTTGACAAATATACGATTATCTGCTTAGCATAATCGACAAAACTCTGCTCCCTGCGATCGAGGCAGAGCGAGATGACGAAATCAAGGATGAGCTGCACGTTACCGGCGTGGGGTCCTGTGGCGAGTGCTTGCCAAAGGGCCTGGATCTCGTTATGTAAAGCGCCACTAGCTTTCGTCGTAATCTCCAAGAGGTTGGCAAGAAGCATGTAGGACTGAGCAGTGGGACCGCCGTTCGGATCGACTTGCAACTCAATGACCTGAATCCAGGGCAGTATCGCTGCTACCATGTTTCGTTGACTATCGGGATGTATATCTTTGAAATGCACTGAGAACTGAGAGAATACAAAGAAGGCAAGCTCAGTGTGCTGTCTAGCTAGGAGTTTGGAGATCTCAAATTGCGCCAGCTTGTATACCGCTGTTGTCCGGTCCGATATGCTGATGTCGAAGTCTTGAATCTTGGAATTTAGCTGCCGACGTTGCTCCAAAAGTCGCAGAAGTCTTGCAGATTTCCTTCTGATTTCACTTTTGGGATTACCCAGCGTGAACAGCATAGCGCCTAAAATCCTCCAAAAAGCTACCGGATAGTCATCTTTTTCAGTCAATACCTTGGTCACGACTTCAAAATAGCTTTCTAGAGCGCTTGGGTGCTCCGGTGTGAGTTTCTGCGGATCAGAGACATAGCAATTCTCAATGCATTGTTCCAAGATGTACGGGAAGTCGCGGTTGTAGGTAATAAGATTATACAGAGCGCGACGCCCAATGGCATGGTTTCTGTCACTTGAAGTCGAAAAAATTTGGTGCATCCAAGAAAGCATACGGCGGATGTCAAAGGTCAAGCTATCTCCCCGGTCTGTCTTGACTCTAATGGGTCCAGCCTAGAGAACACACTTAGTTAAAAGAGATAATCAAGAAATTGTTGGAGCTACTTACGCATAGAGCCGCCATGGCACTCAAGGCCGCGAATTTCAAATTACGTTTCTCAATCTCCATCGCTGCAGTCACACTTGTTTTCTCTCTGTTGTCTTGAGTGTGCTCAACTTCTGATTGCCAATTGTCTTCACGCTGATTGATTTTAGATTGATTTGGAGAATAGCCACACCAGTCTTCCAACAGGGCGAATGCGGACTTTCTGGATTCAAACGCCATGTAACGAGAGGGCTGGGTGGTGCGATTCACGGCATCAAAAAGCTCTTCCAAGAGCCCGCAGTACTGACGTCTCAGCTTCTGACATTCCCTGTCATTTTGAATTTCAGCGTCGTTCAAGAAAATCATCAGGTCCTTGGTATATGTGCAAAGATTGTTCAGAATCCACTCGTCCTGCAACACTGCAGGCTCCCGTAAGAAGCGTGCTGTAAGTCGGTAGACCTGCGTCACCTCTGTTCTTAGACGATCTGTGGCTGGATTTCTTGGGGGATTACTTCCAGTACGCTGATGCGTACCGATACGCTGCTTTGCTTCCTCCTTACATGTGGTAACTGCATACTGGAGCGATTCCAAGAGAGTTCTATAAAGGTTGATATTGATAGAACCTAGAGCAATCACAATAGCGTCGCGGATAGAGCTTTGACTGTCCTTCAATAGAGGTATCACGTGCCCAAAGAGCTGCCGTGCTGAGATGATCTTATCATGCCCTTGCTGGGTTCCTCTAGAAGCCTTGCGGGCATGCTGCGTTTTGTCAAGCTGACTTTGCGTTTGGGCGCCTGCGTTTGTCATCGTAGTACAGGCCATGATCAGGTATAGCTTCCATTGTTCGATTATGATCTCTGGTGGAGTCGAACCGAGCCGGTTGAGTGTTCGCGCTGTCCCATGGTCAAAACCAGCCGGTGGCACACCCCGCGTATCATTGGCTAGCCGATTGATACTCTCATGCATTTGCAGCAAGCGCGCACAAACTTTGTCACGCCCCGATGTCACTGGCACTTCGCAAAGTTCGAAACCCCGCCGGATAATATTGGGAAACAATTTCGACCATAAAGTCGCATCGTAAGACACGTCGCTGCTGCAAAGCTCAATTAAAGTGTTTGGCGCCATGCTTCTGCGTTTGCCCTTCTGTAACCGACTTCTCTCGGCCACAGTGAGTTGCTCGTCATTGATGTCCATTACCCGCTGAGAATCGCCTTCAAGGATCTGGATAATTCTTGGCTTATCATTCGTGAGCACGGTGTCAAATTCCGTAACGAGCTTGAGGACTTTTACTGCGAAAGACCTCACCCTCCTCGATTGAGAACAGAGGAAGAAAATTCCATCGGCTTCGACCTCATCAACCAGAGCCTCTATGCTCGTTAGATCTAATTGGAGACTGCGACTCCCAGAGGAGCCATTCTCCAATTTTTCGCTCGCAGCATCTTTGCTCTTCCTTCTGACCTCTTCGATCCAGATTTGAAGCAATTCGACGTATAGCCTGAGGGTGTTTTCGATATGTCCCGGACCCAGCAATCCTTCGTCAGACATAGTGGAATATCGAGCATCGAAATTGAAGATAAATCGCGTGAATCCCATAGTGACTGGTTGGGCAAGAGCTTGCCGGGCTATAGATTTAAGGGAGATGGCCGAAGATGCTGCTATATTCGAGTGAACATGTGCTGTACCTGTGCATAGTAGATTGATAAGAGACTTAAGCTGAACATGTGCCGATAAGCAACGTGGCAATGCTTGTACAGCGACGTGGAACAGCTCATAGAAGCCCTGCCTATGCTCGGCTAAGCCCACATGCTCATCTTTGCGGCCAAATGTGAAGGTTTCCGTAAGTGGAGTTTTCGGTATGATTGCACCCAACTTTTCGTCCAGCACAGCCTGGCCCCCAAAAGCGTTATCACAGATTAAGGTTATTTTACCAAGGATCTCGCAGAACCGATTGTAGAACTCCTTTGCTGAATCGCTAAGTTGCGATATATCTACGGGGCGTGACAGCTGGTGATCATTAAAGCCTGATAAAGGGTTAGTTCCTCCAAAAAGCTGGGAGCTGTCGATGGCTCTGGGTGTTGAACATGAATCCATTGCTAAGCCACCACCGCTGAAACGTGGAAATGGTGGGGAACCATGTTCAGGTCTCTCTAAGTCCGCCATGATCCTGAGGAAAGCTTTAATGCCTATGACAATTTTCTCTGGTTCTAATTGCTCAACCTTGGTGTCTTTGCCAGGAGTGAAGAGATCGGAGTTGATCAGCGGAAATATAATGTTCCTGAAACAATACTCCTGGTGACGGTGACCAATGATACGGATGACTTCGATGATGGGTTCAGAAAAGTTGGGGTCGTTCGACAGATATGTTTTTTTCCCCGAAGGAAGAATGACTTTCATTACATCGTCTAGCTTTCGTAGGACGGATGAAGAAGGCTCATTCACCCGTGAAAGATAAGTCCAGACAAGCCGACAAATTGCCTGAAGAGCGCATTCTCGCGATTGTCGGTCTTTGAGTTTGGCCTGTAAAGACGTGGCTGTCGAATGCCACTGAGTGGCAAAGTATTCCGTCGGCGACGCACACATGATCACCACCTGGAGGCGAAATGCTTCTTTCCAGTGCTTTGGTTTAATCACCATCTGGGAAACCCGCGAGTTGACCATGTTAAGAAAGTCCTTCCATCTCTGAGTGTTGACGTTTGGGGACCAGTTAGCCACGATTGGCATGACCAGATCTTCCAGCACCAAGCAGTAGGCGTGCTTGATGTTTTGCCCATGTGAATTAACAAAATATTCGGCCAGTCTATATAGGAAATCGCAGGATTCCTTCCACGTACCCTCGGGCTGTACTTTCACGTGTATATGACGCATAGCCGTAATCAGCCCCTCAGCTCTGCTCTCGATATGTGTCATTGTTCCTCCTTTAATACTCAAATCCTGTTGGAAATATGCTAGCTCCGTAACGAAGCGCTGACTGATACTTCGCAGATTCCTACTACTCATGACACCTAGAAGCTGGCTGTATATTCTCCAATTAGAATATCGGAAAGGAAAAGCATCGAAGGAGTCTGGTTCCATATTCTTTAGTTGACTAAAGATGATGTCTTCTACTTTGATAGCTAGGTCTGGATTAAGAGTTGTCACATCAGACTGGTTGTAGACTTCGATTAAGACCCTGCAAAGCAAGTATATTGATGCTGCTGACCGCTGTTCGGCTTGGTGGGCTGTCTCCTCCAGTGATGGTGATGTCGCATAGTTCGGGCTCCCTATGGTAGAGCTTGCTTGACCTGCTTCTGGATATAGTGCATTGGAGGAGCCTGTGTGTCGTCTTGGAAGACCCCTTTGAGCTAGGTTGTCCGCCGGAGTCTATCAATGAATCAGCACTAGAGCAGCAAAAGGAGCCGAAGTAACTAACGTCTGTCAACATCTTCTTAGCATTAATAACTTCCTCGCCTTTGGCTCTTCGCCACCACATCATAGTGTCGACCAGAGGCTTTGGCTTTTGCCGATTGATGTGAGCAAGGGACGATATAAGTTGGTCAAGCTCTGGATCGCTACCAACTCCGCATATAGTATCGAGTGTGGTTTTCTCCGGCGTAACATTTATGCACATATCAATTTTCTGATCCGCCTGCACAACGAACTATGCGAATCGTTAACGGGTTTTCTTCTAAGGGCACAGGACACAAACCCTTTGAAAAAGATGGTGCAGAGCGTACTCGCCCACCGACCTCTGCTCTTGCTGAGATTTAGACTGGGAGCGATGGTGGCTATGACCTCTGCGTGCCTTGCTGGACTGTGTGCGGTCTATTCGTTTCTGCGTCGACGTACCGTAACTCGCTTGTCCCATGTCACGCTCCTCCACTAATGTTGATTTTGGGGAGATGTGGTTGGAGCCATCCATTATACTCCCTGAGGCTTCGCTAGGATGCCGGAGAGAAGTACCACGGCGGAGCATGGGAAGGCTTGACAGGTCCGGTATGCCTATATTTGAAACTGTAGAGCCGGGAGTGTCTGGACTCAAGGGGCTCGTCTCTGGCGAGGCAAGGAATATTGCATTACGAGATTGTTGGTAACCATGAGCTCTTGATACCTGGCGATGATGCCCCTGGCTTGCGGAAGGTCTCCGTTCAAGTGCATTAGGGACTGCAGGCGATCGCGCAGCCCCAACCGACGACTGTGACCTTGGAGATCTTACATTGCTGGCTGATTGCGGCTGCATGTTGAAGGTATTCATATCTGCGGGTGCTGGACCACGTCCTCTCGATCCAGATAAATCACGGATATGGCTTCGAGAAAAGTCTGCGTCATTGGGATCTTGTTGAGAAGAGTAAGGAGGGGGAAAATTTGGGTTACTGCCCGGGGCATATTGCCGTCCGTTCATAGTTGATGTAGCTCCAACTGTAGAAAGCATGTATCAGCGGTGGGAATCAATGATCCGCAGATGTCTTCTTAGGGGAATGAGAAAACCCGAATCCTACTCACAGGTCCCACATCCTTTAGGGAGGCAGTCAGCAACAAAAGTCGACTGGCAAACAGACTCGCTTTCCCGTTCGATAGCTTGACATAGCGAAGCAACCCGGTGTTAGGGTCCGAAAGCCGTGCTTTGCGGGACCATAAAGGTCTCGAGAGGGCGTGAGTGGAGCTATGTAAGGTAGGATGCGGAGACGCTGTCAGGCCGTGCCTCAGGGGCTGCTCCTAGAAAGACATGCAATTGGCGTCTGGAAGCAATGAGGTTGGCCTCCAAATACAGGGAGAGGTGTTGAATACAAAGAATTACAGGGTAGATTACACCTCATGGATTTCGTGCCCTGGCTACCCAAGACTACGGGTTCGAGGGGTCCAACGATGTCAGGGCAAGGCAAGCAGGGGTCAGATCTCTACGCTAAAAACGTTCCACAAGCGGCCTCAACGTCCCTAAATACCTAGCTTATATGGCTTTAAGGCCTAGGTAGGTACTGCTACAAGCCATTGACGCTGGTTATGAGTTAGCATATGGGGAAGGCATGTATCGAAAACGGGTTTCTTCGGCGCACATATCCCAATTAGTACAAAGCAGTTAGCAGGCACAAAATAATTTACTCTAGAACTAGCACGGAGTTATTCCGGGTACCGGTCGGGTCTAGAAAGCGCCGACCGCCAGAGGTGAAGGAATAATGACACCTTGAGTGACAATCGTGAAAGAATATTCCTCCCTATCTCCTCGCCTTCTGGTTTCCTCACACTCATTACGAACATCTGATTGTTATTCCTTCTAAGGTTCTCGCCATTCCTATCCTCAATAGCCCGCGCAGCTCTCGCCCAGCAGGGTCTTCACTTATCATATCTTACGGCTGATCTGAGCACTAACGACATAACAATTGTGTTGTCATCAAGGGTCCCCGTACACTGAAATATTTCGATAGAAGGCCTTTACTCGTTGACAGAGACGACTGGATTTTAGGTGGCTTAGTGTGGAGAAGCGAACTGTTCATTATGGCGCAACTGGACACCCTCGACCTCATCGTCCTTGCCATTCTTCTGGCGGGGACAGCGGCATACTTCACCAAAGGAACTTATTGGGGTATACCGAAAGACCCTTATGCAGGCGCTTACTCCCTAGCCAACGGGGCGAAAGCGGGCAAAACAAGGAATATATTGGAGAAGATGGACGAATCGGAGAAGAACTGTGTTGTGTTTTACGGTTCACAAACTGGCACAGCTGAAGACTACGCATCACGACTAGCCAAGGAGGGCTCACAGAGATTTGGGTTGAAGACCATGGTGGCCGATTTGGAGGACTATGATTATGACAACCTGGATACGTTCCCCGAAGACAAGCTAGCAATGTTCGTGCTTGCCACTTATGGTGAGGGCGAACCGACGGACAACGCTGTGGACTTTTATGAGTTTGTGACTGGCCAGGATATCTCTTTCAGCAGTGGAGCCCCTGCGGATGAGAAGCCTCTTGAGAAACTGAAATTCATAGCATTTGGTCTTGGCAACAATACATACGAGCACTATAATTCTATGGTCCGCCGCGTCAATGACGCCCTGATAAAGCTTGGGGCCATGAGGATTGGGAAAGCTGGAGAGGGTGACGATGGTGCGGGAACTATGGAGGAAGACTTCTTAGCTTGGAAAGAACCCATGTGGGCCGAATTGACTGAGAAGATGGGTCTTGAGGAACGAGAAGCCGTCTATGAGCCCGTCTTCAGTATTACAGAGAGAGACGACTTGGATGAACAAGCTGATGATGTTTACCTTGGCGAACCGAACAAGAATCACCTTGAAGGTAGCCAAAAGGGGCCCTACAATTCTCACAATCCATACATCGCGCCAATTGTGGAATCGAGAGAAATTTTCACCGTCAAGGATAGGAATTGTCTGCATATGGAGATCGACGTCAAGGGCTCTAATTTGACATATACCACTGGTGACCACATTGCCGTATGGCCAACGAATGCAGGGAGAGAAGTCGATCGCTTCGTCAACATTCTCGGTCTAGTAGAGAAACGTCACAAAGTCATTAGTGTGAAAGGGTTGGATCCTACTGCCAAAGTGCCTTTTCCTACGCCAACAACCTACGATGCAGCGATCCGGTACCATATGGAAATATGTGGCGCTGTCTCCCGTCAATTCATCTCATCTCTAGCACCATTTGCACCGGACGATAAGTCGAAAGCAGAGATGGCAAGACTTGGCAATGATAAAGACTATTTCTCGGAAAAGGTCTCAAGCCAATATCTGAATATCGCACAAGTGCTGGAAAGAGTACACAGCTCGACTCCCTGGACAAGCATCCCGTTCTCCATCATGATTGAAGGCATACACAAGATCCAGCCACGTTACTATTCCATATCGTCCTCCTCGCTGGTACAAAAGAACAAGATCTCGATTACGGCCGTCGTAGAGGAAATTCGTATTCCGGGCAGTGAGAACATCGTAAAGGGAGTCACGACTAATTATCTTCTAGCCTTGAAACAAAAACAACATGGTGACCCACATCCAGATCCCCATGGCTTAACGTACGCCATTACAGGGCCGAGGAACAAGTATGACGGCATTCATGTACCTGTGCATGTTCGTCACTCAAACTTCAAGCTACCATCAGACCCCTCGAAGCCAATCATAATGGTGGGTCCAGGCTCGGGCGTTGCACCTTTCAGAGGATTCATCCAAGAGCGAGCTGCTCAAGCTCAAGCTGGCGAGAACGTAGGACAGACAATACTCTTCTACGGCTGCAGGCGAGCTTCAGAAGACTACTTATACAAGGAAGAGTGGGAAGTAAGCAAAATTTTTCAATCTTTCTCTATCCCATGACGGACGCGCTTGCCGTAAGTGATAAAGACTGACCAAGCCTTTCCACAGTACTACAAGCAGATTCTTGGTGACAAGTTTACTCTCATCACCGCCTTCTCTCGCGAGGGGCCCACGAAGGTCTATGTCCAGCATAGACTCCAAGAGAATGCTACCCTTGTCAATGAGCTGCTCGAGAAGGAGAAGGCTAACTTCTACGTTTGCGGAGACGCGGCAAATATGGCTCGCGCCGTCAGTGACACGCTAGGGAAAATCATAAGTGAGCACCGAGGCGTGAGTGCAGAGAAAGGAGAAGAAATCGTGAAGGCGATGAGATCGAGTAATCAGTACCAAGAAGATGTTTGGTCTTAGTTAGGCATGAAAGCGGTCATTGATATTATAGAAGTTAAGGTACATACCTGGAAGGGGCGTGACTGGTCAATAGAGGAAAGGAATCGTATGTCGTGGGGTTGGAGATGCTTAGACTTATGATTTGGCTTATGCGTTTAGATATGATGTCCTTGGTATGTTTCAGTGGCTCCACTGAATGAATTTCGGTATGAGCAAAGTACTTTTCAACAGAACGGTTGTTGGAGCCTTGAGCTCGTGGTCCAAGTTAACGCAAGTGACTACCATCATGATTTTCAGGTACTGTAGTGGAACATCAGGGAGGCCGGGAACAGCGATAGGGAGGAAGAAGCTACATTTCTAATGGCCATGCACTAAGAACGAGGATTGACAAATGGATGATGGGGCATTTTTCCCTTCGTCGGGTCAGTTTGGTTTGATGTGAGACACTGATGAGACCTGCTCTTCTGCGTACCTCTCCCGCTGCAAGGAAGATCTCCTGTAGAAGTTTTTCATGGGCGAAAAGTCCAACCACAAGTTTTATGAGTACAAATGCAGTGTACTTGAATAAGCAGACAGAAGCCGAAGAGCTCCTTTGATTTGAAATATCAATGCATTAAGCTGAAATACTCAACTACAATTGCAGGGTAGAGCATTCAGCAATGGAAGCCTTGTCACCCGAAGTTTTCACACCACTGCCAGGTTCTCTTCTAGTGCAAGTGCAGCGAGTTGCATGAAACTCAATCGAGCGCTGAATTCCATTGGCACAGCCTATCCGATCAAACCAGTATGGATCAGGCACATTTGCACTGCCGATCTTTCGCGCCTAGCAAGCGCTTCCCAAACAATGACTTCCTGCTTGGAGCAACCAATCTTGACGCGTTGACAACAGCGACGGGCGCCTGAGTTAGAGGGCCGCTCATCCGACTGAGGAACTGTGATGTCGCCAATAGATGTCAGTTGTGACGAGTAAGGGATGAGGCTACCCTCTTCTCGGAATCTCGGACCGAACACGCTCTTAGTGAAGCCAGAAGCGAAGAGCGCATACCTTGAGTAAGTCGATGCAGCTATGCTCACTCTATTTCGAAATCGATGGACATCAATGTTTGTTCCAAAGCTTGTAGCAGGTGCTCCGGCAGCCGGGACGCAAGTTGTACAAGACTTCCTGGAGCCTTCTGAGAATGAGACTAAGAGGCTCCTGCAGACCGCGGAGCTGGAAGAGGCTGAGCTCAAACAGATATCGACCCTCATAGCGTGTACTTTCCACATTAAGTCATGGTTCAAGGCTCAGGGGAATATGCAACCCAGACGTTGTGGCTACATGCCACATATGTTGCCTTATGCAAGCAACAGACTTTTCTCCAGGGTCCGGGGCGCGTCGACAGCACCTACTATGGCAATACTATCGCTTCTTGTCCATTAAAGCACCGTCCTCGCCACTGAGAATTGAAACGTGAAAGAGCCATGATGTTATTCGCACTTTCTGCTCCTAGTATTGGCATTGGGGGTAGGGAATCAGTGATTGAAGGGTGCTCACAGCGTTGCCACTTCTCCACGATTTATCAAAGTAGAAATACGCAAACCGCACCTTCCTACCTAGCTTAAAATTGTTTACTCAGGACCTGCTTATCCACCTCCACATTCTGTTCTTCTCCATCTTTCTCTCAACATCTCCACATCCTCTCACTTCTCCAATTCTTTGTCCGCTACAGCTCCTTGCACTTAACCAAACTTATTGGCAGATTGCTTGCTCATACTCTCTGTATTCACTGTACCTTTTGCTCACATCGTATCGAGCTTGCTCTTCATCTCCGTCACCATCAAAACCTCTCCGTATGTTTGTGACTCTTCTCCCACTTCTCAAAATGCTGATTCGTGCCTCACAGTGTTTCTCACAGCAGTCTACTTCGATATTTGCTGCTCTGTACTTGGAGAATCTCCACAAATTCACTGTGAGTGTCACTGTCTCCGCTTTCCCGAGATACGCTGACCTAGAGAAGCCGCTGCAGATTTGCCGTCGAGCAGCTATACAAGTCAGAGCTATCTCTTGCAATGATGCAGAACAACATGTCTCGTATGTTCACCATTCCAGCCGATTGCTTGTCACTACTCTCGATCCTGTTTCCGGCAATGGAATGCCTGATTATGCCTTCGGAGACTAGTTGCTTCTCATCCTTCTCTGATCATGTTCGTTCCTTCGATGCAGATGTACATAGCACAATCTTTATTCGACTAAGACTCAACATCACGTTCCTGGTTTTACTGTGTCTCCAGACAATCATCTGCTCTCCGTACCACGCGTCACCGAAAACGAAGTATTGTTTGTGAAGATTATGCTTACTTGTATATTATATCACAGGCAATGTCTATGGAACCATGCAAGCCGCTCTCCCCGGCCAGACCTTGGTTACCAATCCCGCCTACCAACAGATCTCGGCCTCAAATTTGCATCAAGAACACAACAATGCTGGAGTTGAAAATCTCGCAGACAGCCTTGGAAACATCACTCTTCGCAACACAGCCTTAGTGGGCTCGGGGAAGGGAAGCAATGCAACCATACCAATGAACGACCCCAACATGACCGCCATGCTCGGACAGGCTGGCGGCCAACTTTTCTATCAGCTCCCTGATGGCACGTTCATGGTTTCGGGCTCCAACACCGCTCAAGGCAATTTCCACCACAACATGGCTGTTTCGCAACCTAGCCACTATCAGCAAGCAGCTTATCATGGCATCCCTTCAGCTGCCTTACCCAATGGCCCACACACGCCTCGTAATCATCCTTGGACCTCAGCACAGGGCATGCATCAACTTCCGGAGCTTGTTGCACCTCGTCGTAGCTCTTGGTCTTCGAACGAGGAAGCTAGTCCACAAACGCCACTCGACGGGTATCAGCCTGCAGTCGTCATCTCTAGCCACTCACCGACCACTTGGAGCACGACACCATCTCCTATACAAGCCCAGTTTCCCTACAATCAGCAGATTGCAAAGGACTCAGACGGTGCGCCTGTCTATGTTGACTTCTGGGCATGGACTCAGAAAGAACCGGCCATCCCACCCCCCGTCCCTGCTGTACATAGTGGACCCGATGGTGGGCGCGGGACTTTGGATAAGATACTGGACAACCGAAACGGAACAACCAACGTTTACATCCGTGGGCTTCAGCCGAATACCACCGACGACATGTTGGGAGGCTATGGAGCACGATTTGGACCAATTATCAGCCAGAAAGCAATCATCGAAATGTCCAATAATACTTGCAAAGGGCAAAGAATTTCACTCTCTTTCCCGTCAGATCTTAGTGCTAATATCCCATTCAGGTACGGTTTTATCATGTACCACAACTATAACGATGCCGAGAATTGCATTCGTGCATTCTTCTTCCTTGGCTATGAGGCAAAGTTCGCAAAGGTACGGCGAAACCTTCCATGAGTCGTCTCACTTGAATATTCTGATAGATGTTCAGGAATCCCACAATCAGCGCCTCAAGGCGTTGAGTGACAAGAACAACACCAACCTCTACGTTTCCAATTTGCCCCGTCTGATGGTTGAGAAAGTATGTGTCGCGTACGGCGGCTACTTCTCATCACTAAGTGTTGTTGCAGGGATTGGATTCTCTGTTTCAGGAAGTCTTTCCGGAGGATACTCACCCTGATCACTTGCCTACATCAACCAAGATCTTGAAAGACAGCAATGGGATCAGCCGGGGAGTCGGATTTGCTCGGTATGCTATTAGACGGAGTCCCTAATATTTTCGTCTGCTAATTCAATACTCAGCTTCAAAACTCCGGAGGTCTGCCAGGAGATCATTGATGCCTTCAATAACAAGACGCTTGGTGAAGGCAAGACGGCCACCACGTTACAAATTCGCTATGCCGACACGGAGGAGCAGAAGAAGCTTAAGACGTACACGGCAGAAAAACGGTTATTCAAGACTAATGAGTACAACGAAGTCGTATATGGGCCTGGCTCACCATGGAGACGTCTGTACTCGCCCGTTTCCACCTCCAGCTATAGCCCCGTCCAGGTGCGTGTACCCAGTTCAAACGTACCATGGAGTGCGCCGTCTCAAGCTTCCTCAATCTCGCCACCGTAAGTCCTTGCCGTAGCGCCCTTTGAAGTACCTCATACTAATACTTATAAGGTATGCGGGCTACCCACAAGGGTACCCTCAATCGACTCCTGGATATGGATCAGCCTCCAATGGTGTTCCTGCAAATCCTTCCGCAAATCCTGCCATCCACGTAGCACAAGCTCCCACTCGACAAACGGCACGTATCAAGATTGAGAGCCCTAGCGTTACAGCTGCAGCGAAAAAAGCAGCTGCAGAGGCGGTGGACGTTGCTTCGCCAGAGGTAGCGTCATCGTCAACATCCGACGAGGATACCTTGGTCGCCAAATCCAAGTCCAGTAAGAGCTGTAGTGGTGATATGGCTGTGTCGCCCACCAAGTCCAAGCTCTGAGGTGTCCATCACACCTGGCTGGAGTGCAACGATGTCACGTTACATTATCTTGCTTCCTCAATGCATCTAAAAGTGTTTCACCGCCAGCACATAGCTTACGAAATCGGAACCCCTTACTGCAGGAACATCATGCATTATGACTACCGCACGTCATAGCCCTAGGCTAATATTTCTGCACCCGCCATTCACTGCACCCTACGACTTCATATTACTCTATTCTTAACCCCAACAGCCCTTGGACTGATTCGACAATAGCAGGCCATCTAGCCTCGATAAGTTCAAGCAGCATTTACTATGATGGGCGGTGTACTCTACGCGTTTCAGCGGCATTTCCTTCGGGGCGGCATTTCGGACCTTTTGAAAGACGCAGGCGCTGGCAATCTCTCTCGGCACTTTGAGCTCCATGCGCTCTAGCTTCCATAGATTAGCATATACATTAATAAAGATTTGCTCTGTTGTTTCTCACGTCACTCAATAGAGAAAGTGCACTTGCACTAATGTAGATAGCTGGCCTCTTGTTGTCATTTGTGCGTACTTAGTGACAAGCCAGCAATGTCACCTATCGGAATTTCTGACCTCACATGTAGGTTCTGAGGGCCGCAAGTGTCATTTGCTTGTTCGCCATTGGATTGGTCGGGCGGTTCATCAGAGCCGTGGACGCCATTCCCTTCATCCCCATCACCTCCGTGCCCATCGACTTCTATGGCCTCCATATATGTCTCAAGCTCCTTTGCCATCTTCTTCGAGAAGCCGGACGCTTCAACCTCAACATCTAATCGATTGCCTTTGTTGGCTGCAGTCAATTTCTTCACGTCTGCGAAATGGGGACCAGCCACATCGCTAACAAAATTGAACCGCCGCTCGAAGAAGCGCTTTACGCAGCCAACGTCACGATCAAAGTACATCTCTGCATTTGCGTGGTCGATAGAAATCATTTGTGGAAAATCAATCATGACAGGGGTAATTGCTGGCATCATCCTGGATCCCACGAACTTCGTGTCCGGCATTTGCGGCGCTTTATCGTTGTCCACTTTACCATTTGCTGTTCCTGGCTCAGAAGGGACTCCGATTTCCTTTATCAATATGTTGAACTCGTTGAAATCCCCATGTATCAACCCAAAGCTCGCTAGCCTTAGAATTACATCAATCAGCTCCGCATACAACCCTGCCGGGTCTGGTACACTCTGAATCTGCCTCAGCGGAAATGCATCTATTAGCTCCATAACGACCGTATGCCTGCTCTGAGCCACCGGTTCTGGGACGTTGAATCCGTTCTTCCTCAGCACTTGCATGAATGAGTACTCCTTCAGCGCTGCTAATCTGGACATGTACATCCAGCTCGCGCTGGTACGATGCTTCAGGTAGTCTCTGTTGTTCTTGATGCTACGGAAGGAGATGCGGCCGAGTCGGTGGATTTTGAGTATCAGTTGCTTGCCAGAGGAATCTGCGACCACGTATATGTCGGATTCTTTGCCAACGCCGATGCAGTTCCCTGTGCTGTAGAGATTTTTGTGTTTGAGGTGGGTGTGGAGTGCGAGATAGTCGAGGCCGCCGTAGGTGAGACGGTAGCCATCGTCTGGGGAGGATAATGTCAGAATATGAAGGTCTTTGGCAGTCTCGGGATTGGGGTACATTTGGCATTTTTCATTCTAGCAATCAAATTTGCCTTGGCGAGGGTGGAAATGCATTTATGAACTCCACTCCCACTTCTTAAACCGGACAATTTGACGATGAGGGGCGTAGGCACGACCTCGTGGTTCTTACTACCCAATTCCACCTAGGGGGTTCTGGTTAGCTGTTAGTCTATAACGATCAATAGCTCGACGTTGACTGGACGTACAGCGGTAAGGACTCGCCAGTCCTCGGCAGTCAAGTAGCGGAGAGCTTTCGTATCAAGCTTCATTCTGAATTATATATTCTTTGAGATGTTGTCAACGAAGTGATTGTGTGGAGTTGGTGGTTTATGTGCGGACAAAATTCCGCCTTGTGAGGCGCGAGGTGTCGAACTTTGGGAGCTTCACGGTGCTATTTCAATATCATAAACATACATACAACCCGTCGTCCATAATTTGTAGGGCAATAGTATCTCTCCGGTAAGATCATCGTCGCAGATAATAGGTCCATCCGCCATCTCCACTCTTGAATCTGTTCAGTTCAGCGTTTCACCTCGCTATAACTTCTTCAACATCGTTGCCGGCGGCCAGCTATGGCGAAGGAGAATGGGGCGCCGACAGCCGCTGAGAAGGGCAAAGGCAAGGCCGAGGAGGAAAAGCCGGTAGACAAACAGAAGAAGCTTGATGAGATGAGAAAGGACAAGGATGGCAAGCCAATAGCAAACGGCATCAAAGGAGATGAGCCCGAAGAGGGTACAGTGTCTTAACTTAGAAATCCGATGAGTCTGCGCTGATTTTAGGTTGCAGAGGAACTTAATGAAGAAGACCAGAATCTCAAGAACGAGCTTGAGATGCTTGTTACACGTTTGCAGGTACACATGCGCCCAGATTGTTCCAATTGATGGCGCTTACTGTTACCAACTATAGGAACCAGATACCAGCCTCTACATACCGTCACTACATGCCATCAAAGATTTCATCAAGACCTCAACATCTTCTATGACAGCCGTACCAAAGCCGTTGAAGTTTCTGCGACCGCATTATGAGGACCTGACTAAAACATTTGAACAATGGCCGAGTGGGAAGGAAAAGGATTCGCTTGCAGATGTACTCTCGGTTCTTGGAATGACTCAAGGGGACGAGGAGAAGCTGGACACACTCAAATATCGCCTTCTTGCGCCCTCCGAAGATCTTGGCTCCTGGGGCCACGAATATGTCCGGCATTTAGCGCTCGAGATAGGACAAGACTATCAAAGAAAGATGACTGACGATGAAGATACTCAAGATCTGATTGACTTATCAAAGACTCTTGTCCCGTACTTTCTAAGTCACAATGCGGAAGCCGATGCTGTGGATCTGCTGAGTGAGTTAGAGATGATACAGGAGATACCGCAGTATCTGGACGAGAATACCTATTCTCGGGTCTGTCTATACATGGTCAGCATGGTCAACCTTCTCACATACCCTGAAGATCAGCAATTTTTGCATACCGCCCATGATATATACAAGCACTACAACAAACTTCCTCAAGCTATGGTTCTTGCAATCAGACTCAATGATCTCGACCTCATCCACCAGGATTTTGATTCAACTACTGATGTAGCCATGAAGAAGCAAATGGCACTTTTGGTTGCAAGACAGCAGATATGGCTGGAGCCACCGCCTGAAAGTGAAGAAGACCAAGAGCTGGTAGAATGCCTGAGTAATACAAAGCTACCCGATCACTTCAAGTCATTGGCAAAAGAATTGAACATCCTGGATCCCAAGATGCCAGAAGACATCTACAAGAGCCACTTGGAAAGCAGCCGAACTGCAGGACTTACAAACGTAGACTCGGCGAGGCACAACCTTGCCAGTGCTTTTGTCAATGCCTTCACTAACGCTGGCTTCGGGAACGATAAGATGATGTTAGGCGCGGCTGAGGGCGAGAAGACTAGCTGGGTATGGAAAACTAAGGATGATGGCATGTTGTCAACAACAGCATCCCTGGGGATGCTACTACGTTGGGATATTGAAAACGGTCTGGATCAGATTGACAAATACACGTATGCAGATGACGACCAGATCAAGGCTGGCGCGCTTCTTGCAATTGGTATCCTCAATTCTGGCGTACGAATGGACTCGGAGCCGGCAATGGCTCTGCTCAGCACTGAAGAGAACATCGGAGCGAAGAGTGTACAGATGCGGATGGCTTCGATTATGGGACTTGGGCTTGCATGTGCAGGGACCAATAAGGAAGATCTCTTAGAGCTCCTGTTGCCCATAGTAGAAGACACATCCCTGGATATGCAGCTCTCAGCCATGGCTGCTCTCTCTTTAGGTCTTCTATTCGTTGGCTCGTCAAATGACAGGGTCAGCGAGGCTATCATTACGACGCTGCTCGACGAGGACCGACAGAAGCAATTAAAGGACAAGTGGACCCGATTTATGTCCTTGGGTCTCGCTTTACTGTTCTTTGGGCGTCAAGAAGAAGTGGAAGTCATCTTGGAGACGCTAAAAGCTATTGATCACCCAATGGCGAAGCCCGCGGCGGTACTAGCAGAAGTCTGCGCTTGGGCTGGGACGGGAACCGTCCTGAAGTTGCAGGAGCTGCTACATCTATGCAATGATCACATCGAAGATGGCGACGATAAAAAAGGTGACGAGCTCATTCAGACTTATGCTGTGCTGGGTCTCTCTCTTATATCGATGGGCGAGGAAGTGGGGCAGGAAATGGTCCTTCGTCAATTTGGGCATCTCATGCACTACGGTGAAGCCAACATCCGGAAAGCAGTCCCACTTGCGATGGGTCTCATTAGTCCTAGCAATCCTCAGATGAAGGTCTACGATACCCTTTCAAGATACAGTCATGACAACGACAACGATGTAGCTATCAATTCCATTTTCGCCATGGGACTTCTCGGTGCAGGCACGAATAACGCCAGATTGGCGCAACTTCTGAGACAGCTGGCAAGCTACTACCACCGTGATCAGAATTCACTATTCATGGTACGGATAGCACAAGGTCTATTGCATATGGGCAAAGGTACAATGTCTATAAACCCCTTCCACACCGATCGCCAGATCCTCTCCCGAGTTGCTGCTGCTGGTTTACTCACGGTCCTGGTTGCTATGATTGATGCCAAGCAATTCATCCTTGCCGAATCGCATTATCTTCTCTACTTCATTGTCACAGCCATGCACCCAAGGTTCCTCGTTACGCTCGACGAAGAATTGAAGCCCCTGCAAGTGAATGTCCGTGTTGGCCAAGCTGTAGATGTGGTGGGGCAGGCTGGGCGACCGAAGACGATCACGGGTTGGCAGACACAGAGCACGCCTGTGTTATTAGCATATGGGGAGAGGGCAGAGCTCGAGGATGAACAATATATCAGCTTGGCTAGCAATCTTGAGGGGCTCGTTATTCTAAGAAAGGTACGGATTTCTGCTAATTAATCTCATCGCTAACGTCTGCTAACACATGGTTAGAATCCGGCTTGGGAGGAAGGTTGATCGTAAAGATCGGCAATGCGTGATCCTTAACAGCTAGCAAAACGTTGTATGTATAGATATCGAAGTGTGCATTCGATACAGTCGTATGCAGCAAATATGACTTGCTGGTCGTCCGGCTGCTGTAATCGAATGTTAATTACTCATGACGACCCCTGATTGTTCTGATGCTTTCCATTGTCGTCGCTCCTATGCACGAGCACCTTGACGAACGTGTAGAACTCAGAGTAAGACATCAAAAATGTATCTTGGCTTTCGGTTGTGATGACAACATGCATGGCAATACTCTCTGCGCTGGAGCAATCCGAAGGTAACAGCATTACAAAGCAGCCCGCTGATATAATACCTTGTCTTTGTCGTATGATTCAATCAATCAACAAGGCAGAGATTTTGTTTCTCCAGATCAACAGCCTATTTTTGGTAGACTGGTTCTGCTCGTTGCCAGCTGCTTCGAGGAATCAGTGTGGTCGCGCCGACGCCACCTCTCCACCATATCAACCAAGCTCAAAGCCGGTAAAAGAGTCCTTGATCCATCTCTTTAACAGCTCAGCTGGATGATTCACTTGCTCACGACACGATCGTTCAGCCCATGATTCCGCAAAAGTACGGGTTTAAGCAAAGCTGCGGAGGTAGGGACGTCAGACGTCATCATGAAGAATAGTTTGGTGCCAAGCGATTGGAATTTACGAAGTTGTCTACAGTGCTGTGAGTTGATAACGCCGCTCATGATATCTCGCCCCTTTAAGTTTTCTGCTGCCAAATTGAATCGTTCCACATCGTCTTGGTCGAGTCAAGGCCTTCAACATGGCCTCGTCGAGACCAGACATCGTTCTCTACACCTCTGGCACGCCCAACGGACAGAAAGCCAGCATCACAATAGAGGAGCTTAAATTGCCATATGAAGTAAAGAATATACAAATCAGTAAAAACGTTCAGAAAGAAGACTGGTTTCTGAAGATCAACCCGAATGGACGCATTCCTGCCCTCGTTGATCGAACACCGACTGCAGATGGTAAACCACGAGAGAGACGGATCTTTGAGTCTGGGGCAATAATGCTCTATCTTTGCCAGCGATATGATCCAGAAAACAAATTATCGTTCCCGTACGATTCAGATGAGTACTGGGAAGTTGTGGAATGGCTTGTGTGGCAACAAAGTGGGCTTGGGCCAATGCAAGGACAGGCTAACCATTTCTATCGCTATGCTCCAGAGAGAATACAGTACGGAATCAATCGTTACCAGACTGAAACAAAGCGCCTTTATCAAGTGCTTGAAGGCCGCCTAGAACAGCAAGTCCAGGCGGGCTTGAAAGGACCATGGATCGTGGGCAACAAACTGACGATCGCGGACCTTGCATGTTTCTCATGGGTGAACTGGGACGTCTGGGCTGGCGTTGATGTGAAACAATTTAAGCATCTCAGCGATTGGTCAGAACGTATCAACCAAAGACCAGCTGTCCAGAGAGGTCTGGACGTCCCAGAACCCTTTGAGATGAAGAGGAAAATGCAAAGTAAAGTAAGGCCTGACCATTGCCGATGTCTTTGATTTGATCAATGAATTAACAGTCCCATCTAGGAGGGCGAAGAAGAGTATCAGCGCATGCACAGCAAGTGGGTCATGCAGGGGCAGGAAGCAGATCAGGAAAAGCATGGTTGAATGGTATCGATAGACATGTTGAAAAGAAGGACATGATTTCTGGTCCTTTGAAACATTTGCCTGAGAATTGCCCGAGAATTGCCTGAGAATTGCCTGTTTCGTAAAGACCATATTATCTACTGTATGAAAAAGGATGAGACGATGGTAGATAATTGGTTACATACTGTACTGTAGTTGCTATTCACGCGATTTTAGCGCCATATGATCTGAAACCGGTGATTGCCCTGTGGTACCTTACGGTACCTTAGATATTCACCCGCTAGTCGTATCGTTCAGACACTTCCTATTGTCCGGAACAACGCAGGTGCTACGGCACCAGCATTTCAGTGAATAGAGTAGTAAATTCGAGGGAATTCAAGAACAATGACTTCTTCGTTATCTCGACTGCTTTCACTTGCGCTCAACACTGCACCTACAATCCACTGCTAGCCAACCTTTTCCTGCCCAGATCCAGTCCAAGATCATCTTTTCGTGCAACTAGCCACCTGCAACAGCAATACAAGCAGTATCATCGCTATGTCTTATTTCTCAGTCTTTGCGAGGGCCAGTGGACCTACAACGCCTCAACCGCTTGCTCGTCGTCAGTCCAGCATCTCTTCGTCAAGTTCCACTTCAACGCCAGAGCTCGAGCGACTCCTTGACCGCCAAACCTTGAGCCCCATGAAGCGTACACAGAGGTGGCTCGAGGCTCCCTCTCCGAACATGATCCAAGATACCCCAAATCTTCACAAGGTCAAAGGGAGCAGGGTCGTCAAGGCCAATGGTCACAACGGCAATGACAATCGCAAGAGCTTCTGGGGCCTACAGCTTCTGTCCAGCCGTTTCGGTAAGAAGCAAGACGAGAAAGGTGATGATCAACTTGAGGGTGACACTGTTGTCGAGGACGAAGACCCAGTTCCCGCCACCGAGCTCGATAATGATTTTACTTTGGTCGAAGAAAACGAAGGTTCTATCGAGGAGCAGAGCCTCAGCTACCATGACCCACAAGTGCAGCAACGGACTGATGAAGAATCCTGGCTGTTCAACAAGTTAGCCAGACTTGGCAGGGAGCCATTACTACCTCGCTCATGGAACATGGACTTTCCGACCTTCCCAGCCTACCTTTTCAGTTCTGACCCAGCTCGAGTCTTCGTCAACAATAACCATACCACGATCAGCCATGGTAAGCACCCCGCGCTCTCTCATCTCTCACAGCGCCCTAGCTAACCACACCTTCCCAGCCGCTGGCGCCCTCCAAGACCTCATTACAGCCGGATCTCACGCCCGAGCCCAAGTTCTCCGAAAATCGCCCCCCGAGAAGCCTCTCTTCCGCGAAATAACCAAATTCTACAAATGGTCCCAACTGGATGGCCGCTTCAAACACAAATGCTACATCCCCGTTCTCGCCATCGCCTGCGCCCGGCCCAAAGAAACCACCGAAAGCGTTGTCAGCCGTCTCACAGACAAACTTTACTCTCTCGCCGCTCAATATCGCGACAAATGGCGCCACCCGGACTGTCGTGAAGACGACAAGAAGCAACGGTATACTCATGAGTTGCCCACGCTGTATGGTTTCGTGATTAAGTATACTGTGGTGGCGATAGTGACGTGCGATTCGAGTGTGCCGAGGAAGCCGATAAGGGCGCTGGCTACTTATGATTGGAATAAAGGGCATGGTCAGGATGTGTGGCAGGCGTTTGGCGTCGCGATCACGATTGTGACGGCGAGGAACTATCTGATGAAGTTGGATGAGGAGGGAGAGTTGGGGAGGTGATTGTAGAGAGTGATCCTGATGCTTGACCTAAGGAAATGGACATGATGTAGGTAGAGGTATATGGTACAGGGAGTGTGAGGAGATGTTGAATATCTTCTTGTTTCGGCTCTCATGCAAGCGCTAAGGAGCTACGGAGGTTTTATGGCAATTTGGTAGAGATACCCCATATAGCACGACGCGCATTTTCTTTTCCGTCCTTTCGGCGAAGGTCTTGTGGAGCACAGCATGAACATATTAAGCAATATCAGATAAGATGGACTAGGCAGGTAGAAATTGTAGACAAGACATGTGATAGACAGCTTGGTTATCATCCAATGAGCAATTTCATAGCTTTGGGTGCCATTCACTTATGGAAGGACTTCTACTTTCTACACTGCGTGCGTCTCATTCTCCATCCTTCTCCCACTACAAAGTAGCTTCTGCAATAGCTCACTTTCCTCCTTCCGGCCGCACGCTTCCCCATAGCCAGCAGCCAGGCATCCTTCGCTCGTGGCTTTTTAGGCATCAAATTGATTGATAAAAGCGCAAAGCGACTCTCCAGTACCTCAAATCCCCCTCTGTCTGAGAGTCTATAGAGGTTAGGAACTGATCGAGTTGGGCGCTGGATGACAGGCTACGGTGTTGGGATCCAACTACCACGCGTTGGCGGAAAATGCAGGATTCAGCGGCAGGTCCAACTAGAAGCGAGCTCGAGACGTTCAGATGCTCTAGAGTGAGGAGGAACTGAAGTGGCTGGATCCGTGGGCAGTTCCATAGAGTAGAGCTTCGACTGTGGAGAGTCTGTAAAGAAGCCACCGAGTATAGTCAAGCCTGCCCTGAAATTGTTAGGATCACAATCTTGGGCCCGTTTGTATTTCTTTCCTTCGCCTTTTCTTCGAGTTCAGACCCTCTGTCAGTGCAATATCTACAGGAGAAGCAGCACTGTCGAGCAGTTGTCGGCCGACCTTATCCGCCAGTACGAGCACACGAGTGCTTACTGTAGCACCGTCACGACGATTTTTGCCTTCCCGCCTAGATCTAGCAATGTTTTCTATGAACATCCAAAGCTTGCCTTCCGGGATGATGTCTCCACTGATATGGTCACGACGCGGTGTCCATGATTCAGCCAGCTTCACAGTAGATGGGATCTTTTTGTCCCGACTTTTGCTCACTATCACGATGCCTTCCTCTTCGAACAGCTGGAATGCATTCTTGAGAGTTTCCTTGTTGACAGATTCGAAGTAGGATAGATCGCCTTGGTGGTAGAGCGTCTTTCCTAGTAGCTGAGCCGCATCCTGCGTCCCCGTGAGCGTCAACCACTTGTCGCCCTTTTGACCAAGTGGCGGGGTTAGGCCCATCAAAGAGACAGCGCCCAGCCACGTCGATTCGATGAACGGCCAGATAAGGAAGCAATAAAAGTCGAAATTTTCCCGCCCACTCTTCCTTTCAATGTCATGCAGGCCAACAGAGAGCATCTTACCGGATGAATCACGGGTGATAGTAATCACTTCGTCCTTTTCGAGACCTGTCAAAGTAACCCCAAGATTGGTGAGAAGTCCTGCAGTGGGATAAATAAATTCGCCACGAAATAGCTGCAGCTGTCAGCGTCAATTGCAATGAGTGGCGAGCTTGACTTGCCTGTGAAAGGAAGGAGACTTGATCATGAAGAGCATCGAACGACAAGCTCTGATTTTCTGGTCCTCCCCCTTGCTTCACACGAGTGTACATAGCTGCAGAGACGAGTGCCTCGGAGATGAAAAGGTGAATGGTCATGTTACGGTAGAATGACATTTGAAACCTGTCGACAGCATAATACGTGGTTTCCAGCAGGCCATCGACGACACCTACCAAACCAGACCCCAGAACTTCAAGTCCTCTATCAACGACAACTTCTGTAGGCGCGCCTGCGAAATGGGCTACCCGGCCTCCTTTATTTCGAACACGGTCGCTCAGCCATTCCACTCGGCGTATCAATTCAGATTTCCCAACACCACGTCCGCGAAGTGTGAGAAGCACTGTGCCAATCAAAGCTGTGGGCATGACGACCGAGACGGCATTGATATCGGAAAGCACTTTATAACCCAAAGTCCTGAGCAAGCGAGTCCTATACTCTGGGTTTTGTACACTAGACAGTCCCTTCACAGGTGAAGCTTGACCCTGTCGAGCTTGCTGACCGTTGATGAATGCCCTAAGACTCCAAGGTTCATGGAAGCGAACATCGACGCGCCCTAGCTTCAATGAAAGCACAGAAGACGCAGAGAGGAAATCTTGGAGGTTCTCTTTAGGCTTGGGTTGACCGAGCAATTCGCTAATGTACGATTCGGTTTCGACCACCTTATCATATTGTGTACTGACGGGACATATTATCGCATCTTCTACGCGCCCAGACAGCACGCTGTCCAGGAGGAAGCTCAGGATTCCGAATTTAGGAGACAGAAGCTTTCCGGTTCTCGATCGACCACCTTCGATGAAGCATTCAAAATTGAAGCCATTCTGCAAAAGCGTGTCTATGTACGATTGCACAAGGGTGTTATACAGCGCATCATCACCGAAACTTCGTCTAATCCACATGGCTCCAGCATGTTGGAGGAACGCTCCCACAACGGGGAAATTCAAGTTGTCCCCTGCAACCACTGTTGGTAATCCTATACCCAGTCGATAGCATATGATCTGTAGGGAGACATAATCGACATGTGATCTATGACACGGGAGGAAAATGATAGACTGCTTTTTCTTTGCCGCTTGCGTTGCAACTGCTCGTAGCCGCAGAACTTCCTCGCTTGAGACATGTATTCCTTGATGATAGGCTCTGGTCAGGAGCTGAGTGGCGAGGTAGTATGCACCCCTAATGAACGTTTTGCTCTCCATTTTACAGATCATACCATCTGTCAGATCTGCTGCGACCTCCTGCAAGCTCATCTCGATCTCAGCTTTCCTCCGTGCTTGGTTCTTGGATTTGTCATGTTCGTCTCCAAGTAAGCCTTGCTCCTCCTCGACATCTACCCTATGCTGCGCCAATTGCTCAATCCGCCTTCTTAGCATCGGTGTCCTCAACACTGTCGCCTTCATGTTCGCAGAGAATCCGCTGTAGAAGATAGGCTGGCCAATAACGTCGTCGTAGGATCGCCATCCCATGCCAGAGACGTGAAGCGAGATCTCTCGGAGGAAGTCCAAAGGGGATTCGCGAAATCGCGCCATGTGCTCGACCAAGTTCCTCTCTTCGTCTTCGCTTCGTGTAAAAGAGGGCGGGACATATCCAGTTGGGTGTATGGTGACTTGGTCGCCGAGAATATCCAAGTCAGGTGCTGAAGCCGGCACGCTCTCAGACTTTGGAGGGGCCATCTGGTTGGTTAAGGTTAGCAAACCGACACCTTCCTCACTGACATGATCTGAGAAGGTTTTGCTTCACAGTATCACTAAGAGTAAGCCTAAAAGGTCGAGTAAGATATTGACTGGAAACAAACGTTTCCACTCACGGCTACACCTCGGCGTCGATGTTCTTGCGGGGAAGCCCCGCCTTGCCGCTAGTTTTTGAAGACACTCTTTCCTTCCCATCCTAACTTCTACAATGCCCTCTGTGGCTGACATATCGGAGCATCTCAATACACGAGCAATTGTAATAGACCAGTAAGGCTCCCAATCCTCAAGTATCTCTTTTGTACTGATCATAGGCAACACTACCAGCTCCTCAACTTCCCATCCATTTCTCTCTCGCCCGCTTTTGGGGGCCATCCTTTTTCCAAATGAATCCTCTGACGCGCGCGATCACTGTGCAAATGAGAGAACATTTCTCTCGTGGCTGCGTTTAAGTGTGTACATGGCTGTTGTCAGTGTGGCTATTGTTATATCGTTCCATCTCAAATCCCAGCCTACGAGCGTCGAGAAACGAATAGCTCTTCCAGTGGGATTAGTATTCTGGCTCCTCAGCCTAGCATGCTTGATAAGCGGGTTTTCCAATTATGTTAAGACTGTTAGGAAGTACGCGAGGAGGAAAGCACTTGTACAGAGCGGATGGAAGACACAGGTTGTATGTGAGCTCCGATTCTACGCCGTCGAATTACCCCCCTATCAATTGGCTAATTTAAAGAAGATCTTTACGATCGTAGCTTGCGCTATTGTAGCAGCTTGTGTCCTATTTCTGTCTACGAATGCTGCCTCAAGTCGCTGATCTACCAGATCAAAATCGCCATCTAGCCGACTTGCGCTGCCGGGAAGGTGGGTCCCTATCAGCGACCAAGGCTTCCAAATCCGGCGATGGAAAGATCATGTGGGTTTGGGATCAACACAACGCTGCTGAGCGACTCAAGCCGAAGGGTGCAGATGCTTCAGCGGCACGTGTATCGGGCAGTAGGTGGACGGGAGACCGAGTGTTAAGCCTGGAGACTGCGAGGATCATGAGGGAAGGATCTGGATAGAAGAGCTTCAGTCGGCAGGACGTGGTTGGGAAGCGTACAAAGGCCAGGTGTCTGATGACTTAATGTAACAAGTCTCGGCCAATATGAATACAATATTTCGGATGCCTAGCACATGATGAAAGATAGAGTGTAGAGGAAAAAGGAGGCCATGGAGTTCGGCATTGCTCGCATATCATTCGTTTGCTTCAAGAATGTACGGTTCGTATGCACCCAAATTGATCATACGGTAAAGGAGGCGACTGGGAATAGGGCTCGAAGAAGCAAAAGCCCTAAAAAGTATTCCTAGTGGTCCAAATCGGGTTAGCGACTGCACAATGTTTGCCGCTCGTTCTGGTATGTACCTAGTTCTTCAACTTTTCCCTTCATAGCCCGACTTAACGACCAGGAGACAAGCGCTCACCATTGTGGAGATTCGGCGAGATGAGCACAACCACTACACAAGCACAAACAATCACTGCAGATAACGTCATACGCTTATTCCCGGACGTCGATACCCAGATCGCCAGGTCGAACAGTGCAGCCTTCAACAACAATAACAACAGCGACGACTTGGAGGGCTATGATGAAGAGCAGAGGCGCCTCATGGATGAAGTTTGCATCGTTTTGGATGAAAACGACAATCCCATAGGCAGCGCGAGCAAGAAAGTCTGTACGTACTGGGGACTGTGTCGCTCACTCCTCTTCAAGCACGATCTGCTTAACAATTGCGCAGGTCATCTAATGAAGAATATTGATGCTGGGCTTCTACATCGCGCATTCTCCGTCTTCCTGTTCGACTCCGATAATCGTCTGCTTCTACAACAACGAGCCTCGGAGAAGATAACTTTTCCCGACATGTGGACGAATACTTGCTGCTCCCATCCATTGGGGGTTCCCGGGGAGACGGGTTCGAACCTAGCGACTTCTGTGCAGGGTGTAAAGAGAGCTGCACAACGAAAATTGGACCAAGAGCTTGGAATCAAAGCAGAACAGGTGCCGCTGGACGACTTCCACTTCTTGACGCGGATCCACTATAAGGCACCGAGTGACGGCAAGTGGGGAGAACACGAGAGTAAGATTACTCTTTTCCTCGGTCACGGAGGTAATCATAGTGCTGACATTGATCCACCCAGTTGACTATATCCTCTTCATAAAAGCCGATGTTGATCACACTCCAAATCCTAATGAGGTCAAGGCCACACGATACGTTTCCGAGAAAGAACTGAAAGCCATGTTTGAGGACAAGATTCTGAAGTTCACGCCGTGGTTCAAGCTGATATGTCAGTCACTGTTGTTTGAGTGGTGGGGACATCTGGATGAAGGCTTGGAGAAATATATGGGAGAGACAGACATTAAACGGATGTAACGATGTACCAGGAAGACGGAGCATTTGCTGACGATTTACATGTACACTACCATTCGCTGACGGCTATGGGCTGATGATTACCCGTCCTGAAGCATGCAAAGCTTTTGTCTATCCGAGTAGGTAGATAAGTAGATAGGTAGACAGGGAATGTGGGGCACCCCACTATGATCCTTGCTCATTCACCTTTCAGAGGTGCAGAGCGTTTGGCAAGCATCTACTATACCGGATGTAGAAGCTGTAGGCGACCTTGTGATATCCCTACTGTAGATCTTCATTCGTCCGAACTTGCAGTGGGAAATGTGCGAGGCAGAAGGGGCGGCAACGGCAATGGCCCACGGCCAGGGCGACAACGCCTTCCACCGGAAAGACATTCGGCCCGCTCGGACCACTTTCTGCAAGCATTAAGTAGCATCATAGTCATCAATCGAGATGATACCTGTCAACCTGTCCAGCGTGTCAACTTGTCAACTTGTCAGCCTGTCGACCCGTCAGCCTCTTGACCTGTCACTCCGTAGCCGACATGCTAACGGCGAAGTGGCCTTATCGGTGAAAAGTGGTCCAATGTCATGCTGCCAGCTGATAAAACGTGCAGGATGCGGGCGAGGCGGGAGTTTTAAGACGACTCGGTAGCCTCTAAAATCCATACCCGTCTAGGGCAGTCCCACTCGGCCTCGCTTCCGTCGGGAATGTCTGTTTGCTTTTTTGATGCAATGCGACTTGGATCACTTGACCTTAGCTTTGCCTTCAACGAACCCTGCGCTACGACTTATTACTTCTCTCATTCCACCTACCTTCTACAATCGATAGTCATCTGCTCGCAAGGTCTTATTCGTACCCATCCAAGGCGTCGAGACTACAGTTCACAGTAGTGGTGGTAGGCTTTGGATAGCAGGACCTGGCACTCCTGTCATTACACATCTCCACTTAACACAGCAATATCATTTTACATTGCACATTGCCCTGCTGTCCCACTGCTTGCCGTGGTCTCTAGAGTGCCTGCGACATTCATTGATTGAAAATAATCCTGTCCATTACCTAGTCTCAGATACACCCTCTCCTCTTTGCTTTAAATCCTAAATTTATTGCGTTGATGTCGGTTTATACACGCCAGTCTCTCACCTGTTTGCGTTATCCGTCGCGATTTGAGACGGTGTCGAGAACGCAGTTATCAAAAGAACATTGTGGTGATTTAACACGACCCATTGATAATCATTGAAGCCATCCGAGACTCGGCGAGTGCGTGTCAATACATCGAATCACGGAAGGCCAATTCCGGGTCTCCACCACAAGCATTTCGCCATCACCACGAGTGAATGGTCACCCTTCATCAAAGAGCTCTTCCACCAACAGGAATTGACCTGACAAACCGAAGAAATTTGACCATCGATTACACAGAGGACCGAAATCCAACCACAACGATGGAGACACTAAAATTCGCAACCACGACCATTGAGTCCATGCCATCGATGTCACAAGCATCTAGCTCCAGCCATACCGCTGCTCCTTATCCTGTACGTGTGCTCAACAAGAGTGAGTACAAGCAAGCCGCCCTCTCTCTCGCCCAGGCTTTCAAGGACGACGAGGTGGTCATGTACCCCATAAAGACTGCCGACCGCAAGAACTCAACCCCGGAGAAGGATTGGAAATTGCACCTCTATATGATGGAGTGTATCGTGTATGCTCACTGCATTAGTGGACAGGCCACTGTCATTGGGCCGAACTATGACTGTGTTGCACTCTGGTATGTCATCGTATCCGTACTTGTTAAAATAAAATTAACATCAAACTTGAAGGATGGACCCTGGCGCAAATATGGACAACTTCTGCACCATGTTTCGTAGCGGCATGTGGAGCTTTCATTGGAAGCTCTCCAAAGAGGGGCGTAAGCGTTTCTTTGACGACTTCCTGCCTCTGCTGCATAACACTAAGCACGAAATTCTTGGCAAGGAAGAAGCCAAATCTTGGTACCTTGTCTATATTGGCACTAGACCCGAATCACGTGGCAAGGGTTATGCTAAGGCATTGATCGAGAACATCACGCAGAAGGTGCGTTAGCATTTCAACTCTCATGTCATGTGAGACCAGACGGGAACCCTCAACCCTACTTTCGTGCCGTGTCAGTCCCGACAGAAATCCTTCCTAAATTCCACTGCATCTCCTTCATGACGTTCATTTAGAATCTCTTAAGTGTTACATTAAATCTGGTAAGATTTGTCTAATAGCAAACTAATTCTTATTCCCAGTGTGACCGCGAAAACCGCCTCACCTATCTCGAATCCAGCAACCCGCTCAATCTCAAGCTGTACGGTCGTCTCGGCTTCAAATTCGCTAAAAAGATCCATCTCACGCGCGGACAGAAGCTCGTCGAGATGGATATCATGACGAGGGTACCTGGTATGCGGCAGCTCGCTACGAAGACTTCTGAGTTCGTTGAGGAGCAGCAGGAGCAGCAGATGAATGGAAATTGAGGAGATGAGACGTGATGGGATGGTGAGGAACGATAATGTTGGACTTAGTAAAATTGAAATTGGTGGGTGAAGCGAGTTTAGGATAACAAATTAGATCAGAACGTGTTAGGTGCTTGGACTATCATTAAATGCAGTATACAAGTAACAATTAGCGATACATGTTATTCATATATTCCGTACCCCGAACCAGTACCTTGTACACATGGTATACACTTCCAACAAGCAACCCTGGCGTTTGTGCCAACAGTTTGAAAGCAATTAATGCAGCAGACGAGCCAAGACCCTCTACCCATATATAACATACCCCTCAGCAGCGCTCAAAAACCCTATACAACCCCTTCAAATTCGCCACCTCGTTTATTCCTCTCAATAACCCCTTCGTCGCAACCAGCTTAGCTTTAAAGGCCGGAAAAAGCACATGCTCCAACACCCGCGCCATCTCCTCTTTCCTAGCCTCAAGACTAGACTCCCCGTTGGTCTCGGTTATAGCATCTCCCATCGGGACATCACCTTGGGCATCTTTCTCTACCTCCTTCCGAGTCGGAGACGGCAACTGCTCCGGCGTATAAAAACTGGCCAATTCGCTCAGAAAGGTGTGAAAGCAATTCTCCTCATTGACCCAATTGACATATGGACCCAACCGCATGAGGAAGCGGGGGAGTTTTGCGAGACTGGGTGTGTAGCCTTTCATTAGGAGGGGGATGCTCATTAATTCGCCTTTGGGGGAGATGTTGAAGTTGAAGTACTCGGATAGCATAGCACGGCGGTCTATTAGTTGGCGTGTTACGAGCTGGGGTACGGAGGACCAGGGGACGTCCTGGTCTGCTGGTTTTTCCAAGGCTTTTTCGCGCTCTACGCCGATGGTGATGAGGGAGGCGACGTCTAGGGGCGGGTCGAAGTGTATGGCACCGAAGTTTCCGAAGTCGGTAAGGCCGAGCTGGTAGAAGTATTCGTTACTGAGCATGCCGTAGTCGACGAGGAAGAGCTTGACGCCGCCTTGAATGGCGGCTATGCGGCGGGTCGGGTCGACGAGACCTACGTAGGTGTGTGAGGCGATGATTTCGGTTAGGCTTGCGTGCATGGAGTCACGGACTTGGGCGCGAAGGTGTTTCACTGTGGTGAGGCAGCAGGTGGTTGGTGTTTTGGGGGAAGTGAGGTATGTGGTTGCTTGGACGGCTGGTGTGGATGAGTTGTTCGTAGAAGGTGGGAGCATGGAGGTGATTTTGCGGGCTTGAGGGTCAGTGCGAACGAGTTGATACTCCCATGGTTTGGAGGGAGTGGAAGGAGGTGGCCTTTGGGGCGTTTTTGCTGAGGTGGATCTGGAACGATCACTCTGCGATTTGGACGAGCTTGAGACCGGCACTATGGCACCAGGCAGGAGGGATTGGGTGGTAAATGTTCGGCTGGTGTCGACTTGGGAGAGTCTGGCGTTGATCTCCGCACATATGCTTTCGATGATCTCGTCTTCATTGAGAAAATTCACCTCACGCTTTGTAGGATGTACGTTCACATCCACGCGAGCAGGATCTATATCTAGGCTGAGATAGATGAAAGGGTGACTGCCTTTAGGAAGGAAAGCTGAGTATGTCTGCTCTATAGCCTTTTTGATTGCCGAAGACTCGACGGAGCGATGGTTGATGAAGAGTAAGATGGTTGTCTTCTTGACGTGGTAATTGGCATTGGTCGTCCACCCCGAAGCCTTGAAGCCCCATTTGTCATCACTCACTTCGAAGTTGATGAGTTCGTTAGCTACAGTACTGCCATGGATCTGACGAATGCAGTCAACGGTACTTGCATTCGAAGGTGTGGAGATTCCCATAGCCGAGTCTCCATGCTTTTTGCAAGAGAAAGCAACGCCTTTGCAATGGACTGCATAACGGCCCACCAAGTCAAGTATTTTGGCATACTCTTCACTGGGTGACCTGAATGCTTTCTGGCGAGAAAGGACGTTGTAGAAGAGGTCTTCTACCTAATGACATATAAGCCTTATGCTTCAATAACCTTCAACTGTAGCTTACAGTAATCTGGGTACCTCCACGTCCAGCTGTGGGTTTGGGGTCTGCACTTTGGCCAGGCTTCGCTGGCGCCAGTTTGCCGTCGGCGTAATGAGCACGCCACGCACAGCTTGAGTCTGCAGTCTTCGTAGTAATGGTCAGATGAGCAATGTGGCTGATGCTAGCTAATGCCTCTCCCCTAAAGCCATATGTGCCAATCGAAGACAAATCCTCAAAAGCCTTGAGCTTGGAAGTCGTGAACCTTTCACAAAGGATTGGGAGATCATCCTTCTGTAGGAGCATTAGTCATTACTTTCGGTTCCCTGTTCCTAATCCTCCTCTGTATGACTGACATTGATTCCATGTCCATTATCTGTGATCTGCAGGAGCTTCAGGCCTCCGTCCTTGACAACAATCTCTAAAAGTGTTGAGCCAGCATCCACTGCATTCTCAATCAATTCTTTCAGAGCGTGAACAGGCGCAATAATGATCTCGCCAGCGGCGATCTTATTAACAACATCTTGATCAAGCGCCTGGACAAGGCCATCAGCCCAGGCTCGAGAATCAGTATTCAAGCCTTATACCTTGATCCTTTTGGGCGCCTGAGGGGCTATGAAAGATTGCTCAGCTTTTCGCTTGATTCCACGAGCTGTCGAGTCATTGACTTCCATGTTCTTCGGTGTTTTAATGCTATTCCTTCAACCAGTTCTGTTGAAGCGATGAAAACATGAGCACGTTCTAGACCTCTTCTGTTGCCCATGTATGTTACTACATGTATTCTGGGACAGACTGTAAGCCGTACTCATCATCGCTTGTGCATTTATTCAAATTCACAGTTTGACGCGAACCTAAGGCATTGGGGGCCGATCTTACTGCGTTGATATCTGGTGGTTTTTCGCCCCCAGCCGGCGCGGGAGCACCCGAGAGACCTAATCTGGAAAGGGCCTGGAAGCCAAGATCGAGCCAAGGAACCGCCGCGACGGCTAAATTTCGGTCGTCGGAGACGAGCTTTCAAGCCCTCCTCGAGTCCCTGGGATAAACGAATTGGCATCGTTGGGTGTCGTTATCGAACAACTTATCCTAACGGCCGTGAATGTGCTAATCATAAACGCTCACCAGTAGCCTCTAGTCGATGATGAGCTAGCGACTTCCAGCGAGCTTTGGGTAGCCGGCTCGCACATGTCTTGGTTAGGGGGGTTGTTGGCCGGCGACGAAGAGCTGGGGAAGAAAGACGATGACCACAGACCAGTAAATGGCGCAGCACCACCTTCATCATGGTCTGCTCGCAGGAGACCGGCAGGTTCTCGAAAGAGGAGGATCTTCTACGGCATATGTGCCCTCCTCTGCCTCTACGTCTTCATCAAGAACATTCCCACTGACCTTGGGCCAACCTCGCGATACAAATTTAATCAACGCCTAGACGATGTGGGAAAACTTGGATCAGAGATTTCGGATCTCCCTACAAGAAAACCGAGGAAGCCCGCCGAGCCATCTGAGGCGGAGGAACACTACCACAATGGGCCCATCAAATTCTACATGCTCGCATCGTCATTGCACTCTGCCGCACGCTTGGGTGGTCAGCACGAATCCAACAAGAATGTCTTGTTTGCAGCTTCCAATCTGAAAAGCGCTTCTGAAATTATACCACTTGCTTGCGAAATGGCTCGCTGGGACAGGAACGATGTCCACTTTGCTGTCATGGGTAGAGATGATATGGAGATGTCAGAGATCAAGAAGCTCAATGGCGCTGAGGAAGACTGCAATGTCCATTGGCACGGTAGGCTTCACATTCAATTCCAAGGGTAACATGCTGATCCGGCATTGTAGACGCTCGCCCGGATTTTTCTCGATGGAGCTCAGACTCTCGAATGGAGATCAGCATAACCGCAAGCATGGAGCATATCCACACCTTCATTCATCCGCAAGTTATACTCATCGATAATCCTAGTAGAGAGGATGCGTTCTTCGTCAATGCTTTGCGCAGCAAGGTAATGGATATTGGAAAGTCTCTCATTGAGCTTCCTGCAGATGCTACGGAGAATTTGATGTGGATAACGCGTTTGGACAGTGGCTCTCTCGCTGGTGGGCCAATCTGTCTATAGCTGCATGCTCGACTGCTAATATAGAATTTTTTAGCATGGTCAACTACGTATGTCGACTTACTCATCCAGGCCCCAACGGGCTCCTCGGGCTCCCTTGTGCGGTTGTTGAAGTCCATAGAAAACGCCGATTACTTTGGCTTCCGACGGCCCCATCTTACAATTGAGTTACCATCAGAGGTGGATCCTCCAACATGGAGTTACCTGCAAAATCTAATCTGGCCGCCCTTGGATTGGTCAGGAGCAGCACATGCCTCACAGGTAACACTAAGACATCGAATAGATCGGCGTACTACGACAGAATATGAAGCTTCTGCGCGCCTTGTGGAATCTTTCTACCCTGCGAGGACTAAGAACTCTCATGTCTTATTGCTTTCGCCTCAGGTCGAGCTGTCGCCTCTCTACTACCATTTCGTCATCTACAGTCTACTCGAATACAAGTATTCTGCCCATGGACAGGTCGCCAAGGACGCTCCGAATTTATTAGGATTCAGCCTTGAGCTCCCATCGTTCTATCTTAACGACACTACCGCGTTTTCTCCTCCATTGAACAGGGGCGAGCCCACGCCGTTCCTCTGGCAATCACCAAACAGCAATGCAGCGCTGTACTTCGGTGATCGATGGATAGAGTTCCACTCTTTCCTCACTGCTCGCCTTTCTAAACCACCTCCAGCTCGTCGGAAATGGATTAGCGAAAAACACCCCTCATGGCTGGAATTTCTTCTCGAATTCATGAGAGCAAGAGGTTACTCTCTCATCTATCCCAACTTCCCGTCAGACGAAGATTCGATCGCTACTATCCACGATGAGCTTTACCAAGTTCCGGAAGAATTTCCGAAAAAGACCCAAGCTGCAGACTCTTCAATACCCGACCTCGATCCTGACGTGCCTCTAACTGAGGAGATTGATCCTCAATCTCGGAGAGGCCCCCCAAACACGGAAACCACTCTCCTGTCATCTGACCTCATCTCTTCCCTTCCCAATTCTGGGGACCTTCCAGAACTATCACACATGCCTCTTTTGTCCTACAACGGCTTTAACATGTCCAGGGAAGTCTCTAATGAGGCCGCCACGGCATTCTCGCAGACATATCAGCGCGAAGTCGGAGATTGCAGGTCATCGTCCGACATTAGCCCCCGGCAACCTAACAGTGCCCTTGACCTGTTCTGCCGTCTCGATGTAATCTATGACCCCTTGCAAAGCGCCCGACGACCTGGCAATTTTCTGCATTCCCAACCAGAATCTTTGCCTAGAGATGAGGATGTCATAAAAGCCGAACAGCACGACAATGCTAAGGCAGAGGCATCCGCGCATTTGGCAAGGCAAGCTGGGTCAGCTAAGCTTGCGCAGCCGATGGACGTGGTTTCTCCACCGCACACTATCCAAGAAGATAACAGTGAGGAGACGCAGACGGAATTCCGCTTGCAGATGGAACGACAAGCGAAGCAGAATAGTGGTGGGAATAAGGAAGACCCGGTGAAGCTTGACAATAAAAACCCCAAGCAAGCAGAGTCTAAGCCAGACGCATCATCATCGACCCACGAGACATTCTCGAAGCAATCACCCAAGGTGGTAGTCGAAGACCCCAAGGCGGAAGCAGCGAACGAGAAAGGTGCTGGCTGGTAAAGCAATGTTTTTGGCTTGTATAATGTTTGTGTACCGTTATGTTTAATGTTCTAGCTGTCTGTGGAGTTTTTTGGTCTCGGCACATTGTATATCCAGCGTGGCGTGGCTTCTGGGGCTTGTTATAAAAGGTTCACCTTATGTCGTAAATATCTAGACGCATATCTAAAAAATAGCGGCGCTTACTATAATGGATTCAGTTCAACATGCGTGTCACGGAGATGTAATGTAACTGTATGGATGTATTGAGTCTTCATACAAAATCGATGCGAAAACGACCTCTGGACAAGTATTGTGTGCTGCGCGTCCCTGGCGAGCTTGGCTTTGCCAATAGGAGTGTGTGTATTGACTACGATTTATGATGACAAAAACTGCTACCGAGCGAATATTTTGGAAAATATTGAGCCCAACGAACCTACCCTGACGTGCACCCTAACCTTGGGGTCCAGAATCCTAGTCTGTATAGTCTATCTTGACAATTCCAGTATGTTAAACCGAGAACATTCATCCTTTCGTATACTCTGGCCCACAACCCATTACCAAATAATTAGTGTGGGACTATGTTCGAGCGTGCTCGAAATCGTCGTCCGAGGCAAGGCAATTTTTGTGCTCGTTGCGGCCGGATTCTCTTTTCAATGCATGTCTGCCCGCACGCTGGGCCCCATTCAAACCAATCTTTGCAAATACCATACTTCTGTCCGTATTGAAAGCTGACGTCGGCCCGCTGCTCGTCACCCAGATTTTGTTTCGGAGGGAATGATTAATCTGCGCTCGCAGCAAATGGAGCTGTGGGTTCCGCAGTCTGACTCAGTACAATGACAGGGTCTTGATTAGTGGAGAAAATTAGCATGATACTCGTCCTGTGTTACTGAGCTGAGGCGAAATAGTGAGAATCCAAGAATGGAAGTCCTGACAGAGTGTCAAGGTACCTTACTCTTCTTGCTAGTTCCCTTGAGCTTGTAGACCCATTCCAACAAAAACTCCCTTTGTTGTAACTCTTGCCTGGACGAGTGGACTCTACACGCTAATAACCGGGGTTTGGGTTTAATCAAGCTTTGGATCTGGATGAGTGAGACAATGTTCAAACTACTTGCCGGATGTAGAAACAGTCCACGGATTGATGAAGTGGTGGATTCTGTTCTCAGAACACACCTTCGCTCATGCAACCTTATCAGCGATTTGGAAAGCTAGAATATCCCAGAGATAGGACGAAAAAGCTCTTACATCAAAGAAAGAACCGCTAGAGATGCTCACCAATAGCAATCACCACGGACACCTCCTGAAAGCGTTCATCGAGAGCACACATTAAAAGCGCTCTCACTAATATCGTCTTTCTGACCTTAATAGTACTGCCAAAGACAGCCACTCGAGCAGAATCCTAGCCATTAGGCTCTAATTGTTGTGCACGCATCTTCATTTCAACATTCTCACAACTTCAGGATATCCCTCCTTTGCAGCATACGAAGCGGCAGTCAATCCTGCTGCATCCTTAGCTTCCTGGAACGCACCATAATTCAACAACCATTTCAGTATGTCTTTGTCTCCCGCAGCAGCAGCATGCATAATCGGCGTCCTCCCCTTAAAGTCCCTTGCCTCCACGTCAGCGCCCTTGTGCAATAGAAGCGATACGATAGGTCGCTTGTAGAGGCAAGCCGCTGCGAGAGCAGTGTATTCACCATCGATACTTTTAGCCTCAAGATTGGCGCCGTTGTCCAAGAGCAGCTCAATTACTTCGCGACGTTGCCCCACTGCAGCTCGGATCAACGGCGTGTATCCTCCTTTTGTTTTGTCACGGGCTTCGATATTTGCACCTCTGGCGATAAGGAGATCGGCTATTCTCGTGGCTACTCTCGTATTACCTACCCATGATGTCTCTATGAGAGCTGTTGATCCGTCTACGTTAGAGGATTCGATATTGGCTCCTTTGTCGAGCAATAATTGGACGATGGGAAGGTTCCCCTGTTGAGATGCTTTAGTTAGGCATGTGAATGCCCTGTCTTCACCCTTGCTCTCGACGTCTGCGCCATTGGCGAGGAGTATGCGTGCCACTTGCTCGTGTCCACTATAGCAGGCAATCCACAACGCAGTTGCGCCGTCTTTGCGTTTAGATTCAATGTTAGCACCATTTTCTAACAATGTTTGGACGGTAGCCGACTTGTTGTTGTACGCAGCGATCATCAAGGCCGTGTCATCGTGGTCTTTGTACTCGATGTCAGCTCCTGCTTTGATGAGGAGATTGACAATCTCGGCTCTGCCCCGTTCGCTGGCCCTGACTAGTTCGATACCAGTTGCTTTCGCTCCTCCTTCCAGCAATGCTTGGACCGTATCGGGGTGGTTATAGATGCCAGCTACATGAAGCGCCGTGAATTGTTCTCCGTTTTTGGCTTCCATGTTGGCTCCTCTGTTTAGTAGAACCCGCACAGCCTCTGTGTGGCCTCGCCATGCAGCCTTGATCAGAGCAGTAGAACCATTGGGATCGGTAGCCTCGATCCTCGCACGCCTATCGAGGAAGAGACGAACGACAATCTCATTTCCCTGTGCCGCAGCTGTTATAAGGGGCGTAATTCCCGCTCCCCCAGTCACCTCGATATCAGCGCCTTTGTCCAGAAGATGATCTACCAACGGCTTGTAGCCTTTGTGAGCGGCGACCAGGAGTAAAGTGTCTCGGTGATCATCTCTGGACCCGATATCGTGTCCGTGCTTTAAGATCCAAACGCAAGCGTAATGGCATATGCTCTGGTTAGTGTCTTCTGCACATTGGATTGGGGTTCGTTGGTCATCATCCTCGGCATTTTTGTTGGCACCACTGGCCAGCAGTATGCGTAGAACGGCCCATTTGCCAGAGATAGTTGCGCAGTGGAGAGCAGTTCGTCCATTCTTATCTTCGGCCTCCAATTTAGCATGGTTATTGAGTAGTGTTTGCACCAACAGGCTATGACCGCCCGTGGCAGCTATGTGTAGCGGCGTCTTGCCGTTCGCGTCTTTTGCGTTTACATCCGCTCCTTGCTGACTGAGAAGTGAGCGTAACCGGGATCTATCTCCATTAACTGCAGCTTCGTGGAGACCTGCAAGGTTCTTCAAGTAAGCCAATTTTTCTTTCTCTAGCTGAGAGTACAAGCTCCGATGGACTACGAAGCCTATTCAAAGAGTTGACAAAAAGCGACTGGATAAAAGAGGTATAACAGTTATTAGTAAAGTACATGTCGAATCTCCACAGCACGTACATACAGGGGGGATCCCCGGCTGAGCCTTGACGAGGTTTTTGCATAAAGGAGAATTGTGATTAGCGGAAGAATCGGTCAAATTAACCCTTGCTGTCAGCAAATAGGTCTTCTTGATAGCTTCATACGTGCATTTGTCAAAGTACAACTGAATCGCTTTCATAGACAGCCAAGGGATGAGCTAGTACGAGAAGATGGTATTACCTGTCCCACACTGCAAGCCTGTCGCCTGATTTGTTGATACTGCATCGATGATGTCTTTTTTAGTATTCAAAATCGCTCTCATAACACCTTGTGTGCTCGAATCTAGATCATTGAAGCGTTGTGATTGCTGTAGCGACAAGAGATCAATACGTTCCCTGCATTCAAGAAAAGTTTAAGTCATATGCTCGTGAGTTGCAAGATGGGACAGTTTGACTGAATTACCTTAGCGAAACTGTAACGTTCAGATTGATCTCACTCCGATACATGCCGAGTTTACGCGCCAGTTCTTCAAGTTCGTCTTTACTCGTGACACTTTTCAGAGCCTGGCGAGCACTTTTCCACTTCCGATGCTTGCCAGTGACTTTGATCTGACCAAATCTTCTAAGTAATTCATTGGCTATACTCTCACAGCTCGCGCAAAGCCCCATCAAGGATTCGTCCTCCTCACTCAAAGGTCCACCGTACCTGCTATCCTGGATAGAGCGTTGTAGCCTGCCATTCAATTCTTTAAGGGTTTGTGTTGTCTGCTCGGCATCAACATATTCTACAAGACGCCCATCTTTGTAGATTTCAACACCTTTAGAGACGAGTCGGATTGAAAAGTCGACAGTCTGTATGACGCTGCTTGCAAGACCGAGAGCGGTGAGAGGGTCCATAGAGCAACTGATTATATGGAAAGCATGGGGGAGAAAGCACAAGCAAGGAAACAAACGAAATTGGAGCGAGAAGAGTGAAAAGACGCCTGTGGTAAATATTGAGTATTGCTAATCTAGACACAACGACGCCGGATATGTTTGACTCTAGATGATGTTTGAATATTAGATGTGGACGAGCCTGGTTGTATATTTTTGACTAGAGACGTGACGAACCGTCGAAAGGCACCGTGCGAGTTGTCTCCAAACTACTGAGGCGGTGCAGCTCATGCGCATGTTTGTTTTAGGCTGCGATGCTGACTGCGTCAATCCTAAGCTAGGGCTGAGCCCTAAACTCCGCTGCACTCTTGGAGTTCTTCCACCACGGCTGCTACGGTATCCATCCACGTTGCTTCCACATCTAAACAAACGGTGGAGGCTGCACCCTTCAAAATGCCAACCCGAAAGCGCAACGAATATCTTGACGCAATTGATAGCGAAGATGAAGGCACATCCCTCACCGATACCGAAGCTGCGGACAGCAGAGTCGCGGGACTGTCCTTACACAGTTCAAAGAGGCGAAAACTGACCACCCTCGAGTCCGAGGATGAGAGCGATGACAACAACTCAGATGTCTCGTCATCTTACATACCTCGCTCAACGGCTCCAGACACCACCAAACCTACTCCCCACATAGACACACCAGCTTCAGAAGCAAGCCCTACCAACACCCAACCTAAGCTCTTCACAAAGCCCACACTCCTCTCAAAATCCAAGCCTAAAACCTTCAAACCAGGCGTCATCTATCTCTCTCGCATCCCCCCTTCATGCGCCCCTCCACCGTCCGCTCATATCTCTCCCTCCATGGCACGATCGGAAAACTCTTTCTCACACCTGAACCACCCACCCACTACATGTCTCGGCGGCGCCATGGCGGGAATAAAAAGCACAGCTACATCGACGGATGGGTAGAATTTGCGCGCAAGAAAGACGCCAAGAGGTGTGTTGATGCTATCAATGGGAGGATTGTGGGCGGGAAGAAAGGTGGGTGGTATAGGGATGATGTATGGAATGCAAAGTATTTGAAGGGTTTTACGTGGGGTGATTTGATGGGTGGGGTTAGGGCAGAGGAGAGGGAAAGGGAGGAGAAAGTTAGGGTAGGGTTGAGTAGGGAGGGAAGGGAGAGGAGGGAGTTTTTGAGACAAGTGGAGATGGGTAAGGTGGAGGAGACGAGGAGGAAGAAGAGGGAGGGAAGGGGAAAGACGAATGAACGAGAGGATGAAGGGCAGATGGTGGCCATGCCAATGGATGGAAATGACAAGGATGAGAAAGGGAGGCTTTTTGAGAGGAGATTCAGGCAGAATGAGGTGAAGGGGAAGGCGAGCAAGCAAATGGAGCAGGCAGATGAGGTGAAAAGGGTCTTGAGTAAGATATTTTGAAGGCATCAATAACCTTATACTGCTGTCTCCGCCGTCCCATCCAATCTTATCATGCAACTATCCAGAGACCCTCCTCTCCACCGCACTCCCCTCACCATATTCTCCTCAAAACCAATTTATCATCTCTAGCAATCATATCACCAATAATCTCTCTTGGCAACCATTTCCCCAACAATATCTTCGCCGTCCAATCAACAATCTGCACCCCCGCATGCACGAACCGAACCTCCCATTTCCTCAGCTCCTCTTCTTCCTTATCTTGCTCTTCCTGATAGTAACAATGTTCGGTATAGTTACCATTCACGGAATTATAGAGCACGTAGGCTTTTGTGCCCTCGATTTGCGCTTTGGTGTTGGTCACGGCTGCGGATGCGGTGCGGAGGAAAAGCAAGGCTTTGGTGAGTTCGCGAGTGGGGTTGAGTTGGGTGGTGGCGAGAGATGACATTGTGGTGAAGGTTGATAGAATTATTTTGGAAGATGGTTTCAAAATTGGTGAGAAATGGATATTTGGATTAGGGACGTGCTACAAGGCTGTCTACCTAGTTACATGAGATCGCAGGTTCAGCAAGGCTAATTCGGAACCTTCCCTTAGTGGTCTCCATTCACAACCCCGTTTCCATTTCTTGCAGCATCCAGTTCCTCTCTCCTGAGCCTGTAGAGTTCTTGAGCCTCTCTTTCCCTCTTCTTCACGAACGCCACTTCTTCCTGCAAACTCTCGAGCCTTCTCGGCAGAGCCGCTTCTTCAGCAATCTGTAAGGTCTGTAATGAATCGAGTGTGATCTTCTTATTCTCTAGCGCTGGATATGCCTCAGCAATCTTCTGCCGTAGGGTTTTGTTTCGTTGTTGATATCCTCCATTGATAAGAGCCAGCCTCTTCTCTAATTTATTGCCTTTCTCGGCGTCATCCGTAATGGAGGCCTGTACCTTTTCAAAAGCTTCTATAACGGCTTGCCTCTCGTCGATTTCATCTACTTCATAGCCCGCCAATCCCGGGAGAGCTGAAGACGAACTATGCAAGGCCTCAAAGTCATGCAGTTCCTGCTCTTTATTGCTACATGTGAATTCCCGAGCGATTTCCAACCGAGCCCTGTCCAATTCCTCATCATCAAAATTGTCCAGAGGTCTTGAGGGGCCCTGAACTTTAGCCCTGGGTAGAGGATATCTAAACGCGTCATTAGCAACTAGGAGCGCAGTTTCCCTGGCTATCAGCGCTTCAGCTGGATCTGCAAGCTCGGAAGAGGACTTGAGTAGAGCATCAGTATCGACGAGCGAAGGGCGTGGTAAATTCCGCTGCATTACTTGCGTCCGTCGCTTGAAGTCAGCCCTCTCCGCAGCCTCGCGGAGAGCTTGTTTACGCCGATCTTCGTCTGCAGCATCTTCCTCGGACAGTTCCACTCCACCGTCAATCTCTTGTTGCTCCTCCGGAAGCTCGAGCTCAAAATCAAGATCTTTTGGCTTGGGTAAAGCTGCGAATTGCGACTTGAGTCGCGACCGCGTTGCTTGCTCTCGCAGCTTGATCTCCTTGGGCGTGTTGCCAACAAGCTGCATAGCTCCCGGGTCATCGTAATTGATGGCGAAGTTATCTCGAGGAGTACGCATCGGCGTTGCTCCTGGGCCACCTGGAGTGCGCATCGGCGTCGCTCCGACGCCATTGACGCCGCCTGGACGCACCGGCGTTGCCATAGGATTGGGGGTGGCTATGACGTGCTTTCTCGGCGCGATACCATCAAAACCGGTAGACCCGCTACCCTCATGTAGAGGTGTGTTCTCTCCTCCAAGCAATGAGGACTGCGTCTCCGTCAAGGCACGAATGTTGCGTATTTCGTTTGCAATATGGTCCTCCTGAGGTGGCGCCCTTGGTGTTCTGATAGGTGTACTTCCTATGATGCCTGTGTAATTCCCTATAAAGCCTTTCGTAGCTTCGTTTTCACCTTCTCCAGCCAATCGATGAGCTTGTTCACCAACCATCCCTAACTTGACTATATCCTCGAGCTCTGCCTCACCAACCTGCGGAGCTGGTAGATTCAAGGTCCTCCTCTTGCTACTTTGCTCGGCCTCTCGGATCTTCTGCATTTGGCCTGCTTTTGCAGCAGCAGCAAACGCGGCTGATGGACCGGCCTTATCACCTTTCTGCTTCTTCCTCTGCGAATCATCCTCCTGGTCGCCTTTTCGCTTGTTGGCCAGCTGTTGTCTTCTTGGATCGAAGGCCTCTCGCTGCTTTTCATTGTGCTCCATCTCCTCTTGTGTGTCATAAAAACCTGGTGCAGCCTTCTTCTCAAAAGGAATGTCGGCGTTGTAGTCCATTTGACCCTTTTTGCGATTGACGATCTTGATATTAATGCCGGCATTCTTGAGTTCACGACGCTTCTGTAGCAATGCCAATCGTCGAGACTCCTCAAGCTGGCGCTCACGAGCCTTTCGCTTGGCCTTTTTTCCTTGCGTGTTCGCGAGTCTGGCGCGTGCTTCACTGAGCATCTCCTTCTCATCTTCGTCGAGATCGATGGTATCGGGCCGGGCAGGCTTGGATTCAGGATCTGGGTCTAGCTCCCCAGGTCGTAACCGTCTCACATCGTCCGCGCTCGGCGCACCAGTCTCCCCTCCGGCAGGCCCACCCAGGCCCAACTCGTCATGTTCCCTCGCCTCGGCCTCATCGAGGAGCTTCTGGTACCTTTCCAGGCACTGTGTTGCTGTCCTTCCCACCATAGGCGCAATAGTCCTCCACTGCGTTGGCATCAGCTTTGCAAGATGCAGCAGCTTCTCGTCTTCCTCCTTTGACCATTCGATTTTCCTTATGGTTGGATCCAGCCATTCTACCCACCTTGCCTTGCACTGCTTGGGCGTTTTGCGCGCAAGTAGGGAGGACACGCGAGCCCATTGGTTGAGGCCATACTTGGAGACAGAGGCTTTGAGGACCTCGTCCTCGATATTAGTCCACACACCACCCTTTACAACAGGCATTTTGATGAATAAAGAAAGTCAGCAGAAGGCGAGGAAAGATGAGGGCGTATTAAGATTGAGTGTTTTTAGGTCCCCATTCTCACTTCCAGCTGGACGGATTAAAATGGGACCGATCGCCGGAGTCTCAGCCTTATCTCACCTCGACGTCACTTGTGCAGTGTTCAACTTATGGCTGCAATCACGATGGTGCTCCACAGTCATAAACAGAGATCAAGCAATGCTACCCAGGGCTTCCATTGGCAGTGGCAGCTTGACGCGTTCAATCCTGACCTCATTTGAGTCCCGAAATAATATTGGTACTCGACTATCTTCGACGCAGTCCACCAAGTCTGAGAGCTCTACACAAGAAGCTAAGGTATAGATGACATTCCCCCTAATTGGTCTTTAATACTTACTGGTCCTAGAAGGAAACCAAAGAAAAACTGAAGAAGGAGGGAACAGAGGGAGGGTCAAAGAAAAACAAGACTCAAGCCGAGTTGGATGAAGAACTACGCCAGAAGCTCGAAGGCATAGCTGGTGACGGTGGCGAAGCTGGAATGGAGCTTGAGAATGGACAGCCTGTTTCCATGAAGAGAGGCGTGAAAAACAATATGTTTAGGTATATATGATGGCAGTAGCCTAACAGAATCATAAAGCGCCACCTAAGGCTCCTATGAGCCGCTATAGAACCATTGCCGGTATCTCATGAGTCCCGTACTCTCGTCTCTTCATGCTCTCTCATTCCTTGATTTTGCATCCTCCACACTCCATTCCCAGTTCGTCCGCCATAAAAAGATTCCTTCAGTACCAGCCACCAACCCTAATGCAATAGCAACACCAGCCCACAAACCATACAATTGCCAGTTGAGGCCGAATGCCGTGCCCATACTGACCGGCATCGCTACAGCATAATAGCAAAACAGCTGCACATACCCTCCGAATTCTTGTCTACCCAAGCCGCGTAGTATACCATTGCAGCATGCAGCTAAGGCGTCGAAAAGCTGGAATGCTGCACAAAGAGGTAATATTTTGGCAACTAAATCGATGACCTCGGGGTCAGAAGTGAAGAGTTGTGGAAGGTAATTTCTGAGACTTGATAACAATATGATGTTAAAAATTCCGACCGCGATTGCTGCAAAGCCTGCCACCTTCGCCGAAACCTTTGCAGCATCGGCAAGCGTTGCGCCGATCAAATTGGCGATTCGAGTGGACGCCGCGATGGAAATGGGAAAGGGTATCTGGAAAGTAAAGGCCGATAATGTAGCGAGGACAGATTGGGCAGCTAAGGGCGCGGTGCCGAAATAGGAGGCTGCAAGAGTTAGAATCTCAAAAGCGAGACATTCGGCTTCTACCATCAAAAGGCCGGGTAGGGCGAGGCGGACCATAGGGCCCCAGTTGTGTAAAGCTAGGAAGATTAGCAGATAGTCTCGAGACTTTCCTCAAAGGCATTGTACCGCGTGTTGTGAACCCGGGCCAGCAATTAGCTCCAGCTACGAAGCGGACATAAAGAACGAGCAGTATAGGGAGAAGAAGGTCGGTTATTGCAACTGCAATAGGAGCACCAATGAACCCCCATTTGAATTGCTGGTAAATCGTCAGGAAGTGGGTCTATACACGGCAACAGTATGTAGATGCTGGGGCTCGGGGAGACAAGGTAAAAGAGAAAGCTGCAACACACCCATACAAAGAGCCAATTCATGAGCACATTCAATGGAGCACAGATGAGCAGAACGTAAAGAGAAGCAAAAAATAAACCCTGGGCTTGCAGGTATCTTTTGGCAGATTCAAACGTTGCGTACCCAGGAGCTCCTATAAGCACGATCTTCAGATATTGTCCAGCCAAGACGGCAACATCCTTTTCTGGGACAATCTTCATCAGTATCATTTCCGCGCAGAGCCATATAACACCGATGGGAATTGTTATCGACCACAGAAAGTACACCATTCGTTGGGTTTGCAAACCAACCAGCTTCTTCTTGCCAGATCCATAGGCTTGTGCGCAGAGAGTATCCAGGCTTGTCGCTAGGCCTTGATAGATAGCATAACCTGTGATGTTAGCAGTCATGCTTGCCAAGCTCACTGCTCCAAGCTCGACTTTCCCAAGATGCCCAACAGTGAAGATGCTGGCGACAGTCAATGAATATTGAAGAAGGAACGTAAGCACGAGTGGCCCTGAATATCGGCCCAAGACTTTGAGTTCGCGTTGCCATGTGGTCTTGATCTTCCCTTCCAGTACAGCCTCCTCCCATTTCTGGTCCAAATTCATAGGCGAATCTTGGCCCCCATATGGTAATTCGGGGTCACCCAGTAAAGGAGTAGTCTCTGGAAGCCTGGTGATTTTAGTGGTTGTATCCCCACTGTGAGTTACCACCTTTCCATCTCCTCCAGGTACGTCGAGATTTGGCTGTGATCGGTGACGGGTCAAGCGCCGTCCAAGAGTATCAGACCAGTTTCCCTTCCGAGGATGTTTTGGCGGGATGATATTGTTATCACGGAGCAGACTTCGCTCTTCACGTCTCGCTTCACGTCTGTCTCTTTTCGTTGGTGTCTGAATTGACGGCTGCAAGCTCGTGGATATAGTGGCTCGCGAGCCCGCCAATGCGAAACTGGGTCTCCGGTAGGAGCTAACCATAGGAGGGTCCACGGAATTCCGGCTGGTCGTTGGACGCACAGTCTCCTCGTCTGACTCGGAATCATCTTCTGTAGTCTCTTGCTCGTCTATAGGGTTATCGGGGTCATTATCCGGCTCATCCTCCAAGTCTTTAGCTATACAAGCTTCTGCTAAGGGAGCTGAAGAAGAGTAGAGTGAGGAACGGCTCCGTGTGTTCCACAGACGCCCAGGGCGGATCATTTTCGCAGAGGCTTGGGAAGCCATTCTGACAATTAAAAAAGGCTTTCTCAGTGTTCTTGTGGCCCAAAATTAGTGTGCCGATTGCTCACAAGCCTGAGAAGCCTGCATTAAAGCCTTGATTGAGCATTTGGTCGAAAGCATTCCCACTTAGCAGAACGAAAGACCGACTTGCGTATGGAGCTGAAGGCGGGGACCCCACGCCGAAGTTGAGCCCCGCCTACTTTAGTACAACTCCCCCTGAGGAACTAGCCCCGCCCCATTAGCAAGTTCCGAGCCCAGACTTCGAGAACTTTCACTCTTGCTACCCGGCGATGGAAACGCGTATACAGGAAAGATTTCCGTTAGCTTCGTATGGGATGAAGCATGAAGTCGATTCTTGGACGTGTATCAGACTCATCTGGGAACAATCTCTGGAACGTCTTCTCATCGAGATCGCTGTCTCCACGTACAATCCATAGTGCTCAATGGAAGCCGAAGCCATGGACCTGCCGAAGATGCTACCAGCTGAACCAAATTGGTCAGCAATCGAAGTCCGTGAAGCTGATCAACTCTCTTACCGTGCGGCCGCAGAATTCCCAGTATAATAGATTACAGGACTTTTCGATCTCTACTTATGTACGGAAAGCTGAGTCAAGTGATGACAACAATACCAAAACAATTGCGAGGAAGGATCTTCCCTCGGATGAAGAAGGCCGGAGGTCTCAAATCTCGAGGCGTTTCACGCATCTCATGGATCACCTTCAATCAAACATATTCATAGCTGGACAAAGATTGAACGACCTGACTGGCTACTCCGGCATCGAAGCTTTGAAGAAAGACATTGAGCAACAAGGTCAGTCTTAGCCCATCTAACCATCTATTCGATACTAAGGTCGGGCAGAACAGTTGGTTACGTCCACCCGAGCCTCTTTGCAAAGTGCCCGAGAAGCCTACTCCAAGGCAATCAATCAAAGATCCGGCTCCCAACGTGAAGTAAACGAGTTACTGCAGCGAAAGCATGCATGGACCCCAGAGGACTTAGAACGCTTCACCGCGCTGTACCGGTCTGATCATGCAAACGAACAGGCCGAGACTGCCGCCCAAGAGAATTTGGCAAATACCGAGAGAGAAGCAGAGGAAGCTAGTGCGCGATTGAGTTCATCTATACTGGCTCGATATCATGAGGAGCAAATCTGGAGCGACAAGATACGGCGAATGAGTACCTGGGGAACATGGGGGTTGATGGGTGTCAACATACTGCTTTTTTTGGTGTTCCAGATCGCTGTAGAACCTTGGAGAAGGAAAAGACTTGTCAAAGGTTTTGAAGAGAAAGTAATGGAGGCTCTAGAGAGAGAAGGGTCGACCACCGGTGTGGCTTCGACAAATGAGGTAGCAATCCAGGATCCGGCAACAGTGGAAGTTGAAGACGATGCTATACCAAAACACGTGACCAAAGAGCCCTTTGGTGAGGTACTCCTGCCACTGGAAGGCGTTCCATTATCAGCCAGCAATGTCGCCGAAGTACAACCCATTACAGGCCCCGAAACACCATCTGCAAAACCGTTGTCAAGGCTGGAGAGCATCAGGGGAGCATTCCAAGACATGTTCAGTGAGCGACAGATAACAGTGCGTCGTGTGGATCTTACTATGGCTATGCTTGAAGGAACGGCGGCCGGACTAGCATTCGTTGGAGTGCTAGTGCTCGTTTTACGACCACGGTGAAGATATTCTCATCGAAACCATTTTGCTGAAGTCATTCACAGCGAGCATCTACTCGCATAGTTATGAAATAGAAAGCGCTCCTCTCGGGGGTATCATGCTCTTCAGCTTTATGCCTGTTAGATATCATCTATCTGATTAGTTCGTCGGCATTGACCTCAATTTTCCATGAGAAACTTCAAGAACGCTTGAGCAACCAGCGTGCCGTCTTGTGGCTTTCCGACTCTTGCCATTCCATCTTCATAAACCTCGTCACCAAAGATGTTCTGCCTGTGTCTTGACTCCAGCAAATCTGCAACAATCTCCTCTGTAAACTCCGGATGGCCCTGGACTGTGATCAACTTCTTGGGAATGTACATGCCTTGGACCTTGCACGGTCCTGACGAGCCTAACTCTTCAACTCCCTCTGGATAGTAGTACACAAGGTCCTTGTGCATTTGATGGATGCTCTATCGATTCAAGAATCAGCCTTATCTCTTCCCGTCTATGCCTCAGAGAATTTAAGCCTACTATTGCATCTTTTCCACCGAACAGCTCCTTTCCCTTTCCGGTCAGATTGACCTGGCATACACTGACTTCCCAAGCTCCACCCTCGCTCCTAGCCACTTTGGCACCCAAAGCTCTTCCTACAATCTGATGCCCATAGCACACTCCAATGACCCTGACCTGGCTTTGTGCGAGTACCTCTTTAACGAAGTCAACAAGTCGTACGACCCATGGATCATGATCGAAAGCATTATATCCTTTCCCAACGGAGGATTAGCCAAGCCCCTCACATAATGGCTCAACTACGCCGCATAAAGCCCACTTTTCTGCTGCCTCAAAGTCATTACATGGACTGGGAGCCCACATACGACTCCCCGTAATCAGTACGGCATCCACATCCTCTAACTTAGGGTATCCTTTCCTCCTCTGCATATTTAATTCACCACCCATATACTCCAGCTCTCCCTCTTTTGCCCCTTCACTGTTTATTACATCCCATGCCGTAATGTCTAGTCTATCGCGTGGTATGTGTGACGCATCGGCAGCTTTGTGTAGCAAGGAAAGAAAAACCCCCCCATAGCTGCCATATTTGGCGCGAGTCGTGCCGATGGGTACGTCAGCTTCGAGAATCGCTATGCGAATGTTAGAGGGGGCCATAATACATTAGACGTGATTAGGGTCCCGAGTCACAATTTGTATCACGATTGATACCTAGGGAACTGGAGGTGAGGTCACAGATAGATAAGATACTAGAACTACGCTATCTTAGATGAAATTACACATGATGTAATATTGCGTTTCCGAAACTGTCCCTTATCAAAGTAAATAGTTCAGTATTTCGATCATTTGGGGCAAGAAGGCTTTCTTCCAACTATAAAGCGTCTTCATCATATCAAAAAATATTGGTGGGAGTACCGTTCGGAATTCCTCCCGAACTTTGGCATACACTGTCAGCTTCGCGGTCCACAATGCAAGTAGGTCTTTTGCATTGCTCACATTTTCCCATCAATAATGTATTGGTTTCGAATATTGATAGTGAAAACCTTTAGACTATGTGCTTAATGTAGCCCATTCCTTGTCGCGATCTCTGTGGTCCACCAAGGGACTGTCCACCAAGGAACTCAAATCAAACAGTGGCACCCTGTTACTTCTCCACTTTGCTTCTATACTATCTTGCTTTTCGGCTTTCAGTGCTGCTTTTGGGCTATTTTGACTAACAGTAAGAACACCTGACGCGGCCTGAAACTGAACGAATTTAATGTTTCAATCTTTGGGTTTTCGTGGAAGCATTATTCGAGGCATTGAAACGCTAAATGGTCAGTGGGACCTTAAGGTCATATCTCAGGTGGGGGCTATGCTCCTAGTAATATTGGGATATCGTTTGCCTTCAACGGGATCTGTGTTTGTTTTGCAAAGTTGACACTTTGATGCATTTCATCAGACTCACTCCGCTCGTCTCATCTTTTGCTTTTGAGACTCTTCCTTGCTTGCTCGCCTTCCATCTCTTGTACAGTATGATTGATATCATTAATACGAGATTCCTCTTCATGTTTATTATCTCGCCTGCCGAAGCAGTGTTAACCACAGAGACTTTCAATAATGCGTAGCGTTGATGCACCGGCTATAAAAAGGAGTACGGTGAACCCTTGCGCTATTGTCAATTTGCATACTAATTTACACCTCCCACCAAACCGCACGGTCAGATAAGACAACTGACTGTCACTGTCTATAGTCAATGTCTCATCTCCATTGTTCACACCGGGCAGTGCAATTTCCTGGCGCGCCTATGATACGTGATGAAAGTCCGACGCGCAGAGCCACTTTCCCTCTCAAAGACCTAGAATATTTGTATTCCAATAATGAGATCTCTTGATACCCACGTGAATTCTACCCTGCGCTTGATTCCTGGACCTGCTTGCATCATGCCACACTTCTATGGTCTCCTGTTCATTCTGGTCCTCCTCATAAAATGTCTCGCCACTAGTGTCACTCTCCGACAGCCGTCACAACCAACCTCATCAGTAGACTTTACTCGCCCATCAAATCTGACCTCACAGCCATTATCTCTGAGCATGGACGAGTGGGACTGCGATCCTTGGGATGTCACTCCCAATCTGGACTTCCGGACCTGTTTACACGCCACAGCGACGATGCCGGCATTGAGGGAAATCGGCCAATTTCATAGGGGCGGAGCCATGGAGAATATTTACAGACTACCGTTCATGAAAGCATCTGAGACTTGTGAGATTTGGGTCGACTTTGTAGACGACGTGAGAGTGGAAGCAGGCCGCTGGAGCGAGGTCTATCTCAAGACGCTTGAGATCGTTTTTGGATGTGTGTACGGCCGTGGAGTTGGAGGCTATGGTCTGGTTGGACAACATGACCGCATACAGGTATCTGTTCGGTATCTTCCTGAAGTGGCTAGAAGAAATCGAACCGACGCAGAATGCCCAATCTGCCCAGGGATTTAGTAATATTGAATCTATGCATGCTCCGCTGTGCTAGAAATCCAGACCAACTGATAATGTGTGTCCATGGCAGTGAACCCGCTTGAAGGCTGTACTACTCTTGAGGAGGCAACTATCTGCAATGATAACTATATACACAAGGTTACAGTGAATTATGTGGGTGAATATACGCAGCCAGCTTTCCATCACCTTCTAAGTTAAGACAGATGTAGGCTTATTCCAACAAGACCGAGCGCGGTGTTTTGCAAAGGATGGTCTGAGTCATAATCAATTAGCACAACGAACATCCAGGCTAGTGCTAAGCGAGTGTATAGAAGCTTACCCTCCCCCCTCTCCATTTTCAATCTTCCCCAGAGTATGCAATCATACTATCCATCAAAATATAATATATCATTTTGGCCATATAGCACCACGTAATCGTAGAACAGGAAAATGGTACAATTCTATGACTCAATCCCCGAGAACTTAGCCGAATGGGTCCGCAATCCTCCTTTCCCCCCTTCCCAAATTCCCTATCTACTTTTTAAAAATATTCCATGATTCAGCCTAATTTACAACCCCCAGGCACTAAGTCAACAAGTCTTCTTCACCGCCTCCGCGCCCCTAACCGGCGCCCACATCAACATCTCCCCCAAAGGGCTCCCCTCCTCCACGTTCTCCATCTTCTCGCCCAACCACGCCGCCTACATTGACGCCACCGGCTCCGGCAGCGAAACAATCAGCCATGTCTACGAAAACGGTAGAGTGACTATCATGTTTTGTTCTTTTGCGAGATCGCCACGGATCATGCGGTTTTTCTGTACGGGGAGCGTTGTGGAGTGGGATGATGGACGGTTTGAGGGGTTGTTGAGGAAGATGGGGAAGAAGCGGATTGAGGGGGCTAGGGCGGTGATTTTGTTAGATGTTTTTAAGGTGGGTTTTGGTATCTCTGAGAATTCGCTCTCGAGAAAAGTGTTGTTCATGTCGTGTAGGTTCAAACATCATGCGGGTTCGGTGTCCCTTTCTTGACAACCGCAACTCATGATTCCGAGGACGCAGAGGGGAATAAGGAATTGGAACCAGTATTGCTAGATCGAGATACGCTGGGCCATTGGAGCAGGAAAAAAATTGAGAATAATCAATTGCTAGATTACCAGGCTGAGTGGAATTCTGGTAGTCTTGATGGCTGTCCGGGCATGCGCGCTGCCATGAGGGATCATGGTGATATTGTTTGGCTCACCCTGGCGAGAGCGAGGGTAAGGAGAATAGCAGCGCAAAAGGAGGCTTTAATCGTTGGCATTGCGCTAGGTATGGTATTGTTGCTCATTTCGGAGATGCTTCTAAGGCAAATCGGAGTCAGCTGGTCTCCTTGATGGGCGGAACAAACCTGGAACAATTGTGTGAGTGCATTCAATGATAAATTGAGGTTTTTTTGGTGCATATAGAGTCAAGACCTGCGACGTTGCTGCTTCAGAACGTTGTATCAAAAATCATTTCAGGGCTTGGTAGACACTAATAAGGAAGTTTGGAGTGTTCTGGAAAATTAAAAAACTGTCACGCTCGTGCTTGACATCCACAAATGGCTCCATAAAAGGCATATCCAACACCGATTTGCCGCTCTACTGCACGGCAGCTTTGACAGAAGCCATGGCATCTGTCCTCAAAGCCTGCTATATGCAACATTCACATTCCGTTCTCCCGGACGTGAGTTCCGACAGCACCGACAGCACAGACTGACCTAGTTTCCAGTGTCTCGCTCTATGTGGTGCTGTACATGAGGGATTGCAGTGTAAGTTTTCTTTGTGCCCTGCATGGATATTCTTAACCCAGAGAACCATGTCCCCTTGACAGGAAGAGATATGATGATGCAGAATGGGGTATGCAAATAAGGGTTGCCGCCTTCCAATCTACAAAATGCAACATAAGTCGATGCAACATAGATGATATCCAAATGTAACGCTTTCGAGTTTTCCAATGGATGCATCTGTTCAAACATCCGTCGACGCAGCATCCAATTCCGTAAACACTTTGTACAACCTTCTGCTAATGGCAGGACCGATTCTTCGATCCGTCAAAGCTCCGTTCCTGTTTGCCGATTTCTTGTGTATACAATCAGCCTCTAACATAACACTCATCATTGAGGTCGGCATACCTGCAAATCTTCAAGCACCAATGGTCCATGTTTCCGAAATGCCTTCAACAAGCTGACGACATTGGGATATTCAGACGCGATACCGTACGCGATTGGAGGTGTAACTCGGACTACTTCTTGTAGCATTTTCACGAAGGTATCATCTTTATCTTCGCCAGTTTTTACTTGGCCTGACTCCATACAGAAGGAAGTTTCGAGGTTCAAGCGCTGTAATCTGCCTTATTTAGTAGCTGGTCGCTAATGAGCTCAAACGCGAACAATACCTGTAAGGAATGGTGGAAATATGCTGCGTAAAGTTCGCCACCCATTCGGCAGTCTCGACTGAGGTATTTGTATGGTGTACTAAGGATCCATTCATGATTTGTAATCTTAGGAGCGCATCCTCAATAAGATCCTCATCCACAAAAACTGATAGAGGCCTCTTCTTTTTTGAGGCTTGCTGGCTCGCTGATGGCACTCCATCCGTATTGCTCTGGCTTAGCGAATTTACTCTGTCTTGATACGCTCTGTTTTCCGCTGTTTTGTTCTTCCTCATCCAGATATGCAAACCTTCGATTAAATAGATTGGTATGCAGTCGTCGTACGCACTCTTCAGTCGCGTCACGTGCGTATCAATGTCTTCGCCATTGTTTTGCACCATTGCCAATGCAACAAATTCCTTAGCAGACATAATGCACATGACATGTTCCTCCTCGTGGATCTCCATGCGCTCCATAGGCTCCCAATGCTCATGTTCGGCGTTCCAACGGGCTTTCATTTTCCGTCTCCATCTGACAACGTTGGGTAAGGGACTTTGGTATAACGTAGCGTCGACTCCTAGGGTCTTAAGAAATTCTCTGATTTGTGTATCTACACTTTGCCCATCGATCGATGCCGGCAGATCCACAATCATTTCCGGCGTCGAGTCTTTTTTATCGAGCTTTGACTTATTTACTTCTGCCAAATCTGCAGCAATACGCTTTTCTCGTGCCTTCTCTTCCCTCAGTATCCGCTTCCTCTCGTCGTCTTTCTCTTTCTCCCTCGCCTTCTGTTCCTTGCTAGCTGTTTTCGTATTTTCTTTCTCCCTGGCTTTAGCGGCCTTTTCACGCTCTCGGTCCCTTCCTCTTGCAGCTTTCTCCTCCTCTGTGAGCTTGCTCCTCGCTTGTGTTTTGACTTCTCCTGCGGGTCCGCTTGGCCCACTCTTAGGAGCAGTTGGTTCTCCTCCGTCAATTACCCTCCGAGGTCCACTTTTGCCCTTACTCGGAATCTCGTCGCTCGTTTGCTTGCGAGGGTTAGACAACTTGACACGATGAGGAGAACGAGACAGGCTTGCAAGTAGCGTTGCAGTTCGCTGAGAAAGCGCTGAAGCTATGCTAGATTTTTGCACCGGAGCCGAAAGCAAGTCATCTGGAAGACTATCTTCCGAGTGTTCGCAAAGAGATGGTGAGGATCTTTTCTTGTTAGTCCGTAAAACTACCGCACCTGCAGCTGCCGATGATGTGAAGACGATGGCATCAGAGCCGTCAATTGGGTCCCATTCTTCGAGACCTTCCGTCTTATCTTGTGCTTTAGACTTTGATAATAGATGTTGACTGGCGCTGACTGGTAGCCGAGGACTTGCAGGAAAGTCACTCTCACTGGACAAGGGTGGGCTTAATTTTCTTCTCTTCAATCGCCTCTGAGGCAGATCGGTACTATCGATATTATCGGGATAAAGAAAGGGACTGGAAGGCGCTTGGGTGTTGTCGGCATTGAGGGTTTGCGGTTGCGCCTCGTCATCCGTACTGAGCAGGTCAATTACCTCGGTGCGCGCCATTGCTGAATATATGTAGCGCAGGTCGATTGATGTCTATTGCGTCCAGCGAGAAGAAGCCATGCTGCTTTTGATGAAATACCTTATGTACCAGCAGTCAGTCGTCACTTCCTAGTCAACACGCGTAGACCTAAGCCCTACAAGCATGTCCATTGCAGTCTCCAAACTGCGATCATGGTAAGGATCAAACTCAAAAAGGCATGCTGATCAATGCAAGGCAAGATGCCAAACGGAATGAGAATTGAATGGCCTAAGTGACCAAGCCCGACCATTAACTTCAGCCATCGCCACCTCGACGACATCACGGCGTGAGTTACCGACGCGTCTAGCGTACGCGCTACCTGATCGCGTTCTCAGGTGACCAAAAGCTGGAGCAAACAGTTATCGCGATGCCTACGTAGAAAACTTCTGTTAAGGACTATTTCAAGATCTATAATATATTTGTCGATGATCAATGTTGAAAAAGGGCGTGATCTTTTTTTCTGCAAATAAAGATCGGGCTATAATAGTCATGGTACCATTCCTGGTCTCATATCATTTGCGCCTCGATGTCTTACAGACATCAGACTCGACATTGACTTACAATGCACAAACTGCCGCTTAGCTAATATAACTCTGTTCTAGTTTCGCTGAAAAGCAGAGCACTAGCGATTCAGGGGTATATCACCATATCTATAACTCCAGAAGTCCCAAGCAAGTGCCATTCCCATTTATCATTGATCATCTGCATCTCAGGACTTTCGAACGATCCTAAGCAAAGGCGCTATTCTCTGCCTTTTGCTCAGTCCAACCCGATATGCCACCTTTCCACCGCTGATAGGGCTGTGCTTATCTGGGCCTTTTGAAAGAGAACCTTGTTTCTGAGGAGTTTCTGGTGGGACAGACTTCGACTTGGATGGCGAGGGAGAGCTTGCGGCTTTCTCGAATGGCTTTGAGGGTATGGCATTACCCTGTGTTTCCTCCAGCACCCCATTGGGGACATTTCCTCCTTTATCAGCTGCGTCAAAATCGTCGTCACTATCTCGGATAAGCTCTTCACTGATAGCTATGAGTCCTCCAGCATTTCTGCCTTGCTTCCGTAACTTCTTCGCTGTAGTGGGGTGATTTGGCTTCTCTGGCTCAACGTCCCGCTCGATGCTTGCATCATTAGCTTCAGCAGATTTGCCTTTCGAGGTCTCGGCAGCTCCTTTCTTGGGTCTGCCTCGTTGCTTCTTTGACTCAGTAGGCTGTTTTGCCAACGGTGGGTCGGCTTCGTTCTCTGGCATAGAGACTTCGGTCGTAGGTCCAACAGGTAGAGTTTGATCTTCATGTTCAGATGTCTCGTGTCCTAAAGGTTCAATCATGGCTACTTTTTTTGGTCTTCCACGTTGCTTCGTTGATCCCGTGGTTTTGCCAATAGATTCAAGTTCACCTTCAATGAATCCCTGGTCAACCTCTGCCTTGTCCTTGTTCTCCAAATGTAGCTCGTCTTGTTCTGTGACGAGCTGGAGAGCTTTGGATTCAGGGGCTTCGAAGCCGGCCTGGTTGACGACTTCATCCTCCTCTTCCTCAAGCTCTTCTTTCGGTATCAACTCATGAAATGCGGTAGTCTTGCGCCTGGATAATTTGCGCTTTTTCTTCGAAACTGCTTCTGGCCTTTTAGAGTAATCAGCTGGGATTAGTACTTCCCCGTTCCCATTGCCAGATCTCGATTTACTTGGCCTTGGTTGATAATTATCCTTCGGCAAGCCGATGGCATTATCATCAGTGTCCAGCTCATCCCCATGTCGGTCTGGGAACTCAGGATTCTTCTGAGTTTTGGCCTGGCACTTGCTAGTAACGCTGGCAGCGGGAACTAACAATGACAGCTCATCCAGAAGTTCATCGTTTTGCACCTGTCGTGGTAGCGGACCGGCATGATCACAGATCTCTGTCAGGGTGTGAGTATTTGAGTGCAAAGGCATGACCCGGTCTTCTATCACGCAGTCTTCACGCGGGGGGCTGAATGATAGAGATCTTCTTGCAACCGTTATAGTCTTATTGGGTGAGAACACTAAAGCGCTCGAGCTTGGTTCCGTCAGGTCAGTATGCTGTCCGTTGGTGGCTTCCATCTCATCCCTGGACCGCTTCCTCGACGAATATGGCCCCTGACCCGGAAAGTCTAACTCGCCAGCTTGACTCCGAGATGGGATCGTAGCTATGGGTGTCTTTTCATCCGAATAGAGGGACTCCAACCCGAAGGGGCCCGGACCCGACACTGGTTTCAGAACGGTGGTGCAGTCCAACCCCTGTGGGTGTTCTGTTGACGTAGACTTCAACTCCAGGGGAGGCATAGAGCTCCCTGACAAGATACTCTTTTCCGTAGAATCCACACTTAGTTCCAAATCCTTAGTATCACTGCTTGATAATGCCCCTGTGCTGCCATACGTGTTTTGACTACGTTTTTGCTTCGACTCCTCGAATATCGGCTGTTTCGGCGTAGTGGGATCCAGTTCGCCATCACTAGCAACATGGAATTCGAAAATGTCCCGTCCTTGACTGCCATATGTCTTCAATGGCTGCTTAGCCCTCGGCTTCTCCACAGCCGTCTTGGTCCTCCTTATCTTGCTGCGCGGCATAGAGGGCGAATTTGGCGACTGCCGTTGAGACGAGCTGGGGAGCTTCTTAGTCGGTACAAGGTCGTCTGGTGTAAGCTCAACTAGAGCTCTACGTGCATTACGGATTTCGCGATTCAATCTCTCTGCTGGGAATCAGCTAGGCAGGCTGTTTTGAGGATTAAAGCCAGACCTGTGGACGCAGTGCTTGGGCCCGCTGATGGATCCAGATGATCTGGAACCATCGTTATCTCATTTTCGGGCTCAATACATGTACTGTGCTGTGGGGTTTTGAGTGGGAGCTGCGGCGGTGGTGTGGTATCCGCGCCGCCTTCGTCATCCGAGTCCTCGATAACCTTTCGCTTTCCCATATTGCAACGGCGTCAAAGCACAAGAATACACCGAAATCGATCGTGGCTATCACGTGTATTGACAGCTAATTCCATGGATGCTGCAATCTTGCTGTGTTGTAAGCGGCATTTACGCGTTTTCTTAGTTACGCGCCGTCACGTGTTTTATATTGATTTGAGCGTACATTGCGGCTTACTGCTGGGCAAAGAGCAAGATTCCCTGATTATTGTAATGTCTTGCTATTCTACAGTAGGTGCAGTCATGACTCCTCGTCCAAAGAATTCGCTAATTGTTCCAAACTTATCCCTACTTCGTTGCAAAGCATCTTGAAACATATCATGCTTGTCCGCCGAGTCCTCCTGAGCCTTTCTGAAAGCACGAATGCTGTTGTTCTGTGCAGCACATTTAGGACACTCTGCTTCCTTGCCATCTGATTGATTAAGGCAGCTCTGGTGGAAGGAGTGCTTGCATAAGAAGTGCACAGTCGGTAGGTCCAGACTCCTGCCACATGCGGCGCATCGCCTTGTCTGGAAAATCGCGGGCTTGTTGCCTAAATCCTCCATCTCTTTACGTTTAGCTTCGGTTTCGGTACGATAACTTTCGATGAGTTTGCGGTTCTGCGTTACGAGCATTTAAGTAGGCTTGCTTGACCATAGAGTGGGACTAACTCACGTTTGAGATCTCCTTCCTTTCCTTCTCAATAGTGTCGCTAAGGTATTTCTTGACCATGCCCATCGTGGCTACCGCGTTCGTACTCAATGTTTGTATCACTTGCAATGGCGCCATCAAGCCGTCTTGATCTATCTTCTTCAAGACCGCATCGAGCTCATCGCCCGCTTCCTCCAAGATTTTTGGACTCGAAGTAAAGTAAGCAAGCGCAGCTGGATATAGCTGCGGCTCCTTCGGGCCGTATTTCCTTAATGCTTTGATGGCTCCAGCAGTGTCGTTTGCTGAAGTATACGATCGGAAGATGTCGAAGCGAAGTCCTTGTTGTTCTCTGACCAGAATTGTACCATCTCGGAAGTTCGAAAGGTGAGAGAGCAGAAGCACATTAGAGGTATCAATGGGAATCTAAAACGTGGGTGAGATACGTAAGGAACAATGATCCAGTCATTGAGCTTACATCTTTGCCGTCAATGAGTCTCTTCGCCTTTGCCTCCCATCTCTCTTTCTCCTCGCCTTTTTTAGTGTTGGCGGTCTCCAGATACATCTCAAACAAAGTTGTGTAAAGATCAGTCATGTCGCTTTTATCGATGTTCTCTTGCTTAAGACATGCTTCAAGGAAGGTAATGAAATTGTCAGGATGATCAACAAAAGAGGAGAAAGCAGTCCGCGGTTTGGGTATGTCGTAGTCGGGAGCCACTTCAACCTTCGCTACATCAGTATCTTGTAATGCAAGCTGCTGATTGCCTACAGTCGCAGGAGACGGATTCACACTTGTTTGTCGATATGGTAGCGGGATAAAGGAAGTCAGGTTCGACACAGCATTCGATGCGCCGCCTTGCGGCACCTGTGATGCAGGCATCGGAAAGTCCTTCTTGGGTCTGTATTCGCCGGTATAATAATCAATGAAAATCTGAGTAGCATCCTCCGGGCAATGTTCTAGCAATACACGCGCGTATTTCATCAGATTTGGGTATGCCAATGAAGGTTCGAGACGCCAGATGTAGTCTAGTGCATCCTCATATTTCTTAGAGTCTTCTATTAGTATGTCGATAACTAATTCATGCTCTTGGTTCTTCTTAGCCAGGAACACAGCCTGGTCATAATAGCCGCCTTGCCGACACATGCTGATCGCTGTTTCAAGATCGAAGTTTGTTCCAGATTTGATGAACGTCTCAAGCTTGTCGGTATCTTTAAGTTTGGCGTAGCAATTTAGTAATAGAGTGGTGTGGTCGACGGTAGCTTTGTCATGTTCATGGAGCTCTTCGAGGTACTCTATTAGGTTATTGATTCGTTGTGAATCGAGAAACTAACATGCAGTTCAGCAAAGTTATCGATTATTATAGGAGTCGATGTACCTTTCTTATCACTTGTGAAGGCTCTGTATTATCAATGGCTTTTAGATATTGCTGCATCGCTGTATCATAGTCACCTTTCTTATGCAAGTAATCCCCATACCTACGCAGAATCACGTTGCGCTGAGTGGCATCAATGCCAGCTTTCTGAGCAAAATTGATAGCCAGTACATATAGATCGCGCTGATAAAATATTTCGAGCTTTTGTTGCAAGGACTTCTCGTGGTACCTAAAGAGCTGTAGAAGTCAGCCGCTAGCCAGGAGACCACTTAGGAGGCGAACCAACTTTTCCATCCAACGTCAGAAGAAAGAGATCGTCCCATTCAATGAACAAAGCTTTGACTTGAGATATGAGTGTCTCTGTATGAGCTATGAACTTCAGATCTGTGTCAAGGAGTGCAAATGTTGATGTATTAAATAATTCATCTGCTTGGTTGCCTCCAAATCTACGAAGTCCATTTGTTTTTGTAGGTGTGGCTGACTTTGGAGGGGATACCATGGCGACATAGTCCCCAAATATGCTGACAAGCTGCTTCGGTCCTTCGTACGCAAAAGAAGGCCCTCGACCATTGACACCATAATAATGTATTGCGTCATCTCGGACTACCACAATATCTCCATTCGCTTCATCGAAAGTCATGCAACCCACACCACATCCAGTATCTTCCAAGACTTTTGCTGGCTGTCCTTGTCCCTTTCCCGTGATTGTCAAGGTAAGGATCCGGCCCGTAGTTGCGAGATAGAGAGTTGTATTGGGGCCTTCCCGGAATTCAACGCCAGTAATAGGCTCCTCAGACTCAAAGACAGTTCGTTGCTTAGCGCCCCGATCATTTATTAAGTCTCCTCGTATGACGGTGACCGCTCCGTTTCCAAATCCTACAGCTAGCTGAGAAAGGTTCTCGAGGGTTGCGAACGCAGAGATCTGAGTCAGTTAGTAGGATTGAAGGCTCGGAATAGCTTTTCTTCTCGCTTACGGGAAATTGCTTCCTGCCATTGTGAATACCCAATGTTGACAAGCACTTCGGCGCACCTGTCTTCTTCTCCGTTTTATCAAGGGCCCATACTTTCAGTATGGGCTCATTCGACAGATCTTCGGAGATGGTAACAAGCAACGCCGTGCCATCAACTTGTTTCATGTGTGTGATAGAGCCGGTATCGTATGCTTTGAAGGTCCGAACGACCTTGAATGCCTGGGACAAGATCCGTACATGTCCATCGTTGCTGCCTACAAAGAGGTTGTCTGATCCCGAGCATACGCAACTTAGGTCATTACTCTTACCACGTCAGCGTCAAAGCACACCTCGCGTGATATAGACGGACTGACATCGAAGATGGAGGAGCTTTCTCCGTCGTCTGGCAGTTTAACCTCCGAAACGTCGAAGAAATTGAATACTTTCCACTATGATGGTCAATGAGTATGCGAGTTTGAAGCTGCCAGAGATCATATACTTACCGACGTCAGAGCCATATGATGGGATGCTAGAAGAGTGATGTGGGGACATCACCTGCTTGAGCTTCGTTTTGTCGCCGGAGGTGTTTGCCAAGGTCTGTAGGGCTGAAACGGCAGCTTCTAAAGGCGTATCTACAAGTGACCTGGGCAAAATGATTGATAATTTAAAATAAGCACATTTTAGTCTCTGAAAGGGAGGGTGGCCGAGTGGTTATGGCGCTACGTTTAGGCTAATGTAGAGCTTTTATCTTCACAACTAGATCCGTAGTTCGAAAGAGCGTGGGTTCGAATCCCACCCCTCTCATCATCTTTTTGGCTCCTACGACCATAATGAATGTTCCTTGTTATGCCCTTATCTGCCCCGGGTGGTCTAATATCGAGTTGTCATACTTCAATAATGATTGCCACAACGTGGCAGTGGCTCACGGCTGCAAGGCTAAGCTAATATCTCGCCGAAGGCTAGCTCCCGTTAGCTGTAAATCTGATCGTCATGGCGGAACCATTCCGCGGTTGATCCAAATCTCAACAACTTGACAAAAATTATGTGACTTTTCTGGTGGTGCTCTACGTGACTCAGCCCACTGTGACTCATATGGGTTCAAAATAAATACGTCTTCTACGCCCCGGCATTTCTCCTTTTCTGGCAGCTTATTTGATACCCAGTCAAGTCGTACAATCAAATACGATGGTGGACCGAGCCACCAATGAGTTCCTAAATACTGAGCGAGCCAGGAATGACGAGAATGATCTATTTGCGGCGATCGGCAAACGTGTTCTGGGCCTCAGCCTTGAAGATGAAAACGAGGTCCCAGAGGACGACCGTGTCAAGATCGTCGATGAGATCCCTGAAAGCCTGTGTATGAACTGTCAAGAGGATGTAAGTAATGGCTTCGCCCCTGCAGTTGCTACGCATACTGATCTCGGAAGGGTGTCACTCGTCTGCTACTCACAAAAATTCCATACTTTCGCGAAGTTATTCTGAGCTCCTTCTACTGCGAGCACTGCCACTTCAGAAACAATGAAGTCCAATTCGCGGGCACAATTCAAGAGCAAGGTGCTAAGTATACGTACAAAATCGACAACTTGGATGAATTAGAGCGCCAAGTCGTCAAGAGCGATACGGCTATCTTGCGCATTGAAGAGTTAGATATCGAGGTACCGCCTGGGCGAGGGAGACTCACCAATGTGGAAGGAATACTCGTTGAAGTACTGAAAGATTTGGAAGAAGGCCAAAAGCAGAGAAAGAAACAAGATCCGGAACTGTATGAAAAGCTTGATGCAATCGTGCAGTCATTGATTAAGATGCTGAATGGCGGTAAATTCCCTATTACGATCTCTCTCGACGATCCGGCGGGCAACTCTTGGATTGAACCATCTACGGGAGATGCATCTACTAAGGGTAAATATTCAGAGAAGAAATACGATAGAAACCATGCACAGAACGCAGCACTCGGCCTTGCTAAGGAAGTGGCAGCCACAGATGGGGAAACCATCGCCGAAGCTGAACGACTCGCTCAGGACGCGTCTGCTGAAGGTGGAACCATGGAGGATGTGGACATCATAGAAGGTCAGACATATGATTTGCCCGTTGAATGTCCGGGTTGTACCAAACCGGCCCATTTGCTCCTACAGATGGTCAACATTCCCTATTTCAAGCAAGTCATCATCTCAACAACCCAGTGCGACTTATGCGGCTATCACACAAACGACGTTAAGACCGGAGGAGAAGTACCCGAAAAAGGGAAGCGGATCTGGCTTGATGTCAAGCGCTCTGACGACCTTTCAAGGGATATCCTAAAATCTGAAACCTGCCTATTGAAGGTTCCTGAGTGCCGCCTCGACGTACAGCCCGGGACCATGGGCGGTCGCTTCACCACTGTCGAGGGCCTTTTAACCCAAATGCGTGACGACTTACGAGGAAAGATCTTTGGCACTGATGAAGATGCTCAACCTTCCGATTCGATTCCCGAACATGAGGTCAAGGCCTGGACAGAATTCTTCTCGCAATTGGACAAAGCAATCAAAGCTGAGATCGAGTACACTATAATCATGGAAGATCCGTTGGGCAACAGCTACTGCCAACTCCTCGACGAGCCAGGCAAAGACCCGCAGGTACGAACCGAAGATTATGAGCGCACGGCAGAGGAAGATGAGGATCTTGGATTGGCGGACATGAAGACTCACCTTAATGAAGATGGCGAGTATGTCAAAGAGCAACCCAAGGCAGCCGATGGCAAATGAGAGATGGATGCAGCAACAAAAAGCGTTGGCTAGTCGCCCATTGGACCACCCATTTACAGAAAACCGAGAGAATCGCAAACAATCACTCATGCCAGCACACTGTTAGTATTGGCCGCAAGAGGGGTGGTCTGTGAGCGTTGGGTCGAAAAGCACAGCACTATGGTAAGACTTTCGGTGTCCAATAGGTGATGAGTTCGACTAATATAGATGGCTAAACAGAACACAGGACCAAACCATATCGTTCAGCGTTGAAAGGAAGCATTACATTGCGGTGCATAAAAACAGTACCACTAGACGCCTTCAGCATTGCATCATCGTACCACTAGAACAGTTCAAAGCGTTGTTCGAGGACTCTGTCATTTTATGGAGCATACATCAAGTCATACTACAATACCGGTCCCACTTTTATATGAATCATGCCTTTTGTGACACCATACATTTATTATCACTACTAGATTCGTACGTTAGCGCTCGCCCTAAAACCATTGAAAGAATACCATCCTACTGATATCTGGTCATAATGACTTCGATGTCAGTAATTTACAGACCCCTAGGATGCTTCGTACTCAATATTAGTGATGAGATACATTAGTCGACACGATAATCCATGATCAAAGACGCAACGTTGGGGGATGTAAATCAATGCCCAGTCATGGACAGAAAATTGGCTCGATTGAGAGATGGATCACTTCGGGCATAGTCTCGGTACGGAACTTTTTTTGTCAAGATGGATCTTGCCTTCCCAGCAGTTGCGAGTGCATTGGCTTAGAAATGATGGTTTGAGCAGTGCTTTTGTGGTAGCTAGCTGGTTTGGGGGGGTAAGATCGATCGGTACTGAAGCCGGGGTAGTCATTATGATGGAAGAGGATGGTGAGTTCATTGTCTTTTGCGAGAAGAGAGTGCAGATGCTCCGGGAAAATTGTAAGGCGTGATTGATGAAACGCAAAAGTTCGGCTTCTGCGGTCCCTTCTTCCCAGATGCATATGGGGTTTCTATGCAATATTGCGGTACTGCGATGATAACTAATATATCGAAGGAAAGTACATATTATGTAAACCCCGAATTCAGGATCGTGGATTGCGAGTTTTCGTTCGGGAAAGTGAGTAAAGTCACTTTCGAGGGGCCAAGAGGGAGCATGCTGGGCCAGCAAGGTAGGGGCCTGAAATAGATCCTTTAGCCTTCCTTTTCAGCTGCCCTCGTCTTTGTTTCGGCGATCAAAGATTTCCATCTTCCAGTGCAATCATTGGGATTGTCGCCAGCGGCCCAGGAGATCTAGTTGCTGGCAGGGGTTTTATTTGGAACGAAGCTCTGAGATCATTCCCTTCATTCCTCCTAAACAGACTTTCCGTGCCACAAAGACAAACATCTTCCGACCACTCACTCACACAGACACGGCTTGTTTTGTGGGTCTTCAATTGCCCAATAAACCAGGACATCCGGCTCAGAAGCAGCTTGTCGTAGAAATACTGTTCGGAATTGGTCTTGCAACAACCTGGGAACGTGTTACGATCATCAATCAACACCTGTCCCGAATAACAATATCCAAGCAATTATAGACTACCCGACCATCACTGGTGCGAACGCTAATTTCAGGCCTTGGCTCATTAGGGCTATCAGATTCATTTCACATACCTCGGCGCCGGCGGAGGGGCTATAGGGGGAAGGGGAGGAGGCTTGCTTATACCCATATTTCCTGCGCTCATCTTTGGCTGCATGGATTCTGGAGATGAAGAAATGCCCGCTAACTGGACAATTTTGCTTTCAGTGAAGGACTTTGCCTACGAGCCTGCTGCTCCGAACGTGGCAAATTGCCCTGATTTTCTTGATCCAGCTTGAAAGACGATTACCGGCAATCAAATTGGGCCTCTCGACTTGGACCAGTGGCAACGTCGAACAAGACCTCACTCGTAGGAGGGCCAACGACGTCCGGTCAATTTACCATTCGAATCAGCGGTGAGCATTTGTTTGGTCCCAAGGCTCAGCGCTTTTACGAATGAAACTAATTCGACATGAACGGGGAGCTTACTGTTAGCGGGTGGGGAGGGGGAAATGATTGTTCTTAAATCACATTGACTGCATCACGGCATTCTTTTGCCCTTCGTATTTTTCTCTTTTTCTTTTCTTTCTCTTTTTTCTTCTCTTTTTTCATTATTTATTTTTTCTCAAAGAGTTTTAGCTACGAATATTATTTACGAAAGTAGCAATTCCACTCATTCGTTTTAGACCAAATCACCTTGACAAGAAGTTCGCCCTTTCCTAAATCTCCAAGAAATACCCCTTTCTACCCTACCGCTACCTTTTTGTTTTCTTATGAAATTTCTGAGCTAAATCCTTTTGCTCTTCGACTAATATTCGACTACTGGAAGTCAACACCTTGCACTTCCTGTCATCGCAAACAACGGACGAATGCGGGCGCAAGATGGAGGATAAATTTACAACACACACTTTGCACCCCTTTTCGAACTTCTAGAATACACTCCCACTGACATCCCTCACGTCCATGAAAAGCAAATGCCAGACTCACAACACAGTCTCTAACAGAGGAAAAAGAATTGCAAGCTTGCGAAAACAACACTTTTTCTCTTCTTCCCTCTTGTTCTTTCCTCCTATAATGCCTACGTCCATCGCCAATTATCGAGGCGAGCCGCAAGTCTGTAACCATCCATCAAGGAAGTCTCACGTCAGGCATTTTCTATCATCACTCGCCTCCGAATCCCCCTCAACTCCACTACACCAGTACATCCAATCCTTGCCATCGAAGAAACCTTGGCTGCAAAGGCATAGACGTTCCTTATTTTCGGTGCTTCAATTTCCCAGTCCAGAATGTCTTTCTGAATGATACACAAGAAATGGATCCATAAATGCCCGTTCTTTCACTTGCGGGTGGTCATTACTGCTTGCTGGAACGTCACCAGGATCTAGCTGAGGGGATTACATCTCGATGTTGCGCGTGATTTGCGGCTGCCATTGTGATTCGATGCGAAAGGCCCCAGCAGTAGCTCAGAGCCGAGTAATGGTCTCGACCCTCATTAATTTCAATGAATCTAGTGATATCCTCTGGATCATTAATATCAAGAGGACGATTAGGAAGAGCAGGCGAATCTCTTTTGTGCGGGCAAGAATGAGTTTTGTCGCTGTCACGGCCTTCATCGCGTTTTCTCAGCCCATTGAATGATTCTTTGAAATGCTGTCTGAGAGTCTTGAAAGTCTCTTCGCAGCCGTCCCAGAGTACGTTTGACCACGTCAGTATCTGAACTTGAAAGTCAACTTTGTTGTCCTTTTTTTGAATGGAAATATCGATACTATCATCTGTGTGTATACGCAGATATGTTCTAGCGATGTTCACTTCCTTTTTGCTGTTGCTTTCTGCCTCTTCTATGCTCGGTCCCGTGCCCAGTCTTACATGCAAATCAATCAACCAAAGATTTTCTCTCCTTAAACGGTGACCTGTACCACTTTCCAGGGAGCCATGTTCGGACATTGGCGCCCACAGGGAAACGAGACAGAAGGTGTAAAGGCTTAGGTTCCCTCAGGTCGAGGTATGCGCTGGAAGTGTCGAGTACTGCTGCGCCATGGTATACCCTCCAAACTCGTTTATCGAGACCAAGATCCACATTCTCGAGGCGGAGAATGTTTTTCTTCTCTAATGATGAAAACCGCAGCAAGGTTCAAGTCACGGGACTTGTGATGGCAAATTGCGCCTCAGCCACCCCTTCTATGCGGCAATTGGCTCTGAGTCTGAACCTTTTCCTTGATGAAGAAGGTTGCATTATCCTTGTAGTGAGTCGATATGGCCATTAGAGGACGTCCCGAGCCAGGATCGCGGCTTCAAGCCTCAGAATCTAGACAGATCCCACAACCATGAGAATCCTATTCCTCGCTTCCACATCTCCTCTCATCCGGCGATTGGATTCGCATGCATCGTGATACTCTCAATGTTCACCACATCTCCCTGCATTCTACCCTTCTTGTCCACCGCCTTCTCCTCCATCCTTCCTAAAGTCATCATCCCCTCATCTCCAATCACATGCCCAAACACAGTATTCTTCCCATCCAAATGCGGTGCCGGTCCATAACATATGAAGAATTGACTGCCATTTGTATTTGGTCCTTTATTAGCCATAGATACTATTCCGCGAGCATTATGGCGTAGTGAAGGACGGATCTCATCTTCGAAGTCAGTGCCCCAAATCGAGGTGCTGACTTTAGGTGTGGCTGAGGCTGGAGAACCGGTTTGGATCATGAATGTTGGGAGCGAGCGGTGGAAAGGGCTCCCATCATAGGAACCCGAGGCGCATAGGGCGAGAAAGTTCTTACGGAATGTCAGTGATCGATGTATACAAAGTCTGCGGTGGGCTTACTTCTGCGGTTTTTGGGACAGATTCACAGAATATCTCAATTTTGATATTACCAAGGGTGGTGTGGAGCGTTACTGACATGGCTGTTGGACATTAGTCTCATGGTTCAAGTTTACAAAGTGAGAGACATGGAGACCTGATACCTTTGTGAAGAGTTTGATATCGGATCTAGCCCTACAAGGTGTTTGTCCTTTAGGTAACTCTAGGCGGACCTGCGGCCTAGAAGCGGCCTGCCGTCCAGTAGCAGCAGGATAGCTTGTGCTCTCGTCTTGGCGGCTATCGACGCAATCTACAGGTCACCGAACGTCAACAACATCAATGCGAAGGGTATTCCATTTTGCGAACTTATATCCGACACAAGGAACGGCCGATTGGTCACCGATTGACGCACTCCCCGCTTAGACACCCGAGCTCGATGCCCTTTAGTGGAGCCTTGTAAGACAACAGAGAAGCGAGCAGCTAGGGTTTCGCAGAAGACAAAGCAATCTTCTGCAGACTGTGTCTACACGACGTCAACCTTAAATCGCTATACTTGATGCCAGCATTGCGGACAGTTTTCACAGCATGCTATGGGCGGGCTAAGCCATTGCCTAAGCCGCGATGACAGCATTCGTCCGTGTCTGTGGCCCGCCAAACAGCGCCTTTTTGGTAGGATATCCGGGCATATCAGCGACACTGGTAAGTGCACACCAGATATGAAAAGCACTAAACCCTAAAGCTTCCATCAAAGCTGTTTCTTCGATCAAAATATTAATATGTGGATGACTTTAGCCGCGAATAGAGGGGAAGGTTGAGATACGGCCTACAGTGGGAGTTTCAGCACCAGTCTCCATATCACTAGTCACAATATGTCTTCAACGGAGGGAGACGATACATCCATCCGCGGACTCAGTCACCAAGAAGCATTTGGCCGCGCCGCGAAAGGAGATCACGGACATTGTGGGGAAGGAAATGTTGTTATTTCGATGTCCTGCAGGGAAGGAGGACGAGAAAGTGTTCTCGATGGATTTACCATTCGTACTTTTTATTCCATTTGGAAGAGGAGGTGAAGAAACGGCAAGGAGGGTACCACCGGCAAGCTTACAGCTAGCCAGCAGGACAGCTGAGACTTACTATGAGATGGTGGTGATGGTACAGCAGGGTCACACCGAAAACAAAAAATACGCTTTTCCAGTTCCGATATCGAGATACGATACGCTCTCCACATTCGGCATGTACAACAGGCCAGAATCAGCAGAAAGAATCACAGACCACCTAGTGACCCTGGGTATCTCATTACCTCGATGGTCATACGGCCCACTAGATCCGGTCAGCGTCTACATTAAGCTATCACCCAACCCAGATTGGCTGAGTAAGGCGAAACGAGTTACGATACAAAAGATCACGATAGGTATTGAAGAGGAAATCATTTACAATCATGAAGGAGACGAACCGCAACGAAAAGTCAAAACGCTGGCGAAGCAGACACAGACGGTGGGCGTTAAGATGCCGGAGGCTGGATACTTTACGAATCTAGGATTGGTCTTTCCAGCAAAGGATTTACGGGATAGTGATGGCATAATACCGAGGGGGAAGCAGGCTTTCCCCATGTACTCCGTCAGTGGGTTCACGACAACAGGGAGCTTATACAAGATCGAGTACTTTCTAACAGTCAAGGTAATTCCTCTCGAATGTCTCAAGCGAAGTTAATCTGCTAACAATCAGAAACCAGGCCCACATGACATCCGCAAAAGACATCGTTCTTCGCCAACAAATCGTCGTCTGCCCCCTTGACCACACCGCATGTAAAGCAGAGATGGAAGCCATCGAACAAGCAGCCAAAGATGCCGGAAACATCAGGCCTGACAACCCCATGCTACCTGCGCCAACAATAGTGCGGGTCAACGACTACAACGCTCTACATTCACTAGGTATGACAATGGTGGGGCATGACAGGAAACCCTTGATCGAATAATGCCTGGGAGGCTTTGAAAAATCAGCATCTTGCACCTGCGCACGGACTGTGGGACACAAGCTTGGGCCCGAAGCTGGCATGTCACCGCATTTGTACCACCAGTAGCTGCCTTTCCTGGGTTTGGGGATGGCGCTAGGCATTGACGAAGTAATGTTCGTAAAGCAGGGATGCTATTTGTTCTGTGCAGTCCTGGCGTTTTTCGAATTCACCGCTTTGCCGGTAGAATTCGCGCCATCATTTATTGCACATATGGCGAATGTCTTGTTCTCCTTTTCTTCGCTACAAGAAGGGCTTCGGATGCGATGCATATTCAGGCTAGATTACTTTAGCTAACTGCATCTCAGCATGAAATTTAACTCAGAGCATACACATTTTATTATGAACATGACATTCGGTCTATGAATGATGGTCATCTTTGAGCGGCATTTGCTATTTGATGGCCAAGGATTGCAATTTGGCAATAGTGTCGTCGAAGCTGTCACTTTTCGATACAGGCATATTCTTGTTACTGGCGATATAAGCTTGCGCTATTTGCTTCGAAGCCACATATTGCGTGCTTCCTTCTCCCCATACATTTCTGGCGTTTCGTAAGTTCTTTAGGATCTATGGGAGACTATTAGGATTGGGAGAGATGGCTTTTAGAGGAGTAAACATGTACAATTTGATAATTTTCGTCACACGTAGCTGACTTGATCTCGGACATAGTGATGCTGCTATGGGAAAGCGGGAAATTTTAGCTCCTCTTCGATAACGAAGCTGAAAGTCTTAGGTAACTGTCTTAGGAAACTGATAGTCAGGTACAGATTGCGGATAGCCGCGGCAAGCGCCACGCGTGAGGAATCAAACGCGCCTAACCGTGATCAGTTTACCATAGGGAGCTTCTCTTTGGTCTTCTGCAAGGCATCTCTCCCCGTTATCCGTAGTCGACGATGGACCGCTCAATAGCTCAGGCGGTCAATGGCCTTATTCCAACCTTCAATGGCCCTTTACCGCCAGAGCTGATTGAGCTCGCTGCATCTTTACTAGCCCAGTCTCGCAGCAAAGCCAGCAGTCTCAAAGCGGAGGAGGAGATCGCAAGGTCTTACGCATGTGCAAATTTGGCTTGTGAGAGGTGTGAGACTCCCCTTTCCCGACTTGGGATGGATATGAGGCTAAGCGGATCATACAGGCTCAAGCAGACGCTAAACCTCCCTAAGATCCAACCTCGCCCACCATGCCCTCCGAAGGTGTACCAGAAACTCTACAAATACTTGGACAGTGCTTTGCCGGCTAGGGCGCGAAGGAATGTCCGCCCCCCCGAGCAACAGGCCTGAATTCAACATCAGCGTCATCACCTGCTAAGCCGAGAACACCAGCCAAGCAAGCGCATGTCAGGCCTGATCTGACGCCGAAGAGGAGGACGCCACATAGGCTGGCAGGCGGCTCGTCAGAAGCTCCGAGATGGATAATGCCAGCCATTCGCCAATTATGTAAGAGGATGGAAGCTCCTGCCGCACCGCACCACATTTTTGCTGGTGTGTCGTCTATATTTTCTGCGCAAATGATCTCGTCGAAGAACATTTCGAAAGCTACCGCGAATGCAATCAAGCCGCCAGCCTTGATTATTGCGGTATTTATCCTCGCCACGACACGCTTATCAGGAGCCGAGATGCCAGCATCAGAGTATCAGAGGCAAAGAGGTCAGGCGCTGCAGATATTACAAGAGCTTGCGGGAGCAGAAATGGAGATGGAAGAGATTGGTAATCTTGACGTTGATAACTGTATGCGACAGGTCAGGGATCAGGGTTGGACTGAAATGGATTGGTTCGAGAATATTCCTGCGGGAGCTGGCTTGGGTGTGAGCGACGATATGGATGAGGTTGCTGATGATAATGAGGACCCTGGCGAAGGTGAACAGCTATTGCCGGTGATGCGGAAACATGTCGGTAAAGTAGGGTTAGCAGACCCCGATTATCTTCAAGCTGGTTTGGGGACGATGGTATGACGGTTCCTCTCCTCAATTTGCCTAGCATGGTAAGCTGATATCGGCCAGATGCAAGACAGGGTGGACTACTTGAGTGACAACCGGAGGCGCGATTATCAGGAGTGGAAGAACACCATTCTACGTCAGATAGAAGGATTGGAGGATGGACAGGAGATGGACATTGAGGCTGGCTGAGGCGCGGATAGAGACATGGCTCCAACTTCACGACTGCTTCATGAGATCCAAAAGATCCAGACCAAAGCCTGGAGAAGAAGTTGCCGAAACCTTTGTTTTCTCCAGCATGGCTTGCAGTCCGCCATGTTTGCGGGCCTTCGCTCGCTCCTTGCTGCTAGCGCTCGCTGTACCTACCCTGGCAGACTGTGGCATGTCCGAGGGTTCCTCGGTAGCAAAGCCGCTTACTGAGGGTACCGTCCGCGTGTCCAACACAGAGGGCCTCTTGATATTCGTGCCCCTAGAGTCCTGTAGTTGCTTCTTCTCATATCTGTGGCATATGAGGCAGTCGACTCTTACCGATTTGATGGGCGTTCCGGCACGATCGTCTTTGCCATGCTTTCTAGAACGGATGTTAGTCTTTGTGGCTTTTTCATGCACAATGCTTGTTCGCGAAGTGCTGCCTGGTATCAAGATTGTCCCGCATGCTCTGCATGCCCTGCTCCCTTCGACTTGCAACGGTACGGAATTGTCAACTGCCTCAGAATTGCGTTGCAGCATTAGGTGTGCGGATGTTGCAGGTGCAATCACAGAATAAAAACATGCAGAAGAGTCTAAAAACTTTATCTTCGCCTCCATCGTCTCAATTCCCATCAGTGAAAGACCCTCCTCGCATTACGTTAAGCAAGGTGTCTAGACTAATACGGCCCTTAATCTAATCGCGTTAGCCGCGAAGCCACCATCGCGCTCAGCTGATACTGAGACTTCGAATTGATAAAGCATCCGTGCTGTCTCAAAACCAAAAAAGGTTATCATTCGTGGAGCACAACGCGTCAACAAGTACAAAACCTCTGGCATGTGAAGTAGATCTATCACTTTCAAATTCCTCGAGTATGTCAGCAACGCCAAGCATGCACGTGAAGGATAAAAGCCTTCATCATAATTGCCAGGTATGATTCGACGCAACGGAAAACCCAAATCTTGCGAACCCTGCCGCAAGTCGAAGATCAGATGTGACCATAGTCTTCCCAAATGCGCGAAATGCAGGTCTCGTGGTATCGTTGATCGATGTTATTACCACCCTGCTCCATTGACTCGCCCCAGAAGCGAAATCCGAGCAAATCTTGCCCGACGGAAGTATTGAATCGTCCATCAGTTGGTACAGTATTTCTGCTTATCACACGTAGTAGCCAATTGCACATGCCTACAAATGCAATTGGTTTCTCTGAGAATGGAGTCGCTCCAGTCCATGGACTATGCAGTCCTGAACCTTCACGATCAGGTCGGCCGGCGGCTGTACGATTAGAGAATCATTCGTCGTCTCCCGCGGAAGATATGCCAGAATCTGTCGCCGCCAGTGGTCGTTTAGCAGAGGTCCTCAGTTGCCGGACCGCAGTCTTATTGCCTGGAAAGGATAATCCACGGCCTGACTATATTCAACTTGAATACAGTACCAGGCTCATTAAACTTATGCAACCCTTTTCTGCAATTGAGAACCTGGTTTGTCAACATTATGACGCCAGCCAGGTTCTCACCGTTGCTGCGCCGCTGGTTTTAGGTTCTCTTCCGCATGTGAAGGCGACGCTTGACCAGAAAGACGCGGATATCGAGGTAATAGCTCGAACTATAAATGAAAATACTCTTCGTCCATTTGTTATAGATGCATCAATCACGGCTACTAATTTCTATGAGTTATTCACTGGACAGAACCTGAGGTGGGAGTATATCGGGTTTTTATTCACTTGTGCAGGACGCTCTGCAATGACTAGGCAAGCTAATAGTCCCCACTTTGCTAATGCATGCGGGGCAATTATTGATCGCAAGACATTCGTACACGATATGATGATGGCGAGTCGAACATGCGTCGCCCTATGCCGGCAAAATGGCGCCGTCGTCAATGATATTCTGGTATGGCTTCTCTACGAGAACCTCATATTTTCCAGCATGTACTATGGGGACTCTAGTGCGTTTATCATTTCATATCATCCAGCCGCAGCATTTGACGTTGATTAGGTCCCCTAGTCTGGCAAAGGCTAGGCGATCTGTCCACCGATTTGTTTGCTATGGGCGTTCATCGTGAGCCTGACGACGGTGAAGATATCCCTTTCTTCCTACAGGAATGCAGGCGAAAAGTATTCGCAGCAGCGTACAGGAGCGATAAAATCTTGGCCACTTTTCTTGGCCGACCGCCCAGGATACCATTACAGTATTCAGACATCAGGCCGCCATTGGATATAAGCGACGAGAGCCTCGTGGCCAAGGGTCAGACTCTGGACGCCGTGCTCTTGTCTGTCGATAAGAATGGCTGGAACACGCAACGAAAAATCTGGCCAGCGGGCTTCATACGCCTACGATACATCATGAGCGCTTTCAGGGAAGAGATACTGGAGATCAGTTTAGGTAATAGAAGGATCAACGTGATTGATAAATTACAGTAAGTTCATGATGTATGGGCAGATTGATGCTGAAGTGCTACAATGTAGCGACATCTCAGACCGGAGCCGCCTGGCTTGGGAATCAATCCCAGACCATCTTCATTATGATCCGAGCTGCTGGGAAACAGACACCACGCCTGCGAATTGCCTCATGCTTCTCTCTGTCTATCTTGATTATCTGAATAGTAAATTCCATATAGAAAGACTGATTTGCAGATTTTCTGAGGCAGCTAAGGCTGACTTACTGGGCATCTCCAACGAAATGCTTACCACGGTCATGGTACTGATCAAGCAGCACAACCTCACGCGTGAATTGCAAAGGGACTATGCATGGATTGTAAGCCTTCAACGTAATCTTCTCAAAAACCAATATCGCCACTCACAAAGCTAAGGTTCTATTCTACGGCGTATCAACCGCTGGCGTGCTGGCTGCTGAGCTAGAAAGTTGCACACAGAATGGACTATCGCTGCCCGCTTCGATATCACGAGCAGAGCTTATAAGGAACCTCAGCGTGCTTATCTCTTACCTTGAATGGGTCACTCGCCCTGGTGATGGTAATCATGCGGCTTGCAACGAAGCCAGTAAGATACTGGCACGTATTCTCGACGATGCACTTAATTCACAATCGAACGTAGAGCAGCCTCGCCAGCACGTGCTCGAGCATTCCAATAACGAAGCGGTCCTCACGTCAGAGGAAGATAACATGATGCTGGACCCAAATGGCTGTGACACCCTTCCTGTTGACAGTGAAGCCTTTTTGGAGTGGTTCGATAGCGTTGATTGGAACAATCCTATGGGCTGCTAGAATCAAATTGGAGAAAAGGATATAGGAAAGGCTTGACCAGATATGTCATTGGTCTTGGAGCAGTCTTGTGCAGCAGCACCAATCTCATAACGTGTATCACCAGCTCAGGGTCCATGAACAGTCATGAACTAATATGTACAAGAAGAGTAGCCTCACGCATCGTCCCATTTTGAACCCGTATCATCACAGATAACCACCTCAATCGAGAATCGCCGAATGCTTTGTCAAATCATTGGCCGAGATCATTATGATTTAGTCGAATTTTTCAGCTCTGATTGTGTCACATTTGCCATACCTCCTCCACCTGAGCGGTAACGTTTCGTCCCAAAACATCCCATCCGGATTTCCATTTCTTCGAACACAAACAGGGAAGTGGCTCTGTAGGTGGTATGGCGTTGCGAAAAGGGCCCCACAAATAGGGCAGGAAACGTCTCTGACGCGCCCGGCATGTCTAAGTTTACTGAGTTCGATCGGTTTAGAAGGCGATTGTCCAGGCTGGAGTTGAGAAGCGAATACAATGCCACTGCTGGCTTTTAGCTCACTCCAGAATTTTCTTGCACGTTTTGAATTTCCTTGATACCTCGCTGTAGGTGCAAAAGGCAATGGTAATTGGAGTAGACACTGGACGGGCTTATTCTGTGTCGGTTGCTCTTGCAATTCAGGAGGAAAATCGGCGTTGGCGCTTGTAAAATTGGTGGTTTGTAGCTGGCTGATGCTTTGAGGACCAGAGTGGCTGAGTCCTTTACGTTCCGAAGAGATATTGTCATGAGGATGCCATGTCATGTGATGGTAGTTGCTCTGCACACATGGCTGATCGTAGCCTTGGTATACTAATGCGTTCTCAAAATTCTCAGGATGAGGACGATCGCCCACCGGATTGGCCGAAACGAAAGTGCGCTGATCAAATCTAGTCTGCCAGAGCGACGGAATGGGCTGGTAAGCATTTGCAGGATCTGGAATTCCATAATACGGATATGATGGAAATAATGGTATTGGTGTGTACCCGGTTGTTGCTGGGCAATTCTCGTTCGCAACTTGCATTGTAAAGTTGAAGTTTTGATGATGATCTACGGGATCATTCTGCGAGGAGCGTGGGACGTATAAAGACTGAGGATTTGGGTCCAGATAAAAAGCTGCGTGACCGTCGTCGATTGATGTATTATAGTTAGGTTCTGCCTGCATAGAATATAGTGAGCCCAATGCCGACCGTGTAAGGCCAATTTTGGCTGTGCTTAAGCGGATAATGGGTGAGGACGCGATGGCTATCCTACTGAATGGGAGAACCTACCATATTCTTTCCAAAATTGTCAGCTTGTGTCTGGTTGTCCTGTTCTCGAAGTTCCGCCATAGACGAACGCCGACGCTTTTGTGGCACCATCTTTGGGTTTTCTGAAGGCATATGCTAAAGCTAGGGAAGCTTATACTGGATCTGAGGTGTTTTTAAGTAATTCCCATGCAAGCCATTGGCTTTATGGTCAGTGCAGAGTGTTGTTGCGAGTCCAAAGTGATATTTGGCGAGCTTAGCGTGGATTGATAACGCGTGTGTATGCTCCATGGCAACCCGGTGTTTGGCCTTGCCACTCTGACTTTCAGCCGAGCACCGGTGTGTTGACTTGCGTCGAATTCAATGACCACTTAAAAGGACAACCTATCGCGGTATTTCTTATGCCATGATGCCGATCCCCCTATCATCTCTCCTAATCGTATAGCCTCTACGATAGTTACATCTGGATAGTGTGTACGTTCGAAAGCAAGGTTCCGCATAAAGAAGTTAGGAAAGCATATTGGAGTACGTGGAGATAAAACCAGTCCAGCATGATATAAGAATCTTTCAATGAGAGTTCCGCCAACTTTCACTCGAGGACGGCAGAGTCCAATGGCTTCGCTGGATGGATTATAAGGCAAAAATTCTCTTGATGAGAACATGCCGCCATCCATGGCAGTGGCTGGCATATGCTGCAGATACCCGGTGTCCAATTCATCGTAGGGCAGGTTTCCTGTCATCCATAAATCTGAAATCCTCCATTTATCACTGTCAATACACAACGTCCCCATTCTCAGGCCACGAGAATTTCGCAATCTGAAAAAGCATGATCCAGGGGAAAGCCTTGTATAGAACATTAAACTATTGCGTCTCACAGATAGGATAATTGCCTATTGAGGAGAAGCCGGCACTTAATACCTCCTTATGGTAGACTGTACGATCTAGTTGAAGCAGTCATCAAGTATACACAGTAAACAGGAACAGGTGTGTTTGAATTCGATACATGAGCGGACCAATAGCAGATTCATACGGAGAATGAAAATATTAGTCTTGATTTGCGCTAACTATGTTAGTAAAAGCCCTAGCCCTAACTCTAGACAGGGCCCTTGGAGCGTGCCCATATCTTTAGGGCTCTATGGCGCCCGGGCTACAGATCTTTAGTGGGGGCTTCAGGGCCAAGGCCCCTAATTATTCAGTATCTATAATCTCAGAGGCCCCTATTAGTGGCCCCACAGCGGGTGCTGTCTAAGCGCCCCTTTAGGGGGGACTCATAGGGCTGAATTATCAACACGCTAATAGTATTAGCGCAAATCAAGACTAATATTTTCCTTCTCCGTATGAGGTTAGGCTCTGCTCTCAGATTGCTCACTTTCTGCCGCGAGCGTCTAGTCTGCTTACATAATCAGCTTTCGTTATCGATAAACTTGCATTATTAGCCGAGGGGTAAACTTTTCATTCACTGTGAACGCGTTTAAACACGTCCAAATATGATGAACCTGGAACCTTGAGCGGCATAAGCAAACCTGTCCCCGTCGACAACCTCAATAAATGGAGCTTCGAGAACACTAATTACCATGCTGTCCCTACAGTCAATGGACGGTGATCAGCCACTGACGCCCAATACTACAACAGACCATGGCCTTCTGAACACCCCACATTCGGCTGCTTCGGTGGGCCTTCCAAAGGGGGTACTCGGTGGTGAGAATGGATCCGCATCGGTGAAGGTGAACGGATCTCTCAATCGCTCTTCAATGGGTCCCTTACCCTCGGGATTGACAGGAGAAGGTGCCATGCAGTTGCAATTGCAGGATGGAACAACATACACAGGAGTTAGCTTTGGGAGCAACAGGAGTATAGCTGGGGAGCTGGTATTTCAGACTGGCATGGTGGGCTATCCAGAGTCCATTACGGACCCTTCGTATAGAGGACAAATCTTAGTCTTCACATTTCCCCTTGTGGGCAATTACGGAGTGCCCTCGCGGACCACCCAGGATCAGGTTGTTTCGCGACTATCTGCGCATTTTGAGTCAAGTCAAATACACATTGCGGGTCTAGTCGTCGCCTCTTACTCTGGAGAAGACTACTCTCACCATCTTGCAACATGCTCGCTCGGCACATGGCTGAAGGAGCAAAACGTTCCCGCGATGTACGCCGTAGATACTCGGGCCTTGACAAAAAAGATACGAGAGAAAGGGAGCATGCTCGGAAAAATGGTGCATGAAGTGAAGCAAAGCGATGGCCTACTCAATGGGTTTGATAGTCATTTGATCGGTCACGCTGATCCTGAACATCAACCTGTGTTCGAGAGCATTGACTGGTTTGATCCAAATACGCAGAACCTTGTTGCTGAGGGTAAGCGCGCCCTAGCCGTCAACTATTACTTTAGCGCACTCTGATATATCTCGCCAGTCTCTGTGCAAGAACCCTGGCTCTTCACTCCAGAGGCGAACGCTCTCGTACATCCCTCAGGTCGTCCTGTCCGAATTGTCTGCGTTGATGTAGGGCTTAAATCCAATCAGATCCGTTGTTTGGTATCCAGGGGAGTGGAAGTTCAAGTAGTCCCTTGGGATTACAATTTCAACCGCTTGGGAGGAGGTCAATACTTCGACGGTCTGTTTATATCGAATGGTCCCGGTGACCCGGCCATGCTAACGGAGACTGTACGAAATATTTCCACTGCCATGCAGGAAGGGAAAACGCCTATCTTTGCCATCTGTCTCGGCCACCAGCTTTTGGCGCGTGCTGCAGGTGCAAACACCCTCAAGATGAAGTTCGGGAACCGTGGTCACAATATTCCCTGCACACATAACATCTCCGGGAAATGCTACATTACTTCGCAGAATCATGGCTACGCAGTCGATGCCAAGAGCCTGCCACCTGGCTGGGAAGAGCTCTTCGTGAACGCAAATGATGGTAGCAATGAGGGAATCAGACACAGCAGTCGTCCGTATTTCAGTGTCCAATTTCATCCAGAAAGCACACCAGGACCACGTGATACCGAATTCCTCTTTGATGTATTCGTCAACTCTGTCAAAGAAAGCATTGCATCAAGTGGAGCTTTGACACGGCCTGTGAGCTTCCCTGGTGGCACAGCATACGATAACGAGAAACTCCATCCGAGGGTCATTCCGAGAAAGGTGTTGCTGCTGGGGAGTGGGGGCCTGAGCATTGGCCAGGCTGGTGAGTTTGATTATTCCGGCAGTCAAGCAATCAAAGCCTTGAAGCAAGAAGGAATCTATACAATCTTGATCAACCCAAACATAGCGACCATTCAAACTTCGGAGGGACTCGCTGACAAAGTCTATTTCCTGCCTGTGAGTGCTGATTCTGTGCGGAAGGTCATTAAGCACGAGCGACCAGACGCTATATATGTAACGTTTGGGGGTCAGACGGCCTTGCAAGTCGGTATCGACATGGAAGACGAATTTGCGGATCTTGGAGTCCAAGTTCTGGGTACGCCAATCGAAACCATAAAAGTAACAGAAGATCGCGAATTGTTCGCTCGCAGTATGGAATCAATTGGCGAGAAGTGTGCCAAGTCAGCATCTGCAACCACACTGGAGGAAGTTGCTCTGGTAGTCAAAGATGTTGGCTTCCCCGTCATTGTGCGCCCCGCATTTACACTCGGGGCTTAGGCAGCTTCTTTGCAGACAATGAACAACAGCTACTCCAGATGTGTCGCAAGACTTTTGCCGTCAGCCCGCAAGTGCTTATCGAACGAAGTATGAAAGGCTGGAAAGAGATCGAGTATGAAGTTGTCAGAGACGCAAGGGATAATTGTATTACCGTCTGTAACATGGAAAACTTCGATCCATTAGGTATTCATACCGGCGACTCCATCGTCGTTGCCCCTTCACAGACTCTGTCCGATGAAGACTACAACATGCTGCGAACAACGGCCGTCAACGTCATCCGCCACCTTGGTGTCGTAGGTGAATGTAATATACAATATGCGCTGAACCCATTCTCAAAAGAGTATTGCATTATCGAGGTAAATGCGCGACTATCCAGGTCTTCAGCGTTGGCTTCCAAAGCAACCGGGTACCCATTGGCGTTCATTGCTGCCAAGCTGGGATTGGGAATCCCGTTAAATGAGATCTCCAACACGGTCACGAAGGTCACTTGTGCTTGCTTCGAACCGTCTTTGGATTATGTAGTGGTAAAGATTCCCAGATGGGATCTCAAGAAGTTCACCCGAGTATCTACGGCGTTGAACTCATCTATGAAGAGCGTTGGAGAAGTCATGAGCATTGGCCGGACGTTTGAAGAAGCTATCCAGAAGGCTATAAGATCTATCGACTTTAACAATCTTGGTTTCAACAAGACCAAGGCATATATATCCATCGATAATGAGCTTCAAACCCCCTCAGATCAGCGACTATTTGCTATTGCGAACGCCATGCATTCCGGCTACACAGTGGAAAAGATCTGGGAGATGACTCAGATCGACAAATGGTTCTTGCGAAAATTGAAACGACTGAGCGACTTTGGGAAATTTATGAGCACCTTCAGCGCTGCAACGATCCCAACAAAATTGATTCGCGTGGCAAAGGAGATGGGTTTCTCTGATCGACAACTTGCCAAGTTCTGGAGCTCAAATGAGTTGGCCGTGCGGCGTCTCAGGGCTCAGGCAAGTATCACCCCTTTTGTGAAGCAAATTGACACTGTAGCGGCCGAATTTCCAGCGGTCACCAATTATCTGTACTTGACCTACAATGGAACCGAGCACGATGTGAGTTTCGGAGACAAAGGGGTGATGGTTCTGGGTTCCGGTGTCTATCGAATTGGCTCGTCGGTAGAATTTGATTGGTGCTCAGTGAGGGCTATTCGCACTCTTAGGGATCAAGGGTCCAAGACGATCATGGTTAATTACAATCCTGAAACAGTCAGCACTGACTACGATGAAGCAGACAGACTCTACTTCGAGACCATCAACCTCGAGACTGTGCTTGACATATATCAGACTGAATCAGCTGGTGGAGTTATCATCTCCATGGGAGGTCAAACCCCCAACAACATCGCGTTACCACTCTGGCGCCTTAACGTCAAGATCCTAGGAACGGCGCCCGAAATGATCGACATGGCCGAAAACAGATTCAAATTCTCTCGCATGCTGGATCGTATTCATGTTGATCAGCCTAGATGGAAAGAGCTCACCAGTATAGATGAGGCCAAGAAATTTTGCACTGAAGTTGATTATCCTGTCTTGGTACGCCCGTCTTATGTCTTGTCCGGCGCAGCTATGAACACAGTCTACTCCGAGGACGATCTCGCAAATTATTTAGCCCAGGCTGAAGAAGTCTCGCAAGATCATCCAGTAGTAATTACAAAGTACATTGAGAATGCCAAGGAGATTGAGATGGACGCAGTCGCTAAGAATGGTACAATGGTGGGCCACTTCATTTCCGAACACGTTGAGAATGCCGGTGTACACTCGGGAGATGCTACACTCATACTACCGCCGCAGGACCTCGATCCAGTGACTATAAGCCGCATTGAAGATGCCACAAGGAAAATTGGTGACGCTCTGAATGTCACCGGTCCTTTCAACATACAGTTCATTGCGAAAGATAACGAAATCAAGGTGATTGAGTGTAACGTGCGCGCCTCAAGATCATTTCCATTTGTGTCAAAGGTTATGGGTGTGGACCTGATAGAGATGGCAACCAAAGCTATTATGAATGTTCCTTTTGTTGAGTATCCACCCACAGATATACCGAACGACTACGTTGGGGTCAAAGTGCCCCAATTCTCATTCTCCCGACTTGCTGGGGCAGACCCCGTTCTTGGAGTAGAGATGGCCTCGACAGGCGAGGTCGCTTGCTTTGGTAGGGACAAGTATGAAGCGTACATCAAGGCTTTGATTTCTACAGGCTTCAAGCTCCCCAAGAAGAATATTCTTCTATCGATTGGCTCCTTCAAAGAAAAGATCGAGATGTTACCTTCGATCGAAAAGTTGCACCGTTTAGGCTACAATCTCTTCGCTACTGCTGGTACAGCAGACTATCTCCAAGAACATAACATTCCTGTAAAGTATCTCGAAATACTGGACCACGAGTCAAAGAATCAGAAGTCAGAATATTCTTTGACCGCTCACTTGGCTAACAACCTCATTGATCTGTATATCAATCTGCCTTCAAGTAATCGCTATCGACGACCTGCAAATTATTTGAGTGGCGGCTATAGGACGAGGAGGATGGCGGTTGACTACCAAACACCATTAGTCACAAACGTTAAAAATGCAAAGATCCTCATCGAAGCAATTGCGAGACATTACGATTTTGAGATCCAGAGTATTGACTATCAAACCGGCCACCGAACAGTCCTCCTCCCAGGGTTGATCAACATTGCAGCATTCGTGCCTGGACTTGTAACAGGAGGTAGCCGAGACTTCCATACAGTCACTAAAGCCTCAGTCGCAGCTGGCTTCACTATGATACGTGTAATGCCATTAGGCTTTGAAGGCTCAGTGACAGACGCACGGGTTCTGAAGATAGCTCAACTGGGGAGTCGTCAGGGTGCTTTGTGTGACTATAATTTCTCTGTTGCGGCGACCTCATCAAACGCGGAGCAAGTTAGCCAGGTGGTTGCTGACGTCGGGTCTCTCTTCATACCATTCAATCATTTATCTGGCAATATTAGTAAGGTAGCAGCAGTGACATCCCATTTCGCTGCGTGGCCTACCGATAAGACAATCATCACCGACGCCAAAACAACCGACTTAGCTTCCGTGCTACTGCTAGCCAGTCTGCATAGTCGAAAATTGCATATTACATGCGTCACAACAGATGATGATATCAGGCTCATCACCTTAAGCAAGTCGAAGGGTTTGAAGGTGACTTGTGATGTCTCCGTCTACTCCTTGTTCTTATCACAGGAGGATTACCCCCAGTGCCATTTCTTACCCACCGCCCTGGATCAAGCATCGCTCTGGGAACATATGGAAACGATAGATGCGTTTTCAGTTGGTAGTCTCCCTTACCAGCTTGCTATTGCAACTAAGGAAGCAGCAACGCCAGCAGTGGGGATAGCAGATTCGCTTCCTCTTCTGTTTACTGCAGTATCTGAAGGCCGTCTAACGATAGACGACATAAAGATGAAACTGCATGACAACCCGAAAGCCATATTCGAGCTCCATGACCAGCCGGGTACTTCCATTGAAGTAGAGTTCGATAGACCGTATGAGTTGCAGAAATCGCGTATTTGGTCGCCCTTCATCGGCAAGATCATGAGAGGCACTGTTCAGAGAGTTATATTCCAGGATAGAACCGTCTGCCTTGATGGTGAGATAATGCGGGATTCAAGCTCGGGGAATGATATGTCCGCTCACTCGGTGTCACTGCATGCGTCCGCAGTTCAATCGCCACAAGTGAGGCCAGCGCAGTCCCCTGCTCTCCGTCCTATTAATTCACGCGATCGACGACTATCCGTATTGTCAGGACATCCATTGACTCGACTGCGGCAACTGGAGGGAACTACCACCCAGCTCCCCTCGGACGCGCAGGTACTATCTCCCACACCAGTAGATCTCCCGGCCCCTATACCACCACCAGCTGCTCCCTCCTCCCAGAATTTGCAGGACCTACTATCGCGCTCACCATTCAAAAACCAGCACATCACCTCTGTTGCAAAGTTTACTCGACAAGACCTTCACCTCCTCTTCACAGTCGCCCAAGAAATGCACCTCGCCGTTGCCCGCCAAGGCATACTCGACATCCTCAAGTCCAAAGTCCTCTGCACCCTCTTCTACGAGCCCTCAACCCGCACATCCGCCTCTTTTGACGCAGCCATGCAACGTCTCGGCGGTCGAACAATAGCGATCAATACGTCCCACTCCTCAACCCAAAAGGGCGAAACACTCCAAGACACCGTCCGCACACTCGGCCAATACGGCGACGCAGTCGTCCTTCGCCACCCCGATCCCTCCAGCGCGGCAATCGCCGCCCAATTCTCCCCCGTCCCCATCATCAACGGCGGCAACGGAAGCGTTGAACACCCAACGCAAGCCTTCCTGGACCTCTTCACCATCCGCGAAGAACTCGGCACAGTAAATAGCCTCTACATTACCTTCGTCGGCGACCTACGCTACGGCCGCACTGTCCACTCCCTCGTCAAACTTCTCCAGCACTACGACGTGCATATCCAGCTCGTTTGCCCGCCGGCGCTCACCCTGCCACCAGACGTGCGCCAACAACTAATCAACTCTGGCCAACTGGTTCTCGAATCCTCAGAGCTTACGAAAGAGTTGGTGGCGAGAAGCGATGTGTTATACTGCACGCGACTGCAGAAAGAGAGGTTTGACAATCCAGCAGAGTATGAGCGTTTGAAGGGAAAATTGGTAGTCGATAATTCGGTGATGAAGCATGCGAAGACACATATGGTTGTTATGCATCCGTTGCCGCGGAATGAGGAGGTGGGCGAGGAGGTGGATTTTGATCAGAGAGCTGCGTATTTTAGACAGGTAAGTGTGAAAAGTGAATTCTATGCTAATTTCCCATTGCCGTCCAAGCTGAATTGAACAATTTAGATGAGATATGGTCTCTACTGCCGCATGGCACTACTTGCCCTTGTCATGGCCGACTGAAACCGGATATAACTTACACCAAAGCCTCCACCAAGTCGTCGTTCCCTTATCATAAGTCCTGCGCAGGTCCACAGACTTGGCGTTGATCAGGAGGGCTAGATTTTGCTAAAAGTAGTCATTTTGGATAGAACCCCATCCTAGAGAAAAGCTTATCGACGCATCTTCGGAGATACCTTGTGTAGAAGATGCCTAAAAAACAGAATCGAAGTCATTAGAATATATAGAACAAAAGCCTTGTTTTTCATGCACCAGCTCTATCATTACACTTCTGATATTGTAAGCAAATAGAGATAGTCATGCGTACTAACGATTCATAGTGCATTGAGCATGCTATTGGCTAGGTTCTCTAAGCAGGAAGCATGAGTGAATGTAAAGTGTTCACTAAGTAGCAGCGTTCCATATCGCCGGTTTTGAGGCCGTAGGAGCGGTTACTGTATACTGATGAAGAGCCAAGCTCCACACATCAAGGCTGTGGGTTCCTAGAAAGGATCTTTGAAACCCGCGGCAAGCAACATCAGCTCGCGGAAATGTTGGGTTTGGTAGCTTCTGAAGCGGCCAATTGACGAGCCTAAGAATAAAAGCGTGACATATGTTCAACCAGGCTATGATTATCCATACAACTTGCTCTTGAAATACGTCTAACATCTTCCATTACGACCGTCGAACCATAGTTTTCTTTACATCATATTACACACAAGTTCCTTGCTGCAGAAGACTTGTGTGTATCGTTCAGGCATAGACCCCACAAGCACCACGAACAGATGGTAAGAAAATACAGTTGCTGAAGGCAATCAATAATAAGCACCACCATCACCTTGAAATTGTCCAGGCTGACTGAAATGATGGCGGCCTTGACTGAGTTGACTTCGAACTGGACCTGTTGTTTATCAGTAAGGTCGAATGAGAATGGTTCCACATCTGGAGCGACGGAATGAGAGACCAACTCGATTGCTTGCCCACCTTTAGACCTGCACTTAGACCGTAGCCACTCATGCTCGGCCTGCTCAAGGTATTGGCGTTAAGACTAGCGAAAGGCTGTTGATGAGCGGGGGTTTGACCTTGCAAGCCTCTATTCGCGGTGCTAGCCGTGTTACGGAACCCTCCTGCCCCCATGCGGCTGGAATTTGAAGCCACTGGCCCAAGCTGGGTACGATGATTAGACGGTGTGGGCATGGGGTTTCCTTGAAATATATCAGTAGTATGACACGAGCTATGTAAGTGGTTGCAGCATACCATAGCCGAAGCCATTACTTTGTAAGCCTCCTGCTCGAGCGTGCAGCGGAGGAGCCATCATACCTCCATTGCCATGGCTATTACTACTACCACTTCTTTGATGTGTATGTACCTTTTCGATGCCGTTGTGATCTACCTGAAGGGTTTGGAGGTCGCGCTGAGCTTGAGATCTTAGGCCTGTTGAGTGCGGTTGGGGATTGTTGAACCTCTGCTGACTCGAAACATTGCCGACAACCTCGTCTGCTGATTCAAACGCTGCAGATTGCGTAGCGGCTGTCATCTCTTTCCGTTTTAGGCGATCGTAGAGCTCTTGAGTTTGCTGGTGTTTACGAGTCTTCTCACGCAATGCTGTTGCGAGTTGGGTATTCTCCTGCTTAAGGTTATCTTGGTCAAGTTGCATGTCTGTAACACCATCGATCAGAGAACAGTGAAGACGTAAATCGGAACAATGGCCTACTGTTGATTCTCTGGTTCAGGATGTTCAACTCCGAATTCGCGTCATTGAGGACCTTGTCCATTTGCGCATTGAGAGTGCTGTACTTGTCCGTAAGGGTCTTGGCTAGGTACTCCTGATATACACTAAAACATTTCAGCTAGTCTATGATGGCAACGATGGTGGGCAACCCACATCTCCTGCGTCGACTGGTAACTCCAGAAAGCCAATCCACGACCAGCGCACTCCATAATAGTACTCGGGCTGAGCCCACTCAGTACACTGGTCTTGTAGTCTTCTGTTGGCTGTAAGAATGTCGACACCGCATCGTCAGGCTGAGTGAGGACAGTTTGGCATGCCGGGCAGATTCGTTGCCCTCCAGCTGCAGCAGTCAAACCCAAGGCGTCAGAGCACTGGTCGCAGAAGACGTGACTGGGCTACCGGTTAGCAAAGCAGGGATAGTCTTGCAGCTCACTAATGATGCACCTGCAAGTTGTGACTACAGCTCTTTCTGTGAGCTGTTTTCTGCATTTGAGCGAGTTGCAACGGAGTGAAAAATCCATGACTACGCACTATCAAGGCAAGGTAGCAATTGGAATGATGAGCAGCGTAGAATTATGGCTTGGAGAGCAGGTGAGCCAGGTCTAGGTAAGTGCTCTTGATAATGTGTGAAAGGAAACGATCGCCCCTTCCAAATAAGGAAACGATAGCAAAGGAGGATTCTAAAGCCGTCAAAGGAAGAGCAGCCCACGCAGCATCTCATCGTCCTACTTCTCCGAATACTCTAAATTGAGACTGAGCATATGGATAATTTAAAGCTGAGATCAGAAGACTGAGAATTTTACGAATTTTTTTGCTAAGAGAGATCATTTCACCATGTTGACCTAATGGCATAGAGGTTGCGAAGAACGTCGAATCACCTCCACCAGTGTTTGCCATCAAGTTCCCAGATACCAATTCACTGACAGCACGAACAGCTGCAATTGAGCCATTCTTTGATGCGCGATGTCTCTTGGACGATAGTGACAGTCTTTTATCATTGCTATCTGAGCCGCTTCCATCACTTCGAACGGCTTAACAACAGCGTTCTCGTATCCTATCAAAGCTGAGGAATTGGTGGCGACCTTAGCTGACCGACTAGAGATTCTGAATCTGCCATAGCGCAGTCATGACTCGATACCTTACGGGCAGAAAGAGTACTTTGATTCGAGATAGCCACTAGCGACTAGCGGCTAGCCCTTCTAAAGTTCATCGACTACAATAGACGAACAATTTCCACCTCTTTCAAAAACCCATCTTCGATTCACACATGGCCTCGTCCAATCCCTCTTCAAATGACAGCTCACGTGTCCCGACGCCAAACCCACGTTTCACCTCTCAAGCCTCCACCGCCGCTGATCTCTTAGCATCACAGACAGTGGGTCTGGTCCACCTTTCCGATTTCCGCAAAAGACGCGCAGAAGCGCTCGAGCAGAAAGAACGGGAGGCCTCAGGAGGAAGCTTTGGTCGCTTTGCACCGTCATCGACACCTGCCTCGGCATCTGGTGCTGCTACTCCAAATAGTGTTATCGACGGGTAAGTTCTGTCTGTCTGATAATGCAGGTACCTGTCGGCATTGACCACGCAGGGACTGATGGTCAAAGCACAGTGTGAGCACGCCCCATGGACCGCCACCGAAAAAGAAACGGAAGCAGCTTGCAAAAGGCAAATTGTCGTTTGGAGTCGACGATGAAGAGCTGAACAATGCTGAATCGAAGATTCCCCCTGCGGCAGAGACGCAAAAGACGAACCACTCTGACGGAGAAACGTCCGCAACACCTTCGGCCACACGGTCTCATAATGCATCGCATAGTGAAAGGAAGCGTCTGGGCCCCAACGCCAGCCTGACCGCCGCTCCCAAAGCCATGACCAAATCGGCGCTCCTACGAGAAGCCCAGACCCGAGAGCAATTGCGCAAGGAGTTTCTGTTAATGCAGGAAGCCGTCAAAGCCACGGAGATAATCATACCATTCGTATTCTATGACGGCACCAACATACCCGGAGGCGCATGCAAAGTCAAGAAGGGCGACCACATATGGCTGTTCCTAGACCGAAGCAGAAAAGTAGGCGCCGAGCTGGGTGTCGGCGGTGGCGAAAAAGCGAAGAGCAGGAACGAATGGGCCAGGGTTGGCGTCGATGATCTGATGCTCGTGCGAGGCGAAATCATCATTCCACACCACTACTCCCTCTACTATTTCATCGTCAACAAAACCCTTGGCCCGAGTGGTCAGCCACTCTTCGATTATGCCGCTACGGCATCACAATCTCCGATTGATGAACCCAATATATCATCAGATGACCAACATTTCGATCCTATATCCATTCCATCCAAAACCCTGAAAAGGACGAATAAGAATAATGGCCTGATTACAGCCGCTGACAATCGATATCTTGAGGGCGGGGATGATGATCCAAATTTCACTAAGGTGGTGGATCGGAGATGGTATGAGAGGAACAAACATATTTTTCCGGCGAGCGTTTGGGAGGAGTTTGATCCGGGGAGGGATTATGCTAATGGGGTGAGGAAGGATGCGGAGGGGAATGCTTTTTTCTTCTCATGATGGTGAATAAGTGTGATTGTGATACTAGATACTAAAAGTCAAAACGTTGATCATCTGAATTATTCGATGGCATGGGAATCTTGGCAAGTCAAGACCAGTTTCAAGTATCTCTCTAACGCTACAAGTGAAAATCGCTATGAGATTCGCTCAAACGCCCTTCCATGCCCAAAAAACCCAACCACCTTTCCCCCCTTCCCCCCATACCACCTCACCTCCCTACCCCCCCTTCCCAAAACTCATACTATACCCCCCCGTCTTCTCATCCTTCACCATCCTAAAATCCTCCGTCGACATGCCAAAAGGTTTCAAAATCCCATTCCCCAACTCCTTCAATTTCCCCATCATATCGCCCATTTCCCCCTCCCTCGCCTCCTTAATCCTTTCCGGCAACTCTCTCAACGCTTTCAATACGATTTTTCGATCTATAGGACCCAAAGTATGGAGATGATGATCGTTAACGGTTTTGTAATCTTCTTCGGCGCCTTGGAGATTTGCCCATGTGGAGAGGGAGGAGCGAGCTTGGGCGCGGCGGAGGAGGGTTTTGGTGAGGAGGCGGTGGATGGAGGCGCGTTTTTTGTCGGAGAGGGCTAGGTTTTTGAGGGCTTCTTTTTCTGCGGCTTCGCTTTCGGCGGAGATTTCTATGACGGTATCACCCTCTTTCATTGTTTCCCCTTTCTCGCTCTTCGTCTCGGCCTGTAACCTCTCTAATGCGCTTAGCGCGGCCGTCGCGCTGTCGATGGCTTCTTTCCATTCGGAGAGTTTGAGATGGCAGGCGGAGATGTTGGATTTGAGGACGGCGATTTCGTAGTCGAGGTAGGAGGGGCAGGAGGCGAGGGCGGCGTCGTAGGAGGAGATGGCTTGGGAGTAGGAGCATTGGGAGAAGAGGGCGTTGGCGGTTGATTTTTGGGTGTGGGAGGCGGCGAGGAGGGACTGGAGACGGTAGGTGTTAGTATGGAGTAGTATGGAGAATGACTTGGTTTGGTGAGCAGATTGAGGGCAAGAGGGGGACTGAACTAGATGGGATGAGGAAAGAGCCGCACGGTGCTAACGTGGAGATGGCACTATAGAGGGGTCTCAGCTGATAGGAGAGTAGAGGAAGAGTCGCATTCGATGTGCGTAAGGTAGTGTCGCGCGGAGACGGGAGTGTGGAAGGTGATTTGAGCTAGAAAATTGGAAACATAAGAGCCGCATTGGGTGTGCAAGGTTGTCAGAGCCGGGAAATATAGGAAGACAAGCTTTGATGATTGGACAGGGGGAAAATGGCAGGGCTGAGCGCGAGCAGAGCGCATAGGGAGACTTGACTTACAGCCTCTTCGTGTGGAGTAAAGCGTGGAGCAAGGACGGGAGTAGATTCGCTGGGGAGTGGAGTCGTTGGGGAAGACATGGAGGGATGTGGGGACTCGTTCGAGTGGTTATGTGCTTGCTCTCAGACGGGAAGCTATAAATGGTACAAGTGCGATTTCGGAGTCCCCTGTAGATGGGAAGGGTAGTGTAGCAGGTAGGAGGTACAAGGTACCCTGTAGGTTTGGATCGAGATGTAGTGTAGTAGTGTAGTAGTGTCTAGTGGTCATTTGTGGTAGTGGTAGTGGCAGTGGATCATGTGCCGTGATACAATAGCCGGCTCAGCAGAAATGTTCAGTTGGGGTGATTTGGTGTGATTTGATGTGATCTTTGCGGCTATCGCTTAACGCGTTGATAACGTTCGGGCTGGTCGGAGTCTTTTCTGAGGTTAGGCTCCCTTATTCTTCCTTAGACTGATATCCCTTACCATCCTTTAATTTTCTGGATCATAGACGGTGTGCCATCCAGGCCATTGGCATGATCTTCGCGGCATCATATGCAGCCAGAAGGTTTGCGTGGACGAGCGAGAGGAGAGATGAAAGAAGAGAGGAGAGCGAAGAGGGATCCGAGTGTTTCGATCCTGACAGACGAGTGGTACTTGCCTTTATCCTATCTGCCCATTCAGCCTCCACCACTCGAAAGTGACATGTGGAGACTGTGCGGTCTGCAGGGCGCAACGTGCGAGAAGCTAGTCAGGGTCGTTTGGTAGTAAGGCAGTAGCTTGCAAGACTTGCATGCGTGATGCGATGCAAGAAGATCGTGGGAAAGTTTGGGTGGAAGTGGAAACAAGAGAGCCCAAGGACTATGACTTAATCGAATAAGAATATTGAAGCTAGACAATGCTAACGCTTGCATACCTTATAAGTACATTGCGCGCGATGCCATACAGAAACACTCGCTCCCTTTCACAACCCTGATTTGTTTATTTCCTTGTTCTTCAGGAAGCAGCTCTCACCGACAAGCTGCGTTGTCACTGCCGTCCATGCTTCTGTTGGGACCACTTATACTTCCTCCCTGTCTCTCGGACCTTCGTGAACTAGCCAGTTGCATCTGGTAACATAACACAGCCGATTCCTTGACGCAATTCTCTATTCACTTCAAAAGAACAAATCTCCACATAAAATACAGCTCTGTGGTAAAAGGAAGAATCACCAACACAATACCGCCGTCATGATAATGGCAAATCCTGAGTAAGTCCTCCACCCAGCTGCTCATTATACCAGTACCAGCCCATCAAAGAACCCTCCAGCCTGATTATATACAACCCTCTAGATTCCCGCGCGTGCGCGCATGCCTCTTCGACATGGACGGCCTCATTCTCGACACCGAAGACATCTACACCGCCTGCAACAACGTCATCCTACGCGAATACGGCAAACCAAATTTACCCTGGATGATCAAAGCCCAGCTGCAAGGACGCCCAGCACCAGAAGTAAGTCGCCCCCTCCCGCTCGTTCGGAGTCGTACCTCCGACGCTCTCGCGACCCCACTGCTCTTCTCCCAACCCAACCTAACACCCCCCTCCAGGCCTCCGAAATCTTCCACGCCTGGGCCCAACTCCCCATCCCGCGCCCCCTCTTCCTCAACAAACAAGCCGCCCTGCAAGCCCAACACTTCCCCACCACCAAACCCCTCCCCGGCATCCCCCTCCTCCTCAAAACCCTCCGCCGCACCCCCCACCTCCACCTCGCCCTCGCCACCAGCTCCCACTCCCGAAACTTCAAACTAAAAACCACCCACCACGGCCCCCTCTTCGCCGCCTTCCCCCCCCCCACCGCATCCTCGGCGACGATCCCCGCATCCCCCCCGGCAGAGGCAAACCCGCCCCCGATATCTACCTGCTGGCTCTCGAAACTATAAATTCGAAATTGAGAGCGAAGGGGGAGCCTGAGGTCCGGCCTGAGGAGTGTTTGGTGTTTGAAGATAGCGTGCCGGGCGTGGAAGCGGGACGGAGGGCGGGTATGCGGGTGGTGTGGTGTCCGCATCCGGAGTTGCTTAAGATTTGTAGGGGGAGGGAGAGGGAGGTGTTGGCGGGGATGGCGACGGGGAGTTGGGAGGGGAATGGAAGGGGGGAGGGGGAGGAGGGGTGGGCGATATTGGTGGAGACGTTGGAGGATTTTGATTATGGCAGGTTTGGCATTGAGGTTTAGGGGTGTGCTGTGTTTCGGGGATCTGAGGTTCACTTCTAGATGTGATGATGGGTTGTGGGGGATCATGGGCTTTCCGTCCGAGGGATCTGGTAATTAGAATTTCTTCAGCAGGCGAGCGTGTTTTGTTGTTTTTGCTGTTGCTGTTGTTGGCTTCTGCTTTAAGATAGATAGAGACATAGAATAGATTAGAGCTCTGCCGAGCGAGCATACATAGAGCTCGCGGCTGTTATTACATATGAGGCTTCTCCTTGATAATGGATGGTTTTGAGTTAGTTGGTGGATGTCTCTTCTCCTCCTATATCAATTAATGCTTCATAACATCTACCTTTATCGATCAACGTCTTTATTTTACTGGTCAAGTTCCTTTAGTATTGTATGTATCAGTCCTTTCAATAAAACAAAGCCTACGCATATTCACGACACAATCATTATTCCATCGAAGATCCGATTCAGATAAGAAGGCATGATGATATATTCGCATTACCACTCAAGTCTAAGAGTCGGGGTATCTTCCAATGCCACAATATCGCCAACTCCTCCTTCATCAACGTCACAAGAATTGTATAGATAGTTCATACCATCATATTAGCATTCTCAAAGAGGCATGACATCTTATTTTCATTCATCTCCAACTCAGATCTGTCTAACTAAGAAAGAAGAAATCTGTGAAAGTCGGACTGGGGTATCTTCCAATGCCGCAATGATACCGCCAACGCCTCCTTCCTCAACGTCACAAGAATTGATAGTTCATGCCATCATATAGCAGACTAAGAGGCATGACATCTATTTTCCATTCATCTCCAACTCAAGTCTGTCTACCTCAACTAACACTAAAAGCCTGTGAAAGTCGGGGTGGGGTATCTTCCAATGCTGCGAAATACCGCCAACGCCTCCTTCTTCATCAACGTCACAAGATTGGATAGTTCATGCCCATATTTGTTAGCATGCTTATCTACAGAGAAAAAGGGAGGAAAAAGATTATCGAGCCAAAAACCCGCGCTCTATGTAAGGTTTTTTGTTCGCTGACACGGACCACTTTTCTTGATTGGGAACTTGTGATGACTTGATAGGACAGTGTTGCTGGGCGCGCGTGTCTATGTATGTATGTATGTATGTGGGAATGAGAACAGTTAAGGATCTGAGTTCAGGGCTGCTGCTCTTCTCGGTCTTTCGTTCCGGAGCTTGGCTGAGGGTCTCCTCCGTTCCAGATAAGCGTGGGGAGAGCTGTGGCCGAGCTTGATGGAATAGTGATCGAGATGGGGAGTCGAGTCGGTGAATAGGTATGCTGGATGTTGATGTGATGCATGAAGAACAGGAGTGTATGACGCAAGATGCTGAGTCTTGATGTACAAGCTGATGAGGAGGGTATGGTAGGCCCGGTGGATTCCCTCGTCAGGTAGGAGAACGCAAGTGATTAGTCGGTCGAATTATGCATGAGTACGAGTACGTTTGGTCTAGAACTGTGGCGAAATCGAATATGCGCATGGACACTTTTGGAAATAGAAACATTATCTCATCGTGCTCGTGTAGCGGGTCGTATGCCATTAGGGAGGTACAGTAGCTGCTCTGAGGTACAGGTGTCTGTTGTACAGCAGTGTTGTCAATTCTGCAGCTTTCGTATCTCGGTCTTGGTAGAGGTGGTTCAATGAGAGGGTCCGAAGATGTCGAAGCTACTGTCACAAAATCCTTCTGCATCCGTCTCGCCATTGCCTTGGACATCATCCGAATAGATCTGTTCTCTGCCAGATGAGTAGCCGTTATGATGCTGGTGAGGATCGAGATGGTAGGCATGGGTATGTCCATATGGGTGTTCCTCCACCATTTGTGGCAGGCTGTGTTGTATCGTAGGATGGTATGAACCGTCGTTGAGATTATACCCATGATATTGATCGTTGCGATGGTCAAATTGGGATTCTTGGCTGCTGGGAGAACTATGCATAACTTGCATTTGGTTCTGATCAGTCCTCTTTTGACGTGTAACACGAGTCGCGACTGGAGATCCCGTTTTGACGCCGTTACTCCTAGCTTTCTGTGCTGAACGGTTCTCACGCCTGGTTTTCCTCGAAGAAGGAGTGGTACGGGTGACGATTTCGAAGTCATCGTCTGAATGATGATTCTTCTTTGGTTTCTTGCGACGAGGAGGGTCCGGCTTATTGTCAGCAGGGGGAAAGGCTCCATCTTCATCACTGAACGGATCGTCGGCAGAGTTGTCCTCCTCTTCGAAAAATGGGATCTGTTCGACTTTACGACCTTTGCCATGGCCCTGTTGTCCCATCTGTCTTCGGCCGACTTCGATGGCTATCTTCTTCTGGTCGTTCACGCGACGGTTATTTTTCACTCTCTGTGAATCGTGTTAGCGAACGGTGTATCGTCAATTGAGCATCAAGGTTCACCTGTGCAGCAAACGTAGGATCGTTAGCTACAGTACGAGAATACTCCTCTTCCAGCAAATGCTTGCAGATGGTCTTTTGAGTCTTGATAAACGTCAGTAGGTCTTCCATGAGTACGGAACACTTAGCTTACTCTGACAGCTATGCAGAGCTCATCGAAGCGATGTTTGAAAGATGAATAATGGTTGACGGCTTTCTTGTCGCTTACACCCCCACCTTGAGCGTCTTTGCACAATTTCTGGAACGTAGATCAGTATTGATCTCGTCTTTCATAGGAGGAGAACATAGGCTTTAGCCAGCATACCAGCATCTCTACAGCCTTTTCGTGGACCCTCTGCGTCTTGGTTGTGCGAATCTTCTGCCAAGTCTTTTTCATTCCTTCGTTGTCCTCTGCAGCACTTCCATCTGTCATTGCGGTAATCAAACGTTGGACCAATGGAGCGTCGGCCTCAGATACATCAGAAGGCAACTGGGCATCATCTTCGTCATCTTCACTTGCATTTGAGGGGCCAGCCCTGCGGGGACGCTTTCGAGTGCTATCCTCCCGCTTCACTTGAGGCTTTGGAGAATCTTGTGCAGTAGCACGACGTGTAATGCTAGTGCCCGATCCGTTAATATCTGGGTTGTGCTGGAATTCACCGAGATTTAGCATGCGAGGCGGAGTTCGCGGTTGCCCGTAGTGTGTGTTAACGTTCATAAGTGGTGAACGAAATTGCGCATGCGGTGAATAATTCTGCTGATGTGAATAGCCCTGGTACACTTGAGGGTTTGCTGGATTAGGTGTTGATGTTCCATAAGTTTGATTCACAGGATTCCGCAGATTGCTCTCGTCGAAAGGCTGAGGAGTGGGGCTAAACATAGTACCTATGGCCCCGTAATACTGGAATGGGTTCAAATTTTGGATTGATGGTGTAGCATACGGCACTGGGCTGTAATTGCTTAATGACTGTGATGATGTTCGGTGAAGGTCGTCAGGGTTGAATTGATGGCGTAAGTTGGACGGGTTCCTGAAGTGTTGATTTCCGTAGCTTAGCGCGTGTGGCAGGCCATTAGCGGGGTTTGGGCGTATACCCTGAGCATGTGATAAAGGTGATCCTGAAACCGCCCGTATCTGCTCCGAATTCTGCACGTTTGTGCTCCCTTCGGCAGAGCGTGGCTGTATCTCACGCTTTATATGATTTGGCGTGGATACTTGGGTCGTCATTTTCAGTGTGTTTGACGTATTATCAAGCTCCTGATCCAGAAGGGTCGGATTGGGGTTATTGTCTTTTGGATTGGTCGTGTTGTTATTATCGATATCAGGGCAAACCCCTAAATCATTCGCGAATGCGTCTTTGAGAAGGTTATCGTCTCCCTTAGCATCACCAAAAGCTTTCTCCAGACCATTAAAGTCGAGGTCTTCAAATGTGTTGGAGATTTTCAGCGGAAAGTCCATGGCTGAGGTAGAATTTTCCAGGAACAGTTTCAAAGAAGTCGCTGAGCTGAGAGATATAGTCAGAAGAACCAAACGTAAGCAATAAGATCACCGAATAGATGGCACTGGCGCTGGTGCAGCTCCTCCAGGGAAATATTATTAGCAGAGAAAGTGTCAACAAAATTGAGCTGTCCAAAACCAGAACTTTGCTAACAAGCGAGGTATTAGCACCAGTCAGCTGTCTGTAGATGAGAGATGCGAGCCGAGTGAAATATGATGGGCTGCGTGGCTACCAACGGATTGGAGACGTCGCAACAACAGAGATGATGAATTGAGTAGGTCGAGGGCCTAGTATCAGGTGTTCGTTCCCAGTTTGAGGTTGCGAGCCGTGATTAGAGGATTTGAGAAGCTGTGGAACCCTAGAAGCCTTTTGGACGGACAGGATTGGCGCACTGACGAGGACCTATCACCAGCGCTATCTTGAAGATCTTGTCGGTATTAGAAGTTGTGTCAACCCAACGCACATCTCAATAGGTAGGCTCCGCGTCCGTCTATTTGGATGTTGCTATTTGACGGGGGCTGGTCACCGGAATTCAAGTCCTGGAAGTACCTCCTTTGCCTTACTATCTAGATTGACTGAGCAGTGACAATTCCAGCGATGCTTCTCTACGACCACCCGTCCAGTCCAATTCCGTATCTTCAAAAACTAGGCAGAAATTCTTTCACAAGTCACCAGTGATTAGGTTCAACTTTCAGAAAGCAGCAGATTTGTAAAGGCGACTGTCCAAAGCGATTAATGTTTAGCTAACCTAAATGTTTATATTCCTGGTTAGCCAAGGCTCTATCATGGTTAGGCTAATTATGCATGATGGGGATGGGGAGAACATGAGTCGAACGAGCGCCTCTACGTGCGCTTGACTGATCAACGACTCTGTGACCGCCTCAGAATGAATCTGAGGAAGTAATGCTTGCCCTAGCAGAGAATGGTGTTGGGGAGATCCAATGTTGTCCAACTTACCAAAATCGCCGCCAGGGTCAAAAATTCGCTACGTTCACGTTCGGTCAAAGAATCCCCCTGGAATGCTTGAATGCAGAGCAATTGTCAAAGCAAAGGTATTTAGAAGTGTAGTGTGTTGAGGAAGGAGAAAGGTATGTAGATGAAGGATGATATGTGAAGAATGGGGATCATGGAAGGTTTTATGGTTAGCGCAATTGGGACGTGTGATGGAGGCGTGGCACTTCAATTCACAATTCACTGCGAATGAGCGGTGAAACGTCTCGTGCTTCCATTGATCGTTATGTCGTTGCCATTGACCAATAGAGTATGATATTGATCAATAGGGCTGTGAATGGGACAATGGTCATGCGCATCCGCTCTAACAGTCAATGCAGGACCAAGAATGTGAAGCTCCACTTGCCGGGATGATGATCGGGACCCGGATTGATCTGTGTGACACAACCCAGCCACAGGTCCATAATCTCATGCTAATTTCAGATATCTATACCATAAGCAGACCGTAATTCATCACTTACTTTCGTTTCAACCACGATAGAAGAGCCTGGACGTTAAGTCTGAAGTAGCCTCGCCGACGGGAACCGAATTTACTGTTCAATATCTTCCAATGTGTGACTATTAGGACGACGGTGCGCTGAGGGATAAGGGATCTTCTCCAAGGAACCCAATCTCCGTGAAGTGAAGCTTTTTTCAGTGTCAATAGAGGATCACTAGAGGAGTTCCTTATCATAAAGCGATGCCTCTCTAACCTGAGTCAATTGCGCTGCGGAAACCTCGTATTTCCCTGTATCATGGAGTGAGGCTTGAGTGGATGATCGTGCCACTGCAGTGAAGCTCTGATAACGCCTAATTAGTTTTGCGGAGTAACCATGCTGCTCTTCTGCATTCTAGGTAGGACAAGGTCAAAGCAACCGCTTTTACCCGGACAAAAATCGATCTGGTAGTGAAGCATTTCGCAAAGTATAGCTTTCCTAAATCCATGTCAGAAAGGCAGCAAGATGTGTTAGCTAACCACTTTAAAGCATATGGCAAAAAGTCATACAGTCAACGGAAACTATACCTCTAATGGCAGCAGGATACATATCAGAGCATACGGGTATGGACAGAAGGGACAACTTTCGAAGTGTTGAACGATTGGTTGCGCTTACGGATTAATGAAGAGACGGGCATCCAACCGGACTCCTGTTGTCAGCATGCAGAAAAGAGGCAGGAAGAAAGTAAGGCTTCGCACATGTTAAAGATCTCTGCAAAACCCTCGGCCATACTTTGTCATTAGCGAATTCTTCCTACCTGACAGTGGCGGTGAGTAGCCCAGATCTGAGTGTCAACATTTGCAGCTGAACTAGCACTGAAGGGACTGTATCAAAAATACAAAACTTGTAACTGCTTGCTTGATTCGATCAGTCCCAATGCAAAAGCATTTCTTCACTCAAATCGTTGGTAATTGCCCCTAGTGTACATTTCGTCTCGAGGGTCTGGATTTATGGCTTTTTTCTTTACCTCTAAGCTTGGATATTCAGGAGAACTGCGCACAAATTTCTGTTCACCTATGCGAGGTGGTTTCTTGTGTGAAAGGGGCTTTGATACTGGCGGAGAAGAGCAGCGTCCTAGTCCATAGAACCAGCATCGCCGCTAACTCTTCGCGTATAGGTACGGAACAAAAAAATAGATTGAAGTAGCAAAGGGTGAAAAAGATAGGTAACTTCGTGATGGTCAGTCGGTCTTTTCGTACTCAATACCAAGAACTTCCTGAGCTTCTCCTCCAGTGGCGTGACGTTGAACGCCAAGAAGCTAGCGTAAAGTCGAGATGGAACGCAGCGCAAGACAAAGTGCTTTACAGTATCAGTGCAACCCCTGAACACTTATCATGATCATCGGTAATGTGATTAGGGACATGCTCCTTGTGCAATCATGGATCTTTTATTCATCTAAGAACTACCATCTACGACCCTGCCCCCTGCCTTGGTTTCGACCACCTCCCCCATAACCATAACCCATTTGCTGCTGGTTTTGACCTTGTTGGCCATACCCTTGCCCTCCAAAATTTTGGCTGGGATCCGGAGCACCCCCTGCACCTGCTTGCATCATCTGCATAAAGGCTGCCGGATCCATTGATGTGACATCCATGCCCTGGCCCATCATCTGTGCCATCATCTGTTGCATCTCGGGCGGAAAGTCTCCAGCTCCTCCCATAGCTGGCATACCCGGCTGAGCACCTGCAGAAGGTGCTGGCATACCTGGAAGTGGTGGCATACCGCCCGGCATAGTTAGAAAATTTTGCATCTCTTCCATTTGCTTCTTCGAATCCGTAACTTCTTTGCGTAGATCCTTCTGCTTCAGGCAATAGCTTGCCCATGTGAATTCATCAAAACCATAGTTGAAATAGTCCGTCATATCTGTGCCTGGGCGACGCCAAGGTTTGTCATCCTCAGGAAAATCTGTCACAAGATTGTTTAGCTTTAGTTTGTGACGCCTTACCCCGTGAGGAAATAGCTAGCATACCAGTATCCATGTCAATATCCGTAATTGGTTTTCCAGTCGCCTCGTAGATAGGCTTGGCATCGACGTCAATGCTCGAAGTCTTTACGGCTGGGAAGGAAGATCCAGGTCTAGATTGACTTTCCCTCCCAGAAGCTTCATTCTTTATTGCCGAAGAGTCTTTACGAAGAACACTTGAGTCTGTTGATGGTATTCTACCAGGCTGAGTTTTCAAGGCGTTGATACGTGCTGGCTGTCTTCCTAATCGGTCAGTGAAGAACGACACAAAGAGACAGTGTCCATACGCGGAATCTGCATTTTGATCACCTTTCCGCTCAACGATTATGTCGATATCCTGCCCCGTACCAGGTGAGAAAGTTTGCAGTAGCAAGCAAGTGCATCACACCAACCGAGTCGCTTTCGTCTTCCTCTACTTCTTCTCCCTCCTCTTCGTCCTCTTCATCGTTCCCTGTTCCCTCCCTCTTGAACTGAAGGGTGGTTGCATTACCCTTGCTTGTCCGCATATCCTGACTAGGCACCGGGCCTTCCTCGGGAGCATACATATCATCTTCGTCTTCTTCATCCATAGTAGTGAGAATAGCTGTGGTATAGCAACAGGCCCTAAAGTGTAGATATCTCTCTGCAGTGTTGTAGCCCTCGGTTCACCTTCCCCGTTCGCTCAGTCTTGGCATTTCGCGTCGCGCCTGGCGAGCTCGATTTATTTTCGCATTCTTTGCATGGTAGACACGGATTGGTGCATAACATCATCGAAGGATTTGCAAAATGTTTGGACGATCCCAAAGCGGACCTGGGGGTCTCAGCATCAACACTAGTTCGGCGAACGCTCTATCGTGAGTGAAATCAACCAATTTTCTAGTACACTTCGCTGACCACCAGCTACCCCTTCCAGGAGTAATTCAAGTCAACCTCCCCCATCTGCAGGCAAGCCTGCAGGCTCTCTTTTCGGCTCTTTGTCTTTAGCACCACCCCAGCAGAGCGCAAGTACGTCGCAACCACAGCAAACCAGCAGCCTATTCGGAAGTAATTCGCAACCACAACAAAGTAGAGGGCTATTTGGATCCTCGAATCAGGCTGGGAGCAATCAGCAGCAACAGGGCTCGAGCATCTTCGGTGGGACAAGCACCCAGGCAGCAGGAGGAGGTCTATTCGGGTCACAACAGAACAAGCAGCAGACAGGCGTAGGAGCACAACAGTCACAGCCCCAACCGACTGGTGGTTTGTTTGGGTCTTTGAGCCAAAATCAGGCCCAGAACCAGACGCAACAGCCGCAGAGCAGTTTGTTTGGTGGATTAAACAATCAAAATAAGTCTACTTCGCTATTGTACGTATTATCTACGACAGCGAAGACCTTATGGTAACATGTTATTCCAGAGCATCGCTAATTTTTACATAGCGGAAACACGCAGAATCAACCCCAAAACCCACAACAAGCTCCAATGCAGACCTCACGACCTGCTTATCTCTTCTCCAGTCAAATTGGTCAGCAAACACAGCAGACCGTTCCCGGTGTTAAACTCAGTATCAACGAACTTCGTGGTACCACACGCTTCAACGATCTGCATGAGGATCTCCAAAAATCGATTGAATATGTGGACAATTTTATCTTACAGCAAATACATTGCCACGGAGATCTGTCCGAAGCTAATGAAAAGATCAACGAGATGTCCTTACAGATTGGCCCAGATGTAGAGTACTGTGCGAAGACGCTCGATACCGTGCAGAATGCTTTGGAAAACGACGCGGAATCCATCGCATTTGCTAGGAACCTTGTCAAGACCGACGCCACTAATGCCAAGCTGAGCTTCCGCGTGATCCAAAACCTGAAACAGCCTTCACAATTCCACCAAACAGACCTATGGACTACATCCACCACCTCTCATTTTTCTTCAGGTCCGTCGTTCGCTGACGAAAGTGCGGAAGAGGGTGCAAGCCGCAATCTCGTGGATTATTTCTCAAAACAGGCCGATGAAATGACCAAGACCCTGGAGACCTACAAGCGAAACATCACCGAGGTCGAGACTTACTTGAGAGGCGTTGAATCAAATACAATGCAACAAATGCAACAAATGATGTTCAGTCGCACGCCGGATGGGGTTGAAAAGAGTGCGGAGGATCAGGTGAGGGAGCTCGCAGCCGTCTTGCGAGATTTTGAGGCGGGGATAATGGGGGTCGCTGCCAAGGTGGGTGCCAATAGGGAACAGGTGCAAGAGGTGATGCTTGGGCCGCCCGAGATCGTCGGAAGCACCAGGAATAGAAGGTATGGCATATTTTAAAAGAGGCAATTTGAGAAGGCGATGCGGCTGTCACATCTGTGTCGGCTTCATGGCAGATAGCGTGCCGGAATACTACAACCTGAGATCCTATTATGGATTTGAAAGGGAGAAGGAGATATTATCCATTCCACGACTGATCGTCTTCTGTGCTTACGTCGCTAATTACCTATCCCACAAACAATTCGCGCAGTTTAACCATCATTTGATCGTCCTCCTGTAGAGGAGCGTTCTTCACAGCTCACATCGGCTATTCTCAAACAAGCAGAGCCTCACAGCTTGGAGAGCCAAAGATCCTGAAGCTGTATGACTCGCGCTTTTGGTGAGGATCGGAGATGGACAGGATTTTTGCACGTTATTGAGCAGCCCGGACCCGTTGCCTTCGAACCCCTAAAGCCCCTGAGGCGAGGCAAAGATGAAACAAGCAACCCCACCCCCAGGATCTATTTAGGACTCCGGCGTCCAAGATCCGATATTATTAAATTTCCTAGTCTGCTTACACTTGCGACTCATGGACATCCGACACCACCTGCGCTTGTTTTCGCTGGCTCGTGTAGATGTCCAACCCTGTTGTTTCTCTCACGCATTCTCCGACACAATTTGAGATTCTCCTAGATCCGATCACAGCCTGAAACGATAATTCCTTCCAAGGGACTGACACGAAATTGTGCAGTCAATTTTGGCTTGGATAGTTCATCGACCAGCAATCGGACGGAAACCGCAGACTGATACATACGCTCTTCAGAGGAGAAATAGGGGGTGCTAGATACCTTTCAGGGGAAACTTTTGCCGAACAATGATATACTATGTGTAATTCCTGGCCAGCGGTATATGCATGTTGCTACCATCCCTACCGAAATGAGCTTGAGTCCACGCGATTTTTATCTGCAGAGCAATAACTGCAGTGGCAATAGCCACTGCACATGAAACGTGTGCACTGGGGACCCCACTACGCGTGAGAGCTTTGCCACTGTGGAGGGTGATCAGAGCTTTTTGACAATGCGCTGGATAGTCCCTCCACAGACCTCAGGGTCATACAGCCCATTCCGATGCTATGAGATAATTAAGCATAAGACGAGATAGTGGGTCCCCGAGATAATTCATCAAAGGCATAGTCGCAAAGCCAGCAACATCTGGCGAGTTTCGATGGCTCGGGGAGGTAGGCTTCGTCCCGGGGGGATTACGGGCGTCACGAATCTTCGGAGAATAGATGAAAGGAAATGTCTTTCTATAAAAAGAAAGAAGCCTTGGATCGGATGAAACTTCTCAAGCATTGATGCGCACCAAGTGCCGTTGGGCGGCAAACCTGTTTCGCAGGCTTGTCCTTTAACCGCGCTTGTAAGAATCTTATCTTGAAACAATCGCGATTAATCAGCGGGACCCCTGTGCTGAAGGAGCACTAGACGTTCTTGAGCCTCTTTCGTAGTTACCAGGATGCAGGATGGCACTTGAGACAAGTGAACTGCGATATATAGTATCTCCACCCTTGTCCACTTGAAATAGCGTCAAAAGCTTCTACATCTCAGATCAGTAAGGGCGAGCCCGAATAATTGTTGAGATTAAGTTGTCGCTATGTCTGTCGCTTCGTCCGCCCTCGAAGACTCGTGCGCTTCGACCCTATTGCCGTTACACTCAGACAAGGGTCTACGTGTCAGTGCTGAATTTCTCAGATGGTATACCTGGATTCCAACGGTGATCTACAAATGACTCGTCCGATTAACGACACGCAATGGGGCCCAATCTGTGGTGATTGACCACGTCACGCGGGGCAATCGTGCCATGCTGCAGACCACATTACCGCGGGAGCGTGGTGATGTACAAGTGCAGACGTTTCTTGCCCCGCGCGAAGCCAACTCTAGCTGGGGATAGAGCGAGCTAGCCTCAGGAGTCTTGCAGGCACTGCTAGCTAAATCAGTAAAGCTCGAGCATGTCACTATTCTCGTTTGCCGCATCTTGAGTCTAATAAATCTCCGAAAAGCAGCGTGTCGGCTCAGAGGGTGCTGGAACGCCTTATCCCTACGTCATATTGCCCCTCGTCGAGCAAGTGACTTCGCAGCACGCCTTGCGGTAGAGGAAGCGAGTGTGTGTGGGCCTGGCGCGTGCGTTTTTTACTCCAATTTGCGCCGACTGAAATGAATTCTCTGTCTGATAATACGAAATTTTGATGCGCATAAGCTCAGATTATTTTTCCTCGCCAGTCTTTGACCTTCTTTGTACGTGCTTTTCGATGATTGATCCGAGTAAGGCTCTGATCCTTGGCAGTTATTGTGCTTTGACGGGAGTTATTAAGTATTCTTCTTCATCTCAGTCATAACCGAGCGTAAGGCAGTGAGAGCCTCTTGCAAGGATGGAAATTATATCATGAACACTGGGCCAGTGGCTTGTCAGGGGATGATCTCCATCTCCAACACAGTACATCGTTAATAAGTTCCATTGTACCTGCCTCTATGAAGTCGTTTCGAAAATTCATCACGCGATATCGCTTGTGCATCTAGCTACGTTGAGGTGATCGGAACATCAAACCTAGCTTGGAGTCAGAAGTCATATTCCACGATCTGTCGGTTGAGTCTCGAGTTGTTGAGCTCTTGCGAACCAAGCTGGCATTGGTCAATTTCAAAGCACATTCACTCGTATCAACCTCACATCATGCAATCTCTTTACACCTCCAAGAATCATGACCATCAGGTACTTGTGTCGTCCCCCGATGTACCTTGAACTGTCAAGGACTGTCAATCCATCTACCACCTCTGGGTCAAGGACGAAGCTCATTGCCAGGCAACGACTACATCTCCCCGCCAATGTCTGCTTCTTGGGAGCGATCCAAGTTTGACGATTCCTGTCATCATCGATCTAACGGCCACCGTCAATACTCGTTGACTCCTCCATCCAATGGATCATCATCTCGTCCTACCACCTCTGGAAAATTAAGCCCTACAAATGCGAGGGCGATCCACGCCAACAAAGCACTGGGGAAGGATGTACGCGGAGATTTGAGTACACCGAGTAGTACTGACCACGAGACGTCAGGTACCGCACTGGGGCTAGCCAATGACACTCGACCTGTATTTGGGGAGTCGAACGATGACCTTTCATCGAACCCCCAGGACTCTCCAGAAGGACAATTGGTTGCTGGTCCGCCAGGCATCGCCCGCAGAGCCAAGGCTCATGTACCTTCAGCATGTGTCAATTGCAAGAAGAAGCATTTAGCATGTGAAACGAAACGCCCATGCAACAGATGTGTTCTGACAGGCAAAGAGGTGAGCAGCAAAAGCGAAATGTCCAAAGTCTTGAAGCCTTGCAGAACGCTAACGTCTTTTAGGCTAGTTGCGTTGACGTCCAACACAAGAAACGAGGCAGGCCTCGCCTTCGAGAAGAAGACAGCCTTCGAGAGGTCACTTTCGGCAGCGAGTACCCTCACGCCGAACTATACTCCAGCCCAAACAATTTATCTGATCCCCATTCTGGCCGTCGTCGATCGAAGACCTACAGAGAGCTGCGTTCTCAACCAGAGATCCCCTACGCCGATCGTAGACCAAGGACGTCTGATCCTGCATACTCGCAACAGCCTTATCTGCATGGAGCCGCGACATATTCGGTATCAGGCCCCACTAACACCTTTCTTAATGAGAATATACCAACCGTTCTACTTACCCCTGACTTCGTCGTGGCTCAACACAACCGCGCTTTCAGTGACGCCCTATCTTTGTCTTTCACAGCTAGATCCCAAACCCTCTCGGATCTAGTTGTTCCTGCGGAAAAAGAAAAGATCCAAAGATTGCAGTCTGTGATGCGCGCCGAACTCCGTGAGGCGGCTCACTCCGCGCACATACGGGGTGGTCAAAGCTCCCACGCGATTATGCCGGCTATAGAACACCTTGATATAGCGCACGCTACAGCCGGCTTTCGCACGCGGTCCGAATACTGGACCTTCCGTCTGCCTCGAGAACAAACACGGGGATTTCCGATCTCGATCTCCCTCGCCAAAGACGGTGCGCACTTCGTCGTGCTTACCCTAGTCCAAAGTACAACCTCCCTCCAATCACTCCATTCGCCTCCCCTACAACAACTTGTTCGAAGCCCACCAATCCTCCCTTCTACGTCCGTGCGTGGTACCATCCAATCTCAACCACAACAAGCCCAGGTCGCCCATCTACCTCATCACCATCACCGCAACAGCCCCTCCGACGTTGCCCTCCCCTACCTACTCCCCTCCCAGTCACCCACATATGATGAACAAATGCTTCAGATGCAGCCCTCCCATAGCCTAGCCCAGTACAAGAAAACCTCTCCTCCTCACCATCCCTCTCACCCCTACAGCGTGCCACGGACCGACTCCGGCGGCTCTAGTGGCAGCTCGGATATTCCACGCAGCTCCCCAGGCTCTCGCACCAGTCAGCCCCATATGGACCGCGATAGTCTGAGGCATCTGCAACTGCCACCTATTCGAACGGCACCAACCAGTGATCCTGCAGGCAGCAAGGATAGTAGTAGGAGGAGGCATCAGAGCGAGACACCGAGCCCGGCAAGGAGCAGCCCGCATAATTCGCACAGTCTGAAAAGGAAGAAGAGGAGAAGGGTGGATATTGAGGGGTTGTTGCGTTGATGTCTTGCTTGTTGATATTTGCGTCGCTGGTTCTGCAAAACAAAACGCTCCTTAATGCATATTTAATCGGTCTATGTCCAGCAAAGACTGAAGGGGAGGAAGTGTATGGTTGCACGTTGGGTATCCTGAAAGCTTTGGTCCGTATTTTGCCATTCAGTAAGCAGAAGTACGGATACGCGGGTCTATGGATGCTTGGGATATGGGGCAATTGTAATGCATGTTCATCGGCAAGGTTGCGTTCGACGATAGAAGAGGAGGAATGCGCGAGCGTAGCCGGATCCCAAATGCTGGGGATCAATACTGTCCTTTCATGTAAGTTCAGAGGGACACGCGTAGTTCCAAAAATCGGAAAAATGGCCTGGATTGGATCGGGGTTGACTTGGCTTGAACGCACTCGCGCTTGCCAAAAATTCTGGACGGGATCACAGTGCTAAACATAAAACCTAAAATACAAAAATATGATCCATAGAACAATCGTTATTCTATCAAATCTACAGATACATCGCAATATCCACACTTCTATGCTTCATCTAGGTCGTTTTCCCAATCATCAATGCCCTACTATCATCGCCATCATCACCCACCCCCTCCAATCCTCCCCGCCCTCTCCTCCCCTTCATCTTCCAACATCCACGCCGGCCAATACCTCCCCTCCGCCCCCTCCACCCTCAACCTCGGATTCGGCACCGTATCATTCGTACCCCCCAAACTCGTAAAACCCCTCTCATACAACTCACAATACTCTACTCCCATCCACCTCAAAAACGCCCACACCTCCCTATACCTCCACTCCAACACCGGATGCACGCGCATGAAACTCGGCCACCCCCGATCCGTCATCTCAAACGGCTTCAGTTCTCCCCCATGGGGATCAGTGCGCCGTGTGCCCACGAAAATCGCTTGGATAGAGGGATTGTGAGCGAGGTAGGAGGCGAATGCGGCTTTCATACCGGAGGGGGAGGGCGCGGTGTAGTGGGATAGGGAAAGGTGGTAGTGCGAGGATGTTTTTTGGATGAAGGCGTCGACGGTGGGGAAGGGGTGGGTGGGGGGATGAGGATGGCGGGGAGGGAAGGGGGGAGGTGGGGGTGGGTGGAGAGGAGGGAGAGGTAGAGGAGGAGGAGGAGGAGACAGTCTTTACCGCCGTTGTAGGAGAGGGAGAGGGAGGTGAGGCTGAGAGGGAGTGAAATGGTCAGTGGAATTGGTGTTTTTGGTGGTGGGGTGACTGGGGAATTGAGGAGAAGGATGGGCGTACGGATATTTTTCTAGAGCTTCGGAAATGATGGAGAGGGAGTGTCGGCATTGGGATTGCACGTTCTTGAGGATTTCCGTCTTGACGTCTTCCTGAAGGAACGCTTCGATTTTGGCGTGGAGGTCGGCGCAGAGGGTGCGGAGAGGAGTGGAGTCGCCATTCTCGGAGTAGGTCAATTGGTGTAAGGTTGGATCATTGATGGGAGGATGTGTGTCCGTCTCTTGCATTGCGGGAGACTTGAGGTATGAATGGCCAATCCATTCAGAAAGAAGAGAGTGGTAAGATGTGGTGAGACGTGGTAAGGCGGTGTCTCCAAAAACATGCCGAGATCCCTCGCGGCGAGACTGTCATGCAGTGCGGAATGAATACCGCCACGGGGACGAAGTCTGATATGTTTTCATCTCCCTTAACTTTCTCTCGTGGAGATTTTTACCATATGAAGGCTAAGATAGGTCACTGACATAACAGACTGCGTGGATGGAGAGTGAGTATTGTGAGTTCATTGCTAGGTATATTGGATCTACTACGGCTGTTGCGTCCAAGATCCGGTACCTCGAGTCATCTACTCCGTATTCCCTAGGAAACACCAAAAATGGGGAAGCACTTCTCGTACCCTGGTCTGCACTTACCCAGTGCAGGTAATGCTCAGCTCAGGATCTGTGATACTAACTTCCCAGTCAAACAATCTGTATTCGTATGATCAAATTGGATAACCTTTCGATCATTCAAGAAGGCCCCTTTCATTCCCGTCAGTGGATATTTTGCACATATTGAGGTCCAAGACTTACAATAGTCATGGCTCAGATTCTGTAGAGCTTTTAGGGACATAATGGCGGCTTCGTCGTTCTCTACCAATTCGGCATTCTGCTCCTTTGTCCAGTCTAAGCACAGTGGGTCGAAACCTGCTGTGCTAGCTTTAAAAAGTTCAGTGAGCACAAGAATTGATCTCATTTCCATAGCCTCGCACATAACTGCAGCTTTTGACGATATAAGATATATGTCGACCTGCAAGCTTTCCGCAGCAAAGAAAATCAAGGACAGCGCGAAACAGATCACGGGCCAATTTGTCCTCTTATGTGCCGATAATAGTGTTTGCAACGTCTCCAGCAGATTTTCCAAACTCTTCTCTAGAAGAACAGTTAATGCATAAGTGGTCTCAGTGGACACAAAGCTGTGAATCTTTTTTTCAGTAGACAACGGAGTTCCAGGAAGTCTCGAATAAAAAAGTTCAGGGTCATGTGCGACAAGTAATGACAATATCAGGAATTGTCTTGCTTGTTGAAGCACTGAGATCTATTCTCTGTTTAGCGAATGGACTCTTATTACATGAAATGGCTATTAGTCTCACGCTTTCGACATGATCCAATTCGTACCTCAAGGCCAGATCAATCAATTTTGTCCTAAAGTGATATTCATCTGGATACATTTGCTGGAATTTGACCATAGCGACTCGAGCTTTCAGCAAGATCTCGGCATTCATGGCATTTAATGATGTCCCTAAGGGGACATCGAACTTTATCAATCCCCAACGCATTATTATGGGACATTCACCAACCGCTTTTATCACCATCTGCTGCATCGAGGGGTTTCGATAACGTTCCAACGTGGAAGACTGAAAGAAAGCTTATCAAAAGATCAGCGTCGGAATCCAACCAGAGCGGACCAGGTCATTCCAAGAAAGGATGAGGTGCGGTGTTTAAAAGCTTAGGAAAAGAAAGCAATAGAGAACATAGAGTACTAATGAGTCCAATCTCTAGGACCGCAAGTGGAAAAGGAATATCACAATACTGGATCTTTCGATGTGATTAATTCGAGACTACGAGACTACGAGGCCCTTCGACTGTCGTGCAGCGGACCGTCGCACTTTTGACCAGAATATACAGCAGATGCAAAGGATTTTGCAGAGGAAATATTGGAGATGACTAAACTTACAAGGAATAAGATCCCTTGCCAACATTTTAAGTGGGCCCTGGCGACAAGGCAGATGATGGACAGCCGAGCGGTTTTCTGTACAAGCTCTACATGGGTTGCCCAGGTGGCACTTTACAGGCTTAGAAGATGATCAGCACGCTTGGGGAGAGCCCTTACATGCAGGTTCAGAATCATACATCTCAGACAGACCAAACGTATACCGGATTGAGAAGGCGTATCGAGAGGTAAGGGTGCGGAGTTTTCACGCGCTGATAATACCTGAGCCTTACCTCCACGATCTGCAGAGAGTAAGGAACATCTACCACAGCTAAGTCAATTTTGGACTGTAGATTTTGAGAGACTTAAACTTGAAGACGAAGGCTTACGCAGCAAGGCTCGACGTGAGTATAGTAGTACGTAAGACAAGACGAGCCCGCACATCTCCAACAGATTCCATTCCCCAGCGCAAACGATCTCGCACACGCTTCTTATTAGTCCCTAGACTTTTGTATTTCTCCAATTTGTTATTAAGAGTTTTCAACACATCATGGCATCCCTTCAACACAGTCGCCAAGCGTATCTTGCTGGCATCGTCGAGCACATGATTTTCTACAAGCGTTTGGACGTCCTTAAGCACTTCATGCATTGATTCGACATCGCTGGCTAAGTCTTTGAACTCATTAGACGCGTCTCGACATGTCCTGTATACTTGCCAGGCAAATTGAGGGAGGGTGATGCAGTCACTGGCACTGAACCCGATGCTCATTGTTCAATGGTTGTTCATGACCAGAACCTCACATTCACACACTAGAACACAGCTCTGGTGGTTCGGTTAGGAATGAGGTTTGTTATGATGCACTCTATCACAGCATACTCGTTGTATATCGACATCAGCTTTAGAAAACAGTCGAGTCATCAGCCATCAGCTCCGAAAGGTGGGGGCGGAATTCATGAAGCTGAAGCACCATTCCGGAAACTCCTTAGCCCTATCGACATCCATAGCGCCACCGCTATACACCTAAACACGTGGCAGTCACGAAACTGATATCGCATAACGTGTCCTTTCGCCATGAGGCTACATATGGCGTAATAAATCGTGCATGCTCAGATAAGATAGTCGCCTATACGCAAAGCTTGCCGACACGAAATCCTTCCACCAATCCTTCCGATAGCCTCTCAAGACAATTGGATGAGCGTTTTGAGAAATGTGGACATTCGAACTATAATTGGTATTTCTGCACGAGGCAACAAACTCAAGCAAGCAAGCCAGCCGCCATAGCTTCCAGCTCCTCCGCCGTTTCAGGCTCCTGCATCATGTCTTGCGCCCTACGCTTTGACGCCGTTTCATCCCCTGACCCATCCTCAAACCACTTCTTCCGCCTCTTCATCTTGGCAGGCTCACGCTCATGTTCATTTTCACTGTCCCTCGCCCTTTCGAGCTCGTCAGCACTAGCTACCCCTTCACCAAACGCATCCTCCTCATCTCCCCCCTCATGAGCAGGTATCAGCACCACACGCGCCTCCCCATCAGGCTCCCCCCTCACAGCCGCATTCCTCCTCTCGCGCTTCTCCTTCCTCTTCGCTCTCGCAGCCTGCTTGTCAGCCACGTCTGCATTCTGCAAGCGCTCCTGCTCTGCCGCTAAAAATTTCGCTTTCTGCGAATCTGCAGGGCCATGAGCTTGAAATTGGGATTCGGATTCGAGTTCGTAGATTTCATGAGGAGTGCCGGAGTCGTCGAAGACAAGCTTTTTGCCTTTAGGCTTTAGCTTTAGGAGTGCCTTTTTGGACTTTACGAGTTTTGCTTTGCGTTTGGAGTCGATTGTAAGTGGCGTTTTTGTGAGGTTTTGTCCATCCTGTTCGTCGTCAGAAACTTTTGGACCAAGGACATTGTCGTCTTCTCCTGATATGATGGATGCATCGCTCAGGCGCCTCTTGACACTCAGAAATCCATTCTCCCCGTCTAAGTCTCTATTATTGTCAACCTGGTCATTCTTTTCGTCTTCGACAAGTTTAACATAATGATCTGCAAATACGTCTTGATTCCTCCTCTCAAACATTCGGTCATACTTCGTTTTCATATTACTCTTCTTAGTCTTGGCTTCTCGGTCGCTGTCCTCTCCTTCCGAAGAAGACAACGCCTGCCTGGGTGCATTTTTCAAGCTCTTAGCATTGTCACCCTTTAGGAACTTGATCTTCGGTGCACCAGGAAGACCTAGACTTGCTGAAAACTCCTCGAGAGGCAGCTCATTCAGTTTAAAGACGTCTTTGTCCTTCTGTATATGTACGGATCTGACGTATGATACAAAAGCCTTCTGGCCCAAATACTTCAGCTCGGGGTCCTTGAAACACATGTTTTGCAGCTGATTCTTGATGCTCTGCTGCTTCTTTTGACGGACATTGATCTTTTCAACTGTGACCTTCTTCTGCTGTAGGCGCTTAAGCATCCCTTCTTCCTCACTCGGTTCCAGGAACAGTACTGCTCGGCCGTTCCGTTCATACCGCGCTGTTCTTCCAACACGGTGTATGTATGTCTCGGCATCCTCTGGACAATCAAGCTGGATAACCCAGTCAACAGCCGGAAAGTCAAGGCCCCGAGCAACAACATCCGTAGCAAAAAGGCACGAATTCTTGGTAGCGGAAAACTTAGTCGTAATGTCTAATCTCGCAGTCTGCTTCTGCCTCCCATGTAGATGCAAGAGAGGAATGCCAGGTTGCATATGGCGGAAAGCTTCGTAGACGAAGCGGACCTGCTTGCCTGAAGACATGAAAACCAGGATTTTAGACTTGAGATTGGATCTTAGGAAGCTCCATAACGTATCTAGCTTGTCAGGCAGAGGCGTTACAGTATAATTCTGCTGCAATGTCGAAGGTGTTGCACTACTCGCGGCTTCATGTACAGATACATACTCCGGATCTCGCAGACTCAGCCTGGCAAGATCTGACACCTTCTTTGTCTGGGTTGCGCTGAATAGGAGCGTCTGCCTCTCTTTCGGTAGATGTTCTACAATCGCATCTACAGTACTCTGGAAGCCCATATCCATAATTCTGTCCGCTTCGTCGAGCACCAGCATCTGTAAATTGTCGGTCTCAAAGGCTGCTGTTTGGTCCATATGCTGGAGCATACGCCCAGGTGTGCACACCAGTATATTCATCCTGCCTAGCCTTTCTCGCTCCTCTTGTAAACCCTTGCCACCAATGACCAAGCCTGCGGAGAAAGTATGATAGCGTCCGATCTTCCGTAGGACTTCGAAGATTTGGATAGCAAGTTCCCTTGTAGGGGATAGTATGAGTGCCCCCAATCCATCCAGCTCCGTCCATCGCCTTCGGTAGAGGTTCTCTAGAACAGGTATCAGAAACGCGAGGGTCTTTCCACTGCCTGTCTTTGCAGCGCCAAGGATGTCTGTTCCCTTCAATGTCAGTGGTATTGCTTTCTTCTGGATATCTGTGAGAGTCTTGAAATGAGATGCATGGAGCCCATCAGCCGTTGGCTGCGAAAGGGGTAGGCTCGCGAATGTTTCATATTCAATTTCTTTGACATTGATATCCTGGACTCGTTGATTGAGCGATCCCAAGTCCTCGTCCTCCCGTTTCCTTTTTAACGGTCGAGGCTCATGAATCGATTTTGTATGCTTTCTCTTCCCTGCCGTTACAGGAGCCATTTTGTTGGCCTCGCTGGGGTGAAGCTGGTGTTGTACTGGCAATATCTTCACTTTTTTGCTGCCCGCGCTAAGATAAGATAAGCCCCAGCCTTCTAGTTCCACATTTTCTGAGCTCTTGCTCTTCACTAATACAAGGGAATATGACGATCAAGGAAGAGCTCAAGAAGGAGGTCAAAGAGGAAGGTGGAGGGGAAGACGAGCTCGAAGCCCTTGACGCTCTCGAGAAGGAAGCAGCAGAATACAACAAAGTATGTTTCAGCAGCAGCCTCTCCGATCTTGCGACTGCTAATCAACCCACATCCTAGGATGCTGAAATCGACCGCATACTGAAAGCATTTAAATTAGATGCGTAAGATTAGATCAGCCTCGGGGCAATTGATAATTCAACTAATTGCTACCACTAGTTACGCCGTCCTGGACCTCCAACCTGGCGTGCCAGAATCTGAGATAAAAGTGTGCTACCGCAAGAAATCATTACTCATACATCCGGACAAGACCGACAATCCTCAAGCCCCCGATGCCTTTGACCGTCTGAAGAAAGCTCAAATTGAGCTAATGGACGAAAAGCAACGTGCCCGACTCGACGAAAGCATAGCCGATGCCCGCATGCTGTTAATAAGGGAACGCAAGCTCACTGTAGACAGCGAAGAAGTGAAGAACCCAGATAAAGAGTTCAAAGAAGCGTGGAGACGGAAGACGGTAGAGGTACTGGTGGACAATGAGCACAGGAGACGAAAACAGTTGAAGGCGCAGATGCAGGAGGAGGGGCGGGAGCAGAAGAAGGCAGATGAGGAGATTGAGGTACGGAAGAGGAAGAGGGAACATGAAGTGGCTTGGGAACAGACGAGAGAGGGTAGGATAGGAAGTTGGAGGGATTTTCAACAGAAGGGGAAGGAGGGTGGTGGGGAGAAGAAGAAAAAGAAGATGAAGGTGCTTGGGTGACACATGATATGGGTTCTAGAGGCGTTGATAGGAACAGCGTGGAGTCACGGAGGGGGTTCAAGACCTGGATCTCTCAGGCAATTAAGGGTTATTGTCCGTATGGTGTAATTCAGAGCTGCTAGATGAGTTCATGTATGCTATCCACGATTTATGGTATTCCCACTTCCTTTGGGATTCGCTTCTGTGAATTCGTCCCACTCTCTTGCCTTCATAGTATCCGCATCGGCCTTTTCTAGGTTGTCTTCATCAGGCTCAGCAGGCCTGCCTGATTGGGCTCCCCCCCATCAATCATACCTCCTCTCCTCTTCTCTTCTTCCAAGTACTCGTCTATTGTCATAGTTGGCAGGCTATGGTCTGGTCTAAATACCCCGTCCCGTAATCGCTGACGACTGTCTAGGAGGGTGAAGGGTCTAAGGGGCTTTCCATCCTTGTTCAATATAGGTCCTACTTTTCCTCCATTCGCTAGCTGGGATAGAGGAGGATCTAATCGGTCAGAGTATGACTCTCCACGTCGGCCCATACGTTCACGGTAGTCTGCTTGTGGTTGTTCTGGGCCAGAAGGTGGGGTTGGAGGCATTAGTGCCAGTATCTTCAGTTCTTGGGCTATTTGATCGAGGGCGTGGAAAGTTTCGTGGTTACAGAGGGCGATCTCTGCTAGATACAACTCTCGAAGGGCAGCATCGTCGCCTTGGAGTTCCAGTGGGACTTTGGAAATGAACTGAAAAGTCTGTAAGAGAGCTATTATCCAGCTGTTGAGCAGGTCTCGCCCACCTCAAGCTTAAGCTTTAATTCGTTCTCTTCCCTGTATCGAGCTATCTTCGCATCTCTTCGTGCGGAGGGGTCATCGCTCGTCATCAACGAGAAATCATCACGGCCATCGATGTATCTTTCGTAGAGCTTCCTGTCATTCTTTGAGAGCATGCGATACGTGTCCAATAGATTTAGGTAGCGTTCAAAAGCCTCTTGTGCTCGTCGTAGCACTGCCTTACGACTTAACACGCTGTCCTTAAGTATAAGGTCCGCTAGGAAGAAGTCGATCAGGAGATATCTAAGGAGTTGTCAGTTGTGATTGTCAGGCCAAGTTCGAGCGTGGCAGACATTACTGTAGGTCGCCAGATGATATGTCATCCTCGGTCTCATTCGGACTGAACAACGTTGCGCGATGTGCTATCATCCGACATTCTTCAAGAGTTGCGATAGCTGCTTGTAAATTTTCTTGATTAATGGTACTGGTGGGATCAGAGGACTGCTCTAGTTCCTTGCGCTGGTTCCTCGCTGATAAGAATAGAGTGCGTATGCTCGACTGGAACTCCATCTCTGAAGAAGTGGCTATATAACAGAGGACATGGTCTCAGTGATGTGGTCTGGGGGCAGGCTTGAGACGTGATGGAGGCGAAGGGTTGAAATGGTGGGGTAGTGGTGGGGTGGTTGGGGGGAAGGGGGTTGCGACTTGGAAAATTAAAGATCAGTCCTCGAGTCTACTATCCACCTCAACTACCTGCAATGTTTTCGACGAAGAAGCACCGTAGTAACCAGAAAGCACAGCATTCGGTCCACACATTGGTGGTGTTGTTTAGACTCCAGAACAGCGACTTGGCTACATGAACCGCTAAGTGACATAGACCTCATTCATAAATCACCTCGTCCGTCAAGGGACTCCAATTCTAGATCACTTCATTCTCCTACCGTGTTAACCCTACTCACATCACATGCATCGTGTTTACTTTCAATATCGGGCAAGTGCATAGCTCGACGACACTATTTCATTGTTCATCTTCTGAATAAATCGCTCTTTTCAAAGCCGATGATTCTCGTTACTTGAGATTGTCTTCGTTAACATTGTCTTCGAGTGCTTTCTAAAGAGCGCATGTGTTGGACAACTTCGCTTGTCTGGCTAACCTCTTCGCTTGCGCATTCTGTTCAACTGCTGATCCTCGGCATAAATGGCTACGCCCGTCGTCGCACCGTCGATGGCGGTCAATCTGATTCCGGTTGACAAAATCGTACCTGATAGAGGTCTAGACAATGTCTTGGGGGTTGCAAAAGCTGGACTCCCAGTTCCACTGGATCAAAATGCCAACATAGATATCGCAGCTCACGATCTAGACCAAGCAAGGCGCGCTTCGTACACTACTGACACAGGAAACCCATCAAATCGTTCAGAGAAAGCAGATGAGTACCCAAGTGAATCTGAATCCAATGACGATGGAGAAGCTGCGACAGAGAAGCCAAAGATCTCAGAGAAACGTCGGTTCCAGAATGCCCTATTTTCCGCTCAGTACGTCGGCCGCACGAGTGCTTCTCTTGCAATATCAGGAGCTTATGAGATCTACAGTGTGTCACAACGGGCAGCGGAGGTTACGAAGGATGAGATGGTAGCAGTCGTGGAGAACGCCAATAACGACACCCTCTCAGTCCGCAGCCTCATAGCAAAACAAGATTCTAGCGTCATTATTACTGACCCAAGAGAATATCAAATCGAGCTATTCGAAAAGGCCAAGAAGCAGAATATTATAGCCGTACTTGATACCGGTACGTATGGAATGAACTTCACCAAGCCATCCGCATTCTCACGGTTTGCAGGCTCCGGTAAGACATTGATCGCGGTATTACTGCTGAGGCATATTCTCGACAGAGAGCTCGAAGATAGAGCAATGGGCAAGCAGCATCGCATTGCCTTCTTTCTTTTAAGCTAGCCCTTACGTGTCTCGCACAATCCAGGCTAACCACCCTTGTAGGTTGACTGCGTAACACTGGTATTTCAACAAGCCAGAGTCCTCGAATGTAACCTTGACCAGAAGATCGCTCATTTCTGTGGAGAGATGGGCTGTGACCTCTGGACCAAGGAGACTTGGACCCAGATTTTCGCAGGAAATATGGTTATAGTCTGCACAGCTGAGATACTCTATCAGTGTCTAATGCACTCTTTCATATCGATTGAGCGGATCAATCTTCTTATATTCGATGAAGCTCATCACACAAAGAAGAACCACGCTTATGCTAGGCAAATAGACACCGCCATTTGTGGATTGTACAAAATCTGATTCATCTACAGGATCATCAAAGACTTCTACGTTACCTTGACCAACCCAGCAAAGCGCCCGAAGGTATTTGGCATGACTGCCTCTCCAGTTGATGCCAGAGTAGACCCTGTCCAAGCTGCCAAGTGAGCCCAAAAAGCTCTTGATACTGATAATATGAACACTAACAGTACCAGAGATCTGGAGACTGTGCTAAACTGTCAGATTGCAACCGCATCCGACCTTGCGCTTCTTCGTAACACCGTCAGCCGCCCCAAGGAGAGTGTTGCTGAATACGACCACTTAAGTTGCCCTTACGATACGCCACTATGCGCCAAATTGAAGTCCGAATTTGGTGACCTGGAAGCTTTGTCCAAAATATTCAGCTTCGCCAAAGAAGCCACAGCGCAGCTTGGCGAATGGTGCGCCGATGAGTTGTGGCGCTTTGCCTTAGCCGAAGAACAATCACGGAAGATGGAACGAAAGATGGAACGTATGTTTCTACGAGACCAGGAAAATCGTCCTATAGGTTTGTTAGACAGTGAACTAGTCCGTTTACAAAAGGCCAAGGACATCGTACAACAGTGGACGTTCCGTCCGCCCACTGTTAAGGATAACAATCTTAGCCCAAAGGTCCGGCTTCTACTCAGATATCTTGCCTTAACATTTGAGAAGCCCACGGACACCAAGTGTATCATTTTCGTGAAACGAAGAAATACCGCCAGGCTTCTCCGGAACCTTCTCAACCATCTCGGGACAGACCATTTGCGCCCCGAAACCTTGACAGGAAGTGGTTACGGAGCCGTTGGCGATATTAGGATCAGTTTCCGACAGCAGGTACTTACTCTCCTGAAATTCCGGAAGGGTGAAGTCAATTGCCTTATCGCTACATCAATCGCAGAAGAGGGATTAGACATTCCGGACTGTAATTTGATCTTGCGTTTCGACCTCTATGATACGGTCATCCAGTATATTCAAAGCCGAGGACGTGCCCGTCATGCGAATTCGAAATATCTACACTTGGCGGAAAAAGGAAACAGGATGCATCGCCAGGCTATTGAAGATGTACGTAGGGCAGAGCAGATTATGCGCCAGTTCTGCGAAGCGTTGCCGGCGGATCGTCTGTTGCAAGGCAACGAGTCGAATCTGGAGACAATATTGGTTGAAGAAAAAGCTCACCGGAAATTTATCGTCCCTGAGACAGGGGCCACTTTGACCTATTCATCCAGTCAGGTTGTCCTCGCTCATTTCGTTGCGTGCTTGGTAAGTCTGCCATGAAAATCGGAAATATTTCAACTGACAAAAGCAGCCTCATCACAGCGATACTATCCAGCAAGTGACATACGCGATGTCCATCGAGAATGGACATTTTGTCTGCGAAGTTCTTCTGCCGGAAAATTCGCCTCTTCACTCTGCAACTGGACGGCCTGCATCGAGGAAGTCTACCGCTAAACGCTCAGCAGCGTTTGAGGCTTGTCTTATTCTCTTGCAGAAGAAGTACCTTGACAGCCATCTGTTGCCAACTTATCACAAAATACTTCCCCAGATGAGGAATGCACATCTAGCACTTAACTCAAACAAGGGTAGTGCGTATACCATGAAATTTAAGCCCAGTCTATGGGAGGAGACCCGCGGCTCACATCCAGAGAGGCTTTTCATCACTGTACTGGAATTGGAAACCCCCAAGAGTCTAGGTCGGCCATGTCAGCCTCTGGCAATACTGACCAGGACTAAGCTCCCTAAGTTCCCTCCCTTTCTATTACACTTGCATGTCAATAAAACGTCGAATCTGCTGTGTGATTCGATATCACGTAGCTTCAAAATTGACGCATTGAAACTGGACCAGCTGACTGATTTTACCTTACGCATCTACAAAGACATATACAATAAAACGTTCGAGGTTAATGAGCGCCAGATGTCTTACTGGCTTGCTCCTATTGTCGTTGATTGGAAATGTTGTGGAACAGAACAGGACCCGGAGAAAGTGGTTGATTGGACTATGTTGGAGCACATCCAACAGCACCCAGAACTTGCCTGGTCGATTAATACGCCGCATGATCAAATCATTAATAGATATATGATCGACCGCTGGGATGGCGGGAGACGCTTCTTTTCGGTAGCAGTGGAGCCCACAATGCGGCCATTGGATCCAGTACCCGAGGGTATCCCGGCTCGGAAATGGATGAACAGCATTCTCGATTACAGCGTTAGCCTTTTTTCGAAATCCAGACTTCGGGCAACGTGGCGTGAGGATCAACCAGTCATGAGGGTTGAGAAAGTGTCACATCGTCTGAATTGGCTGGATGAGCTCACGGAGAAGGAGAAGAAAGCAGAGACTACATGTTACGTCTGCCCAGAGCCATTGAAGTTCTCCGCCGTATTTATAGCAATTCTCCGTCTTCAGTCTCCTGCTAATGCTCTAATAGCTGCCAGTTAGTGTGGTATCGATGGGTTACATCTTTCCAGCTATAATCAGCCGTCTTGAATCCTACCTAATTGCGTTGGAGGCGTGCGACCTGCTGGGTCTTTCTGTCAAGCCAGAAATGGCTCTTGAAGCAGTCACCAAGGACTCTGACAACACGGAAGAGCATAGGACCGAGCAGATCCACGTCCAGAGAGGCATGGGCAAGAACTATGAGAGACTCGAGTTCATCGGCGACTGCTTCCTGAAAATGGCAACTTCGGTTACTTTGTTCTCCACAAGCCCAGAAGATAACGAATTCGAATTCCACGTGAAGAGAATGTTGATGATATGCAACCAAAACCTGCTTCAGAGTGCGCTTGGCTTCAAGCTTTATGAATATATCAGATCGGTGAGCTTTTCAAGGTTAGTACTTCACGTAGTTGTTGGATTGCCCTTACTAAAGCCTGTAGGCGGAACTGGTATCCACAAGGGATCAAGCTGCTCGAAGGCAAGGGCCATAATAAGAGTGGGGAAGAAGTAATGAAGCACCATCTAGGTGATAAGACCATCGCAGACGTCTGCGAAGCCTTGATTGGGGCCGCACTGCTTTCAGATAATAGCCCAGGCGACATGGCTAACAAGGACATGGCTGTCAAGGCCGTCACAAAGCTAGTTTCTAGCGAAGAGCACAACGTGACGAAGTGGGCTGATTACTATCGTTTGTATACGAAGCCAAAATATCAGATCGCTCAAGCAACAGCATCCCAGCTTGATCTTGCAATGCAAGTTGAGAAGGTTCACGACTACCATTTCAAATATCCCCGGTTACTCAGATCGGCTTTCATACATCCGTCGTACAATTTTGCGGCAGAGAAGGTCCCATGTTACCAGAGGCTCGAATTTCTAGGCGATTCGCTACTGGACATGGTTTCCGTTAATTTCCTATTCCACCGCCATCCTGATAAAGACCCGCAGTGGCTGACGGAGCATAAAGTTTGTCTTCCAATCTCTCCACATATAGAGGACACTAACAACCTGCTTACATTTCGCAGATGGCAATGGTGTCTAACAAGTTCTTAGCAGCCGTGTCAGTGAAGCTTGGCTTTCATAAGCATTTGAGATTCAGTGGCACCACCATTGAGCATCAGAATCGAGAATACGTGATTGAAATCGAGGAGGCAGAGATAGAAGCGAAAGGTGCTCGCGACTATTGGACCAACACCAAACAACCCCCAAAGGTACAAACGCTATTACTAGACCTATGTATTAATGCTTACCGGAGATACAAGGCTCTCTCGGACATTGTCGAATCCTACATCGGCGCCATCTTCGTCGACTCGGAATACAATCTCACAGAAGTCGAACGCTTCTTCGACAAGCACATCCGATGGTTCTTCGAAGACATGTCCATTTACGACACCTTCGCGAACAACCACCCAACCGTAAGTCCCCTCTTTCCCCTAACCCACCTTGTCCCATCACTCACCCCACCCCACCAGACCTACCTCCACAACCTCATGACCCTTTCCTTCGGCTGCACAGACTACCGCCTCATGGCCAGCGAGCTCCCTCCCCTCGTTCCCGGCGGTCCTGTAACCTCTCTTGCAGTGGTAATGATCCATGACCACATCATAGCAGAGGGACAGGCGAGCAGTGGGAAAAATGCAAAGGTCAAGGCTAGCCAGAACGCATTGAAATTGCTGCAGGGCATAGCGCCATTCGAGTATCGGATGCAGTATCATTGCAATTGCGAGGGCGTGACGAAAGATTGGGTCGGGAAGGATGGGAATGGATTGGGGATGGTGGGAAGTGCGATTTGAGGGGCATGTTTGAGAATTGAAGAAAGGAACCATGATGGATGAAGAAAAACACCAGTCTGCTTGCGTGCTCCAAATACCCCATGCCATTGCCACCTGCTATGCGCTTCTTTTCAAAACCTGCCTATCCTAGATCTTCTAGATATTCCTTCCCTGAAGAATAGTCTAGTTTAGTCTAGCGTTGACATCATAATCCTTTTTGTTCTCCTACTCATGAAACCATCTTCAGCTTCTCGACAATGACTCGTGCTTTCTACCTACGCCTGGTAATGTAAAACAACCGGCCCCCACCCACTACGTCAAACACGCTAAGCGGCCTGGATCGTATTTACGCCGCCGTTCGGGTGGTTGCTTGCTGTGCCGCGATAAGCGAGCGAGATGTTGGATATGCGTGCGATGCATTTGGGGATGGGAGGCGAGTCTTTGGGTTTAGGCTTGATTTCTGGGAGGGATGGAAGGTGGGTGTGAAAGGCATTGTGTTTAGAATTAGCTTCTGGGAGGGTTAGGATAGAAGTGTGAAGGGTATTGGTTTCTGAGATTATGTTTTGGTGTTTCGCGGGATGGATGGAGAAGGGATTTTCGTGAATGAAGGTGGGTGGAGTGAAGAAGGATTTGCATTTATGATTTGGGGGGAAAGAAGATGGAGGAGTGGCACAGAGACTTAAGGTAGGTAGATTGGATAGACAATGATTAGGTACGTCCGTAATGCGGGTCTAGCTTATGCAAAAAAAAAATCCACTGAAAGCGGCGCGGTGACCCGCAACCGCATTGAAAAACATTATCATATCAAAGCTTTGAGACCACGGACAACAGCATGGCGATGGGATGACCTCTTGTGCTTGCGGGGCATTAATGATGGCGACATTGCTGGCATGTCCTCTGCTCTCTTGAAAATCTCGTCCAGCTCCTCCTCGACGCTTCGTTTGCTGCCACCAGAACAAAGGTCGCAAGGCCCGGGATTGCGAGTGGGCTCTGCGTGACCGCCTGCCGTACTGCCTTCTCTTCCAGTACTACCGCACCCAGTACCAATACAGCACTGTATAGCTCCCGACGCAGGCCCAACGCTCGCGGTATCATCGTAGGGGTATGTGTAGGCTGACCCTGCGCAAGGTTGGAAGAATGGGTCGGGAGCGGAACAGGCGTAACACCAGGGCGTGCAGCTTGCGCAGCCATTGTAAGATCCGGGATCATGGGCGCCGCCGGGTCCGGTAGGGTTCTTGCAGATGCTGCCCTGCTGATCAGGGCAAGTGTGCCCACTGCTCAGGTCGATGCTGCAGCCACTTTTCATGCTGCCAGATGAGCAGAGCATAGGTACAGACCAGCCGAGGATGAAGCTGACGTCAAAGTATCCACTTGGATTGCCCTCGAAGATAGTGCCGCCGGAACCGCCGACTGCGACTTGACCTTCGAAGCTTGATCCGAGACTCAAGCAGCCGGTTGTCGTGCCGCTACCACCTGACCAAGAGTAGCTTACAGCGTCGCCTGACCATTCGATTTCCATGCCCGAACCAGTACAAGACCCTCCACCACCGCCTCCACCACTGGACGGAGTAGTCGATGCGACTGGCTGGGTTGGGTTAGGAGTTGATTCGACAGGAGAAGGGCTCGAACCCTCGCTTGATTGACTTGACTCAGCAGGCGCTGCGGAGGCAGTAGTTGCGGGGGCAGTAGTAGTTGGGCGGCCTGGGCGATTCCCATTGTAGGGTGTGAAGCCTGCCGGCGGTCCTCCTCCGCCATACCCTCCATGCTGGGCGTAAGTACTCAATGGGGCCACGACCAGCGCTAGTAAAAGAATGAACGAATGGAAGCCAGCCATTTCAATTGAGATGCTGCCAAAGAATGTTGGGGTAACTGTGCGAACAACAGTAGAGGACGATGAGGCCTATATGTACACATCCTGAGGGAGAGGGGCCATATTGATGGCTTCACGCCGTACATCAGCTCGACCAGGGTAGAGCTGTTTTACGAAGCATTGGCAGGCATTAAAGGACCCATGCATCGTAGCATAGCTGTACCCATTGAGGCAAAGCCGTCCAATATTCCAAGGCACCAGTGTGTAAAGTGTTACAGAATATCAAAAATCAGTCGATAAGATTGCACAGAACGGAACAAAAGCAGTAAATGGCAATGGTTGCGAAGTCCGCTTCAGGCACAGCTGTCTCTGACATCACAATTCTGATGTGCAGAAAAAAACCCACCGGACGATTTGCCGCTAGGCAAACTATATCTGACGACCTAGATAGCGCCTGTATCATCTTTATGGAAGAATCTGTGCTGAAAGTCCTTGAAATGGGGGAAGCTGCTCAGTTGAGCTTGCTAGAGATACTCTTTTGAATAAGACATATTCCAATAGCATGGGGTGGGTCTTGCATTTCAGCAACTCTCCAGGAATTGGTGAAGGGTTCTTGGCCCGTACCTCGCAAGATTTGCTGCTTCATGCAAGACTTCACGAAATGCCAAGGTGGGGTCCAGAGACGGGGGGCCGTCCGACTCAGGAGTACGGCGTCGAAAAACCGAAGAAACGGGCCCGACGAAGGTAGACACAAGATAGCTAGGAAGGTCGCCACTTTCAGAGCTTCAAGACGGCGATCTATACCCGTTCCTGAATATCTTCAAACATGGTGCCCATATTTGTCCTCACGTGCACCTCCTCGAATTATGTAATAAGCTAGTACATCGTTTTCAAAGTTGATTCATCTAAGTGCCGTACGGACAGGATCATCATTGCCGGCAGCCAGTGTCGCTGTTATCATATACTATGATAGTAGCAACCAGTCGAGCGGGCGAGCTTGGGCTGAATCTGAAACCGAATGAAACCAACCATACCCCCTTAGCGGGTCGCTTTGGGGCCTAAACGCTTCAAGTTCAGCACCACCAGCACCACCAGTATCGCCGCTGCCAATTGATAGATTGCATACCGGGGAGGATATGTAGAGCAATGGACGTTGTTTCGTGGTGGTGGTGTGCATTGAGGTTGCGATTGGAGGGGCGACTGAAGTTTGAAGTATGAAGTGGATGCCAAGGCCATTACTTCACGCTACTGACGATTTGGGTAAGTCGTTTATTAGCGCGGTTCTTGGGTTGATGTTGGGACAGTCCCAAAATTTTGGAGCATTTTCTCCTTGAAAGATAGTATAGAAGGGATGTTTGGTGGTTCCTTGTTCTCTACCAGGAGGGATGGATAGCTAGAATCCTTCTATTATCTGACGTAATACACACTGAGCTTTGACCTATATCTAGACCGCGCGCCCAGATCCAGGAGGCTCAGCATGATGGTTACAATGGAGGGACTAGGAGGCTCATTCTGTTGCGCGCAAGGGAGTGCGACACCTTTATATCCAAGAGCTTGTATCATAGGATGATTCTATAGTACCATAAGTTTCGAGTTGTCTTTCGCGACCCTGTGGCTGTGGAGGATGACCACCTCAAGTGGTGGGCGGCTCCAGATTTGTTTCATCCCCGGACTCCGCCACCGCGATAAACGACGAAGGGATTGTACAGAGACACTTTGTAAACGTTGCATGTTGGAGGAACAGCTTCATAATGGATCCTGTGTTGTCTTATGATGCCGGTTTCAATCCCCTCTTTTTCGTCTATAAGAGGCTCCTGGCGTAGTAGTTTTCTCCTCATTTCTCACAGACAGCAACAGTAACATCAAGTACTTTCGCTGGCGAAGGCAAGCAAAATAATTCCAACCACTTTCATACTCTTATATCCATCATGGCACAACGAAAGCGCAAGCTCACAGTCGATACTACTCACTCCCCTTCCTCCAGAGGTCGCACCACCTCCACGTCCTCCACGGCGTCCGACTCCTCATCATCTTGTTCCCTGTCTCGCAGTCGAACCATCAAGGGTAACGCCATGAGACCCTGGCAACTCGTGTCAGTTGTTCTCCACCACGAAGAAGAACCAGCGAGGCCCAGCGGCACAAGAACCCCATACCCAACAAAAGGCCGAAAGAACTTTGATCGAGTCTGACGGCGAATCAACGACTTATGAAGCCTTAACTTCTTAACGATGGATTTTGGACTGGCTGGATGGTTAGGCACGCGCCATTCTGCCTGGTGGTCAAACGACCTATTTGCTATTGTCTCTGGATTGGTTGATACGGATGATGGTACTCATGATGACTTTTGACCAATTGTAATTAGACACTCCTTTGTAACGTGGTTACGGATGATGCTGTTTAAGAGATGTTTCTTGCCAATTGTAATTAGACACTCATTTGAGATGCCGGGCGAGCGTCTCGCGCCATATTATCCATCTATCAACTGTTCCCTGGTCAACAGCCGCATTAACATCTTTTCATTCCTAAGGCCACGTCCTCGCAAAAGAAAACTTGTGCTTGATAGACCCTGCATCCTTCGGCTGTTAATTAGTTTGCGAGCTGAAGCATTATGAAACACTGTTAATTCTTGACGGTGGTTGTTGGTCATTCATCCTACAGATGAAAATAGACATGTTAGTCTGCTTCCGATTTCTGGTATAATTCCTCCACATGGGTATAGCCCTAACAACGCTACCTGAGCCCGCTTAAAACATGATCGCTTTGATGGGACCTGGATTTCAAGCCGACTGACCGTCCTCTGCTGACTATAAACATTGTGCTAAGTATGATACAATGCCTCAAAAAAGATCCCACCGGACACCCAATGCACCAGTCTCATGCGATAATAATAACCTGCCCATCATTTCCCAGAACCTACACATTTTGACCAGCCTGTGTACTCGTTAGCCTAGCCCGTCATCGCTTATGAGATCTCCACATACCAGGAAGGCCACATCCGAATCCTACAAACAGATATATTAGGAACACAACAACGACACCGAGCAGTACCATTAGCTTCACGTTCTTCCACCACATCTTCCTCTTCAATCCCCGACTCCTCACTCTAAAATCGTGCGCGCCAACCCCCAACCTATCCGTCTTGTCAACCAACAGATCAATCCTCTCCCCTCTTTCTAAGACTCTCTCGATGTTTTCCGTCATAATGCCCCTAACATTGTCTATGTCCTGCTGCACGTTTGTAATTGCGTCTTGCTTCCCTCCCTCCGTAGTACCATACGAAACCATCAGCTTTTTCAATTGGCTATTAAAATCCGCAGCTCCATATGGCGGCATCGATGCAAAATCTGTGCTTTCTGGATCATAGCGGCTGAGAAACTGTTTCTTTATCTCTACTAGGTACCCAAAGGGTATCCGGCGCCCGAAACTTGAAGCGGCGATGACGAGGTAAGTCAGGCCACCAGCTGATGGGTCGGCGGATGGGTGATCTGAAGGTGCGTCGGCGATATAGTGAATGAAATTTTGTTGGTGCGTGTACGTCAATTTTGCAGGTTTATCATGAGTTATTTTTGGGAGGATCAGCGACGCAAGAGAGGATGTAGCGCTGGAGGCGGAGGTAGTATGTTCGGTTAAGATGGTAGTACGGTAGGCAATGCAGGAGCTAGATTTTGGAAAGAGTTAGCAATTAATATATTGAATGGCGGACTAGGTGATTAATTACTATAGGAGGGGGGTGGAAGTTGATGATGACGCCATTGTGATGGCGAGGACACAAGAGGGTGAACAATACGGAGCGAAGCTGGAAAGGGTTACGCTCCGAGTACAGAACAGGTATTTGCGAGGTGTATGGTAAGCGGAGATGTTTGTGGTCTTCCGTTGAAATGCATGCGGAGAGTGTCGTTGCCTTCAGGTCGCCTCCAAAGAATGCCAAGGCCTGATTACGTAACTGCTGCGAGCGAGCTCAAAGCTCCAAATGCATTTGCTTGCCCAACTCGGTATCAGAACCTCTTATCAAAATCTTAGGATTTTCTAGTCCCAGCAGCAAGCGAGCTTTTTGCGAATGGACTGTTATGCAGGAAGAACAAATTAAGCAAGAGCATCTCTACTAAACCCTCAAGTCATAGGTTTGGGCTTCGAGACTTAGATCTCGGCCTGTCACTGTGGATCAAGAGCGTATCCTGTATGGAGAAGTAGAAAGGAGACGTATGGGACCATGAAAACCATAGGGCTGCAGAGAGGAGAATAAGTATTATTTCAAACTGAATGCATATGCAACGCTCTTTTCATGCATAGACACATGGACGCCCTCGCGACGTTCGAAAATGGTAAATATACATATGATACAACGTGATGCTATCGCGCCACACCTCTATTCATTTATCTTCGCCAGTAGCCTGGAACAGTCAGCCAATGCGCTTCTGGTTTGTATGGGTATGGTAGCTTACTCGTGATCCCTGAATAGCGCATACTCCTCATCCCCAACCTTCACAGGGCTTCCTCCATACTGTATGGACATGTCAGCTTAGCACTTCTATTCAAAGAGGTGTCGCTAGAGTATAAATACCTGTGGTATCAAAACTTTGTCCCCGGGTGCAACGCTCGGTGTAAGCCTCTTGCCGTCCTTGTCAAAACCCCCAGGACCAACAGCTAGCACTTTGGCTTCATTGAGCTCTTTCACACTGCTCTCTGGCAGGTATATACCACTGGCAGTCTTTGCTTCCGCTTTTATTCTTTGAACCAGGATGCGGTCGAGCAGAGGGGCAAGCGATTTGATAGATTTGAGAGCTGTAGTCTGGGATCCAAATTAATTTCAATTCGGATCACATAGTGATTAGAAGCCTTACCATCGCGGAAGCTGCAATACAGTGATTTGACGAGCTTAATAGTATCTGTCCAAAGGGAAGAGAGACTGCGTTCCAACTTGATGTGTTCGAATTGCGGCCGATGAAGCTCCAATGGACGAAATTTCTCGAATGCCAAGCCGGCAGATCAGCGGCAGTAAAAAAGAATCCCTGCAAGAGATCTCGGCCCACGCGACTCGCTGAAGATCTTCAGTCTCAACATTATGGAAAGGAAACGGATATGCGAAGACCCTCAATTCTCCCATTCCACCTACGTACCTTCAGATCCTCGGGTTACAAGACCAAAGGAGGACAAAAGCCGATCGTACACATTCATGAGGGAACATTCTACAGAAAATACCCGTCAGCACCTGGACAGGATGCGCCTCCAAACCCTGCAATATTTCCCAAGCTGACTTTCTCACTCCAATCGCACGCGGAAGATCCACAACACTGGGCAATTGTTGGACCCTCAAATGCTGGCAAGACGACGTTATTCCAAATATTGCGAGGACAACACCTCTGCTTCCCATCAACTGCGCGCTCCTTTCCATACCTAGCCTCCGAGGCGGTAAGCCCACGGCACCGCAATCCTGCGCGCGCCATCCAATATGTCGGCTTCGATGGCGAGAGGGGTGGCGTGGGCAAGTCTGGTACCAGAGGCGCGTACTTGAGCGCAAGATATGAAAGCCGAAGAGAAGCAACAGATTTCACGGTCATGGACTACCTCAGAGGCGACACTGATTTAAATCCTCTAGAGGAGCGGGAAGACAAGAACACTGACAGGGAAAGCCTCGGAAAAGTCATCAATGATCTCAGATTAGAGGCATTGGTAAACATGCCAATGGGAAATCTGAGTAATGGACAGACAAGACGGGCTAGGATCGCAAGGGCACTGCTTGGAGACCCATTGATCCTACTACTAGATGAGCCCTTCAGTATGATATGGTGATCTGGATGCTGGCTTCACGATTGCTAATACTAATCGACAGTGGGTCTGGATCCGCCAACAATCACGGCACTGAATCCGCTGCTCCACAACCTAGCACGGATGAGTTCGCCACGGCTGGTTCTCGCTCTGAGGCCTCAAGATCCACTACCGGACTGGATCACTCATCTAATCTACTTAGGGTCCAATTTAAAGATTGCCCAGCAGGGTACAAGGAAGGAAGTTTTTACTGGAATCCAAGGCAGAAGTGAAGAAGGTATGTCCAGTCTTGTGCTCTCCTAGTCCTAGTATCCCAGCAAGGTCCAGATTCTTAGTGCTGCTTTAGCAGAAATCCCATCGTCAGGGTACCATCATTCGCGGTCTCTACCACAACGGGGCATACCGCAATTCTTCCGTTCTATTGGAACGGAGAGTGTAGCCACCCCGCTCCAAAAGCGCCAGAATTTTATCGAAGAGCGAATGACTTCCCGCAGTCGTGAGGGACTGCCCCTGGAAGACTCGAAGATCACCACGCAGCAAGGGGAGGCGCTTGTGGAAATGCGTGATGTCTGCGTGAAGTACGGGGACAACCCTGCTCTAGGTGGGTGGTACGAAGAGATTGATGGTCATACAAGGGAAGGTCTTTGGTGGACTGTGAGACGGGGCGAACGTTGGGTTGTATTCGGACCAAATGGTAAGTCCTTACCACAACATAGATATTAGATTAGACTCATCAATTCCAGGATCTGGCAAGACGACACTGCTATCCCTAATCTGCTCGGATCACCCACAAGCATACTCCTTACCGATCAAGGTATTCGGCCGCGCCCGCCTCCCACGGCTAGGGCAGCCAGGCATCTCTATTTTCGACATTCAAGCTAGGATTGGCCAGTCTTCCCCTGAGATCCATGCCTTCTTCCCCCGCAACCTTTCCATCCGTCAGACAATTGAGAACGCGTGGGCTGACACCTATCTCGGCACACCACGCCTATCATATGAAAACGATACTGCAGTAGATGCTTGTCTACGATGGTTTGAAGCAGAGTTGAACCCTGCGTTCAATTCTCAGCCTGGCATTTTCTCTCAGAAGAACTTAGACGAAAAAGTGCCAGGGCCAAGAAGCACAGATTGGGCGGATGATATTCGCTTTGGCGACGCTCCATTTTCGGCCCAGCGAGTAGCGCTACTCCTCCGTGCGATTGTCAAGAAACCAGATTTGGTCGTTCTTGATGAAGCTTTCAGTGGCATGGATGAGTACGTGCGAGATAAGTGCATGCTCTTTCTCACGTGGGGCGAGACCCGTTCCTTTGCATTTTTTAAGGGTGACCAAGCCAGACCTCGACGACGATGGGTTATAGATACACATCCTAGGCTACTTACCAGTGATGTCTTTGAAGGCCTAAGCGATTATCAGGCCCTCATATGCGTTAGTCACGTTAAGGAAGAGGTTCCAGGTCTGGTGAGAGATTGGATCAGCTTACCAGAGGCAACTTCGCGCAGACCTGCGAGATTTGGGAGATTTGATGGACCATTGGAAGCTGACACGGATGCTTGGGACGAGATTTGGAGTGTGTAAATTACTGTTATTAATTGACAGACAATGAAGTCTGCTTCGTAGAAGGTTGGATACTCAAGAAATATTCTGAAATCCATTCGGAAGGATTCCGCTTTACTAGTCGCGAGAAGCTTACGTCAAAATCCCGTAAGACTCCTATTCACCACAACACCACACTTTCGCATCATCAGTTCTCGATACTGCTTCGACTGACCAAGACTTGGCTCAGTCCCACTGAATACCTGTTTTCGCCTTCAACTTTTATATGCAACCAGAGCCCAACGAAATTCTACAGAAAACTTCGTTGACAAGTAGCACCCAAGATAACCACCAAGACAGCCAACATGGATTCGATCAATCAACTCAGCGGCTACCAGTGCAGCCTCTTGCTGAAGAGAGGAGGCCGGAACCTGGACGGTCGCCGAGCGATAGTGCATCATCAACGTCGTCAGGCGGTGACTTCGATGAGGCCTTGGAATACCCATTACGGCGACTGAGTCCGCCATCGCGGCCACATACTAGGTCCCCTGTCGACCGTGTCGCAGAACATGAAAAAGCATCAACGAAGGCGCCGAAGAGGAGGACTGAAGGACCGGCTTTCACCGTAATCCAAAGGGGCAAAAAGCCAATCTATGACCGTATTGCTATTGCTGATTTCCCCAACGGTTCGTTCTCAATACAATGAGTTGTCCTTTTGCTAATTGCTGTAGAGGTGTTGACTCATATCCTTTCTCACTTACCCCCTGCTTCGTTGTCCGACGTCTCTCTTGTCTCGAAACAATTTCATCAGCTAGTCACAACGCCGCATGCTTGGAGGATTGCTTTTTCGCGTTTCTTCCCCGGAAGCGAGGCGTTGAGTGGACTGGACGATTCTTCGGAGTCATCAGGAGCTCGTGATGCGATACACACAGAAAGGCGTTTCTTTACTCGGCTTACAGCTCTCGCTTCGTGGCGGAGCGAGTACATTTTGCGTACGCGGCTTCTTCGCTCGATAGCTCGTGGAAAACCCTTGGAAACCGTAGGATCAGCTCCTTTCGGAACTTCGCGCCCAAGTGTTGGCGGTAATGGTAGCGCACAAACCACTTACAACTCTGGTTTGATTACAATCGTTGACCACTTGCACGCGACATTTGGAACTGGCTTCAACAAAAAGCTTCCTCGATTCATTCATGGAGCTACAGATGTCGGCATGGCTTCTTCGAGCGATCCCAGAAACGGCAAAGTAGATGCATGGGGTCTTGCAGATTCAGTCGCGACCCAGCAATTCGCCGATACTCATCTGGGTGACGCGCCGTACGGACTTGGTGCTGGAGAAGTCATCGGTGTACCAAACGTGATGGATGTCAGTCAATCTTACGGCATGGTCTACGCAGAAGGCATCCCTGGTGGCAGAGCGTATTACAGATCCGTAGAGGAGAAGCGAGGTCGAATTCTAGCCTGTCCGCTCGATCAGACAACGCCGGAGCTTGGCATACCTTCGATTTTGCCTACAGAGTCAATGTGCGCAGTCTGGATTGCCAAATCGGCTGGTGTACCTGAGTTGTCTGAAGGGCTAATCGGCATGCTTGTAGGCTCTTCCCAGGGGGTGCTTACTTCGTACTCTTTGGGCACAAACTCGCTCCGTGAAAGACGCTTTGAACGTGGTGAGATAACGGCTCGATGGGTCCTGAGTCCTGGTGTTCCTATCATCGCGATTGCAGTTGACGACGACTATTCGCTGAAACGCCAATCTATGAACCGCATCTGGGTCGTTGCGCTCAACGCTCTGGGTGAGATATTCTATCTCACTGATATGCCCACCCGTCCACAATTGGACCCTGCGTCGAAAATTGACAAGGTGCGGCTGGACAGATTGGCGTGGGCAACCGGACGTACCGTCTACTGGACCCTGGTGGAGCCGACTAGACGCGCAGCCAGACCTGACCCCTTTAGCACATTGGAGGTTGACGGTAGTTACACCCCTAGGTCTTCGTGGAACGGAATGGGTCTTAGCGCAGAACAGATAACTGCTGAGACACAAGAGATTAACAGCTTCCTTCAGAAGAAGCCAAAACACTTTCGTAAAGTTTGTGACGGGTGGGACATGCGTCGACGACTGGAAGCTGACTTCGCTGCGAGCGATGAGCATGGGGCTGGGGAAGGAGTTGTGGTAATTAAATGTGCACAAGATGATGGACAGCATGCTGAAATCAAACGCTTCACCCGTTATAAGCTTCCGGAAGCTCTACGGGGCTCTGCGCACAGTAGCAGATCTCAAAGCCCGGACGGTGCACAAGGTAACAACGGCCATGCATCTTTGTTTGGCGGAGCTGTTCCCATTACTCAGGGGCAACCTACGTGGTCGTTTGGAAACAGTGCAGCTTCAAGTAGCAGCCCTAATTCTCAGTCGGAGCTGGCATCGAGCACTAGCATGTTTGAAGAATGGCGGACGTCAGTGTTCTTATTTGGGGGCCTGAAGTCTCCTCAAATTACGACTACAGCCATTGATATGTCTAGCTTCGCATTGCTGACGACCACCGAAGATCCTCTGCTCAGTATGACTGGTTCATCATTGACTTCTTCTCCGCTGTCGACGCCTCTGGCGCCAGTGGCCACTCCGAACTCGTCAGCTGACGTCCTAGGCCAACGTGCCCGACTCCTGGCTGTAGGGACAAAGAACGGCACGATACTTGTCTGGAATGTAAGAGCTCCGACTGCCCCTAACACTACGCTAGAAAATTACGTGAAGCCAGTGCGGATCATCTATACGGATTCTCCCCAGATATCTTGCATTGCCTTGACGGCGCTCTACCTTGTTCATGGCGGCAATGATGGCCTGGTGCAAGCGTGGGATCCTCTTGCGTCTAGCGCTGAACCCCTTCGCACACTCAATTCTCGATTCTCGTCCCGTGCGCGACGCCGACTTGTCCAGGCTGAAGCTTCTGCTGCGGGTGTTGGCATTAATTTATTTGCTGCAGGCGCCATTTGCCTGGATCCCGACCCAACTGTCCTCCGAGGCATGGTATCTCTAGGCTCTCATCTGCGTTTTTGGAGCTATAGCTCTCAAGCAGCTGATCAATTCAAAGGCAACAAACGTCGTTTGCGCCGCTCTGAGCGTGGCAGTAACCAAGGTGGAGATCGATATTCTGGTACAGGACGAGGGGCTCTGAAAGATTACATCGCCAATGAGAGACTGGAGCTGGAGCACGAAAAGCTTACCAAGCGCAAGGAAGAGGAGAGGCTATCGGGGAGATACGGAATAGACTTACTTGGCCCTGGTGCTACTGAAGATGAAATTCTTGCCTACGCGACGATGTTGAGCGAAGAAGCTGCTCAGGGCGATGAGCTACGGCGTAAGAGTGCTAGTGAATGTTCGAGCAACAATACTGTCATTGAGGAGCATGTGAACCCCTCACCTCTGACAATCCCACAGGAGGAATTGGAAAGCGACTTGGCCGAAGCAATAAGACTAAGTCTAGAGGACAGCAACGGGTACCCAACAGCAAGCCTCGGAGATAGCAACACGGGGAGTAGCACGTTCGCTATCAAGTACGCGAAAACGAGATCCCCTTCTGGCTCACCTCCACGACGAGGTGTCCCCCATGCTTCTCTCGGTGTCAACCATGACGTCGATACTGCAACCGCAGAATTGGATGACCTCAAATTTGCTTTACAGCTAAGCCAAGCTGAAGAGGAGAGTCGAGCAGAGAGCGGGAAAGGAAAGGGGAGGGCCTATTAAAGCCAAGGACCTACAGTCATTGTTTTCCTTTTCTCCCTCTCCCTTCAAAGCCCTCGTGAGCAAGCACCAACTTACAATAGCTTTTGTTATCGCCTTTCCTTCCATGCCGTTAGATACGAGCTGTCTATTTCTATCCACTAGTTCAGATTTTCATTGCCTGATTCAACTCTAATAACTCGCATATTCAACCGTTGTTAAATCTCTAAGGAAGCATCAACCGCACCACTACCGCACACTAGCGGTCCCATCCTCATTTGCGACCCTGACAGCAACACTCCCGTCCTCCATACCAAAATACGCCGCAACAGGTTTCTGGCCCCCACCCATCTTCCCCTCTTCAACGCCTGCGCCCCGTTCTCCCCCACAAATAACCCTACGCTCAATACCCCCTCAATAGCCTTGATCTCCTTCGCCAGCTCCTTCACCTCCCACACCCCGTCCTCCCCTCTTCCTGACATGCCTTTCTGCGCCGGGTGCAAACTCAACGACTTCTCCACATCCACTGGCAAAATCAACGGCTTAAAGCACGCATCAATAATGAAATTATCCTGATCCGTCTTTATAGGTCCCGCCTTCGCCATGTGTCCCTCCCTCACCTCCGCACTCGTACTCCCCAACCCCATCAACGCAGTCATCACCGTACGTACCGCCAACGGTTCCACTTCTATCGGAATGTATTTCCAGAACGTCAGTAAGCGGATTTGTTGTTTCCGGTAGTCGGCTACGCAGATGAATTTTTTCGCTTGGGTTGCTACGAGTTTTTCTTGGTAGAGACAGGCGCCCCCGCCTTTTATGCAGTTGAGGTCGTCGTCGATTTCGTCTGCCCCATCGAAGGCAACGTCGATGAGGGTGTTAGAGGGGAGGGAGTCGAATTTCAGGTCTTTGAGACCAGCTTTGAGGATAACCTGTGTTTGCGAGTCAGAACCTCCTTGCCAAGCGATATATGTATGCAATGCTTGAGCTTTGTTTTACCTGCCGCGATTGATAGCCCGTTGGTACGAAGTATATGTTTGCTACTCGGGGATCTTTGAGGGCTTGTATGGCTTCTACTACGTAGACTATTGTGCTGCCGGAGCCAATGCCTATATAGCGGGCTGAAGGATCGAAGTGCTCTTCCACGGCCTTCTGGGCGGCGTTTCGTTTGGCTAGCTCGATGTCGGACGTGGAGGGCGCCATTCTGGGAGGGGTTGTAAGGAGGGAGAGGCAACGAGAATTCTGTCTCAAGAAGAGACAATTTTTATAAGCTAATCTGCATGTCGCTTGTTGAGTCAGCGCTTTCCAAGTTTTTACGAGTAAAATAGCCTCTCCGGGGTACTAATGTGATGGTTGTGTACCTAAAGAGCCGGTAGCACGCGGTAGGTGCGCTGTGCATCCGTTGTTGTCCGCAGCACTGTTTCTATGCGATCAAATCACGTTGTATGTAGACTTGAGGTCCTCGTTTACACATGAAATGTCAATTGCAAGTCAATGGCACACAGTAGATTTGATACAGAAATGCGGAGCGGCGGGGCATGGTGGGGGGGTGGTCGTCAGCCCTGTGGCAAGGATTTCGTCCCTGCGTCATGTACTATGTAGCTGTCTCCACAGGTAACAGAAAGGGCTCAACCGACAGGCGTTCTCGATCTTCAGTTCGCCTTGATAAGTTGCCTATGTCTCGGAAGTAACGTTATAGAAGAGAAGACTGCAAAAGAGCAGATAACGCGCCAAGATCTGCGGACAGGCTCCAGAGTCTCTCCTGTGCCTCAAGCTGCCCGCGAAGCTTCATTGAAGCTCGAGAGAGGCCTGCCTGGATCGCTATGGTCGAGAGAACGACGACTCCGCCTCCCCTACAGGGGCCAACGGCAAAGGAGAAAAAGTATGACAGACAGCTTCGCTTATGGGCAGCGAGTGGTCAGCAAGCGTTGGAGGATTCGAAGGTGCTATTGTTGAATTCGGGTCCAGGGGTTGTCGGGGTGGAAACTCTCAAGAATCTCCTTTTGCCTGGGGTTGGCAATTTCACTATTGTCGACGAGACAGAAGTTAGTGAAAAAGATCTCGGTGTAAACTTTTTTCTCGAGGAAGAGAGCTTGGGAAAGTCGAGGGCTGAGGAGACATGCAAATACCTGCAAGAGCTGAATCCTGAAGTGACCGGGAATGCTATCAGAAAGGTCAGACCTAGCAATTTACGGGTCCTAGTTATACACTGACACGTCCTTCTAGTCAACAGAAGCTTTCGTTGAAAAACCCAGCATTCTGGACCATTACACCCTCATAATACTTATAGGTCCTACGAAGGACTCCAACGTGCTTGAGAACATTAGCCGACATGCTCAAGATCACTCCATACCGCTTTTCTATGTTCATTCCGTGGGCTTCTACTCCCATTTCTCTGTGCAATTACCCGATCAATTCCCCGTCGTTGATACCCATCCAGATCCAGCTACAACACAAGATTTGCGGCTTTTGAACCCTTGGCCAGAGCTGCTTATTTTCATGCGCGAGAAGGCGGGCAACCTTATATTTCAATCCGATCATGAGCATGGGCATGTGCCATACCTTTTACTCTTATTACACTACCTCAACGTTTGGAAGGCCTCGCGCGATGGCAAACCGCCCAAAGACTATTCCGAGAAGAAAGAGTTCGTAGCTTTAGTCGCAGAGGGAGCCAGGACGGACAACCCTGAAGGCGGAGAGGAGAACTTCGACGAAGCAAAAGCCAATGTATTAAAGAGCCTTAATCCACCCTCAATATCCAATGGGCTCCGCGAAGTCTTCGGCTCGGAGGACTGCAAAAATCCGACGAGAGATTCTGCAAATTTCTGGATCATCGCCAACGCCATCCACAAATTCCACACCCAAAATGACGGCCTCCTGCCCCTCCCAGGCGCCTTACCTGACATGAAAGCCCAGTCCTCTGACTACATAAAGCTCCAAAACTTGTACAAAGCCAAAGCCCGTTCCGACATCGCAGAAGTTACATCAACAATTCGACAAACAGAAAATATCCTAAAAAGAAGACCACTAATAGAAGAAAAAGAAATCGAAGCCTTCTGCAAAGGCGCCCAATACGTAAAGTTGATCCGCGGCCGCCCCCTCCGCGTCGCCAATTCCACTGAACCAATCGACTGGAGCGACCGAGCCGAAGCTCTAAGCCAGGAACTAGAAACCTCCAAAATGCTGGAGCAAGAATCCCTTCTACCCATCTACTTTGCCTTCCTAGCACTCGACCGCCACCACGACGAGCTCTCCCGCCTCAACCAATCCCGCAACGAAGAACCAAACCCCCTCAAATCCATCCCCGGAGCGCATGAAGTCTCAGGCGCCATACTCCCCCTCCCCAACTTCGCAGAATCAGCACACTTCTACACCCCTGCAGTCGACGTGGAAAAGGATCCAGAACCCTGGCCTAGATTTGACACACCAGAGGCGCAGGAGACGTTTGATAATGTAGTCAAGGAGATTGAGAGGGCGGATGGAGCGGAATTGCATAATATTTCTGCGTTGACGGGAGGGATGGTGGCGCAGGAGGTTATTAAGGTTCTTACAAAACAGTATGTGCCGGTTGATAATACGTGCGTTTTTGATGGGGTGGCGAGTAGGGCTGCGGTGTTTAATATATGACGATAGAGTGAAGACAGGGTGTTGTTGGTATTTGGGAGGTGGTGTGATAGAAAGCGAGCGAGCATGGCCATAGGCGTTTATGAGTGGTAACAAACTAGCATTTGCGTTGGAGGATTCCACGGATTTGACCTCATGGCGAGAAGTCGGGCCTTTAGCGAGACCAAAAACTCGCATATAGGTAGGCAGAAATAGACAGGCATGCTATTGCATGTGCATTCCGAAGTGCTATGTTAAAGAGGTGCTTCCTAATGCATCAATCATCGAACCATGGACGAGCGCCTGAATGCAGATAAAACTAAGCAATTCCACGCTATGCAAATGCCCCACCTCCATCGATGCCTTGGAAAACCCAACCCCAGGCCTCAATCACGGTACAAATAGCCTCGAAAAGCTCGCCACATCCTGCCTACAGCAGACGCACGTAGCAAAGTTATTCATGGCAAGACTAACCCTGCACTCCTCGCAGAGACTCAAACAACGGCACGGAAATGCCAGCACAGTTCTTGGTGCGCTTTGACAGACTACACACTGCGGTCCCGCTTGACCCATTCCAGCTGCACCCTCTCGCCAACTTCGAGCGCCTTTATCAGAGGGTTTGGCGCGGCGGGTCAGAATGAGCTGCTCGAGGAGTTGTTCTTCTTCTTCCCGGGAGAGGGGGCCGGAAGTTGGGACGGTGGAATCAGAGGCACGGTAGCGGGTAGAGGTGAGGAGCCTTCGGACGGCGGTAGATTGGGCGTTATTGTATTGAGAACGGGTTAGCGGTTTAGGCGAGGTGAGGTGTTGGGCGAGGTTACGAGCTGCGGCGCGGGCTTCCGGCGTTTTTGGGTCAAGGAGGGAGGCGAAGTGTTGAGGATCAAGAGGGTGTGGGTCGAGTTGTGTAGTGGAGAAGCCGAAAGATGGCTCTGGGGTTGGTGATGCAGAGCAATTATTGGAGTATAGGCGAGACTGCCTGGGTGTGCTAGCGCCGGAGTCGATATCAGTCTCCTCCCATCCATCCTCACTGGCGGCTGTGGACATCGAAACGACACTAGTAGTATCGTCGTCTCGAACGCTCCCCTGGTAGGTCCCACTCTCATCTTTACCGCCCCATTCGCCCTGCTTGAACCAATTATAGCACCTAGTATCAAAGTCCTCCTCGTCCTCCCCTACACCCCAGCTAGTCTCATACCGGATTCTCCGCTTGATTTCTTTCTCGGTATCGAAATCATCGACTTCTGGGGGCGCCGAAGGACCGAAGATGCTCGGGACTGATATGTCCCAAAAAGGTTTTAGTTCTTGCTGAGATCTTTGTTCGCTCCCTCGTAGTTTGTGTTGGGTCTCTTCGCGCTGTTTCTGCAGGATGAGCCATTGAGGTCTCCAAGCTATACCAACTCTATCAAGCAGTCTATTGGTAAAAAGTCTCATCAAGCCCATTACGAGCCCGGAAATGCTGTTAAAGAAAGCCAGAACTCCTAAATATCGTCCATATCTCTGTACATGACCAACACCGTCTGATCCTGACCTAGGAACGCGTCGACCGCTTCTGTTCTTCATAGCACTAGGCTTAATCTCCTGAGCATACCCACTTTTCCATACCCTGGCCAATCCATCTTCCACAAAGCCATCACTTCCATCCCATTGTACGCCAAGATGGCGCAGTGGGACGTCCAGTTGGCTTACTGCTTCTATCTCTTCCAACCTGTCTTCTTCTAGCCATGTCAGCGGGGACACCTTGACTCGCTCTCCTTCGTTGAGGTATACAGCCTCACTCGCGACGGTTAGAGCGCTGAACCCAATTCTCAGAAGCGCTGTATAGAAGTCCTCACGCATTTCCAGGCGGAAATTAGAAAGCTGAGTATTTGCTGACATATTTTCACGAGCCAATCTGAATCGGTCCATAAGCGATTGAGGTTGTGGTCCATCGGTCGGAGGCAGGGCAAAGGAAAGCATTAAGCCTAGAAAGTATATACAGAAGCACAAGAGTATCCCACAGAGAATTAGAAGATGAGGGATGAAGCCGACGATACAGACTGTCGGGAAGCGCAGGACGATGGAGTCTAGCCCGGATTCCATTGTAATGCTACTAAAGAATGCCCATACGAAGGCACCCATAAAGCATAAACCCCAAACTCCGGTATTCAGCAAGCGATACTTTGCTTGCATGTCGAATACACCTAGTACATGGCTGCAAAGATTGTTGAGACTTGAGATTACCTGTATGTATTGTGTCAGTAGTCAAATCGAGAGGTAAATCTCGAGATAGAAATCGATTTCCCGTGAATAGTAGACAAAGGTGGGCTCGTAATTAACGATGGTGCTCAGGTTGGACGACAAAATTCGGGGTTGTCACAAGAATTGAATGCTCAAAGCCTTGAGGAGTGAAAGGTAAGAGAGTCGAACCCTGGCATCTAGCATGTCTTGCAACCCAGGATCCTACGCGAAGTAGCGCAAAATAATGAAAATAGTGCACTTACTCCCATAAGAAGGACCTCTGGTGGCGTATTCATCTTCTGCAGTATCTCGCTCTTCGTGAAGAGTTTCGTGACAGTACCCTCTTCAACTGAGGAGCTTGTGGCTCGGTTCGTTGATGATCCAAACAGAGAAAGGCCCAACCGACTGCTTATCATTGCTTCTGACTCAGCAAATGCTAGAGAATGTTCAAATATCGACATCCCGGTCTCAGTCATGAGCGGTCGGCCTTGAACCGTACTTGACAGAGTTTCGATGAATTGTCCAAGGCACAGTGACTGAAAAAGGGGCCACAGTAATGATAGAGAGCCCTTTCGGTCCCAAATTTCAGACGTCGATGGTATGAGGTCTACAGCTAGACATGAATCCGTATCACTCTCCCAAAAGAGAAGTGCCGAGCTGATATAATATAATAATCCACCTTCTCCAGCAAAGTCAAGGTCTACGTTTTTGTCTGCCGTGCCATATTTGAGGTATGAGAAGTTTGGAGACGTCTGGCAGCGTAACGCCTGAAGTAGGCTCAAAGTATGGGAGAGGAACAGGAGGAAAGGTACGATCCGCAGCACTAGGCGGAAAGATGCCGGCAGATGTATATGACGACGCGTGGCAGAGTATACATGGGTCCGGTTGAGGATAATAGACTATAGAAGGTCAGTTGAAGATCTCGGAATGATAGGTGTTGAACATCCGAGATCAATGGAACATGGGGTGAATGGGCAGGGAACGACAAAAATGAGGCCAAGAGGGGGTATCATTGGTCGCATTGCGAACTGACCAATGTGAAACATGCCAGTGCCCACTTGCTTGTCATGTAGGTAAAAATTCCTCCAAAATTCCTGACTTGCATAAAGCTCAGCGGACCCAACATCCTTACGGGGCTTTCTGTGGCAGCTGCGGCCCTCACTGCTGTAGGCACGACATTGTCTGTTGCGGAGCTCGCAGACATAGCTGCTGAAAAGATAGACCAGGTGCCATTTCCAGTTGCCTCCGCGATCATACTCCCCCCATGTCTGATGCCCAACATCGAGTCAATCCGCTCTGGAACCGTAATGAAGGCAAAGGATCCTGCCCGAGCCATCATGCGGGGTACGGCCATGACGATGTCTTTGGACAAAGGCCCCATGAGGGAGGTTGTGTTAGACATTGAGACCATAGTGAGTTGGGAGAACTTTAGCGGTATGTGTCTTATTGATTACGCTCAAACATCTCGAGAAACGCAATAGAAGGTAGTCGATCTAGTAGAGACATGAGAGGCCTAGTGAAATGCTTGAGCGTAGAGGTCATGACAGACCCTTCTTAACAACACCAAGTAAATGTAAAGGAACAAGAATAGAAACAGAAAGCTGATAGGTAGTATGGCGTGTTAAACGGAAAGACGCAGCTGCGTCAAGTCTTGGCAAACCATACCGATAACCCCGGAGGTTCTAGCCATTAAGTCCGCGCTTCAATCGTACATATCTTGAACATTTATTTCCTTCAAGACCCGCTTCTAGCATTACTATGCTGCAATGTATGGTCGACGCGGGTATGCCTACATTGCCGGTTCAATAAGCCGTGCTCTACTTCCTTGCTGCTCACTTTTCCTATCACGAGTAAAATCAGCTGGCCTAATAACAATTACAGAATATCTTCAAGCTATTCCCATTACACGCTTGTGGATAGAAGATGGTTGATAGAGCCATCATAGGCAACATATCAAACAAGACTTCGTCTCCGATCCTTTTTCAGATCTGGAGATCTAGACAAATTGTATTTGGAGCGACTTTTCTGATACTGTGTGCTACAGAGCCCAGATCTTCAAGCTATTGTCGAATACCGCACCTGGTGAACCTGGACCAAGCGAAGACTGCGAGCTTCGGGAATTCGGGGAAGACATCCCGCTGCTCTCGGTATGGCTACTTGATTCCTGGCTCGCCGGTTCGAGGCTTGGGTCGTAATGCCGTTGGCCAGAGCAGGTCGCTAGCACACATCCCGATTGATGCATGACAGTAGACGAAACCACGTCGCCGTGAGCTTGATATTCCCAATTGGGATCAATCACCCCTTCCGTCATGCCCAACCCCTCCCAAACCCTTACCACCCCATCTATACCTCCTGCCCAGACCTCCCCTCCCATCACATCGACCCCTAACCTCTGCGGCGTCCTCGCATTTCTTCCCTTCAACCAAGCCAGCCATTTACTATTACCTCTGATGTCCAACACGCCAATGCCATCACTTCCTCTCTCGACGGTACAGAGGTACCTTCCACACTGACTCCACATAACTTGCGTAACCCCCTTCCCCTCTGTGGTTTCCTCGCCCTCCCTTTGTTGAGCGACCGCAAAGGCGCTTACTGTGTCTCCTCGGCCGTATCCATCGTAGAGTCCAACCCAACGACTGAAAGTGCCCGCTGCTAGAATTCCATCGCCACTCATAGCTAGTGTACTCAGTATACCCTTCATACCACCAGCTGCTGCAGTATGATGCCTTCTTGATGGAGTTGTATGCCGCGTGCTAATTGGTCCTTCACCATTCCTGTTGAGATCAAAGACGCTCAGACGACTATCCGATCCAGCGAAGAAATGATTCGCATTCTCAGGACTAAATAGAAGCGAATAAGGTGTAATATACGCTTCCGTGGTTGGCGACACGAGTGGGTACGATGCAAGTATCCCGGGCGCAAAGGGAGAGAAGAGGCGAATAGGAAGAGAGCGGATCGATGCCATGACAAGACATGTACCGGGTTCTTGCAGGTCATATGCAGGGTAAAAATCGGTAGCATAGACTGGTTCTGGCGACTGTTGAAACGAATATGGGGTCAGAATATGGGGATGTTCCCGTTCTGGTGAGAGAAGATCGGGCGGTAGAACGAAGGAACGCAGCATATCATCATAGGAGGAGCTGAGGATAGTAGTCCCATCAGGAGACCTAAGCTGGACGTCAGCATTTTTCGAAGATATCTAAAGTGAACTACATGCCATTGTGCGCTCTTAAAGTAATTCGAGGTGTCATGATGAATGGACCTACCACGATCGGGCAGTATTTTGGGATTGTAATTTCGTCCCTCGTTCTCTTCCTTCGAAGCTGCACTTGCCAGCGCGTTCGAAGCTGTTCCCAGGTGGATTCCCGCCGTAGTGCCTACAAGACGAGGCAAGGGCTCGTTATTCTGTTCCATGACAAGTCACGTTGTCGATGGCAGTCGAATTTGGTCCCTAGGCTGCCTCTTGCAGACCTTATCAGCTTCCAGCAACCACCCATAGTGTGCTTACTCCTCGCCACCATGGATGTTTTGCATGGACTTCACCGTCGCTCCACACCACCGCACATGCAAGTCGATGGAAACGGATGTGGTTGGAAACAAGTGGGAGCAGTCCTGTTAAAACCCTAAATCTAGCTTTATCAAGTTAGAGCCACACTAGGTACACCTACTAAAGTAGCTGTCTGCCACTTACCAATCTTGCTATTTGCCTACTTGTCCATCCTATGGGTGGTATACCCGGCATGATACTAGTGTCTAGAGCTCCAGAGCCGCAAGCTAATTGAAATTCCATCCAATGAGGCGACAGAGAAGCCGTAAAATGTGTCGCAACGCGACCGCGCGGAGATAAAAATGCGTCCTCGTCGGATTGATGGGTTATTACTCGATCATTTACCCGGGTGAAAATTGGAATCAATTAAAGTAATCATTATATTCTAACCTTTACTACGGGTATTAGAAAGCGAAAGACGTCTATTCTAACCTCGCGCGAATATTAAGAGTTAACGAGTTTCTACCAGTGGTACTACCTATGAGTTTCGTTGATTGAAGGAAAAGCTTTGATCAATTGCGAGACAAGATTCTCGGTACAAAAATCTTTGTTGACTTACAGCTTATTCCACCTTTGACCGTGGAAAACCCATCAATATCCCCAACAATAAAACTATGACAAAAGTGAGAGGATCGAGTGGTGATATAATAGAACGTGAATTCAGATTCATAGCTAAGATCGAAGCTACAAGGCCATATCAAAGTTACATGGCGACATCAAAGCTACATGGGAAAACATTCCTTCGCATCCCACCCCAAACCACCCTTATCCTCCTCCTTCTCCCTACCACCTCCCATCCACCACCTCTCCAACCCTTCCCAACATCTTCCTACCCCCGAGCAAAACCTCAAACCTCTTATACCTCTCCCGCGCAGACATTTTCACAAAAGCCTTCAAACCCCACTCGCCATCAAACCCATCACCCTTCCCCCCGTCTGCCCCACCACAGCTCTCCCCTTCCTTAACCTTTCCCAACACAGCCTGCGCAGCAAAAGCATTCATTCCCGCCCTCCTCAACCATATTTCCCACAGTGTCTCATCCTGGATCAACTTCACCTCCTCGTGCTCAGCGACGCCGTATTTGATCATCATCGCTACGATCCATTTCGCTAACTCCTCTTCCCCGCTGGCGAGGAATGTAACGTGGACCTCGCTTTCTATTACATTTGAGCAGAAGGCTGTGAATTTGACGAGGGCGGTGCTGTCTCCTTGGTCTAGCTGGCTCGCTCCATCATGGCGGTTCTCGCTAACGAGGATAAGCAGGCGTTCATAACGCGGACTAGTCCTTAGCACGTGTTCACGGATAGCGGAACGAGAAACCTGGCCGGGGAGTGAGCGTTGTTTTATTTTCTGGAGTGTCGTGCAGATGAGGCCAGTACTGGGGGAGAGAAGTAGGTCTGCTTCGTCGGCTATGGTGGTGGTTGTGAGTGGTGGTGGTGTGGTACCTTTGGGTGATGGAGGGTGCAGTTGCGGATTGGCGTTGAATTTGGAGAGCGGGCGCTGCGGAGGGGGTAGGTGGAGAGTGAAGTCTCGTTCTATGAAGACCGCAGACGGAAAGAGGTGTTCGATACGGCGAAAGAGGGGCCGGATGCTGAGGAGGGTGGCTGAGATGACGAAGGGTGCGGGGATGGTGGGGGGTTGAATGTCTGGAGAGGGTAAAAGTTTGCTCTTGCTGACTGGAGCGGAAATTTCGTTTTCTGAATTCCGCTTGGATGGGTCAAATGATGGTGTCGAAGACGACGTAGGGAAGTGGTGCTCCGCTTTCAATATCTTTGGCTTGTTTATTGTCCCTTTTCGTATGCTTAGAAACTCTTCTAAGGCGACCATGGTAGAGAAGCCGTCGATGAATGGTTGTTTGCAAGGGCTAATCTTCGAAACCCTATCCATTTGTGTTGTGCTATGCGAATTTATTTCTGGGAATACTGCAGTTGCATGTCGTTTGCTTGATAGATTGGCCTTAGGCACATTTTTGCTTTCATCTGACCCTGACGAAAGGCTTTGGGATTCGTCGAGCTCGAGCTTCCGCTTCCTGATGAGGATCTCGAAATTCGTCTCTTCTGGAAATCTACCCTCTTCAAGCTCTCCGTCAGAATCGGCAAGTTCGTCTAGTAGACGTAAGCCTTCAGGCTTCCACGTCAAGGTGTTGACATCGATCCTCTCAGGCTGTGCCAAAAACTCCGTCGTGGAACCATCGTCAGGAATCCTCTCCTGGCTCTCGACTCGTCCTAGTGCTGATGGGAAAGGGGCCCATCTCAGCTCTCGCTCCGCTTTCCCACTCATCGGCCAGATGTGCTTGCTGAAATGAAATGCTTTCATCTCAGTCAATATCTTCTTGTACATTTTGCCTTCGTTATCGAACATCGGAGTATGGAACTTTGCCTTCCATGGCGCGATAGGCAAGGAGAAATCCATGACTGGCACAAGAACTCTGAGAGTGGTATCCTCCTCCTGCAACTGCTCCTGCTCAATCGTTCGTTCAGCTTTCAAACCAATTGGTGCAATTGCCTCTTCGAAGAATGCATCAATGTCACTTGACGAGGTATTCTCCGGTTTTGGAATCGGCGGTGGAAGTACTGAGGTGAGCTCAGGTAGGGTTTCACTGAATGAGACGCTCTTTTTCTTTGACAAAGGTGTGCGTTCTGAGTGCAATGGTGAGAGCGGCACCTCGACTTTGCGGTCCTGCAAGGATGCTCTTAGGGGTGGAGGCGAAGAGGGTGGATCTTTGATGCCTTTGAGTGGGCTATAGATGTCGCCCAGGCTATCTGATTCGAGAAGTGTTGGATCAGACAATGGTGAGCTGAAGTCTGCCTCCTTTGAGATAATAATGGCATCATTTTGGAAGACTTTGCGTTCCGCTTCGTAAGCTTCTTCCCGGGTCGGGCTGGTATGGTCAGACAGAAGGTCGAGATGTCCGGTATCAGATGACGGTATGTAAGGTGTGGCAATTGGTGACAAAGGAAGTAGAGGCGGTGACACCAGTTCTACTTTGACTCTCTGTGCGAGCGTCAATACCAATTGTTTTAATGTGAACCCTTGTGTATAGTATGCACCTTCTTAGAAGCTAGATCATACTCAAAGCCATCATGGTCATCAAGATGGAAGTTCAGTGTCTCTTGCAGGTAGGCTAATGCATTGCTCGAGACATGCAACTTCTCTGATGCCGACTGATTGGCAAACTTTCCCGGAAGTTGATAGCACGTTGGTGGCCAGGTGAGGCCCTCATCCGCCTCCTCGTTGACGGTTTCAAGCGGCAAGAATTCTTGTTCTAGGTCGGGCACAATCTGAGGACCGAAATTGAGCATGTCAACCTCGTGATCTGAGCGTAGCAGAGGTAGCTCAAGCTTAAGATTCCTGATATGATGGGTATCGATCACATCATCGCGTGCCGGTGGCACTTCCGCTAGAGCTGCAATGGACGACAACACGGCCGCAGCCCCTGCATCTACTGTCAAGCGCTCCTGGGGAAGTCCATATGCGGGGAGGTTGGGGGGGAACAATCCATCATCATCATCAAGCTCCAATGAGTGAAAAGTGTCGCGTGCTGCAGTTCCCTGCAGAGGATGAGGCTCAAGGTGGTCGCTGATCAAGCCGTAGAAGCGAGCATAGTCTATGATCGAAGGCTCTTCCTCTTGCGACATGGTCAAAGCTGGGGTACATGAGCGTGCATCAATTTCATGTATGCGACATGGTCAAAGCTGGGGTACATGAACGCGCATTAATGTCATCTATGCGACATGGACAGTATGGAGACCGCAGAATCGTGAATTTATAGCCGCGTTACCAATGAACCGAGTCACCAAGCGGCTGTAAGACTCCTCTTAGCATACCAGACCAAGACTTGAAGTGCGGAGAACATGGAAATTGTAAAACTCGTCAATAGCGTATCACTTAATGTTTAGTTTGTTACTGCGGAACAAACGACCTTTGGGAATTATCGGAGGGAGTGCATCTGATACCCTAGGCTGAACTGTCTGGAGCGATTGTCGTGTAACGCTGGGGTTGCTAATCATTTGTTCTTCTGTTCTTCAAGCAATGACCAATGGCTTTGCTTTTGTTTTGAGCTTGGCATTCTTAGAAGCAGATTACCTGGAAAGGTATGAACAAATCACAGCATGTATTCGATCAATCTATCGTCTATATGATGGGTCTAGTAGTAGTCATGCGTCAAAGATGATGTAGGACCCAGGGTATCGACGCAATGACGCGTAAACGCTGAATCGCACTAGCAAAGCTTTTAGAAAAAAAAAGCATTCCAACATACCCGCCTTCATTACTCATGGATTTCGTTCTGGTGCTACTCCATTTGGTGGCAACCTTTCCTCTTAAACCTTTAGTCATTGTAGTTTGACTGCCCCGAGCCATCCTTGTTGACCTTGGGAAGGCCATAGCGAGCGCTCATTTCCTCTTCCTGTGACTTGCCTGCAGAGTCGAAGACCGGACGCTCGGCATGCACGGCTACCCGAACCGCATGACGACGGTGGGGGGCAAACCCATAAGAAGCAGAGTGATTCTATTCGATATCAGACCACAAAAAACTGCCCAAAAGGCAATGAGACTTACGCAGATACGGTTGTCCCAGAACGCAACATCGTTCTTCTGCCACTGGAAGCGGGCATTGATCTCCTGGTTAGTGGTGATGAGCTCGTTAAGATAGTTGATAATAGCGTTGGCTTCAGCTTTGGGGATGCCGACAATGTCTGTCACAAAGCCAGGGTTGAAGAATACAGATTTCCACCCTGTGACTGGGTGTGTGCGGATTAATGGATGCTTCGTGCTAATTGGCTCTCGACGGACGGTACGACCCATGGCGATAGATCCATCTGCTTGAATTTGTGCCGAATGCAGAGCTTCAAGTCCCTCAAGGTACTTCTGCATACCTGGAGACAACAGATCGTAGACAGCATACTGAGACGACCACAGTGTATCACCACCTCCCCCTCGTGGGGGTCCAGATAGAAGCTTGAGCGAAGTGTAAGAAGGTGGCTGGATTTCGTAGGTCACCTGATATAATCTTAGTCAGGTATATTAGGGTGACGTAGGAGGCTTACATCGGAGTGCCATAAAAAGGTAGATGTGAACTTGGCTCTCTGATCCTTTGATTTTTCGTCGGTGTATACAACATGCACGTCATCAAGATCCCCACGACGAGGAACAGCAGTCGTAGCATGCTTGTGTAGCTTGCCAAAATATTCCCCAAGCTGGCGTTGGGCGTCAATGTCGAAGTCTGTCTGATTGCGAAAGAAGACCACTCCTCTAATTGCAATGAGGCGCGCCAGATCATCTTTCTGCGCATTTGTAAGCTTCCTGAGGTTCACACCATGAATCTCGGTGCCAATCTTGGGGTTGTAATCGAAAATGTCGGTGGCATCGGCGAGTAGATTACGGAACTGAGGATCACCTTGAACACCTCTGTCCTCGTAGGGAACCTCAGTCAATTGCTCCCAGTGGACGTCTGGAAATATTGGCCGAAAGTCATCGTACTCGTAGTTGGGGTGATTCTCTGCAGTCGTGCGACCAGGTTCATAGACCAATTTGCTTTGCTTTTTGATGGAAACTGAAGGCGAGAGGGTATGATTCTGGGCCGCCTCTGTAACAGCATGCGTACTCGGCTCTTGCATAAATGGTGCCATTGACTTCAGCTGGTCTTTTTGATTGGAGAGCTTTTGCGTCGATTTGAAGTGTATCAAGAAAGAAGGTACAGCAAGAATCAACAGTGTTTAGTAATCAAGTGTAGCAGAGATGGAATGTTCATAAGAAGATAGGACATGAGAACCAGGTGACGGGTAAGGTAGGAGCGGCTGACTTTATAGAAAGCCGAGATTAATCATACTGCACGGATGATGCCTGTGCGTATTACCATAGCCGTCACGTTATTGCTTCCAGAGAGCACGCCACGACGCTGAGGTCACAAAGTCAAGCGACAATGTACAAAGTATGAGGGTAATTTCCCCACATACCGTAAACCGCATTTGGAGAAATAACACTGAAGGGATACGCGACGATCCTAGAGGCTCATACTCTAGCTGCTACCTATGAGCTAGCCAAGTTGGAAAGGCGAGATGGCGCTGTCAAGGTACAATCTTGACCATCGCCTTGAGTGTCGGAAATCAAGATGCTGGTCCAGCATTTGCATATTCGGAAATATGGGAGCTTTAAGACAGATGAATCTTGTTTGGGAACTGATCGCATATGATTTTGGTAAGCTTCAAGGGCAAAAAGATCAGAGGTCGTCTGAGGTGAAGGGCGCTAGCATCATAGAGGCGCGTCTGATTGGTCTCGGCGTGGTCGGCTAAAATTATGGCGCGATCTTTGCCCGGGGTCAGCGCATGCCGTTGAGCGCACGCAACATGCTGACTTGCTTGCGTGATGTACTTCTACTTACCAACATCCGCTAATGATGGTGCAATCGCTTCAGCTACGTAAGCCGTGATTACATGAAGCATCAATTCCATGACATCCGCTCCATGGAGCTGTTCTCTCTGCATTGTTGATTGTTTCGGTGCAAGATCATCCCTTATCCGTCACAGACCAAGTCCTTCCATCTGGACCGTCGGGCTGTCCTTCAACTCGTCAACGGTTGCTAGCCGGCTGATTCTTCTCAATCCAAATCTGCAACATGTCGCGTCGTGCACTCACCTTGACCTAGGGATTCTGAGACGCTTCCGCCACTTATCTGATTGCCCGCTCAATTTAGGTCGATAGCGAGATTTCGTTAGCGTATGTGGGGCAGCAGCAGCAGCTCGTCGAGTCGGCTCTCCGTCGACACGTGTGGTACCAAAGAGGTTATCAACAATCATTTACGTCTTCTCACTTTTCGGTGATGCTCGATAAGTGCAAGATCTGCGTGGTCATAAAGGTTGTTTGTCTACGGAGGCCTGGAGCTTGGCGAGCTTCGAGAGATGGATGTCACAGCAGGCGGTTTAGGAGCCTCAGCGACCTAGGCGCGCCAAGAAAGAAGCCGACCTCGATTGGTGCTGGACCTTTGCGCTCATGTCTAAGATTGATGGGTCCGCTAACAGTGCGCTAAACTGGTCATGCTCAGAATGGACTATCTGCTGGAAATTTCCCTCACACCATCATTTTGGAATTGCCAATCCCAAGATACTTTCATGTAGAGCTTCTGGAACTATACAGCATCGGAAAGGTATAACATCGACAGTGTGCCAACTTATCGTACTCGCTCAAGCGAGGAAAATCTTCTGCATTGCAGACCTCATCTGTTGCCGGCTTCAAACTTGTGAAAAGCAAGGCTTCGGCCCAAGCTCCGTAATCGGACAACAAATGACAAGTGCCCCTGATTTGCCCTTGTTGTCTAGGCCTTTCCCATCGGTGGTCGCGCGAACGATCGCCGTTTAAGAATGCATTATACTCATTGGAAAACCATTCCCAGCGTATTTAAAGTCTCTTTGTATTTGATACCAGCCAAGTCCTGCCTTGGCTCTTCCATATTTGCTTTGCTTGGGAGACCCTGTAGATGGCGGTGCTGCTAGTGAACGACTTATGACAAGGCAACTAGTCATGCAAGGGCCGAGAGTCCTGCAGCCTGGCCACCTTTGCGCTAGATATGCAAAGAGACCAGATAGCACGAATTCGCCCCCTACCCGAAAATCCAAACTAAGCGTGAAGAATGGGAAACGATACTTGATGAGGACAAAAAGCACTGCCCACAGGACCGCAGGAAACACTTCAAGCGACGCAGATAGACAGTAGCACTCCGATAGCCTTGTCAGTCCTATAGAATTTATCACTTGAGCGAAATGCACTGGGATTTCAACTTGGCTGGGCTGCTTGGACTCGAGCACACCGATGCCTGTAATTGACTGTACCAGCCAATCCAGGACGACCGCCTCAGAGTTCGTCAAACAGCACACACTGCGTCAGATTCCTTGGAAGGTAGCCGTGCAGGATCCCCAAGCCAGGCTTCTGTGCGGAGACCGGCCCGATGAGATGACAATGAGGTCTGGGCCTGCATTGTGAACAACAGTGCCAAGTTCAATATTCCACGTTGCCTTAGCTCAGCTTTGAACTCAGAATAGACCAGAGAAATTGTAGCCTCCTCCACCAGACTGGTTCGAAGCTAGTGTTGGATCTCATGAAGATGTTGGGAACCTTCAGCATGGTGAAGTGTCATATATTCTCAGACAGGACATGAGTTCATGGCACGGCTTTGAATGTGTCCCCTTGCATAGGATGTTTCTGCATCAACCAATGTATCAAGCCACACTAATATGGCTCCATAATTGGGCCTACAGGTTACGCAGCATAGCTATGAGCGGTGCTGTTCGGCGGAAAAATTCGGGTTTGTCTCATGTGCTGATGTCAAATCTCCCTGTATTGCAATCCAAGAAGACCACAAAGACAATTCACCCGGAGAACAAGTAACTGGCTAAGAGTCCCATCGCACGGTATCGTGCTTCTCTATTCTTAGACCATGGATCTCAAATGATCCAATTGGTATGAGTCTGACACAGAAGAATAGATCTCATCTTCGCCTATCGGGTCAACATTAATGATTCAGGGGTCAATTGAGGCCTAGAAGGAGCGTCTGCCCTAGGAATCTTGGTTGAAAATTGACGGATTGCGATATCGGATTTTGCAGCAACCACAAGTTCCCGTGGAGTCCAGAGCGTATAGCAAGTTCAGCTTCCACAAATCACTCACTTGCAAGGGAAGTAATGCTACAACAGGCAGTTGCAAACGATGGAGTGCAAATCAACACCACAGCTGTACGTCGTAGAGTACCAGATGGCAGCCAGGTATTTTTGGGGACTGAGAAAGCAACGATCACTATTGAGTGAATGCCTGGAACGTGGCTTTTCAAGTCCGCAGCGGAGACAGCATTTGGTCAGCACGTTATGTTTTCCGCGTACTGAATCCATAGACTACCTTTCGTTTTCCAATAATCTTGTCCTCTCATCGTCATCCTCACCGGCAACCCCGTTCTCCTCCGGCGCCTCTCCTTGGGCTTTCCTTTTTCTAAGCTCTCTTAGTTCAAACGTGATGCCCATGGCCAACAAACACCCCTGCAAAACGCCCGTCACAAGATAAATTCCCCATGTGCTCCAACCCTCCCACCCAAATCTTGCCGCCAGACTGCCCACCCAAACAAAGCTCCCCGGAGTCTGTATACACATCATCGGGATACTCAAACTCTCTACCGCTTGCAGCTTCCATGTTGTGTATATTTGGGGGAGAAATTGGATGGCTGCGAGGCAGGTCCCCATGATACCAAGGACATTGGCCCAAAGCGCTAGTTTGGAGGGTACACGGTAGATTATGACCACGGAGACGATAAACACCAGTATCAGGTGTAGGATACAGGTTAGGAATACTGCAATGGCCGTCCGAAGACTAGGCTGGGAGGTGGGCTTGGAGGGTGGCGTGAGCGGAGTAGCGCTGGGAAAGAAGAGGAGAAAGAGAAAAAGTCTAGACACGTTTATTAGCATTTAATCTAGAGCCCAGCAACATACAAGGTGTGTCAGAACCTACATGACAGTAAAACACACCCATTGAACGCCCACTTGAGCGATGCCAAGTAATCCAGCCGCACAGTTAAATCCGCTCAATTCTTTGCAACATCCCAAGTCCCTCTGGCTAGCCGGCAGCGTAAGGATATTCGCGAAAGCGCAAGTGCCTGATGTAGTGCCCAGGAGGACGAAATAAGGCGATATGCCTTCGGAGGAGCGCCGGGCGATGATACGATGATGTTGCGGAAGGTAGGAGATGAGGATGCCAAGGAGGATGAGTCTAGATAGGCAATGTCAGTGCTTGGAGTTGTCTGAAAAGCATGGCTTGAAAAGGCTAACTAGACCTACATCGAGAGGGTGAAGTTGACGTAACTGGGGGAGGATAGATCAGAACACTGGGGGCTTGTCGCGTTGTACATCGCGTAGCGATGAAGCTACGAGCCTCGACTTACAAAACAAGGGATATATGCTTCACTCGGAAGCAGGAGTGACACGTCTCAAGCCATGCTGAGGCTGCAAACAACAGGCGGTTAACTATGTGGAGCTTTAAGACTCGTGATTCATCAGCCCTACGAAAAGGTACCCCTCCCCCACAAAACAGTATTATATGTGACACGGTTGACTCTTTCTCGATGTCAAGATGGACATAGTTGGCGAGCAGGGGCCACAGGTTCCATTATTGTGTCTGTACTACCTTCAATTCCCACTTTACAGTGTCTAACTAATATTTCACAAAATCAGACCTTCTTGACATATGGCACCAGTACCGAACCCCAATAGTTTTCGCGGTACTGATCTTCTGCTCTGCTGCAAAAGCCTACACCCGATGGCGCTCTCAGCGACTGAAGACGATTTCTTCGGCTCTTGCCACCAATCCAACTGGAGGATCTTCACAAGTGGAAAAGGCAGGATGGCTGGAAGAGAAGCGGCTGAGCAGGATTGTGCTAGAGGAGGTGGACTCAGGTGTGGAGATGTCCGCAATAGATGAAACACCGGCAAAGGAATTAGGATCTTTTGGGGCACGCACAAAGAGCTCAAAGACACCAAAGCGAATATCAGGTGGTAAGGTCGATAGGAAGCCCAAGACCGAGGTTTCGTCCCTGGGGAGCATACAGCCTATAGTGTTTTTCTCGTCATTGACAGCGACCACCGAGAAGCACGCAAAGGACTCACTGGAAGCCTTGCGGCAGTCACTGAAAGACCAATCACCGACAATACTAGAGCCCCAGATCCATGATCTGTCTTACATCGACTATGATGACTTCTTCGTCACGCCTCCGAAGACACAAGATCCGACACAACATGTTCTATATTTCTACCTTTTGCTACTACCGACTTACAACATATATACTGCCTTAGACAACTTCCTAAGCCACCTTCAAGAAACACATCATGATTTCCGAATAGACACTGCACCCCTCTCAGGTCTCGCTGGCTACTCTGTGTTTGGATTTGGAGATCGTGAAGGCTGGAGGACCGGGGAAGAAGGTTTCTGCTCTCAGGCAATTGAAGTGGACAAGTGGATGGCACGATTGACCGGAAGGAAACGAGCTTTCCCCCTTGGCCTAGGCGATGTCAAGTCGGATGCCGTGGAGAGACTTGAGGAGTGGAGAGATGGTGTGGCAAAGGTCCTTCTTGATATAGCTGCTCATGGGGGCCTCGGTGAAGGGATTATGGGAAGTGGAGATGCTGTGGAGAGCGATGAGGAAGACCACCCTAAAATCGAAGAGGAAGCCGAGTTTAAAGCTCGGAAGCCTGCGAAGCGGAAGGGGCCACAACAGGGATCGAGAGTTGATGATGTGGAAGACCTAGGAGGTAAAGCTCGTTCTCAAATAGATGATGCCATGAGGCCGGAGTCCACCTCTTCTCCTATACCGCTCGACTTCACCACCGCTTCATCTACAACATCCGTTCCTCCAGCCCCAAAAGCTATGGTTCCTGTCTCCTCTCCTACATATTCCGCCCTTACAAAACAAGGCTACACCATAATTGGCTCACATTCTGGCGTCAAGATCTGCCGCTGGACAAAATCTGCTCTCAGGGGTCGCGGCTCCTGCTACAAATACAGCTTCTACGGCATCAAATCCCACCTCTGCATGGAAACCACCCCCTCCCTCTCCTGCAGCAACAAATGCGTCTTCTGCTGGCGCCACGGCACCAACCCGGTCGGCACAACCTGGCGCTGGCAAGTCGATCCTCCCAACCTAATCTTCGACGGCGCAAAAGAAGGCCACTACAAAAAAATTAAAATGCTGCGCGGCGTCCCCGGCGTCCGCGCCTCTCGATTCCAAGAAGCCATGAAAATCAAACACTGCGCCCTCAGCCTCGTCGGCGAACCCATCTTCTACCCCCACATCAACGAATTCCTCGCCCTCCTCCACAAAGAACACATCTCCAGCTTCCTTGTCTGCAACGCCCAACACCCCGACCAGCTCGCCGCCCTCAACCCCGTAACCCAACTCTACGTCTCTATCGACGCCAGCAACGCCGAATCCCTACGTAAAATCGACCGCCCCCTCCACCGCGACTACTGGCAACGCTTCACTCGCTGCTTGGACATCCTCCGTGAAAAGCGCTTCAGCATGCGCACCGTCTTCCGCCTCACCCTCGTCAAAGGCTTCAACATCGACGAGGAAGTCGAAGGGTACGCCGACCTCGTCGCGCGAGGCCTACCATGCTTCGTCGAAATCAAAGGTGTTACATACTGCGGCACGTCATCCAGCGCCGGCGCAGGACTGACGATGCAAAATGTCCCTTTCTACTCCGAAATCACTGCCTTCGTAGAAGCGCTTAATGAAGCGCTGGAGCGCAGGGGACTGGAGTACGGTATCGCGGCCGAGCATGCACATAGTTGTTGCGTGCTTATTGCTAGTAAGAGGTTTTTTGTGGAGGAGAGGTGGCATACGCTTATTGATTATGAGAAATTCTTTGAGTGTTTGGAGAGTGGTGAGAGTTTTCGGCCGGAGGATTATATGGGTGCTGAGACGCCGGAGTGGGCGACGTGGGGCATGGGGGGTTTTGATCCGGCGGATGAGAGGGTGGATAGGAAGGGGAGACCAAAAGTGATTAAGCCTGCTGATGGAGTGGAAGCCGCTTAAAAGCTGTGTCGTTCGCCTGGTTCTAAATGACCAGACATATCATGACACGCAAGGAAGTAATGAGTACCTTGATATTCGACAAACGACGATGACGGACACCTTTGCGTTTAAAGTAAAGTGTGAGACACCTAGAGACACCTAGAGACCCTGAATATGTGTATACCATTAAGAGGTAGGATCTTGACCATAATGAACGCAGTCACCACTTCTCGGTCTTTGCAAGCTCCAGACATCATGACGTCCCTAGGATTCTCAAAAATACTCTGATCCCCAATCCGGTAAGGTTTTACAATCTTGCACGGTCCTTGAACAATTCGAGGATAGAAAGCAGGTTATCCACCGATGAGCATTGACGCTGGACGTCGTGATACAGTTAATGGATTTCTCATTTACTTTTCATCCAAACTCGATCTTTCGAGATCCTGAGACTGGATATTTACATGACTGTTGCCATCTATGCTCGCCAAACACCAATAGCCTTCCGAGATAAAACATGATTCTCTACCACAAGCCACCAACACCTGTAGAAATCATGACTGTATTTACATCACCTTCCTCCTCGCTACTTCGATACCATCGGAGATGACAAGTTAATGTCCGTGAATATCAAGAACATAGAGCCACCGTCCGGAACATTGCGTTAGACACGCTCTTATTTGGGTATCATCGCTAGCCAATTATGCCTGCTATCCGCGCCTGACTATCGTTCAAGGTCGTATCACATATTAATATTAACACACAGGGAGTCGAAGCTCCTGGTTGATTCGAAGATCTGAGGAGATGCGTCCATCAAAAGGCTGACGTATAGGGTTGATCAGAGGACCTAGTCTGCCAGGACGTTGGACGTTGATACGGATAGACGTTAAGAGCTGGTTGTGTAGGTACTGAGGCGCGAGGTGTGGAGTCACTTGGGATCAAAGCCTGGCGATGGTGAGCTTGAGGATGTCGGAAGCTTAGTATCAAGGAGAGCTTACCGTAGATTGGACGACCATGCTGTGAGAGGAAACAATAGTGTGTTAGCGGTTGGGTCATAGGGTAGCTAGGATTCCCGGAGCAAGCGTATAGAGGCAATAAGTTGACTTACTCTCTTGAGCGCAAAGATGACCTAGTTCCATTAGCATACTACGGCAAATTGACGTGTTCGGGATAATGTAACTCACGTCAGTGACCGTCACAGCTGCGGTAGGGAGGCAAAGTCAGCACTGTCAAAGGCTTGAGTAGTATAATGACTACCACCACTTACTCTTCCGGCCAGCATGCTCCACGAATGTTGTACAATCCTCTAGGATCTGCAAGTAAACAGCGTCAATAAAGACACAACAATGTAGATGTTGAGGAGTCCTACAAGCTTGAGCCTATCAGTCATGGCGGTGCGGATGTCATCATAAAGATTTCCTGATATTCGCTTGATCCCTCCACGACGGGCTAATCGTCTAATGTTTAACATGTCAGCTTCGCAGCTCAAATGATAGAGTATAGAGAGTCATACCTAATATCCCCTTTTGCTATTGCAGTATTTATATTAGCTGGCCAAGTTTCGTCTCAATTGCCACTCTGCCACTCAACTCACTTATGCCTCTCACAGAGTCTTTGACGATCTTCCTACAAGTCGCACATGTGTCAGCCCTTATCCAATGTTCGCAACCCGGCTACCATTATGCCTGATCATCTATATTCCACCTCTTCAGCAGCCAGGTGTGTAACCACGCTCCCTTCTCGCACTTGTGTTCCCCACTCACCGATGTCTTCTAAACCCTCCCTGCCCTAAACCCTTTCCTCCAGTCCCGACTTTACCACCGCCTATCACGCCTTTGCCCGCAAGAGCAGGTCTTGCTCTGGGGACCTCCTGCGAACCTTTCATGGTACTGGGCGACGACTGCGACGACTGCGGCGTAACATTGGGAGGACGGCCTCTCTTGGGCTTGGCACTCCCCCAGCTAGGCATCATTCGAGTGATGTTCATTGTAATTGGGAGGACCGTAGGCGATGGTAGGCAAAATCAATGAGCGAATACAAGCTAGTAGAACGTAAAGCTATAGCTAGACAAGAGAAAGACCGTAAAATTTGTGGTTGTGGGGTGTTGAGAGTAAGTGATAGCTGTGAGAGGCACGTTGAAGTGACCTGAGGAATCGCGGCTTCTGATTGGACGCGTCAAATTCGTGTAAATAGTGGCGTTTTTGACGCGACCACTTTAATGCCAGCAGATGGCCTTTTTAAGCATCCCCGAGCTTTCACAAAGGGCGTCTAAGATCAACAATGGCAATCAGGAAGAATAATCTCCGCCTACGTACAGACGTGTTTGCTTGCGCGTGGCAGTAATAAACACCAATTTGCTTCAGCTCCGACTATCTGAAATAATCGTTTTTCAACACCTCGATCATGGGTATCATCAGTCATACCTCACGTTCAATTGCAAAATTGACTGGCCAATAATGAAGAAGTAGCGTAGCCTTACCCTCGGACATTGTCTCCGCCTAATAACGCATCACATGGCCATGATGTCTTCGACGCCGAACATGAGCTCTCTTATGCTTCGAGTTTCCGGAACATGTCCCAAATATAGATTGGCAGCCAGTACCACAATATTCGCCTGATGTACCGCAGTACCTAGTGAAGATTAAGTAACGGGCGCAAGCTAATTACTGAGGATAACTTACCCAGCAGCAGAACAGCACATGCCAGTTGCGCAGGTCTGGCCACCATTGCTACCGCACGTATCAATCGAGCCGATAGAATTAGATACGCTTATTGTAGAGGCGTTGGAAGTAGGTACCGCTGACGTAGGAGGAGCTGCGTTGGAGGTCATTGACGCGGGTGCAGAGGAACTCATGGCTCCAGTGGCTGCGACGACTGCTGAAGGATTAAGCGTCTCCAACGGCCCTGGCAAAAAGCTTGAAACAGAAGGTGGACCATTAGGGTTGCCTGAGCCGCAGTCGTTACGAAGTGCAGTGCAGAAATTATCCCAATTGAAGCAATTCTTGCTTCCAGTTGGGCCGGCGGAACTGTAGCAGTCGGCCTCTTGTGCTGAACAATTCTGCGAGGACTAAGGAGATGTTAGCATTGGCCAGTCGAAGAGCAAAAATAGGATATTTTCACAGTATAGCAGCTATTCGCGTCTGTGTATGATGGAGGCATGAAGCCACACCAATTCGCATTTTCCATCACGCATCCATCTGGCTTGAGACCAATGGTCTGACTCATTGTGCGAGCTTTCAGGCTGCGCTAAGCGTTATTGGAGGTGTACAATGGTGGACCAAAATCAGGGAATGGCAGTTTCAAAGGCACCGTCCAGATGTCATAGGTCATTGCAGGCGTGCTCATGTTGACGTATCCCGGGATTGCCACAGTATTAGGAGGCGAAGCCGAAGCGTTAGAACTAAGGAAGATTTGGGCACAGCCGACATAGAATTGTGGATCAGGTGGAGTCTTGTCTGCTTGATGTAAGGCGAGGAGCTCTGGACGGACCAGATAGTATCCGGCTGACAAGTCCTCGGGAACAGTCGCGGATAGATGTCCGTCGTTGGCGATGAGCTTTTCAGTACACCACTTGCCAGCTGCGCTGTCATAGTCATCCTCCATGACCTTGAACCAGCCATCTCCAGCGGCATTGTTGCTCGCAGACGAATCGGCGACCTTTTTCATATACACAGCACATGGACCTTTATGGCTGATGTCTATAGAACCGGGATGAGAAGCGTCTGGCCAGCTACGCCATTCAAATGTCAAATTGGAGCCGGCGTTGACGCTAGCAATGCGAGACACACCAGTCTCTCCATTCACACCTGTTGAACGACGGTCAGCGCAATCTTCAACGGGAGGAGAGTTGTGGATCAAAGCATAGATTTTGGATGAAGCTGGTATTTGAACGATGATTCGTCCAAAGCGGATTTGGAGAGATACCTACCACAAGCCATATCAGGCGTAGTGATGTTCGTCAGAGGGTATGTTGCCTTAGGAATGTTATTGCTCATACGAACAGCAGTGCCATCGCCTTGGTCAACTCCATCAACGAAGAAATTAGTGAACGTGGTGTGGGCACTTGCAAACGAAGCAGTTCCAGCTGCAAGCATTATGATCTCAATGTGAAAGGAGCGCATATTGACGAGTTTCTAGGAGGACGATTTCGCGGTATCGGGGACGGCTTGATCAACAAGCCTTGAGAGTGAAGTTAATGATATTGAACAAGACAGCAGATCGGACTTAAAGGAAAGGGATGAGTCGCTGGTCTCACATGGAAGTGAAATAGATCTTTCAAAGGGAAGGTTGACGAAGGATATGTTGTTGTATTAGTTGTTTATTTAGTGTTGTGGATCGAACACAACCGGTTTGTTGATTTTTCGGATACCGTAGCACCAAGCCGCCTAGCAATGAGTGAATGAAAATAGCGCCTCGAGCAGGAAGGAAGAGAATGCATAGGGTGTGATTAGAGCGCATTTTGAAGCGAAGTAGAGCAAAGCATAGGAGCCTATAAAGTTGCTTGCCATCTCTACGTATGCTCAGAAATTATTTAGGTCTCGAAGCAGAACTGGTGAGCAGAGGCGCGTAGCATGTTTAGCAAGGGAGGATGGTCCATAGAAATACCAACCAGAAGAATGCCACCGATGACTACGAAACGTTGGTGTCATCTTGAGACTCTCCAATCATGCTGTGGTATCACACGTGTTTCAAGGCGTAGGGGCACACACACAGTAATTACTGTAGCTCCAAAACACGTTGTCAATGCACATGTAAGTTTAGGAATATTTATGCAGCTTTTAAGAAATGAGAAACTACCTGGGTAGATATTAAAACTGTCAAGTATAATTAGTTCGTTAGTAAATAGCTTGTTGGCCCTGGGAGCCATGTTGGCCCTATTAGCCTTGGGCAGGCCCTGGGATTAGCCCTAAGCTCAATCCGCAGGGGTTATTAGGCCTGCCCCTAGGTGTGGAGCATCAATTGCGCTGGCTATTCTAGGGGCTAGCCCTTAGAAGAGCCCCCAGAAGAGCCCCCAGAAGAGCCCCCAGAAGAGCCCCCAGAAGAGCCCCCAGAAGAGCCCCTGGGAAGCCCCCTAAAAATTACATGTTTTGGGCCCTACATTCTTAATGCTTACCCATGCTCGACAGGCATACTCGGTAGGTGCACCCTAGAGCCACCCCTAACACCACCCAAATATGATGCTCAGAACCACGCGATTCGGCCAATTTCTATGCGGGGGTGTATCAGCGGCGAGCCTAGGATATGTGGTGTTGTCGCAAATAGGGTAGGGTAGATAGGTAGTCGATGGGGGTTGCATAGGGTGCACCCGGACCCCGTACGGGCACTCATTTAGGGTGGTCGCATCCTATCTGTGAGGGCCGGCCCGGGGGACCCAGGGCCACCGGGGCCAGTCCGGGGCCAGAAAAGAGAGATTTGGATTTGCCGACGTATTATATATATGATTATCAATAATAGATTTTCCCTATTTTTAACTAAATAATACTAAGTAGAATCTTGTATTAATAAGAATAATTATGATTAGTTATTGAAATTTAGCCTCTCAACCATCTATAAGGTATTTATTTGTTTACGAGTACCTATCTGCGGCCCGCACCGGTTTGCGCGACAACAGAAGGACTCATCTATCAAGTGGACACACCTATCAAGTGGACAGCCCTATAGGGCTGGACCTAAAGCTGGCGAAGATACCTCCCGAAGATACCCTAAAGTTGAGACGCTCGGGGACTATTCTAAAGGGGCTCTCGGGGGTTCTTTTAGGGTCCGTTTTGATAGCTTTAGGTCCAGCCCTACAGGGCTGTCCACTTGATAGGTGTGTCCACTTGATAGGTGTGTCCACTTGATAGGTGAGTCCTTCTAGGCCTAGCTCAGAGGGCTGCCGGTGTCTTCTCATTCCCATTTTCACTGCACATCGCGCTTCGAGATAGATTCCGCAAGTTGTGCAAGCAAGCGACTAGAATCTACAATAACTTATAAACATGCGCCATCAATTCAGTATCAAAAGTTGTCGCGGGGGTGGATCTATGGCTATCGCATTGTATTTATCACTGTCGTATCTGTCTTATCGTATTTATTAGAAGAGATCACCCCCTTACTGTATAAACCCCCTTACTGTATAGCCCTACAGGGTTGGACCTAGAGCGCCCTAAAAGAAGCCCCCAATCCTCTGGATTTGGTCACCCAGGGCGACGAAAATAGCCCCCGGAGAGTCCCGGCTTTGAGCAGTCTTTGGGGCCCTGTTTACCAGCTTTAGGTCCAGCCCTATAGGGCTATACAGTAAGGGGGTGATCTCTTCTACAACGCATCGCATTGTATCACATTGCAATATATTACAACATATTGCATCGCATTGCATCGCTATCGCATACGCCTATGATCGCATGTTCCCCGCATGCTAGAAGTAAGGTACTCATAAGCTTAAGCTTATGCTAAAGTTGCTCTAGAGCGCTAAACCCTATCTCTAAGAAATAATCTATCGATACTAAGAGAAGAGAAGAACGCCAATCGATAAAAGATTGAGAAAGATACTAAACTCGTGTGGTAGGCAAGAAGCACCCCTAAATAAGCATCCTCCTAATAGGCGGTGCTAATCACCTCCTAATGCCGTTGCCGCATGCAGCACGGCGCACGCCACCGCATCAGTGTCTAAAAGTGTTACTGAATTGATACACGGTCTGGCTCCAGCCGCAGTTGTCCAATGCACACCCTCTGTGGGAATGCCGACAGCGAATCGCCTTGCATGCGCGCGACCTTGACAGTCTACTAGACGATACGGACTGAGTGTTACATCTAGCCCCCCAGTTTCATAACCGTCAAGAGTGTGCGGGCGACACTGGCCCGTCTTTAAAAGGTGGGCGAGGAGTTCGTCAGCGGTGTGCCCAAGGTTCGTTTCCGGCAGACGCGCCTCTATAAGAGTATTTACACGAACCATCGAGCCCAGCACCTCAGAGGAGTGTGCAAGCCACGCCCCGTCCTTGGCCTGCACCTCCAGCTGCGGGCCGAGGACATGCAGTATGCCCGCCTCTATCAGTGCGATCATCTGCTCGATACGCTGTCGAGGCGGGCCGATGGATAGAAAGGCGTTCAACGGTGTATACCAGCGATCCAGATGGTCTCGGTGCGAGACGCCAGACAGTCCGTCGTGGTCTACGATTAGCCGCAGCTCGTTGCGTAGGTCGCGCATCACATCTAGGCCCGCCTTTAGAGGCCCCTCGGCATTCCCAAGCGTGGCCTGCTTGACGTCCTCACCTAGATAGGTAAGCAACCAGTCCCGCCAAATGCTGGCCGTAGCGAAGATAAGCTCGCCGTAGGGCCGTGAAATTCGGTCCCAGGACCAGCGGTCAGCCTTGGAGATACCGAGCTCGTCGAGGAGTTGAGTCTCTTGAGGGCTATTATGTGGAGTGGCGAGGAAGCGGGTCCGGAAGTCAAAGCACTCCAATTTATCCTGGTGTTGTTCCAACATACTCTCGTAGTAGACGGTTTCTACCTCCTTCGCGAGAAGCGGCCATATCTCTCTCAGGAAGTCAGGCGGGTCTCCGGAGTCAGCACGCTTGCGAAAGCTAGCGATCACCTCGTTAGTGAGAACAAGTGGCGTATGACGGCTATATGTGCCCTTGGCGTTATCACCGCGGGCCTGGTATGGGATACCGCGACGGGAGCCGGCGTATAGACGAGGCTCGTGGCCTGAGGGGTGATAGCGCAGGCCGCCGCCGGCTACATTGGTGAAGCGGCCGCCACGACCCGTTGTTAATAAGATCATATAGTCAAAGAAATCGAGGCCGAGGCCGCGGAGAAGGACTGGTTCACTGGGGACAAGAGAAGAGAGATCGATGTCCGCCGGATTAGCGGGCGGAACGTAACGCAAGCCGTGTTGTTCAGCGTATGTGGTGAGCTGCTGCTGCTCAGGGGTTGCAAGCAGCGGTAGATGGCCTTGAGCGAGGACCACAGCGGCGAGGCCGGATAGGGTGTGGCCGGTGGAGAGAGTGAGAGTCTGGCGATCGTAGGGCGCGTCGTCAAGGCATACCGCACGGGCGGTGTGCAGCTCAACCTGGACATTAGGCGGGGTCCTATGTATCACGTCGCGGAAGACCCATTCCAAATAGCGACCGTACTGAACGCGGCTTGCATAGTCGTCAGGACCTAATCCGGGCTCTGCATCAATCGCCCATTTATACAGGCTCGGCCCTGAACGTATCGGCCCAGAGCAAACTACGCTCTCATCTGTGAATAGAGTTATCTGGGACGCTACCGTGTTCATCAGTAGCTGCGACGACTGTGCGGTGCGCCAGATACGGCCAGGCCCTGGCGGCCACGGATCGACGATGTGGATCGTCAGCTGTGTGCTCGAAGAGAGGAAATCCTGAGCGGAGGCGCAGAGACGTTCTAGGACGCTGGTACCGCGTGGCCCCGCACCGACAATGGCTACGTGAATGTGAGTAGTCCTGGAGAGCGCGGTACTCATTGCAAAGCAGGTAACAGCAGCAGTGGAGTAAGTCATAGTAAATGGATTTTAGGTTTTGATCTGAAACTTGAATTTGATAGGAGGTATTTGATAGCAAAGAAAAACAATGATAAAGAACATGTCGCAATATGCGGTATCCATCCTGCCCTAACTGCTCGATCCAGCTTAGTCGCTATTAACCCCTATGTACTTATTTCCACTGAACATTGTCCATTCTAGCGCTTTCTACCCCTATTCCTTCGCAATTTACCGTATTATGACTTGTATACAGCATCTACCTTCCATAGATCCTGGATCCTCAGGCAATGCCGTGTTTTACCATCAGATCTTCGTCTCCCAGTATTGTGACAGAACGTCGAGACTGTCTCTTTATACTCTTTCACTCAATCGAAGCTGGGGGGGAAAGTAACGACCGAGAGCTTACGAGAGCCATTATCCACTTTCAGGATCGTATAGCTAACGGTGCATACTGTTTCACTCAATCAAAGACGGGGGGTTTTGAGCAACGGCCGAGAGCTTACGACAGCCGTTATCCACTTTCAATATTTTGTAGGTAATGGTGCACAAAATGACGCATTACTGTTACGAAGGATGCCGAGCGAAAGGATTCGGAGGCTTTTGCAAGCTCTGGTGAATGAACGGATATTGTGACTTTAGAACTGGATCTTATGCCGTTGCTACCATTTGTCACGAAAAACGATTAGAATTTGATGGGGTGTAAGTGCATATAGAGCTGACACCTGACAAGTTATTAGTAATGATATCCTTGGAAACTTATAGCTTTAGAGGTTCCTAACCTTTTATTAAAGCTTTTCAGTATTTAGTAAATTTTTGATAAAAGATATGTACTGCTCTAAAGCACCCTGACAAGTGTCGAAATCTAATTTTAATAACCCCTCTATATGCATCGCTTATGCTCCATTCTCTTACATTTAGTAGCGAATTACGTTACGGGGCATTTGGTGATAACGTACGTTAAGCGATAAACTGCCGTGCAGGTTGTTTGCTTGCACGCATAACTTCGTAGAGTTGTTTGCTTTCTCTCTTTCGCTCCTTCTTTTCTTCTTTCAAGCTTGACATCTTCGCAAGATCAGATATTATGAGAGATCAATGGCATTGAGCTAATCAATTTCCGAGTGAGAATTTAGAATACGCTCCTGGAAAGACAATCGCAGACAGGCCAAACCACGATGCCATGGATGATGTAGAACTTCGGCTTAGGCCTCAGGTCGCTTATATTCGCCCTTCGTGACCATCTCATTGATCGTCTTCTCCGTAATCAGCATCGCCTCGACACCGGCAGGCGTGCCACAGTAGACTGTTGCCTGCAACACCGCCTCCCTGATCTCGATTTCCGAGAGACCGTTGTTGATCGCGCCGCGGGTGTGCAATGCCAGCTCCAGCCACGCTTTCTGGGCGATGATTATGCCCAAGTCTACCACATGCCCCAAGCATCTGTCAGCAGACTCCATCAAGCATTCTGGTCAGAAAGATGTTCGGAGTACAAAGGAACCCTGAATCGATGTGATTGATTCCATTCCCTCAGTGAATAGGCCAGGATAATAATTCCGAGAACTTCACTTACTCAGAAGACTGCGCTGCTTCCAGTCCAGACCCGGCCTCCTCCAGATGTTGCCCCAGGCCCATTCGGTGATGAGCTCCTGTCCTGGCCGCGAGAAGGAGCTGGCGTTCTGCAGTGCGCGGTCGACGTACTCGTGGCCGAGGACAGCCCGGCGCACCTTCAGCCCTTCTTCGAAAAGATGGTGGTGCAGGTCCTCGGATTTCGGGTCCGTGGACATGATGGTCGATACGATGAAGTATGAATAGGGATACGCGTTGAAATAATGACTTGGTTTCCAGATGGAACTGTCGCTATAACTGCTCTCGTGACGCTCGTGTGACTTATATCTGTTTGTTCAAGCTCTTGCAAATCTAGTTGAGATAGAAAGAATCAAGTAAGGCATGGTGAGAAGCAGTAATTCGGAGGATCTTCCAGCAACCACGAGTGCATTTTCTAGTGAGGGAAGCATGCGGCTAAATTATTTTGTGTGATTACTGTACCACTATTCATTCCGCAATAGCCCTCCCGGGTGTTGCGGCTACATAAATGGCTTTGCCTCCCGCAACATCCGCAATTTCCACTTGTCCCCTTCCCCCCCTTCCCAAACGGCACGGAGTCCTTCTTTCTTCTCCCTTCCCCACCTTCGATTGACATGATGAATTCTCCGAAACGGAAGCGTGCCCGGCTGGCCTGCAAGCCTTGTCGAGAGCGCAAAAGAAAATGCGACGGGCAGGACCCTTGCATCACTTGCACGCAATGGGGCTACGAGTGCTACTATGAAACTCGGCAAGGACAAGCCACACCAGACCCTCCAGCCCGACCTACCCTCGCACCAAGCACGGCTGAGTCCGACCAATCCAGACTAGTCCAACGCCTGGAGGCCAATAGCGGAGCGGCCTTCGTCAGAAAGCTCGGCCTTAAGATTGACCGTACAAAGGCGCCCAAACTCAATCTTTTTGGGTGGAATACTGGAGCGAGACAATTATCCTCTCCACTTAATGCTGCTTCTGCACTACCTATCATTGAGATCACCTCACTCGAGCACATGAAATCCCTGGCTCGGGTTTATTTCGACAAGGTGGACCCATGCTACGGGTTTATAGACCATCACCAATTCTTTGAGCGATTAGACATACGCTGGAAATCGCCTCTGACACCGAGCATATACGATAGTGTATTAGGTGGTATAGCCGCCATAGGATGTCTGTTTTCTCAACGATATGTCACAATCACCGAACTGCACCTAGTTCGCTCAGCTCGTTCCAGTCTAGATAACCACGATCTCTCTAGTACTCCGTCCATAGATCTTCTGACTGGTTGGACCCTCCGATCAATCTATCTTCGGCTGGTAGACTCGCCACATTCGACATGGATAGCCAGTTCCACCTTGATGCACCTTGTTGAAGCATCAGGGCTTCACCCCGAGTCATCCTCAAACCTTCTACCCAGTACCCAATGCGACCCAGATCTTAAGTCGAGGCTTGTTGGACTTGCACATCACCTGAATGCGTGGACATCTTTTGATCTGGGCCTCTCCCGAGTTTCCTTCCAGAACAACGATTTGCCTCTACTACCATCGTCAAAGCCGGGCGACTATACAGCTGAAGTTTTGGGCCTCCTACCAGTGTCGGTCAGTCTAGACCCGGGCAGATCAAAGGACGATACAGATCTCACATCAACACTCTCCAGAATCCTAGACGGGACCCATACCCAACCGCCATCGGTTCTTGCGCAATGCAATCTTGTGCTTTGTATTCTTCGACGCATTCATACCCAGAACCTTGACATCTCGGTTGGCCTGGCAGAGCAGGTTCTAGCCTTGTTAAAGAAAGGACTAGGTTGTGCACGGAGTATGGTCATGGATTGTTCCCCATGGCACCAAGTTGCGAACGTGCCTTTCCAAATTATCTGCGTCCTCCTTGTGATGGATACGCGCCCGTCGCTTGCGGTGCTTCCAGAAGCAATGCAGACCCTAAGTCTAGTTGCTTCCACCTACGATACCGAAACGATGAGGGAGGCATACAGTGCAGCGTGTCTGTTGGTACTGCTACACCAACAACGCAGGAAAGATGATATAGCAATTTTCGGCAAGGCTCTCAATACTCACCAGCAGGAACGACAGATTGCTTCACCGCCGCAACTTAATTACAGCGCCGAAGATTGTTCGTGGCTTGGAGAGCTGGTCGCTGACTTACCCGGACTGCAAAGAGTTGACCTTGATCAATTCTTGTATGCGGATATGATTAATGACTCTTCTCTCTTGAGCGGGTCTGCATGATTATCTTTGCCCTGATTTTGCAAAATTACCTTGATCAGAATCAGAATGGCTGCTTTCTGGTTCACGTGTAGAGCCTATTACACTGTAATCCAAGAAAATACAATTCCCTGGGATATGCAATCGCCAGAAATCTAATCTCCGCATTTTCTGGTTTCACAACAACACAATCAACATCTTGCATAAAAAAACTTGTAAAGTTTAGAATGCGATCTCGACAATCTCATGAATTTTTAGAAGCGGAGTTGTATTGATGAATTTGTATAAGACTAAGAATATACTAGTGTGGGCTCAAATTCTCACATTAATACTAATCATAAGCCTTTAGGCCGGATCTAGCATACCCCACAATATTGCATCTCCTCGGGTTGACGTGTAGGTGCTTTGCGGGTATTGCGGCACCAAGCGGGTCATGAGTTTCGAGATTACTAACGAGTGCAAAACCCCGCTGATTAAAAGTCGAAAGAACCAACGATTTTAGAAACGAACCATTTTAAAGGAAATATAAACCGTTGGCTCTCAAAAGAAAGCTTTTTGTGCCTGCACATTTTCTTTATACTTCTTAGGTTCTGAAGTCTCACAGAGTACAACCCGCTTGCTCGTATCCAAAAAGGCATAATATTCTCGCAAATAGAAATACCTTGAAGTGATCCATGAATTTTTTCTAAGTTAAATCCCGTGGATAAACCTAGCACGGGACTTGACTGAGTGACGATGTGCGAGGTATTATCTATGGGAATGGGCAGACCCATCCCACCACCCCTTCCCGAACCCGAGGAATACACAGTCGAGTTTGATGGAATGGATGATCCCATGCATCCATACAACTGGAAGCGCTCCACCAAGTATGTCGATTTCTATTGAGAGTCTGGACGGCCGAGATACTGATAATTTATCTACCGAACCAGGGTTTTCATCTCTGTTCTAGTCTGCAGCGGGACTCTCGTTGTGTCATATACCAGCGCCGTCTTCGCCCCCGCGATCAACAGTGCCAGCAAAGAATTTGGCGTCGGATCAGAGGTCGGAACGCTGGGAACTACCCTATACGTGCTTGGCTTTGCATCCGGTCCGGTGATCTGGGCTCCTTGGTCGGAGCTACGAGGGCGAAAGTGGCCACTTACTATTTCTGTGCTGATTGGTGGGATTTTTACCATTGCATCTGCTTTGGCGAAAGATATTCAGACATTGATTATATGTCGCTTTTTTGCTGGGGTGTGTGGCGCGGGCCAGCTCACCGTGGTGCCTGGCTTACTGACGGATATCTTCGACAATACCTATCGAGGTATGGCAATCTCGCTGTACGCTTTAACCGTTTTTGTTGGTCCGTTTAGCGCTCCCTTTGCGGGTGGATTTATTGTGTCCAGCTCCTTGGGCTGGCGATGGACTCTTTATCTCCCGGCATTTCTGAGTTTTGCGAATGGCGGCATTTCGTTCTTCTTCTTGAGAGAAACATATGCGCCATGTCTTCTTATCGCGAAGGCCGCCGCGATTCGCCGCCAGACAAATAGCTGGGGTATACATGCCCAGCACGATAGGATCGAAGTGGACCCAAGAAAACTAATTGACAAGTACTTCGCTCGACCGTTGAAAATGTTGATAACTGAGCCTATAATTTTCCTTGTGTCACTCTACATGTCGTTTATCTATGGGCTGGTCTATTGTCTTCTAGAGGCTTACCCTTACGTCTTTGAGGAGATCTACGGCTTTACTCCAGGATTCAGCGGCCTTCCCTCGATTGGCCTCATCATCGGGCTATTGCTAGGTTGCAGCTTTGTTCTTTCACAAGAAGCGACCTATGTGAAGAAGCTAGTGAAAAACAAGAACGTGCCTGTCCCCGAATGGCGTCTGGTCCCTACTTTAATTGGGGCGCCGGTATTTGCAATTGGCATTTTCTGGTGGGTAATCAACCAACTTCACATAGGGACTATGGAGTTGACAATCTTCCCTAACTTAGGTTCGGTTGGACTGGATTTACCCCTAGAATCCATTGGGCTGCACCCACCGTCGCAGGCATATTCATTGGATTTGGGGTGCTGTGCGTCTTTCTACCATGCTTCAACTATCTTGTTGACTCTTATCTACCACTGTGAGTTTCAAGTGGTAATTCTAAATACATATGACAAAAGTTGACTGAGTTGTAACAGAGCTGCATCTACAGTTGCTGCCAACATTATCCTCCGTTCATCGGTCGCTGCAGGGTTTCCACTCTTTTCCAAACAGATGTTTGAGAACATGGGTGTACAGTGGGCTTGTACAATACTTGGTTGTTTGGCTGCGATTATGATTCCAATTCCACTTGCGTTCAGAATTTATGGTCCATGGCTGAGAAGGAAAAGCAAAATCCTCCAATAGGTCAAAGTATAGGGCCGAGATCGAGGATGCTTTCACGTTTCTCGCGGAAAAGAGAAGGCGTAGCAATCCTTTGAATTGCTGCGGAGGGGAGAATATAAGCCATATGATCATTCCAGAGAAAGATATCCAATAGCTTATATGTGCTCGTGCCCTCAGCTTCGCGCCGTAAACGTCTGAGCCGTCAAGATCAAATCATTCAGCTCTCTCGTTGTCTTGTAAACACGATGGAGGACAGTGTGTCGAAGCTCAGCGACATCCTGGATGAGTTGGTTCAGAGAATTCGAATTAGGAAGATTTGGTCGCGACGACTTGGGCAAGGATTTAGGGTTCTTCCATCCACTCACTCAGTCACCTCACCCTCCTCAGCGCAATCCCATGACTTGGACTGTAAGAGGTCCGGAAGATGGTTGAAGGGAAGTGCGGGGGACTAGTGGATGGGGCTGAAACGGAAGCAATTCCGGGCACTGGCTCAGCCCTATGACGTTCCTCCCCACGGCCGATTTATGGTGCAGTTTCAGAAAAATGAGTCTGCGAATTAAAGCAGGATAATCCCGCAAAAGGATCCAGCGGCACCCAATTGACCATTCGTATTGGGCATACTCCCTGTGCTGCTCACTAGAGTCACTTTCCCTCACCTAAATCGCCAGTACAAAGAAAACCATGGCAGTGCGGTGACATCTGCACAGCATCTGCAGAACAACCGAAATGGCAACAATTGTGCTGGGAAGTCAATTTGGTGATGAAGTTATGGTACTCTCCATTTCTAATCGGAATTTTGTCGGGACAACAGTCCTCTTATGGCAAAGGAATGCTACCACCAATGACCAGGCTGTTGGTTCTTCGGGACTGACAGCCGGACGTTGATAAACGCAGATCCCCAGTCGTAGGAAGTGTCTACGCGGTTGCCTGATCCCTTGTATACCCTTACTAACACCACTTTGCAGGCAAGGGCAAACTTGTCGACATCCTTTGTGCCTCCTCCCACATCTGCGCCCGCTCAGCAGGTGGTAACAATGCCGGTCACACTATCGTTGCAAATGGAATAACCTACGATTTCCACATCCTGCCCTCGGGTCTTGTGAATCCGAAGTGCATGAACTTGATCGGTTCGGGAGTCGTGGTCCACGTGCCCTCCTTCTTTAAAGAGCTAGCAGATCTGAAGGAGAAAGGACTGGATACCGAGGGACGTATCTACATATCGGATCGAGCCCATGTCGTCTTCGACCTACATCAGTTAGTCGATGGTCTCGAAGAACAAGAGCTGGGAAAAGGGGCAGTGGGAACAACCAAAAAAGGTATCGGCCCCAGCTATTCGACCAAATCTGCTCGCTCGGGTGTAAGAATCTCTGAGATTTTCGACAAGGAGACGCTCGACAGCAAGCTCAGGACGCTCGCTCACAGCTTTCAAAAAAGATACGGTGCCTTGCTACAAGGCTACGATGTCGAGGAAGAGATACTCCGAATGGACAATTACCGATCGGATCTCCAAGAATTCGTGATCGACGCTATCCCTTTGATTGAGAGCGCTCAGTCCTCGAATGACACAAAAATCTTAGTCGAAGGGGCCAACGCCCTCATGTTAGATGTGGATTATGGTACATACCCCTATGTCACATCATCGAACACGGGCATTGGTGGTGTATTCACGGGTCTGGCACTCAGCCCTTTTAAGGTAAAAGAAATAATTGGCGTGGTGAAGGCCTACACTACAAGGGTAGGAGGCGGTCCTCTACCCACAGAACAACTCAACGAACAAGGTGAGAAGTTACAATCAATTGGGAGAGAATTTGGGGTAACTACAGGTCGCAAACGAGTAAGTACCGCCCCTTCGCGCTACTATTCACGTAAATGATGGGAACTGGCCCTTGATCTTTGTCTCACATTAGGCCCCATATCCGAACCATTGATGGTTGCTTCAATGGCTTTCCACAAACGTAAATACATCTGTGCTCTGAAACTAATCAGGTTGTAGCGATGCGGGTGGCTTGATCTTGTTATAGTGAAATACAGCACGGCCGTCAACCACTATACGGCCGTCAACCTGACCAAACTCGACATTCTCGATGACTTTCCTACGATAGAAGTAGCCACAGCCTACAAAGTAGATGGCGAAGAACTCGAGTCATTCCCAGCAGACTTGAATAAGCTGTCCCGCGCAGAGATCGTCTATACAACGCTCCCAGGATGGCAAAAGCCCAGCACGGGAGCCAAAGCGTACTACGACCTCCCCAAGAACGCACGGGCATACGTGGAATATATAGAGGCTTTCGTTGGTGTCAAGGTCAAATACATTGGGACTGGACCGGCGCGAGAGGACATGATAGTACGGGCTTGAAGATGTGATCATGACTTCTTGACTTACAATAGACTCAATGATTTATCTTTTGCTTTGACCTAGACCACTTCCCCTCACGCTGCTAATTAAGACCGGACCGGACAACTGAAGTGTCGGAAGCCAATACAAGACAGGACAACTTCACGCTCCAATAGCACGAGGCTGACCGGCCAGCCTCGCATATGCCCGTCATAGCCTACTGAAACATAAGAGACAACGTGGCCCGGCCTTCGCAGTCGAAAGTAGCGCTGCTAGTGAGGCTATGTAGGCTATGGTCTCCCATAAGTGCGCCAGGACAAGCAAGCAGTCCGTGCGTGACGCCAGATATTGTTGGTGACTAAGCGTCTTTCGGGGAGGAGGCAGTTTACTCGCTCGCTTGCGGCTTTGGGTAGTCTCGGTAGTGCAGATTACGCCTCACCCGCCCTTATCGCCATTTTACATTTTACTTGTGACTAGTTTCGCAGGCTTGTCCAGGAGGGGGCGTCTGATGCAATGCTAGTCGCTTCATGCGAATCCATCCCATCCAAGGCGCGCCCCCTGGTCGTGTCGCACGATAAGACACTCCCCCTACAACCAACCACATCCATATGACGACGACCCCCAAACTTCCATCCAAGGGGGCTTGGGGGAGGCAGAGCTACACCAATGCTGGTCTATCGTTCATTCGGTTGGTGCTGTATGTGTGCCTTCCCTTTAGTGGGGGGGATTAAATAAGAATGACCCGGATGTCCACGTATGCACATACTCTGTTATCATACATACATATAATGAATTGACTTCTTTCTAATGCTGCTTCGAAATTTTTAGGCGAAGAAGAACTCTTCCATAGGAGGATAATACCCGCTATACAAGACGCATGACATAGATGTGAAGAAAAACCACTATGGCACCCAATCTGCCACAGATTCGTGTATCTGACATCGACCTCTTGAACGATTGGGATCTGAGTAATGTAAAAGCCTTCAGCGATAGCATTCCTGGCTATCGATCCGGTGCAAGTACGTCTATACAATCGATCCACCATCACCAACGTCCTCACCCTCTCATCCGTTAGAATTACAACACCCACTACACAGCCATATCCACGCTTTCTTTTATCGAAATACTAACAGACATTAGCATTCCTAACAACGCTCCGCTCCAACCTACACCTCTCGGCCACCTATCCCTCCCCCTACTCCTCCCTCGTCTCCACGCCCACCACCCCTGCCTTCTCCACCGCCCTTCTCACCCACCCAAATCCCTCTGCGCTCTCAATCAGCACTCCGCTCGAAGATTCTATCCCCAAACCCACTTTATCCCAATCACCGAACCAGAACCAGAACCAGCACCAGACCCAATCCTCACAACCACCACTGTCACTCCCACCGACACAACCTCCCGCACCATCGCCCTTGCCCTTATCGCATCCTCAATAACCGAGCAAAGAGCCGCAAATATCAAGGCTGTAGCCCGCCATCAAGTCACCATCGCCTTCCTCGTCCTCCTAACAGCCACTCTCTACAAATACGCCACTCCTTTCACCACTCTCTCCACCCTCGTCATCCTCTCCCTCGCCGGCCTAGGCATCATGCACTACCTCACCCACCCCTACGCCACTCTCGCCTCGTCCATTACCACCTCCTGGCTCACCCCAACCCCCACCTCCCCGGGTAAATCCAAATCCGAAGACCCAGTCATCCTCGTTTCCAAATACGACGACACTATCGTTGGTGCATTAGTCCTCCGAGTCGTGAAAAGAGAACGAAAAGCCTACGTCCGTGCCTGGACGGTCGAAAAAGAGTATAGAAGGCGTGGGATTGGGAGCTTATTGTTGGAGCAGGGTGTTAGGGTCGCGTGGGGGCGGGGAGCGAGGGTGGTGGGGTTCGAGGAGGGGATAGTTCGTAAGTAATCCATTTCATAAACGATAGGTTATGTCATTTCGATTAAGGGAAGTGAGGCTGATGATAAACTTTGGGAATAGATTGTCACAAAGTCCTCCCGAACGCTTTCAATGCTGTTTTTGAGGAAAGCGAGGGGCGAGCGAAAAGGCTGTTAGGGGAGACAGTAGCGGAGGTGCGGAGGGAGCGGAGTAGCCGATAGGCCAAAATGGCTTCATGGGAGAAAAGATGTGATGAGGATGGGATGGGAGGCGCTCTTTACAAACTCTATGATACCCGTTCGTTTTTCATACGTCAGCCCAGTCTGTACTCTAATGAATAATGTTATTCAATGTGTGCATGAACGAACGAATGCATTTGTCCCTCCACACAAACAACCCCCTTTATTACCACCGCCTAAAGACTTTGCTTATCTCCACCATCTACTACTATTCTATCTAACTATATCAAACTCTAAATCTTACCCTCTACTTACTACTACCCTAGTACAAATCCCTACTATATATGAATTTTCCTGAGTGACCTGAATGAGAAGTCTGTATCCAAGAGGCAGAACGTCTAAGCTTACGTTGTGACCAATTATTTGCAATAGAGAGGGAATCGTGGGGTGGGATGTATTCATAATTTGTTTGTGTGGTTTAATGGGTGGTGCTGGGGTTTTTGGGTGGGGGGTGGAGATGATGGTGATATAATAATAATGATGTGATAATGGAGATAATAGAATGGACGTTAATGATATAGACTGGGTTTTCGTTATGTAAATGGTTGCTTATACTAGTAGTGGTGTGTTTACAGATTCTAGGCAGCTATCTATCTGTCAACAACAACTCGTCAACCTCAACTAGGGTAGTCAGGCAATCAGTCAGTCACCATACACGCACACGCTCCTGGAACGTGGGATTACACGAATCATTCTCACAGATCTAAGCTATGTACGCTCAAGGAAACCCCTTTCTAGCGAAAAGTTATGAGAAAAGCGAAACGATTGTAGTATACAGATTGAAAAGCATGGGGTATATCCACCGGAAACCAGTAGTGCCATCCATCCATCCATTCCATCCAGTCAAACTCCATCAACGATGCATCTAAAGATATTTCTCTCTCACACATTCTCAGCCCTCTATACGCCCGCTGATGCTCGCCAAATCGCTGTGATGTGGTCTTTGAACAATATTAAATGAAATCTTCGGTTTTAGTGAGTAGCCTCATCATTGCTCTCCATCCGCTTCCGCCGAGAGCTGCTCGCTCTCATCCAGCAGCTCCGTGATACGTGCCAAATTGGCAATCGTATCCCGTCCATGGCCTACAAGCAAGAGCTTCTCTGCGTTCGCGGGCAGGCCAAGATAGGTTGGTGGTTCACGCTCCGGTAAACGATTCACCCACTCCATGAAATCCTTCATTTCGTTCCCCTCGGGAACAGTCAAACTTCCATCCCCTTCCGTGTAGACGACCCCTGCTTCTCCTCTTGGTGCGCTTTTCACTAGCTTGTGATCATCCTCGAACGCTTCCGGTGTCAGGAAAGTGTTAACGAGCTCAGATAGCTGCTTCCAATCGCCTTCGTTGTCGATTTTGCCGCCATATGTCTCTGTGATAAGGGTTCGGATCAGGTCCCAGGGAATTTTGACGGGAGCAACGTTCGTGCGACCATTGGCTACAGCGTCCATCCATGTATCGATAATGTAGGCCGCGCACTCATACTATATCATGTCAGTCTTCATTCGGTTTGTAGAACTATCAAGGCTATCTTACGTCGCTGTCGTTGAACTCCCAGAAGCCTTTCCATCCGAGGGCCGGCGCATAACGCAAGCGTTCTTGGATCACAGCATGCAAGAACGAGAGCAGCAAATACAAACGTGCTTTCTCTCTTGGTTGCTGAGTTGCCCGTACAGACAAGGTAGACAGCGAGTCCTTCATGTTTGCCCGTACTCCGGCTGGCTGTTCGTACATAAGCACTCTCGAGGCTCTCAACAAGTTGACCGGTATCTTTGGACTGGTCTCCATGGAAAGGAAAACACGGAACTCAGGATGTGGCTTGAGCGAGCCGAGTCGTTTTTCTAGGCTTTGTAGCCATACTGGCGCAAGGTGTACGTTCTTGATGAGCACCCACGATCCCGAGGCGGCCGCATTGGCTATGGCTTTGTCCGCGGTGGCAACACCCTCATTAGAACCCATAGCAATGTAAGAACATTGAGCCTTCATCTTCTCGACTAGATTCTCGACCTTATAGCTTGCATCGAATCCAGTGCTTGAGGCGAGTGCAACTGGAGTTACAGGCGTAACTTGGCCAACCACTTCTTGGAGACTGCCGTTGCTCTCGAACAATGACATGCCAAATACGGCTGCGACAAATCGTTCAGCTACTGGCACAAATCGATCGAGCCTAAACAATTTGATCATGAGGAGAGACCGGAGTTGCCGATCCAAGTCGCTTGTTCCTTCGTCCCAGACTCTCGGCACGAAATTTTCCGCCATTTCCTCGGAAAGGAAGCGGTCCCAATCATTGGAAGAGATCTTGGGTATGTATGACTTCAATACAGGCATGCGGGAAGCTTTGGCTTGAGCGTCTTTACGGATCTGATCATCTGCTGAGGCGTCGTTTCCTTCAACAGCAGAATTAAGGATGCTATCAACAAGGCTCTTGTCCATTGGGTAGGGCGAGGCCTGAGCAAGTAGCATGGCAAAGGTAATTCGATCCTTCTGCAGGAGACTCAGAGAGGTCCTCCGGTAGGTGTTGACAAACAGGTCCCGAAGAATGATTTCTCCCCTAGTGGAATAATCCTTGACTCCTTTGAGGTTGGCATTGCTGCGCAAGACCGAATCGAAGATGTCGATGAAAAATTGCAGGGAGAATTGGTAAAAATGGTTTAGGTAATGAAGCTGTTCGAGGACTGCAAACGCGGCGCTACAGGCGCGAGCAATCGCATTGTACTGTTGCGTAATTGTCTCCACTTCGGCCATGACACCATCAGTCTCAGCCACCTTCTTTGAGATATCTCCGGACTCCTTCTTCAGCGTCTCTAGTGTTTCAATTACAACATCGTCGTCGAGGATGTTACCACGCGATTGGTTGAGCGCTTGAAGCAATCGCTTCTCAAGACCGCGCAAATGGGTGTTGAACTCGCCTTGCATCTTGACAAGATTCGTGCGCCTCTGATCGACGTCTGGCCGCTCAGATTTAAGTACATCATTAAGTGACTGCGTTTGAAGACTACTTTGTGTGACAGTAAAATTGACGAAAGTGGTCCGGCTGCAAATGTCAGGCGGAAACATAGCTGAAGGATCTCGCGTCGACAGGTAAAGCTTGAAAGCCGGTGAAAAGTCGATTTCTTGCTTGCCCAGTTGGATCAAGACACGACCACCGGTTTTCTGGTACTCTTTGTTCAGTACGTGGTTCAAGACTGGATCGAGATGTTCGGCGTCTTGAATCAAGATTGGGTTACCGAAACGAAGGGAGCTTTCTAGCTGCTTGATGAAGGAGTCATCCAGGAAACTGGTAACTGTGAGACGGCGGTCTTTGCATTCATTCTGTAAGAACTCTGTTGCGCGTCCGGAGGGATCTATGATCAGAGGATAGCGATTGAAGCGTTTCAAAATGATGGCGTTCTCCGTGCACAAATCATCAACCGGCAAGCCGTTCTCTTGCCAGTGGAGGCGCTCGTCTGCATTCGAGAGATATTCTGTGACCGGATTGTGCATCTTGTAATTGATGCCTGAGAGTCCAAGTTGTTCTAGCCAATCCTCATGCATTGCTTTCCGGAGTACTTGATCATAGAGACCGCTGTAGGCGATGAACGCCGCTGCTACCAAGACATCACCAACAATGGTACTGATTTGAGTCTCAAATGATCTGCTTCCCGCCTCCCATCGCTCACGCTCTATTGAAAGACTGTCAAGGAGCTTTACGCTTCGGTTGACCTTGTTCTCCACCCGAGACATCTCGGCTTTGATAGACTGAGTTTCGCTAATAAGCGCAGCGTACTCTGATTTGTAGGTGGCAATGCTATTCTCAAGGTTATTGATAGTATTTTCGATCGCTTTGGCCTCTGCTTTAGTTTGCAACGCCGCCTCCTCAAGCTGGTCTGCCTCTTCACGCAACGGGCCTATGCGGTCTAAAATAGCCGAATAGTTGACTTGTGCCTCGACCCATTGGACAAGCGGACCACAAGCCTTGCTAGCACGATTTACCTTCTCGTACGTGAAATCTTCTTTGGAAAGGAACTCATTCTGCATTCTCGTCCGGTGGCTCCGTGTCATTTGGCGCTCGTTGTCGTACCCTACAATACTAGCTATGAAATCGTCGCGGCGGACAATACCCTGAATCGTTTTCCAATTATCGATTTTGTGTCCAAGTAATGTGCATACTGCTTCGAGGGCAAGCTTGACACCCGAAGGAGGATTACCCATTGAACGCACTTCAGTCAGATGTTGACGCTTGATATTGCTCACACTCTCTTGTGCACTGATGACAGCGGGCTCGGCCTTGGCTAAGTCAGAGTTCACCACTTCCTTTCGTTTTGCTACCTCCTCTTCTTGCTTGTCAAGGTTTGCTTGGATTTCAAGAGAAGCAGTCTTGCGCTGCTCGGCTTCTCGTTGATCGGCGACCATCCTCTGCAATTTCTCATTTGCCTCGGCGTCCTTCTTTTCCAGCTGATTCTTCTTCTGCGCTAAGCTTGCTCGTAAGTCTCGTACTTTGTCGACGGTATCCTTCAACTTCTCTAACCCAACATTAAGATGGCGCTGTTGCTCCTCCAAATCCTCGCGCTTTTCGTTGAATAGCCGAACGCACTGATCCACGAAGTCAAGAAAATGTCTCGGCGTGAGGAAAGTCTTCCTGCCTTGTTGCTTGAGAAGACGTTGATTGAACCGGTGCAGGGAGTGGTGGACGTAGACCATGGAATTAATCACAGCATCCCGGTAGGATGCTGGAAGCACTAGATCGCGGTAAGCAACAGGAATACTGTCAGGCGCAATAAAGTCAGGACGATCGAGGTCCACAGACTGCGTCAGTTCAGATCCAACCTGGAAAAGTGCCTGGTCCGACCAATCTCCGAACCAGTTTAGCACGCAACGATTGAACAAGGCTGGACTTGTAGCAGCCTTTGATGATAGCCCGTCTTCTGGAGGATTCATAGTAAACACGATGTGGAGATTTTTGACAATTTGCTGAGTGAACCACTTGTATAGCTCCTCTTGAGAATCGAGAAGAAGCCCTTGGCGTTGCGCACCCTCCTTACAGGCAGTCATAAGAGCTTGGAATTCATCCCCTTCGAAAAGGCCTGGAACTTCCGCGTTCGCTAGCAGGGTGTTCATGCGTTCTAGGAAGCCTGAGTCTAGCACGTTCGATTCATCCATGATGAAGCAGATCTTTTCACCTTTGCACCCGGAACGGCGGAGGACATCTCGGAGGTCATCATCAAAGTCGCTCGCCGAATACTTCCCATGCACCTTGATTTGGAATACCTTGAGCCCATTCATCCACGCCACAAATCGCGAAAGTGTTGTCTTGCCACTACCGCTGACTCCGATAAGGATCAGATGACCTTGAGGCTGACGGAAGACTCTATCGATTCGAAGTACATGCTCTAGCACATCGTTGAATAGAATGATAGGCGTATCAACCTCTTCTTCGCAAAATGTCTTCAGTCTTGCCTTGACAAATTCTCTTAGCTGCTCCCGCTCGACTGGGACATAATTCTTGGAAAGCCAGTTGGAGAATAAAATGGGTCCTCTCAAAGCAGCATCTTCGTTCATGTTGGGAAAATGCTCAACCGCCACACGGCGAACTGCGTCCTCAGTCCACTTGCGCTCGTCTTCTGCTACGAGTCTGTCCTGGAACAATCGTAATGCTTCGTGGGCCCATATTCTGACAAGGCCTTCCACAGAAAGGGTTTCTAGGGGTTTAATCGCTTCGTATAGCCCTCGCACCCACCTGGTCAACTCTCGAGGCGAATAGACGTAGTGTGGTTGGATCTTGGGTGTGAACCGAGTTTGTGACTCGATGTAGAATTGTACCATTGCTTTGGTGAGAGGTTCCGAGTAACCACGAAGATTCGGAATGATTTTCAAGACGGCACTGTTGAATGCGCCATAAATCTGTTGAAGTGAGACCTCCCCAGGATAGTCAACCATGACAAGTGGAGCATGTCTCAAGAATCGTGCCCCCATGGAAGTCCTCCCAGCATCAGTTGGTGGATTACAAGCTCCAACGAATTGAACACGCTCGAGCGTGACCCAGGTCTTGTCTGATGTTCTCCAAAAGCCATTCTGCTCCACCAATTGTCGAAGGAAAGTAATAGCTCTTTGCGTACCATATTTGTCTGGTGCAGGTAAATTGATCTCGTCGCAGAAGAATACGATCCATTTGCCGATCTGCGTTGGAGACATGACCACGCCATTCAGCGTCTTCCGGTATTCGCAGTATTGGTCGAACGTTTTGATTAGCAAATCTGGCGTAGTCGCACTCGAGAAATTCAATCCAACAACTTCCATGTATGGTAATTTGCGCAGAGCACTGAAGAGCGTCATGGTCTTGCCCGAACCTGGTGGACCGCAGAGGATGAGAGGCTTATGTTCGGCAAGCCAAGAGTATAAGACATCTTCATGGCGCACTGTGTCTAATGTTGGAATGACAACGTCTGTCTGAGTGACCGAGTGAGTATTGATCTCAATGCTGGGTACTTGCGACTGCCAAGGTGTCCACTCCGCCCTGGGAAGTGAGACATCGTAATCGATCAAGGAAGAAGACTCGCTAAGCAGCGGAGTATCAAACGTCGTAAGGTTCGCGATATACTCGCCGAAGGCTTTCCGTTCTCTGATGGGACAGTCTCCAACTAGGGCCCAGACTAATGCAAGTAGCATTTTCTTGGATGTGAAAGACTCAATCTGCTCTGAGTCCAGTGGAAAATCCTCGTGCTGTATGTTGTATTCTATGATGGTTCTGCAAGCCTTATTCAGCAGAGAAAACAGCGTGTTGAGTACTCTGATCTCTGTGAATTGCATGATGTGGCTGTATTTCTGCGCTTCCTTGAGTGCGTTGTCAAGAAGGTGCTCGGTACCGAAGGAATGCTGGAGTAAGTCTGAGACTTGCTCCTGCATTGCCAAAGCTTTAGGTGATGTTTGCCCAGCGGCTTCTTCCTCGAGTTCCTCGAACGCAGTGCTTCGCAGACCCTGCAGATAGTTTGCGACCAGCATACCGGAAGTCACGGTATCATCGCTGAACCAGACCATACCACAACGGCTGACAGTTGCAAGAGTTGCATATTTTAACGTCTCTACCTCAAACAAAATTCGGACGTTTGGTGGTAAACCGAGACGTTCACCGTTCGGTAAAGTGAGTAGCTTGTTGTCGTCCAAAACGCTGTTCAAGTTTTCCACCCATTCAGGATCCACATCACCATCAAACACTATCCAGTGTCTTTTTAAATCTTCTCCACGTAGGTTGTCGACTATCTTGCGCAAGATACTGGTAAACAGACCATCGGTCCACTCACGGGTGGTGCTGTCAAGGGTTCCGTACAAAGCTTCCTTCGACATCACTTTGGAGTCGATAATATGGCAAACACCTTCCACACCTTCAGCTCGCTGAAGCGCTCTAAGCAAGACTTTCCATATAGCAGATTTGCCGGAGCCCGAATCGCCAACCATCATGACTCCGTGATGGATGCCTTGAATCTGATAGAGTTGCACTATCTTTGTCATCCAGGTGTCATTGATCACCAAGTTTCGCTCGGCAGCTTCAGTGCGAATGGCAACTTCCAGTTTATCTAGATTGGCTGATACGTAATGGATGCCAGGGAAAGCTTCTTGTTCAACGCGTTTCATTGTTTCCACATCGCCACGGATGAGCTTTGGCGCAATGGTTTCTCGTATACTCTGAACAATGATTTGTGGCTCCAGATCTTCCTCCGCTTGGGCATCCTCATTATTATTGAGAAGTCTGGTCCGCTTGAGACCGCCAGAACTGACAAGGACGCTTTTAAGCGCCCGTAAGCCAAAGTCATAGTGGGCCTGTTTTGTCAGTTGGGCCGCGCATGTATCGAAGAATGGCACGGTTTGTTTGGAAAGCTGTTTTGCTTGTTTGAAGCCCTGGGAGTAGAGCATGACCTCGGCGATGAGCTCCTTGTCGGGTTTCGACATCGCCACGCTACGGAAGAGCTTCTTCAAGTTGTCAGGTAGATTGGACCGTCCAGCATATCCTGGATTCATTGTTATGAATATACCAGTATTGGCGCTGACGGGAAACTGTCTTCCGGCCAATTCTATCTGTGCATTGCCGGATTCCATACCATTCTTCAGACCAAGTTGGATATTCTGAATCTGCTGAGAAACAGCTGACAGTATACGCTCCTCCAAACGATTAAATTCATCAAAGCAACCCCACGCACCAACTTGGCAAATACCAAGGAAGATACGGCCCATGGCCTGAAAGTCGAAGGTGTCATCGCAGTTAAATACCAAGGTGAACCTTCCGAGCTGTATGCCAAGAGCTTTGACTGACTCTGTTTTGCCGGTACCAGCGGGACCATAAGGGGATCCACCCAAACGCTGCGCCATTGCTTGGGTGCAAGTTAGGAAACATCGATCAGTCAGGGGAGTCCGGACAAGTCTGTCAGGAACACCAAGGTACTCAAAGCCGTATGCGAGGTCAGCATTGGCCATCTTTACACGGAGGCGATCAGCGAAATCGCCTTCGGACTTGTACATGTACCGCATCTGTAGGAGCCACAAGTAATGGTTAGGGGAAGACGCATTAGCGTTTATCAGTTTTCCAATGACGTCTCGTTGGTGGACGAATTCGGTGATCAAGTGCTCGCACTTCTTCCTCATAAGCAGTTCAAGGTCTCCAAGAACTGTCGTTGCTAGAATTTCGAGTACTTTGATGGATACGTTATGTAAAGACTGAAGGCCATCACCTTTTAAGGCTAGGGCAGCATTAACTGAACTCGTCCAGACCACTTGCGTAGCAAGCACAACAATTTGGGCAGGAAAGGCGGCCAAGTAATTGGTAAAAGATGTAATCTCGATTTCTGGTTGGCTTAGCAATGCCTGGAACGATTCCACTGCTTCTCCTAAGAGCTCAGCCAACGAAGACTTCATATTGCTTTCCAGAGCAGCAAGCCAATCATTAATCTTTGGTGTCTTCACCAACGAGATCGGTCGCTTAAGCTGCACTTGCTCGCCTTCCTTTGAAGTAAATCCAGTTATGATAGATTCTTGATCCATCAAGAGGCCGGACAAGCCCGCAAACATCTTCCGAAAATGCTTTGCAATTCTCATGGTATCGTTGCTGTTGCCGATTATCTCGAGTAAATCTTCGTCACCAACAAAGTAAAACCTAGGGAAGGAGATACGTTCACGCTCGAGATATTCTCCTAGAGCCTTCTGAATCTTGTGGAGCAGCTCGGCAAGGCGCTCTAATGACTTCTGAACCCCTGAAATGTTAAGCACATCTAGCACGAAGGGAGACTTGTAAACTTTCTTAAGTACGGCAAAGAATTCCGAATTTATATTCTGGAATCTTGATGATTCAACCGGTAGCAGATGCTTGATGTCTGCATTACCAGTGAAAACCCCTTCGAGATATACCCATTGCCTTTGCACGTCAATCCAAACATCGAAAAGAACATGCACTCTGTTGAGCTTGTCTTCCCAAGAGGAAGCCTCCTCTTCAAATTCTTTGTAGTATGGCGAGTGTCTCATTGCTTGTAACGAGTTTAGATTCTCGCTGCACTTCGCAAATAGATCATCCCAGCCCCGTATCAAACGACATTTGTTCTGGTAATTGACAAGCTCAAGGGAATAGTTTTGCCACGTATCGCGGACCTGTTTGAGGAATTCTTCTAGTGCCATCTCTCCTTGAGCTTGGGCGATGATGTCACGGATGATACTTTCGCTCGAAGCAAGTTGTAGATCCCAGACGTCCCCGAGGCTCATCGAAACTGAGGAGTATCGTCTTCCGGGCTTCAAGGCTTTGTATATCTTGTTCCAATGTCTTTCACGAACTGCTTCTGACTTCATATCTGAAAGTAAGGGATTGACTTTCAATAAGTGACGAAGGACAGATTGTACATGCTCGAAAGCAGCATACTGGCGCATGCGACTGGGCATATCCTTGGTCATCTTTATAAGACCGTCAATGGATTGCCGCAATTTCCTCGGTTGCACACTACTCCAAAGCGTATCGCGGAGGTCGTTCAGGCTCTTCCATATTGTTGACAGAGCGGCCCAAACCGACTGGAAGTCGTGAACTTCCTCCAAGATTGCGGGCAATGCATTGTCTGGGTTTCCTGGTAGATTCAAGGCTTCCTTGGCTCTAAAGACCATATCTGACTCGGACTGCAAATTTGTGAGACGTGTTTCGAAGGAATTAAGGGTGGAAGACGCTTCATTCGGAGGGATGTTGCCAGATATCGGCTTCTCATCATTCCAACTGGCTATCGAGTCGTTAACTTTTTCGCTGACAACCTTGTCCTCTGCTAAGATTTTTGCGCGCAAAGCATCAGTTTGATCCTCTACGATCTTCAGCTTTCGATCCAGTATCTCATTCAAAGCAGTCCATTCATGGTCTATTTGGTCTACGTCCAGCCAGTCTGACGCGAATTGGTACCGTTGTCGAGTGAGTAGTGTCTGACCTTGCCGGAAGATTTCAATCTCGGGTTCCCAGACTTCGACCTTTCGTCTGCATTGCTGAACCACAGTTATGAACGCAACAGCTTGAGCCGTAGAAGAGGCTTCGAGCGACTGTCCTTCGAGGTCTCGGCGAGCTCTCTCAATTTCCGCGTACACTTCACGCATGCGGTTGCCTAATCTGGCAGCAAACTTGAGACGAATCTCGTGTTGCCATTGGTCGTATCTTCCAGTGACTTTCGTCTGGACTTGCTCATAGTCGATCGTTACAGTCCCAAAACTCTTACTGGACTCGGAGGTGTCAAAGGTCTCGCGAGTCTTCCGAATCTCTTGAAGTAATTGCAACCACTTTGCCAGGTCAGCGCCCAAAACTTCGTAGACATAGTCAGGCTCCAGGTCCCATAACGACTGGAATTGGAGCCATTTGTCGACGTAGACTGCTATTTCGCGCAGTTTGTTCTCAACGGTCTGGTATACGGTTGCTAAGTCGCCAACGCACAGACCGGGAAGATGTGCAAAACGTGACTTTGAAGCACCTATGGCGCCAATGTCAAGCTTCATCTCATATCTCGAAGATATGATAATGGGCAGGTTGCAAGCAACACCTAGCCACTCATGAAATTGGGAAAGCCAGTTCGCCCGAGCGGACTCGACCGGAGGGTCCAGATATACGGTTTGGTTTCGCATCAGAACCTCAAGGACTAGGGTACGAAGGTTCGGCGCATTATGAGATTCTTCATGGTCCGTCGAACTCTGTCTTCGCAAACTATTGCCATTCGCATTATCTCTCCCTGTCTGGGCGAAAGTCTCCACCCAAATATGCATTGCCTTACGGAGACGCTCAAGCAGTATACCTTGAATCGATTGGTTCATCTTATGGACCCAAAACGCCAGATTGGCATAATTCTCTAGGTTAAGTTGATCAACCGCCGTCTGGATAGTCTCTAGCCGCGTGCTGAAAGCTGTTGCTTCGTAGGGACAGACCCGGAGGTCATTCAAGGCCTTTTCTATCCTGTCGTATATCTCTTGTAGCGCTGAGGTCTTGCTTTGAAGGATGGAAGCCGTCAAAGCAAAATCACGTACAAATTGCACGTGCTTGCTCTCACTACGACCCCCTGACGTAGAACGCGCAGCAGAGGATCCAGCAAGGAGCGGAGTATGCTTCACGTGAAGATCATAGGAGTGTACGAATGATTCCCATTTGAGAGTTACCCCTGTGACAATGAGATTTTGAATTTCCTTTTGGTATCCGCTCAGGAGGATGGAGATTTTGGACATTGAGTCGATAATACGGCTTGTCTGTGTGAGAGTCCGCACGCTCTCCATCAAACTCACAGCGTAAGGATAGACTCGTTTCGCCTCTTTGGAGATGCTGCTGACAGCATGGGGTATTTGATAGTTCAGCCAAATTAAGTTCCTAACTTCTTTGAACAACACGATGACTTGGGGGTCGAAATTGACTGTCAACTCTAGCAGGTTACCAGATGTACGATTTCTCGTAATCCCAAAAAGTCGACCACTAATTGAGATGTTCCGTTGTTGCACATCTCGTAACCATGATTCGAAGATTGGTCTGGTATCAAGTTTCTTGCGAAACATCTTGCGTTCTTCATCCAGCTTCTCTCCCTCAGCCTGCAGCGCCCAGTCATCACCAAGGACATTTTCCACTTTCTTCATGTAGCCGTCGAGTTGGCGTTCAATTTGACGCGCCCATATGATCGCACCCGCTACCGGAGGTAGGTCCCGAAGCTGTGCCATGGCGTGGGCTTCAGAGTGTCCGTACTGCTGTTTGAAACGTTCATGTAGCGCGGTTATGTCGTGTTTCACGTTATCGATGAGCTGAGTTTGGTATTCAGTAATAGCTCCACGTATCTTCGGTCTGACAAAAAGGGCGTTAAATTTGGAAAATACGCGAAACATCTCGTTTGCCGTCTTCGCAGTGGCCAAGCGATCTCTAAGCCGAGCGATTATGGAGTTCTCAACCCGTGATGTCCGCTCATTGTAAGTTGCTTCTGCCTGCACCCAGATCTGAGTTCCTTCTTCGGATACATCAAGTACGTCGACATCTTTCAGAGCTGCGTATGCTTGCGCAACCTCTTGCACTGCGTCAACGTCACCAATCTCTTCCACAAGGACAACTTGGTTCTCGTTGGCCTCGTCAGCCGTAACGCTACTTTGACCTTTATTACCTAAAACGGTCACAATCGTTCGTTGCAATTGCTCATGGTTTATCCGGAATGTCCTGACATATTTCAAGCGATCTTGTGTCTTAGAATGGCGTCCAACCACCTTGATAGGCATGAACTTCTCAGCCCTTTTCCGCATAAGCTCACGGGCTACATTTGTGAAATCCTTAGCATGTTCATCCCAGGTACTCCATATATTTTCTGCTACATCCATGACAGCCTCAAAATCTTTGAACTCCAAATGCATTAGCGTCCGACCATGGAGCAGAGTGTGTATCTGTGCGTCGAGGTCCCCAGAAATGGCGTGGACAAGGGGAAGAGCGCGCGCGATGGGGTAGATGGTGAACCGTAATTTTCGATTGAGATGGCCGAAAATGGAGTCCAGAGATTCTTGCACTTTTTGTAATGTTGTCGCAGCTAACAGTTCGTCCATGGGAAAGTCTCGCATCAGTTGATTATACTTCTGCACTGTGTCCAAGGCCTCTTTCAACCCTGTATCTGCGTTGAAACTAACTTTGACCTGGTAGCGTTTGGCAAGTTGTAGAATGTCAAGAGTGAGCTGAACCCCATCGTTTCTAGTCTGCGCTTCGACATTCTTCAACGCAGATTCCAGAGATAGCCAGTAGTTGATCTCCTGTGTGGCCGAACCGCTTTCCGGGTCTCGAGACATCTTGGTAATTGCTTGTATTGACTTGATCCAAGCACTGACCGTATTTTGTAGATCATTAAGAAATCTGGCATCAGACAAGAGCTGGGACGGTATCAATTCGACAGATGGCTTAATCTTACGTTGAGCAGCCGTGTTTAGAGCCTCCTGGACAACATCCGGAAATGGAAGAACCAGCTCGGGTATCTCCACATTTTGCTGTAGATGCAACAGACTGAGCTCCAATTCTGCTATCTTCTTCTTGGTACCTGGTACGCCCGATCTAGCATCTGCGTCCGAGCGGTCGTTGCTCCCTGCTAAGGATTTTTGACCCTGCGTATAGGCATTGAAGTATGGCGCCAGGGCAAAATGTACGATGGAATGGAGGATTTCGTAGGGCGAGGCAGGGTTGCTTTGGGCCACGGAGCTGTCGTTCAAAGTAGCCAGTCCAGGCAGGTTGATGACTTGTATCTGAGAAGGAAGAGGTATCCGTGGATCTATGGGTTGCGGACGCTTGATCAGAGCCACTGAAGCAACAGTTGTGGGTGAGAATGATATCTCAGTGGAGAGAGAATAGAGGTAGTAAGCCGTAGACCCTGCACAATGTTATTAGGGTGGCGCTTTGCTGAATGTTATGGCAGAACATACCTGATGGATCATGGCCATTTGCAGCCCCATTTGGTAGGTCTGTAGCGATAACGGTCTTTTGCACATATAGGGCTACTTGCGACTCCGAGGCAAAACGTGTACACCTCTGGACCGTGTCGCTTTTCCTAGCCTCTGAGAGTAAGCTTCCCTTATGCTCTAAGTCATCCCTGGTTGCCCCTAAGGTTATTTCCAGGAGGTCCACCAGATGCCGTACTACTATTTCCGGATCGATGATTGCTGAAGCTGATGAGGGAGGGGGGTGGCCATTGGCCCCTTGCCCTGGAGTTGCTACCTCCATGTTGGAAGAGCATGAGTTATCTGGGGATCTTCATGAGGGTATGGCGTAGCAGACCGAATTTAGGCCGGTCTCCGCCGTGAGGTAGGGTGACGCCGAAGATCTGGTCGTTGATGTTGAAAACAATAGACATCACCACCGAGCGCCAACCAAAAATCGCAACGCGTGCGGCCCGTCTGATTTGCCGACTTTCATATTGATGTGTCGACGCCACCCCTGCATTGCTATGACTACGTGTACTTTATTAAAGCGACTTGCAACGGCGTTCATGATAAGAGAGATCATGGTGTTTGCCATTGTTAAGATATGTCAAGATTGTGGCTGAAAGTGCTCGGAAAATTGTTTTTTTGGATATGTGTAGGCCGTCTATTCATACATTGGAATTATTATGGGACATCATCTGCCTTGAGAAATCAAATACGCCTCACGAAATGAAAGTCGCCTCTGTGAACAATTCTCCTTCCTCTGTCTTCTCGACCCCGTCAACATTGACGGTAATGGAAAGCTTTTCTTGAGGAGAGTACTTGGCTTTCGTTAGCTGGGCGAAATAATACCCGAGTTTGGCTGTGAATCAACATACCTGGTAAATGTACGGTTTTGTTCCCGCTACTCCACCTACAATTGTCTTAATGAAGCCTGGAACCTTTTCCATTACGTCCACCTTGTCAAGTCTTCGCCCTAAGCTACCTTCGATCTTTGCATTCACAATTTTCCCTTCCTTGGTCTGCCCACCCCAAACGAATTTGACAGCCTCCGGCTCCGTCCAGTCGTTAGCAGAGTCCTTTTTGACTTTGGTATGCTCCACTGAATTGCCACCCGAGCCAGCACAGAGGATTTCGCCGTCTGTTGCAATGCCACCAACGTTTACTATGGTTGAACCGTATGACGGAGGTGTAGTGTACTCCATCATCACCGCTGAGTACGTAGGAGATTGAAAGTCAATGAAATTCCATTTGGCGGCTACGGGATGTTAGCCATATAATTGTGAGTCCTAATAGAATCAGAAAATCGTTACCAGCATGATGAGGCTTCATTCCTTGCAGCGCATGGACGAAGAAAGCTTTGCCCTTAAAATCTATTGGTCCATCTTTGGTGATGATGCTTCCTTCTGCGCGACATCTAGGCCAGAATGCATGTCTCATGGAACCCCACGGGCGCTCCGGATCCGTGCCAAAGTAGCTTTTGCCATCCACTCCCACATGAAACCCAGGTGCCGTCCGCGTGATTGTCAAATTCACAATACTTGCTTCATTTGTGACTGATTTGACTGTATATGATGTGCAATCTTCACTAAGGGTTACCGCACAACCATCGGCGTGGAAGGAAAGCTTGTCGGAGTCGAAGTCGGCGCTATCGAGGGCATCGGAGGACCACAGGTTTGGTGTCTTGCCTTGAGGGTAAAAGATCTTTGTATTGAATTGACATGTTGTGTGTATACCACTGACAAGAAGTACGTTAGTGTTCCTGACCTTAAGAGCCTAGGTCAGAAGCCTCACGCTACGTTGCTATAGATGACCTGCGCCATGCCGATATGCCCACTATCCGCCATCAGGTAGAAAGTTTGCGTTTCGACACATGTTGATGTCATTGCCGCCCATTTCAAGTCCTTTTTCTCCAGCTCGGTATATGAGGTCTTCTCTGCCTGGACGGCGACGGATTGGATTGCTGAGGGTCCATAGATCGGTTCTTGCGTTCCCGCAACGTTCGCTACCCTAACAGGTTAGTTCTAGTAACAGATCTTTGATTCAGGACCCAAGGACTCACTGCTGCTTAATCCAATTCATGATGTCTACTTTGACTGATGCAGATTCGTGAAGGTCTATTTACTTACTATCTCAGCCCCGTAACGTCAATATCACCCTGCAGATTGTGAAGCCCCTCCGCAGCGGTCCGACCCGGAAAGAAGCCGCTAAAGAGAACTTTGATCGGCACCTTGAAGTCACCAAAAGTATCATACGATAGGTTGGAGAGCGAAAAGGTTCACAGGTGAAGCGGAATAGCAGGCTTTCAAATACCGTCTCAATTGCCGTGGTTCAAGTGAACATTCGACAGCAGCTCATTTGCCTCATCTTTTCAGAGCGCCTCAATATGGCCCGCAAAGCTATACAAACAGACCAGGTCGTGAAGCTTATAGTAGGCGCTGGGCAAGCAAGTCCCAGTCCGCCAGTAGGTCCAGCTTTAGGTAGTAAAGGTGTAAAGAGCATGGACTTCTGCAAGGTAATATTCCTGACCCTGGTACTTCCAACGGTCTTTGACTCCTACCTAGGAATTCAACGCCCGCACAGCACACGTGACACCAGGTATACCCATACCAGCTCGTGTTACAGTCCGCCCCGATCGCTCATTCCACTTCGAACTACGTACTCCAACTACATCATACCTGCTTCTACAAGCTGCGAATGTCAAAGAACGAAAAGGCAGGCCCCGAGGGGCCATGGAGCCAGGCAAGGAAAGCATAGGGGAGGTATCGCTGAAACATGTTTATGATATTGCAAAGATAAAGCAATCAGAATTAAGGCTGGCGGGATTGTCTTTGGAGGGATTATGTAAGAGTATTATTGGGCAAGCCAGATCAATAGGAATCACGGTTGTGCCATAGGGGTTGTTATAGAATGAACTTTGGGCTTTTCATAGCGACGGTGTAAGCGTGTACAAATGTTTTTTCAATGTCGGCATGAACGACCAAGTCCTCCAGCCCATAGTCTCGACTGTTATGAATTGAATATACAAAATGTGACCCATGGTTATTCATAACCTCCATCGAGCCATTCAATGATTGTCAACGCGGAACATGCCTCCTTCCCTCACAAGGCCTTTGCGAAATTGCTCAATGGTAGGCTGGTGCTTTACGCCCTTCAGTACAAACTCCTGCAAGCCACCAGATTCCCCTAGCTTTTTAAGGAATGGCTTCACCTAAGGGGGATCTTAGCAAGTGTGACCCGTGAGTAACTGAATACATACCAGCAACCCTTCGTTCTCACTGAGTTGCCACTCAGAGAAATCCAGAGTCAATTTCTCAAGCGCAGGAAATCCGAGACCACTCCTTCCGCCCCACGGACAAAGATCATCGCTTTCGCTGAAAAGAGTAGTAGACCAATCCCTCCAGATGTGGTCACGATTTGGGGGGCCATGCTGTCCGTTGACCCCGATGGTCGAATGCCATCTATATTCTGCGTTCAAATTTAAGATCACGCATCGAATCATGGTCAACCTTCCCATGGGTGCCAGCTTGAAATTGAAAGCTTTAAAGTTATTAGCAAATGTCAGCAATGACATACAAACGGAGTACCTGGATCCCCGAAGGTTGCTGGCCTACCTAGAGGATATCCAATGAGACTCTTACTCTGAAATGAGCGGATTGCATTTGCTGAGGCAAATGCAAAAGTGTTGTGCCCGTAGAGAATTGGCAACGCCTCTGAGTAGACCATACGACCTTTGTGCAAGTGTTTGTCAGATACAAAGGCCACGGGCTATGCAGTTGCGGTTCAGAAGCTTACAGGTTCTCAGGATTGCCGCGTCAATGTGTGGAATAGGCTTGTAGTTATCGAGAAGCGCAGTATCTTTACTACCCAGATGCTTGTGGGCTTTTTCGATCGGCTCTGGGGTTGTCAAGAGATAATGGTAGATCATGTGCCTGATCTCAATAGGTATTGCCCAGAAGAGCGGGCATTCGCTTTGCGCTTTTGGAGTGGGGGGTTTTTCTACTGGATCTATCTTCACACCACTCTTCTGGACACTTCTGAGCGACCAAAGCATGCTTGGAGAAATGAAGGCACCTACTTTCGCCATGTCCCAGTCAGTGATGACGGATCTATGATCGCATCTACCTGGCGAAGGCTCCCGACGACGGCCATAGTCAAACTTGAAATTGAACCAGTCCCCCACTCCGAAAGAAAACGCAAAGTGTGTAGGCATTTCGAGCACAGATTCCTGCGTTAGAAGCGACGGGTATTCAGACGGCCAAGGCTGGTGTTGGCGCAGTTGTCCACGGTTTCACCAGCAGATTGAAGTATAAGAGCTGTATGAAAGTAACAAATATCCAACGGTGTATTCACTCTTCCATTGAGTCTTCTTGGACTTGCCAATAGATATGTAATCCGCAGCCTCGACGTCTTAATTATTTTGTCCCGTATCGAACCACGCCGGCTTGACGGGTAAGGATGATTTTGATAGGTCTCATCTCCCCGGATATCCCTTTGCTTGCTAATAAGTCAGCACCTCTGCCACTATACCTATTCAGGTATAGATCCATGCCAAGCTTCATTACCCGACACTAATCCTCGACTTTAAGCTAGTAAAGTCTAAAACCACAAACGTTTACATATTCAGAACATTATATCTTTTTTATATTAGATAATTAGATTACCAAAATTTAGACAATATTAGATTAATATCTTAATTGTATGTCTACAGATCATCTAGCTATCAAAAAAATAATTGGCCTGCGGGCATTAATGCCAAGACCATACCTTTCTACCATGACACAGGCTGGCTTAGGGGCCCTCGGGGCCCCCGGGGCTATACCCGGAACAGGCGATATAGGCATGCCTCCTAGGGGCCCCTAGGGGCCCCTGCCCCATAACCTGCCTAGACAACCATATTGGCCTACACGCCCTATAGGGCTTAGCGCCCGAAGGTGCTGACTTATTAGCAAGCAAAGGGATAAGTGACCAGCGCGGTTAATAGCGATAAGGTTTAACTAATTCTGAACTAGTTTGAATCAGTAATCGACTGCACTCTATCGACCTCTGCGCCCTCGGCAGGTGGGATGATTCCGTCCAGCAGCAGCCCGCAGCATGTTTTAGCAACCTCTATCAGTACCGCGCTCACCAAATTTGCTTTGCCAGATAGGTGTTTAAGATACCACTCATCCGACTGCGGAGGAATGAGTACTAGCAGTAATTGTCATTATTGTACATACCAAGGCTAGCATCGGCCTCTTTTCGGCGGTCCCAACATGCGAATTTGCCTGCTAGAGACTTTATCTTCGTCATTCTGACACTTCACGTACGGAGGACGATTATACAGTAAGATGGATACACCAGCCCCAAGAAATATATCCCAGCCAGAAGGTCCGTGACATCCTGTTGGGATTCGTGACACAGTCAGCTTACCAATGCAACTATTTCTAGATGGAGGATCTCAGGCTTCCAACGTTGACCAAAAGCCGGCAGTGGTGCAGCCTGGCGAAGGATCTTCAGGAGATACGCCGGCGCAAACAGTCAGATTTGCCTCCGTCAATCAAGAAATAGAGCCATCTCAAAGTCTGCAAACCACAAGTCAGAGCTCTGATAATCCGCGATTGAACGCTTCCTTGAGTCCTCAAGCAGAAGATGAAATCCGCAATTTGTCTTTGGGACTCCACAACTCGCATATACATCAACAGCGGACCACTAATTTCGCCTTTGAACCTGTTTCTTTACCAGTCTCAAGAGCGCCTTCAAATGAATCGAGTCCTTATCATACATCGCGGGAGCATACTAGATCTGGTGCTGCGTCTCCCCACACAACTCCTCCTGTGTCTACAATGCCTACACCTCCGCTGACTCCTGCTGGCACCCATAACGTTGCCGTTGGATCCGGCGCAAATTTGGCCAAAGTTCATCCTGATCCTATACAGATGGCTCCGCAAATCTCAGTACCCCGCAAAGATCCATCCTCAGGAAGCGCCAATACCACGAGACCGTCAACGCCGTCCGAACACGCATCAACACGTCCAACTTCGTTGTCTCAAAATTCTAGCGCTGCGGAACCACAAATAAACCAGGCTCACCAATTCTCTTTAGGGCCAAGTGATGGATCTACCACTCCAGGACACTCCGATACCTCAGTCTCTAAGGCTGGTGAGAGCTCTGTAGTTCCTTCTCGAGAAACAAGCTCCACCCAAGTCGAAGGAGGGTCCGGAACTGTTACACCCCCTTCTCAAAGGCCATTTACACCTGTCGGTGACCAAAATGATCCATACGCAAGAAGTAAAAGGCCTCCGCAGGCTCGGAACCTTGATTCGATCGACAAGCGGTTTGTCTTTGGTGACGCTCGACGCCGATCTGGCATCAACACGTCCGGCCCGTCCTCTGGAGCCTTGCCACGCTCAAGCAGTGGGAATGATCTCAAGTCTGAGAATAGGAAGTCGACATTCTCTTTACATTCGCTAGGGGGCCAGAAAGAACACTTAGGTCATCTGGAGGAAAAGCCTCATGGCTCTATGTCAGAACTCAAGCGGTTCTTTGGGATAGGGTCACACCATAAATCAAAGAGGGCGCAGTCTCCAGCCAAGGCTGTAAAGGCGCAAGCAGACAATCCCGGAATTAGAACTCCACCACAACAGCATCCAGGTACTAGCGTGCCCTTTGCTGACGACCACGGGCTCCAGACCAAGTGGGGCAAGTTTGGGAAGGTGCTTGGGTCTGGCGCTGGAGGTTCCGTGAAGCTGATGAAACGAAGTAGCGATGGACTGACTTTTGCTGTTAAACAATTTCGGGACCGACATTCGTACGAGACTGAGCGGGAATACAACAAAAAGGTCACTGCAGAATTCTGCATTGGATCTACGCTGCATCACGGGAATATCATTGAAACCCTTGACATTATACATGAGAAGGGTCACTGGTATGAAGTCATGGAGTACGCACCATATGATCTCTTTGCAATCGTGATGACTGGCAAAATGTCAAGGGAAGAGGTCGCATGTTCATTTCTGCAAATCGTGAATGGCGTAACGTTCCTGCACAGTATGGGGCTGGCCCACAGAGATCTGAAGTTGGACAACGTGGTGGTCAATGAGCATGGCATTATGAAGTTGATTGATTTTGGTAGCGCGAGCGTTTTCAGATACCCATTCGAAAATGATATCATTCTGGCGAGTGGTACGTCGTTGGAGATTACTAACGAAGTGACGATGGGCTGACATCTTGCAGGTGTTGTAGGATCTGATCCTTACTTAGCCCCCGAAGTCTATGATCACCCCAAGTATGATCCGCAGCCAACAGATATCTGGTCTCTAGCAATAATATTCGCCTGCATGTCACTGAGGAGATTCCCGTGGAAAGCTCCTCGCATTACCGACAATTCATTTAAGTTGTTCGTCTCATCGCCTACTCCAGGCACTCCTCCTGCCGAAGCAGCGAAGGAACGGCCAAAGTCTGCCACGGACATTACGCCTGCCGTAGTAGAGGAGCGGCGAAGCTCTGCTCCTCAAGAGCACCACCACCACCATGGAGGGCGATCAGAGGATGCAGAGCAGTCGAAGTCTACGGAGGTATCGAGTCTCGGGCCCCGGGTTGATGCGCCCAAGCAAGAAGTTATTAAAGGGCCTTGGCGATTACTGCGTCTCCTTCCTAGAGAGACCAGAACAATTATAGGGAAAATGCTTCAAATTGACCCCAAGCAGCGGGCCACCCTTGAAGATATGATGGCTGATCCTTGGATACGGAATACGCCAGTCTGCCAACAGCTTGAGGGGGGCAAGGTGATAAAGGCCCCAGGTCACGAGCATACATTGGAGCCCGGTACGACCTCCGCACCAGCCGCTCAAAAATAAGGGCGTAATTGGCTGGCGTTCTTTGTTACGAAAGCTTTGTTCATAGAGCATGCAGTTATGGCGTGTGTTTGCTGTTGAGCCGTTACGATTATAAGGCGATCCAGCGGATATGATTAAAAGGAAGAAAGATGGGTTTCCCAGAATGGTGTGCGGGTCCTACTGTATGCTTCGAGGGTTACAGTTACTATATCATTCTTGTGTTTATTGCTACGGTTCCAAAGCAGCATAGTATATAGTTATATCGCTTAGGTAGGAACAGAATCGAAAGGCTATCCTGTGAACAGTTGCACGATCTTGATTACTTTTTTCAGCGATATGACGCCTAATCTAAAAGTCACTCAACCAATCGCAGTAATACAAAACTTCTATTTCTCCTTTCCAAATTCAAATTTGGTCACATCCACGGTGACATCCTTAGATGTTCCGGTCTACATGCCATAGAGTACCTAGCCAAAATCATCGTCGCGAGCTCATCGATAGTCTACTGCTCTGGATTTAGGGCTCTTAACCCCGCAGACTCAAGGCGGCACGGAGGGTTCGTCGAGCTCACGTATGGCTACAACCAGGACCTGCAGGAGTTCAAGTATCACAAAATTAGACACTCACATGCGGGATCTTTTTCCAGATGGCGCGCAAGGCCCGCCAACGCATCAGCTATGGTCAGCCACTCTCTAGATGACCAATGTTTAAGCTTACCAAATACCTAGTCCTACCACTTGCCAATTCACCTGGGGGCCATCGTCTAGGAGTCAACGGTCTGGCGGTGGATTCCGACCAATCCATCCTGTGAGATAATCCCACGGCATAGGGGCCTATTGGAAGTTAGCTCATTCCTTGCGGCAGATACTCTGGCGGTCGAGATGGCTTAATATGCGCCTGGGATCTGGACCTGGACTTGACACGAAGCAACTTCAACGATAATGGTGGCCTAATTTCGCCAGAAGAACCTTCCAAATCTAGAACAAAGGCTACTTCCTTCCGCCAGCAAGTGCAGGCGCATACTCATTGGGTCAACGACATCTTGCTCACACACAGCAATTCTGCCTTAGTTTCCGCGTCCTCAGATATAACTGTTAAGGTATGGCGACCACATTCAGAGGAAAATCAGATACCAACGACTGTTGGTCTTCACAGCGACTACGTGAAATGTCTCGCATCCCCGGGCACGCATGCAGACTGGGTGGCATCGGGAGGCTTAGATCACAAAATCAGATTATGGGACCTAAATGGGGGTGGAGAGAAACTACACATCGACGTCGGAGAAGACGAAAGCAGCGCTAAAGGCTCCGTGTACGCTTTGAGTGTTCGCGGCTCGATCATGGCAAGCGGAGGGCCAGAAAGCATCGTCAGGTTATGGGATCCGAAGTCTGGCAAACGTATCACGAATTTTGTGGGTCACACGGACAATATTCGAGATATCCTAATCAATGAGGATGGAGACACGGTAATGACTGCATCTTCGGACCAATCCATCAAGGTCTGGTCTATCACTGCCGGCAGGTGCATGTATACTTTGACAATGCACAATGACAGTGTATGGTCTTTGTATTCAGATCATCCTCAACTCTCGCTATTCTATTCTAGCGATCGATCAGGTATGGTGGCCAAGACTGACGTACGTGACTGTGTCGATATGGACGAAGGCTTATCGATCGCTATTGCCCAAGAACATGAGGGGGTGAGCAAGGTGGTTGTTGCTGGAGACTACTTCTGGACCGCGACTTCTAGCTCAAGTATCAATCGATGGCATGATGTCGACACAAGGAATGAGGTTCAATCCCCAGAAACATTACGCCAGCAGCAGAGGTCGAGTATCGCCTCACGCTCCAAAGTCCCGTCACCACCGCCCAATTCCAAGGTTCCCTCGCCGCCTCCTAGCTCACCTCCTGCTACGAATGGAACTGCAAGATTAACGATACCCCTTTCATGTGTTCTGAGAATTTCTAATAATGCAACATTTCCGGGTCAAAGACCAAGAGACATCGAGGTTTCCACTATTTATTCCCAAGCGAGCGCTAGAAAAATGTCCGAGGCAGTCATAGATCAAGACCTCGGAATCATTATCCCGTTCCACGATCTACCACGAGAGACCATTGAGGGTCAGAATGGGTTGATCAAACACGTAATGCTGAATGATCGAAGAAGGGTCTTAACGCTGGATACGGCAGGCGAGGTAACGATGTGGGACCTTTTGAAGGTAAGCACCTATTGCGACAATTCAGAGCCGGTATTGATCAGTTGATAGTGTGTCCCAGTACAATCCTTTGGCAAAAGACATCTCGAGGATGTTATGCCCGAAGTTAATACCATTGAGAGTGTTGCTAACTGGTGCGGTGTCGACACGAGGACTGGAAGGCTGGCTTGCATACTTGAAGAGAATTATTGTTTTGATGCGGAAACATATGCGGATGAGCTGGTGCTGGAAAACCCAAGTGATTTTAGAGATGATCAACGAAGTAAGTTCTTGTGGCAAAATTGTGCAAAACCGATGTATTGATCTTTACGTATTCTGTCTTCTCCACGGAGTGCTGACTTGCTCGCAGTTAATCTCGGTAAATGGATTTTGCGGTTCTTATTCGCAAGATTGATTGATGAAGAATACACTCGGGACGCAAAGTTTCGCCATGATCTCGTTGCCAGTACTTCGAAACCGACTAGCCTGCAAAGAGACAACGCTCCGTCGTCCATTCAACTACCTCTCATCACGACTGAAGGTTCTCAGGTTCTCATGAATGCTGATGATGCTCTTATTACTCCAAGACCAACAAATGGCATGATCAAGCCAGCTATGACGCCTGGACTGACTATTGGAACAGCAACACCTGCTCTCAACGGTACCACCAACAGCAACCGGCCTCCTACTGCTGAGGACGGTACTGCTTTAGAAAAGCGTATATCACAGTTGAGTCAGTCTAGAACCTCTATGGACAGGTCGAGCGACTATTTCACATCGAACAATCAGGCAAAGAGCCCCTCGGAGGCTCAGCCAAAGACCCCCGGACCGCCTGGAGAGCCCTCTTCAGATACAGGGACTCAGTCTCCGGTCGATGGAGAAAAGGAAGAAAAGTCCAAGGAAGGCGGTTCATTATTTGGGAAAGGCTTCCGAATGAAATTTCCAAAGAAGCTGGGACGGACGTCCACGGACGTAAAGCCGGCCGTGGTCGATGAGAAGTCTGAGGAATCTGACAAGTCGGAGGAGAAGGAGGACAAGACCATCCAAGACAGCTTTTACGGATGCATACAGAAGATCAGATATGAGTACGAGGAACGGATGCAGAACGATCCTTCATACCACCTCTCATCCGGCATTACGCCTAGTCCTCTGAGTGAAACGCCCATCCTACGACTACCACCATTTACAACCGTCATAATCCAAGATGAGCGTCCAGATTCGGGGGGCGTTGCAGATTTGTACAGAGGGACGGTAAGCTCTGTAGGTCAAGATGCGGATTTGATTGAGAAGGTCGCTCCGACTTGGCTTGGTGATCTCTTACTGAAGGTGTTTAAAGTACATTCTCCTCGCCATTGTGCGTTGGCTGACAGTACCAGAATCAAATGCCTCCAAAAGAGATTCCGAAAGTCTCCTTTGTACTCCTACCGTTCCAGGATCTCTTGCCGAGCATTGCAAGTCCTGATGGGTAAGCTTGGTTGGCAGCTTGAAAGTTCCGAGACGGATATGCTGATCTGTATGCAGAAATTCACGACTCAATGCAAATCGTATGCTTCGAGCGAAAAAGATCCTTGCATATGTTGCTGAACGCATTGAGAATCTGCCCGAGCAGCCAGATCCTTATGCACTAAAACCGGAAGATTATCTTGAACTGTATTGTCAAAACCAAGTACGTCCTTCCACCTTCGTGTACTAAGCCTCTCGTAGGAACCTAACAGGATCTTTGCAGTTGGTCGCACATAATACTACGCTCGCGACGCTTCGAGCTCATATTTGGAAGACTGGCGGAGATGTTTTATTATACTATAAGTCGAACGGACGACGACCCGAACTTGAAGAAGACTATGCAAAGAAGATAGCCAGGCATGCTGCTGAAGAACCCTCCGCTAAAACGGGACCAGTTATGCCTATATGATTGGATACACATGCTATGTAGAACTCGGGTGTGTAATATACCACTAGTATAGATAGCCTTTCCATTTCTTGTACTTACTAGAGTTTATATACTTGGACTCCGACTCCAAAGGCCAGTAATTCGGGGCAAGATCGAATTTTCTTTACCTCGCCCCTATCATTGTCACCTGACCTCAGCCATCATGTTGTAAGCCCACTGATAACTCCCCAAAAACACCGCTCCTCCAACACTAATCCACACCGTCCTCGGCCCCACCCCGCTAAAAAAGGCCCTCCATCCCCCCTCCCTCCAAACTCTCCCTACCATCTTCCCAGTCTCCACCCTCTCCCCCTCCAACATCAACCTCGTCTTCACCACGTCCAACGGCGTCGTCACCCCCGCCGCAACCGCCCCACTCACACTCCCAAACACCGCGCTCTCCCCCGCACTCACCCCCTTCTCACCCCCTTTCCATGTCTTCATCCCCTCCCACAGCGGAAACTGAATCACCGTAAACGGTACCTCCCGCATAACAGTAACGCTCCACCCCCTATACAACTCCCTCCACACGCCCCCCACGCCAATCTTCCCCCTTTGCGCGAGGATAAACCTCAGCGCAGCCAGCGAACTCGGCTGCTGAACCGCCTGCGCGCGCTGCTTCACCACCTCCGTAGGCACACGCACCGCACAAGCCGCTACTTCACCCACGCTAGCAGCAATCATATGTTCAACTGGCTCACTCATCCACGTCCACAACGCTTTCTCATTTCCAATCCCACCATCCCCCTCTACTCGCAAGCCCTTGAGTGATGCTTTTAGACCCTCGTAGCTCACGAAGAAAAGCGCAGCTGAGGGAGCGGATCCGACTAGAGCGGACCCGATGCCGGCGTAGATGCCGCGGAAGCCGCCGCTGGCGTGGAAGCCGGCAGAGGATTGGAGGCGCGTTTTTAGGGTGTCGATTGGGTAGAGGGAGAGATCGACTGTTGTGCCTGCTAGGGCGCCGGCCTGGGAAGGACGATGAATGGTTTAGTTAGGGGTTTCATGGGGGTTTTTATGGGTGAGAGTGATGGCCGCTTACGAGGAGGGCGCGTGCAAAGGGACTTTTGACTCTTGCTGTGGGGAGGGGTGAGGAGAATGGTGGATCCATGTTTGTTTGGGGGCGGGGTTGGTCACCGAAAGAGGTTGCAGAGGGGGCGGGAAGAGCAGTATGGAGATCATATTGCCTTCTTATAAGTGAGAAAACGGTGACTGAGGCGATTCGTGAGAGTTCGGTCTATCATATTGGTAGGGTGAAGAAAGCTCAGGAAGTTCAAGTTGCCTTATTGTCCTTGACGTTGGCCAGGGGGCCGCTTTAGCGTGCAAACTAGCTGCAAAGCCCCCCGGCTGGCGCCCGCAACGACTCCCCCACTCGCCCCGAACGGCCCCTGAATATCGAACTATTCTAGGGTTCCCAAGACAGGCAATGAGATCCATCCGCTTTTAGGGGGATCAAAGGAATCCTTCATCTGCGGAGCAGTCAACCGCGCTGGTCTTAATGGCGCACACTATGCTGAACGCTTTCGGTGTCAAGGAAGTTCTGAATTAATATCAAAGATTACACAGAGCTGCATCTGGCTTGTCTTGCCATAATGGCATTGTCGTGTCGAGCAAACTCCAAGATCGATGCCATATCTATCCTTCCATTCTCTCTGGCAATCTCTAAAGCAGTCTTGCCATGTGAGCTTCTAGCCTCAGTATTGACATTGCGTTCAAGCAACATTCGTCCTATTTCCACATGTCCTCCTTGACTCGCATGCATCAACGGCGTCAATCCTCGAGCGTGGACCATATCTTCCGGCTCTCCTATTCCTTTGGCTTTGGCTTTCTGGGATACCTCTGTAGACCTATCTTTTTGATCTTTCGCCCATGCTGGTTCTGGCGCACACCCATACATTAGCAGCATTCGAACAATGTTTGTGTACCCACCACCAGCTGCAAGTGACATAGCAGTCTCGCTGTGGGCCGACGTGGCTTCCATGTTGGAACCTGCCTCCAGGAGCAGCATCACAGCCGCCTCGTCACCCTTGTATGAGGCATGCATTAGTGGAGCTCGATCGTAGGGAGAACGCGATTCAGTATTAGCACCGCATTGAACCAGAATCCTCATGATCTCTTTTTGACCCTGGTAAGAAGCTTCGGTAAGGGCTGTCCAGTGGTCTGGCGAAAGAAGATTTATGTCTGCGCCATTACATACGAGCTGTATGACGGTTCGAGCATCTTGTTTACGGACCGCCATCATTAATGCCGTCCGGCCATTCGTTGAAGTAGCATCTATGTTTGCACCTGAAGCTAGAAGCTGTTTAATGGCATCGTGGTGGCCTTTAGAGGCAGCGAGCGTGAGTGGCGTTGCTCCGTCTGGAGAGAATCCTTCAATATCTGCGCCTGCTTCAAGTGCGGCATTGATGGATTCCAAGTCGCCTTGCAGAGCTGCTCCATGCAAAGGTGTCAGGCCTTCCATTTCGATGCAGTCCTCCTTTGTACCCTGAAGACTCGCATTGTCCTTGATGGATGTGTCTTTGGTGGATGTTGCTCGCTCCTGGGCTGTCTGTATGTTTCGTACTCCCACTTGATGATTAATTTTCGCTTTTTCAGTATTAGCTTTGTGTCCAACCAGGAGCTTTGCGAGCTGAGGAACATCGTCACCCTTGTTGTCAAAATCAGTGCTTTTAATGTTTGGAAAGTCCAGCGAAATCACGCCGTCCAACGAGGTCCTTGTCTGCTATGTCTTCGCACCTGAGAAGATTTGCCATACTAACAGATTAGCTCACAGTCTAGCATTATCTGCAGTATGTCACTGACAATCATCCAGATCACTACAAAGTTGCTTTAGAACCTCAAGGATCGCATAGCGGTCATCTGCTTGCTCAAGCCGATGTTCTAGAGAGGCTTCGCCGCTTTGCAGAGCACCGATACTCTCAATCCACGTCCTGAACCTGGCTTGTGCATGTCTAATGGCATCTTCAGAGATCTGATTCTTCGAAAGCTCTTGCTCGTTCTGTGACTCCAGCAGCCTTTCGAAAAGAGTCAAACATTTTGACACTTGTTGAGCGATTGTAAGGTCTCTGTTTGGTTCCATTGACAACTAAAGATTCTGAATCTAGCGGAGGGATTTTCAAGTCACAAATTTCTTCGAGTATCGATAAGTAAGCAAAAAGCCAAGAACAGGCAGCAGGTGAGCCTCGCGAGAACCGTGCTGCATGAAAGATCGGTTTATTGGAGGGCCTCAGAGACGTGTCAAGAAGTTCGATGTTCGAGGTTAGGACACGTGCTGCGCGTTATGAAGGAAGCTTTAAGCCTTATATGAAAACATCAATAGAAAACTTCTTGCCCCAGAGTTACGCATGTCGGTCGCGTTATTGGACCATAGGGCCACCAGGGATGACCAATTCGTACTGTGTAACACAGCGCGGAGGAACGATGAGCCAATGATCCGTTGCAAGTGGGGCCCGCTTAATTTCGACCCTATTATAGCAAATCTCTATTATAGTGAATTCAATTGAATGCAACGAAGGATTCAATAGCAGAATAGCCGCCCAAACTTTCGGTTTCCGCATGATAGGGCGAGATTTACCTGAAACTCACTCATTAGCAGGCATGCAGACCTTCCAGGACTCATGGCAGGCTAGAGCAAAAGCCAAAGTCGCACAAATACACTCGAGAATACCCAAAGAGTGGACGTTAGATCAAGTTGACCTTGAGAATGCCAGAAATCAGAGGGACCTGACCGGTCCATTCATTGAGAATTTTCTCAGTGAACGCGAAGTGGACATTATTCGAAATGATAGCGTACAGCTAGTCCAAAAGATCAAATCCCAACGTCACACAGCTGTCGAGGTTGTTCAGGCATATTGTAAGACCGCAGCGATTGCTCAACAACTTGTCAGTTAGCACCATTCCTTGCTTCCTGTCTAAGGCTCACGTGCTGAACCCTAGAACAATTGCCTCCATGAGATCATGTTCGACAAGGCATTGCACACTGCTCGGCAACTCGACAAATATCTAAAAGAAACCGGGTGGGTCAAAGGTCCATTGCATGGATTACCAATCAGCTTGAAAGACCAATTCCACGTTGAGGGTTACGATACGACGATGGGCTATGTTGGCTGGGTTGGCACATACGAGGGCGATAAAGACCCCACTAAAGTCCACAAGGTGAACAGTCAGGTCGTTGAGGAGTTGCTCTCACTAGGGGCTGTTCTCTACTGCAAAGTGAGCATTGCATATCGCTGTCCTTTACAATGCTGAAGTCTTTACCACAGACTAGTCTGCCCCAAACGCTCTTGGTCAGTTAGACGTATTCCTAACTCACGGCGTCGTTTTGCCACTCTTGTTGAGCATTCATCCATTGACCTTGGTGTTCCCAGCTCGGCGAGACAGTGAACAATATAATTGGCACAACGTTGAATTCGGTGAACCAGCTGCTTTCATGTGGGGGCTCTTCTGGAGGTAGGCCTGTACTGTTCACGTTGTGTTCTAGCTGGGCTGCTGGTGTTGATGCATGATGCAGGGGAAGGAGCACTCCAAGCCTTGCGAGGTAGCTCCGTAGGTTTCGGCACAGATATCGGTCAGTCTGCCATCATGAGCTGACCACGCCACAACGAATTATTATCGACTGAGACAGTAAAGGTGGCTCCGTCCGGATCCCGGCAGCCTTCTGTGGAACGTACGCCATTAAACCGACTCATAACCGACTTTCGTACCGGGATGTCGCCAACACGGTACTTAGTGGGCTCCTTTCAGGCCTTTGCGTAATGTTGCTGACCTCTTTGGCTTTATCCAGAACCCAGGTCAGGATACTTACGCCTCCTCAGTAGGAGTCATGGGTACAACGATTGATGCAGTGAAACTCGTGATGAGCTCGATCCTCTCAACTGAGCCGTGGCTTCGAGATCCGGTAGTTATCAGGATGCCATGGAATTTTGAGATGGAGAATTCGACACTCGCAAGGGCAAAGCCAGATGGATCAGCTAATCGAGATCTTCCGCTTAAATTTGGGGTCTTCTGGACAGATGGCGTTGTAGGACCGCAGCCTCCAATAAGAAGAGGGCTGCGTCTTCTTCATGACTTGCTCAAAAGTAAAGGTCACAAGGTAAAGGCAGCTCCGACCGCTCCTATGCGCAGTGAGGCGATTGGCTAACTTGATTCCTCGAGGTCGTTGACTGGAATCCACCCTCACAGACCACTGCTAAAGAAGTCCACGTTTGTCCTTTTGTCTCCCATAGCTCTTCACATTGTAACATGACTCTCTACAGCTGGCATTCCTAAAGGCCGATGGGGCCCACGATGTCCACAAGCAACTCCAACTTTCTGGCGAACCACTTGTACCTCCACTTCGAGACAGCTTCCAGCTATGTGATCCAATGCCCCTGCTCAAATACCAAGACTTGACAATTCAAGGCAAAGCATACAATGAGGCCTATTCAGATTACTGGAACTCCACCGCCAGCGACGATGGTCGGTCCTGCTCGCAAAGTTTCTTCTCGTCTTGCCTTTCCGCTAATATTCTGTTGAAGGTCAAATGGTAGATGCGGTGATTATGCCAGTAGCGCCTCATGCAGCAGTAATACCGGGCAAGTACTATCATACGGGTACGTGCCGCCTTCCAGAGCTAACGAGTAAACGTGGCAACTGTTAAGGGTGTGCATTGACGCGGGAATGGAGATAGCCTACACTGAATGCATCAATTTGATGGATTACAGCGTTGCTGTCATACCCGTTACAAAAGCTGACAAGTCTATTGACTTATTCGACAATAATTGGGTACCGTTAAATGAAGTCGATAAGATGAACTGGCAATCTTGTAAGTCCATCTCTCGAATTCCTCTCAGGAGCTGCACCTGTTTTTCTCTGGCTCACGTGAATTGTCAAGACGATCCAGAAACCTACGATGGCGCGCCTGTAGGACTCCAAATTGTGGCTCGTAAGCATGAAGAAGAGAAAGTCTGGGCGATTGCGAAGATTGTAGATGGGGCTCTTAAGATGGGATAGTGAGACCGTCTGATACAACGGCGGGTTGGAGAAGCAATCACAAGTGTGAATGAGGGTTGAGGTTATGCTTGAGTAAATGCAGGGCTATACTGATGACGAGACACGAATGGTGATGTCTTTTAGGCTGAAGGACGCTCCTATACAACCTTCATTCAATTTTGCAATTAGCATGCTCGGAATGCCTTGAATCCCGTCTCTTTTCTTATACTAGCCAATCAAAGCATTGGCTCTGCGTACCTGCTTACCTACATAGTCATTGCAAATCCCAAGGAGAGCACACCAATTGTACTTTTGTCTCCTTGACAGCGTCCGTACTCTGGCATTCTGTGAGCGTCAAATGATGGAGAGGCTAGAGCACTCGCATATGCAGACATACGGGCTCAAAAGGTTAAGCAGGATAGGAGGCTTATGCAGAAACGTGACGCAAGAGATATATCATGAGCAGCATCAGAATTTGAGCGGGCTTCAGACAATCCGCTAACAGTTCTCCCATAGAGTCACAGATGGATGGTAATTGATATATCATATGCGGTAGGCATCCGCTTATATCAGTTTCAGTTAAAATATTCTTTCAATATCGTATCAAATACGTAGAATGTTTGTAAGGTTAGGACGCCTTAATAGCTTACGGGAGACGCGAATTTGCTTGGCGCCCAGCCTTAGGCCAAATGACGAATAAAGGTGTAGTAGAACTACTACCTCTCCACAACATTCTTGTCCCTGCAAATATAAAATATTATGACCTTCACGACGCGCTCTATACACTCAACAGCTTCTCCAATTGTTTATACTGAGTTCTATAATGCCCTCATAAGGGCATTGCACCGGGCGGGGAGACGTGTTTCACACCCAACAAAGAAACTTACTCTTGGTGTTACACCACTTCCTGTGCGTGAGCCGGATACTGAGGGCTAATTAACGATAGGTCTCGCTGTCAGCGGGGGCGTCGACTCAACGGCTTTGGCCGCGCTATGCCATGGAATGACTCAGGAGGATCGGTATCGACCTAAACATTTCGCGGTCGATTTTAAGGCGTTCATCGTTGACCACAATGCTCGTGAAGGAAGCTCTGAGGAGGCTGAGCGGGTGCGAGAGCGGCTGGACCGTATGGGTACTAGGTCACCGTTCAATGCCTTGGCCTTCGACTGACAGGATAAGGCCTCGCTCCACGTGTTCTACCCTTGGCTTGGGCTTCCACTGTGAAGCCCCTAGACCTTCCCAATTTTGAGACTCAAGCACGAACGCTCCGCTATCAAGTACTAGGTACTGCATGTCGAGATCATGGATGTGACTACCTTATGCTCGGCCATCACAAGGATGATCACGCTGAAACTGTCATGATGAGGTTGGCTTCTGGACATAGTAGTAGAGGCATATTGGGCATTCAACTGCATACGGACATACCAGAGTGCTGGGGTATTCACGGCATCCATCGCAGCGGATTGTACGAAGCAAACTCTTCAAGACTCAAGAGGATCAAACGGCGGCAGGAGCAGACGCACGACACAAGGCTCAAGTCGCGGGCGCTGGCAGACATTGTTCCTAAGGATTTCACATTCGAGCGAGGTGGAGTCCAGTTGCTGAGACCGCTCATAAATTTCAATAAAGAGAGGCTCATGGATACTTGTAGAGCTAATGCGGTGGAGTGGGAAGAAGACAGCACGAATAGGGAACCTTGGAGGACTCCACGCAACGCTGTACGAGAGTTCTTTCAAAGATCTAAGCTGCCAGTGGCACTCCGTAAGGATTCAATGCTCGCGCTTTCTGAACGAAACCGTAACTATATAGGCAGTCAAATGTCTGTTGCCAAGAACAAGCTGAACCAGTGTGATGTATCGGTCTTCGATATACGATCTGGAAGGCTGGTCGTCCGATTGCCAAACCGCGCGTTACCCGAGGATGGTGCACATTCGCATACTTATAAAACCAAGCTTCGCGTGTCGACTGCTTTTCTGCTCAGAGAGCTCGCCTACGCTGTTTCTCCCCAGGATGATATAGCCTTTGGAAGTATGGAACCAGCCGTAATGTCTATCTATCCCGAATTATTCGACAGTGATGTTAGCGAAAACCCAATGCATCAACCAACAAGTTTTACAACAGGCGGTGTCCACTTCCAACGCCTTCCGTGGCCTTTGTCACAGCACCGAATTGGACCTCGTCCTAGTGACTTCAGGAAGCCAACTCCGGAAATGGAAAGGCTGAATCCGGATTGTGTCTGGCAATTGACACGTCAACCCTTCTCGAATGAGTTGCCATCTTTCACAATACCGCCTTCTATAATGAACCCATCGCTTCTCCCAGACAGCGACAGTATACCTCCCAATACGTATCCAATGTCAAGTGTCTCCCCCTGGTCGCCTTGGCATCTCTGGGATGGACGTTATTGGATTCGGATACTGAATCGTTCAACTCAGCATCTCGTCGTGCGTCCCTTGGAGCGCTCCGATCTTCCCGTTATAGAGACCACGATCGGTAGAGACAGGTACAAGGCTCTACGCGAGCTCCTTGCAGCCGCAGCCCCCGAGAAAACAAGATGGACGCTTCCTGCCATTGCCCAGGTTGATGATTCTCAGCCTAGTCTGAGCCGAGTGCTTGCGTTGCCAACGCTGGGATCTTGTGGGCATTTGGCTGTAGAAGATGAAAAGGGACATAAGAGGGTTGAGTGGCAGATTCGATATAAGAAACCCTATCGAGGACTTATAGCCGATCCGGTGAAGGGATACCTTGCGGCCTCTAAGACTTGGAAGGAACCCCGCTTACATGCCTACTTGGAATGACTGATGCCTGCAGAGCAGTCCTACACTTCTTCGCCCACAACCTCAATCACCGCCTTTGCCCATTCTCTTGTGTCAATGACCATACCTAAATCCCACAGATTTCCTCCACCGCAACAGCTCAACTTAGACTCAACGCCTCTATCGATATTATCTCAGCATTTTCAGGTTCATATTCATAGCATAAGATACCCAAAGAGCATCCATTCAATATAATATTGCCAACCAACCCTTTCTCATCTGCAATACATATCCACATCCTCAGAAAACCCACCACTCCCAACAGCCCCAAAACCCCTCCCCACCATCACCACCAATCCCACCAGCACCACCCACCCCCTTCCCCCTCCCCTCCCCCTCCCCCCCTTCCCCTCCTTCACAATCACAAACGTAGCCTCACCCTTCGCCACCACCTTCCCCAAATACGGCATCGTAACCGTCGTCGTCGGCGTCACACTTTCCCCTCTCGCAGTCGTAGTAGTTGTAGATGTCGTACTACTGCTAGTTGACGTAGCAATAATCGGCCCCCACCTGTTAAGCTTAGCGCGGAAATCACACTGCTGATACACCCTTCTAATGCGCTTTCAGACGCTGTGAATGTGGAGCAGGGGGCGAGGTTTAGGATGGGGGATGTGGATGATGATGTAGAGGGGGGAGGAGATGATGAGGGAGGAGGGAGAGGGGGAGGAGGAGGGGGAGCGGTTGGGGGAGAGGTGGTGACGACTCCGGAATCCGTTGATGGCGATGGCGTAGCTGCGAGGCTCAGAGAGTCAGAGATGAAAGTCCCCGAGCTGGAGACAGGAGTATCCGTGATCGTCCGGCTTGTTGGCTTCGGAATTGGTGTTTCACTCACGAGGGGGGTGGTAGTGGTAGTCGTGGGGGTGACAGGGAAAGCAGCGGTAGCGGAGATGAGATCGATGTAAGTTGTTGTGTAAGTGCGGCCATTGGAGATAATGAGGGCGGAGGCGGTTTCGTAGAAGGTTATTGGTTGGGAGATGAGGTTGGGGTCGGTGAAGCCTTGGCCTTGGCGGGGGAGGAGGGAGGGAGGGGGTGTGGTAGGAGAGGAGAGTGGAGATGTGGGATGGGGATTGGAGTTGGAGGTGGGGGGCTGAAGGAGCGGTTAGTTTGGAGCGCGGTGGGTGGTGGTGAGGTAGTGCTTTACGCTGTTTGTGGTACCGTTGTTGGTTGTGAGGAAAAGGATGTCTCGTAGGAGAGCTGAGAGTTTCATCGTTGCATTGTGGATGGCGAGGTCGGACTCCTGGCCTCAGGTATGAGAAGCGAGCGATGTACTATGAGCAGGAAAGCAAATCTACAAGAACAAAATTGCGCATTCTCCGGACATTCGCTTCAGTGGTAATGAAGTGAGTACGGCCGTAGCGGCAAAACTTTACATGTGGCAGATGATAGTGCAGGAAAAGAGATTGCTTGTATCATATTCAACAGGAGAAACTTTCTATTTGGCAGGCCACAAGTGTTGTACTTGAAGCAAAGAATTGTGGAAATTTTCTTTTGTACATCACAGCCTATGCTTCTCTGACAAGAGACATAAAAAGCTGCAAAAAAGTATCCGGTGCAATGGCGGCCTCGAACGGCGCCTTTCTAGAAGCTCGAAACGCCGTACATAACCGCAGCCCGTCTAATTCTGACTAGCAAACTAATTCACGAATTCTTTGATATGAGTAGTCTTGCCCGTCAGAGCCAATGGTACAATACCGCTGACGTGCATGTCCGGGCCGTACACGTGCATGTTTAGCTTGAGCTCCTCACCAACACCTTTGATGTTCTTCAAACCTTCTTGGTAATTGGGTCCTGCGCGGCGAACCCAGATGGAAGCCTTGTGCTCTATCAAGGTAGGTGCAAATTCCCGTAGAGCGCGGATGACGCCTTTGAAGGTCGAGGCGACCTAAGGAAAGTTTTAGCGACCCGCGATTAATTCACCACGGAAACAACTTACATTGGTAAAGTTAGCAATACCACCACCAATGAACAAGACCTTGCCATCAGGATGCATTGGTGCGCGCAGCATGAGATCCAATACTGTGCGAGCGTAGTAGTATGTCTGAGTCTCTGTTGGGGCTCCAGAATATTCTCCGTAATTCGCAAGCTCATCTGAAAAGCCCGCGGAGGCAATAGCATCGGCATACACAACGGAAGCACCACCACCAGCAACCAATGTCCAGATGCGGCCTTGCGCGTTCAATACCGTAAGCTTGAGCGAGGCACCAGTCTTGGCGTCTAGTTCCGCAATGTATGATTCTTCCTTGCTCATCTCACGTCCGAACGGTGCGGGGAATTCCATTGGTGGGCCTGCGTCGATGCTGACTTTGTCTGTTTTCGTCATCGGCTGGCCTAAGGCTGCTGGGCCTCGGGCAACAGCCCATTTGACACCGCATTCAAATTCAGCGGTCTGGTCGAGCTTGGCTGCAAGATCGAGGAAGTGAACTTCGGCTGATGTGCCCTCTGCGTTAGGAATGACGACAAGAGGGTTGATCTCGAGATAAGTAAATTGGCAGTCGACGTAGACAGCATAAAGTCTCGAGATAAAGTCGATTAGGACGTTATGGACGCCTTTAGGAACCTTCTTCAGCAGCGTGGCGGCTATTTCCGCATTCGATGGATATTGGGAGAGATCAACGGGAATGAGAAGCTTTGCAGCCTTAGCATCGACATCACCGACATCTACACCACCCTCATCGGTGAATAGAATCCAGTCACCCTGTACATTGCATGTCAGCTATGAGCCTTCAAGGTGCGCACTGTTTCCGAGCTGCGCTAAAGTAGAGGTCCGGACATGGAGGTCCGACGCCCCGAAACTGAATGGGCACACTTACGTCTCGCACGGAGTTTATGTTGATGTAGTATTCAGTGTCTTGAGGATGCGGAACGAATGGCTCAACGAGGAATTGTCTAAGGTATCCTTTCACCGTTTCCACCTGTTGGAGCTTCCCAGCGCGGGCTTCGATCCATTCTCGAGCTTCGGGCCATGTCTTGTTAAGAGCCAAGAGACCGCTCTTACCACGACGCTTGATCAATTGATCTGGTTTGGCCACGAATCTGGCGCCTGGTGCAAGTAGCCATGGGTATGTGGATTCGGCTTGGTCGAGTATCCCCGTGATATCGACGTTCTCGGGGAAGTAGAGGGAGGCGAGTCTCGCAGGAGGATTGTGTGTTGAAGCAGAAGGTAAAGGTGACGGCTTTATGACGGGGGCTCGTGTGAGATGGTAGTTGAGAATGGCTTTACCATCTGCTTCGAGAATTGATTTCGCAGCCATTGTTGAAGAAGATAATGAAGGATGGGCTATATAAAGTCAGCATCCGAAAGATCCATTCTCTGACGGACATATCCCGAGATCCGCTTACACTCAAGTTGCGGTCAGGGTGATTGTCGCTTTTTCCAAAGGATGAAAGGAGATGTATCTTATGACGGCAATGATTTTGTAAAGAGCTGTCAGAAAAGGATTGTGGCTCTTAAGTGGCTTCCTTCAGGGTAGATACACAGGCTTTTTGGTTGAAGTTATGTAGGCTCGCTGAATACTTTGCTCAAACTCTTTAGTCCTGACGGAGCTCAATCGAAATCCGCCGTTGATGGGGCGGGAACTAGTGGGCGATCAGTCCTGGCTTCGGTCACTTTCGGTGCCCTGTCGGTCATCAAAGTGCTGATGCAATTCTACCAGAAGATGTCAACTCGATAAGAGTGGAGGGTGCGTCGCTGTAGAGTAAAGAGCGAAATTCGAATTAAAGATTACTGTGCTGTGGGTCCACTGAAGACAAAAAGTCGGAGAGGCTGTGAGATTGTTGTTACGAGCTTACGGGCCAGCTAAAAGGCTTGACCTTAGAAAATTGAGTTCCTGGGGGTGCTAATCCCTGGTTGGACCCGCCCGAGCTCCTCAACAGCGGGTCCCTGTGTACTACCTTGGCCGAATGCCCGCCGAAAAGTCTTTCTGTTGCGCCGGACAAATTAATTCCTATAGTTGATCACTGCTTGAGCACACCCCGTATATCCTCTGAATCACTGAGCTCCCTCACACCATCCTCAGCGTCTTCTCGTATCGTTGATGAGAGAAGTGTAACAATACACTGCTGCAAGCCATCAGCAGATTCGTTGTTCATCCGTATTTCTGACCAAGAACTCGTCTTCTCTCGGTGTCCGAATCCGGTAAGCTGACCACAGCATGCATGAGAGACGATGGCTTTCCGGACACAAGCTGATTTAGCCATTGTTCAAAGTGTTGACTGCTCCATCCTGCACTCCCTACAGCAAATATGCCTGCTCCCACCACCAATGGGCCGCCCATGGCCAGCACCTCAGTACCTCAAATTAATGGGGCCGATTCTCATAACGATGCCAACGACAACATCCGACGTTTCGGGGCACCCAGCAGGCCGCTGAGCCCAAAGCCTGAGCATCTGCTCTTCAGCGACAAGACAAGATGTTTCGTTTAGTGAGTTCTGGGAATTGAAATGCGAATCTTCTGCAATCGCTCATAGCTTTTCCAGTGGTCTACAACCGCGTGCTGTCCAAGGCATGCTGGACTTCGACTTTATCTGCAAAAGAAAAACCCCTCCGTCGCTGGAATCATTTATACCTTCGGCGGTCAATTCGTTAGCAAAATGTAAGCCAAGAAATCCACGCCGGAGAATTAATTGGGGGAAAACGGAGGGCTGACAATTTTAACCATAGGTATTGGGGAACAAGCGAGACTCTCCTGCCAGTGTATCAAGATGTGGACAAAGCAATGGCAAAACACACTGACGTTGATACCGTCGTCAACTTCGCATCATCGCGAAGTGTCTACAGCTCGACAATGGAGCTGATGAACTACCCTCAAATCAAGTCCATCGCCATCATTGCCGAAGGTGTGCCAGAGCGACGTGCGCGTGAGATTCTCCATGTAGCTCGCAAGAAGGGTATTACTATAATTGGCCCTGCCACTGTTGGAGGCATTAAGCCAGGATCCTACAAGATTGGAAATACCGGAGGAATGATGGACAACATCGTTGCTTCAAAGCTCTATCGCAAGGGCTCTGTAGGTTACGTCTCAAAGTCTGGTGGTATGTCGAACGAGCTAAATAACATCGTCTGCAATACCACCAATGGCGTTTACGAAGGCGTTGCCATTGGCGGCGATCGCTATCCCGGAACTACTTTCATCGACCATATACTGCGATATCAAGCTGACCCTGAATGCAAGCTTATCCTACTACTTGGAGAGGTTGGTGGTGTTGAGGAATACCGGGTGATTGAGGCAGTCAAGAATGGCACCATAACGAAGCCAATCGTTGCCTGGGCTATCGGTACCTGCGCAAGTATGTTTAAGACAGAAGTACAATTCGGTCACGCTGGGTCCTCCGCCAATTCTCAGCTTGAGACTGCTGTTGCAAAGAACAAGGCAATGGCGGACGCTGGTATTCATGTGCCAGAAACATTTGAGGAGATGCCTGCACTTCTTGAAAACGTCTACAAATCTCTTGTCAAGAAAGGCACGATTGTGCCGCAGCCAGAGCCCGTTCCTCCCAAGATTCCTATCGACTACTCATGGGCCCAGGAACTCGGCCTTATCCGGAAACCAGCTGCCTTTATCTCAACCATATCCGACGACCGTGGCCAAGAGCTATTGTACGCTGGTATGCCTATCTCGGATGTCTTCAAAGAAGAGATCGGTATCGGTGGTGTTATGTCTCTCCTTTGGTTCCGTAGGCGTCTTCCGGACTACGCCAGCCGTTTCCTCGAGATGGTTCTTATGTTGACCGCCGATCACGGTCCAGCCGTCTCTGGCGCTATGAACACTATCATCACAACGAGAGCCGGCAAGGATCTTATCAGCGCTTTGGTTTCTGGTCTCCTTACTATTGGTTCAAGATTTGGTGGAGCCCTAGATGGGGCAGCTGAAGAATTTACCAAGGCCTTTGATAAGGGTCTTAGCCCGCGTGATTTCGTTGATACCATGCGGAAAGAGAATAAGCTGAGTAAGTTCCCCACTCTTAATGCATGTCGAGCGATTACTGACAACACCAGTTCCCGGTATCGGTCATAAAGTAAAATCCCGCAACAACCCTGATCTCCGTGTTGAGCTCGTCAAAGAATTCGTCAAGAAGCGCTTCCCCAGTTGCAAGATGCTTGACTACGCTATCGCTGTCGAAACCGTCACCACTAGCAAGAAGGACAACCTGATCCTGAACGTCGACGGTTGTGTAGCTGTCTGCTTTGTCGATCTTATGCGCAACTGCGGTGCCTTCAGCGCCGAAGAAGCCGAAGATTACCTCAACATGGGCGTGCTGAACGGTCTTTTCGTGTTGGGCCGAAGCATTGGTCTCATTGCCCATTATCTGGATCAGAAACGTCTCCGTACTGGTTTGTATAGGCATCCTTGGGACGATATCACCTACTTGTTGCCAAGCTTAGGTCAAACAGGAGCGCCAGGTAACGAGGGAAGGGTGGAAGTCTCTATGTAAGTTTATATGCAAGTACATGTGGGTTGTTTACTCAGAGGGATCGCGATCGACTGGCGCTACTTGACTTCACTAGGTAAAAGTCATGGTGTGCGACTTTCTTCTTCCGTGTTTGATAGATAGAGATAGATTATCCAGGCGCACTTATAGCAGACAAAGGATTCTGTCAAGGAAGCCTGAACACATCCTCAAATAATGCAAGTGTTCAACACGTCCTTACCCCCCGCCCGAGTAATGAATTGAAATCGAACTGGGCTCCCATTCACATAAATGGCAGTATCTTGTTGTACAGGCTCACAGGAGACAAGTAACCAGCATTTACACTTCCCACCACCATAGCATCAACCCAACACCCAAGCCAATGCATCCAAGCACAGAGAATCCCTCTCCCCCACTCCCTAATATCCACCAGAACCAGCCCTCCTCCCACCACCTTACCACTCCCCTCAATCCCCCCACTCAACCGACTCGCCAACAACCCATCCATAAACGCCCTTTCCACCCCTCTATTCCCCTTCCCCTCCTCCCTCACCAACACAGCCAACACCTCAATCGGCGGCTTCAATCCCAACCCCTCCGCTCGCTTCCATCGCCGAATTCTTGGGATACCTATACAGGGCTGTTTCCCCATCAAAAAAATCAGCTTTTTGAAAATTTAATTGCTGTAGGTAGGGAAGAAGAAAGGGCAAAAAAAGGGGGGTTTATAACTTACCCCGTATTGACTCGAAAGATCAAAATGTCTTAGTATTTTTTCATTGATGGAAAGACCGGCTTGATGCACCCGCGGCGCTATTCGCTCTTCTTCTTTGGCTTTCCAATACTTCCGTATTTGCGTCTCGGAGATCTTAAGTGCTCGTTCCTCTACTGCATCAGCACCTCCTGCTTTGTTATCTTCTTTTTTCGCTTTCTTCTCTTGCACGGAGGAGGCTTGGTTCCTGATTGCTAGTGTCCGCGGACTTTCTAGCACATCGTTTGCTCGGGAGGGTTTCTCTTCTTCTGATGGTGATTCGGGTGCTGGGGAGGGAGTGGAGATTTCATCTAGGAGGGCGTCGGATTTGGCGGGTTTTGGAGATTTCTTGGTGGTGGTGGAGGGGGGGAGGGGTTTTGTTACTTTGTTGGAGGTGGAGTTGGGACCGAAAGCGAGGGTGGATTGGGCGCGGGTGGAGGTTTTGCGGCGGGTGGGAGGCATGGTTGCTGTGGGATTTTGAAGGGGAAGGAGATAAGAAAGGTTGTGGTTGTGATCTTGGGTTTTACTTGGTGGTGGTGTTCTTTATGGCTGTGTTGGAGTAGGGGTCAATATGACGTTTGCTAGCGTTGACGGGTGGTTGCTTGAGTGACAGAGTGATCTTACGCGCCAAGCTTTGGGTAAAGTACGCGAACGCGATGGCGCTAGTTATGCTAGTGCTCTAGCTGCGAATGGAACACTCTTTGCTTGCGATCATGATTGAGAGCATCGCATTCTGGACTAAAGAAACCGCTTTTCATGTAGGCTGACCGAGCGGTCTACTCGTATTACCTGCTTGACTCGTTAGACGTCATAGGTGCCCCGAACTTGTGCATTTACCTGCAAAGAATTTCTTTTGAGGTTGACTATCTGAGCTGCCATAGCCCATTCGTCAAGACTATACTTTGAGCAATATCTTCTCTGATACCTTCTGTCTTTCTTATTGGTGTTTTTAAATGTCGCTCAAATTTGACCCTCCGCTGCTGAACTCAGCAAACCCTTGGGCAACAAGCAAAGAAGATTTGCAGGCGCTGTACGACTGTCCTTATACCGGTGCCTTGACCACGCGCACTTCCTTAACAGAGGGCTTTGGTCACAATGATACGATACACCAGTATTGCTTTTTCCATGATCAAGAGCATGAGCCGAAGCACCATAGTGTTCATGGGCACTTACCGAGCTCAGCCAAATCCATTTCAAGTCTCAACACATTGGGCTACAGCCCTCTCTCAACTGAGCTATATCTGGAGGTGATATCCGACATCATTCTACAGTCCAACAGGAGCCTTCCAAAGCCCGTTATACTCTCGGTTACCGGCACTCCGGAAGATATCGTAACACATTATCATTCGATACGGGTTGTGCACCATAGGCTTTGGCGAGAGAAATCTGCAAAGACGAGACTCCTCATGGAAATCAATCTTTCCTGTCCCAACATAGCTGGCAAGCCACCTCCTGCATATTCCAAAGCCGCATTAGCAGAGTATCTCTCTGAGCTCATTAGAACCTGGCCAGTCCCCAAGGCGGAGACGTTATGGTCGGCATCAAAACCCCTCCCTACACATATCAAACGCAATTTGACGAGATTATCGCCGCTCTACTCGAATCGGTGCAAAACGCTATAGATAAAACATGTCCCATCTCCTTTATCACAGCGACTAATACCTTAGGCAATTGCCTAGTGCTTTCAGAGGCCGCACTCCCACCCAATTCTCCTACAGCCATACCAGCAATCAACTCGTCAACCAGTACAGGCATTGGCGGCTTAGCAGGGTCTGCTCTCCATCCCCTCGCCCTCGGCAATGTGGCAACGCTTCGACGAATGCTGGACGCTCACGAGGAGCTCAAACACATCGAGATCATCGGTGTTGGAGGCGTCAGCGATGCAGCCGGCTACAAGAGGATGAGAGGCGTTGGCGCTTCCGCAGTGGCAGTAGGGACCGCGCTAGGGGTTGAAGGTACTAGTATCTTTGAGAAGATATGGAAGGGTTTAGAGGACAAAAATGGATAAACAAAGTCTGAACGAACCACGTGCCACAGATTTTGCGTTGCGGGTCGCCAGTAGGACACACAAGCCATCGGACAGAACATCGTTTGATCCTCCCAATTTTTGCGCCAGAGAAAGTTCACGCAACGAATCTTACCATTCCATGTTTGAGATCCAAAGCCTTGGTAGCCGAGACGGGCAAGAAGCTTTAGGAAGTCTTGGCTCAAAAGGTCAGAGACCCTATATTTCGGTAACTTCACGACGATCAGAGCGCCATCCGTAACACTGCCCTACTGGAAATTGGTCTCCATCTTCATCTCATGTTATCATCTCCATGGCCGCTAGTCTATCAGGCAAGACCTCAGATTCGAGGAAAGTACCAATATTGTTACAGCTCCCTAGTACATTAGAGGGTTGGCGCAGAATGAGCACATAACCCTTAGATAAGTCTATGACAGCGTCAATGCAGTTATTGGGCCTCATAAGGAGGCGTTTTGCAACATGTATCTGTACAGCTACTTTCTGTCCACTTTCGCCCTCTCCGCAACTCATGAACAGAAGGAGCGAATCAAAAAGCTGCCTAGCAAAAGACCCGTTTCATCAATAAGCGCATCGTCTCAAAGCCTATTGCCATGCTTCGCCCTCAAGATACTCTAAAAGAACCCGAGCAAAATACCTCGCTTGCGGGCAATCGGCAATTCCTCGAATGTGAGTTTCAGAGTCACCCGCAACTCTGTAAGCTCTCGAATTTGTTCTAGCCGCACAAGTTTGATATCCATTCCAAAGGCTTCGAGGAGATTTGGCGACTCAGTGCTTAAGTCACTACACTCATCCTTTGTAGATCCAGACGCCCATTACCGCTTCAGATCTCTTCTGTCCCAAACCTGAAAGCATACGTCCTTGAAGAAACACTTACCGACTTACACATGCGATTGTAACGGTCGAAAAGGGAACCCGATACCTGCTCTTTCATGATGCTATGGTCAATATTCTGGGTTCTCGTCATTCTAGGCTTATGTAACTCAACTGCAATCGGTTGTTTTTTTCAAGTCCTGTCAGTCTTCTCATTCTAATGAGCAATAAGTGAATTCGACCTCGGTCAAGGATGGTCCTATGGTCGACTGCAAATACGGTTCGCTATTATTACAAGCAGCCATTGGCAATTATAGGACTCGCAGCCTTCAAGCACTTAGAGCCGCCGCAAATGGCTTGAATGACCCAGCTTATAAAGCCATCTTCAAATCCGATGAGTATTTGCCAGATATTTTCACGCTGTGGAAGGCGATGGCGAATTTCCCACCTGGGGAGGGATCCCACAGTAAACCGAGATTCAGGTGCATTCAATCGGAAAGTGAGGCTCAGCGGCTTGCGCCCACAGAGCCAAACTTATGGGAATACTGTAGGAATCCATTTGCAATGGGGATAGGACAGGTAGGTGGTGTTTTTTTCATCTGCCCACCATTCTTTGGGTTCGAAGACGCCTACCCTGGGCCAAGGCCGCAACTCTGCCCGGATGTCGACAACAACGAATTTGTTGAAAGCCCCGACAAGCATCAATTTCCAATGGACAAGAGCATAGCTATTACGCGGGCCGTGCTATTCTATTATCGTATCACAGAGAATGCGACCCATTACACATCTATCATTGAGGGACGGAACGACATTTTGAGAAGGAACGCGGCGGCAACTGCCTACGATTTAGATAGTCACCTCTTTTTTAACAACTGTGGGTTTATTCCGAATTTCTTCTCCGATTCCATTCCGCTCTGTATTCGTCAAATATAGACGATCTGATGATGTAACAGTGGTGTGGAACGATTGCCCAGATATTCCTGATGTGGACCTCCCGCCTTGGACCGACCCTGCAACTCTTAACGCAAGCTTGGTTGGAAATCTCACCAGCAACAGTGGCAGCGTCAGTAACTTTAGCAAAAACTCCACGCTGACCCTGGATGATTTGCAGTCTCTCAACTCTTCTGACTCACTGTTGCAAGGGAGTTCCACCAATGCTGTCGGCACATCATAGACGTATCCTTACTGACAGGCCTTCTGCATCCCCTTCAAGTAAAAAGAAATTATCCAAGTACACGAAGCAAAAAAGGCAGATAGAGTTTACTCCTCTCCGTTCATCAAGCGAGCGCCCCTGTCTTCATCACAACCACGCCTTTTATGATCACATTACATCGCTCCCTAGCCACCCTCGCATCAACGTGAAAGTACCGCCCCCTTTCCACCAATCCCAATGCCCAAACCCCGTTGCATCCAAGGTAAAGATAAAAGAATATAGCATGAAACTCAGCAGAGCACTTGGAACTTCCCCAAGCTCTACGACTTGCATCTTCTCGCCCCCCTATTCATCTCCCATACTAGGCTCCACAACCCGCAGAATCTCCTCTCCCCCAAATGTTTCCATCCATTTACTCCACTTCCATAATCCATAGCACCCACACCGTAAACCCTAAAAACCCCCCTACGTAGCCAGCAGCACAAACATCCCTCCACTCCCCTCCCCTACCCATCTCAATCTATCCCCACTACTCACCTCTATACAACCATCCCCCTACCCTCAAAATAACCCTGCTAACATCAATACCCTTCCCCCTTCCCCCCCCCTGAACCAAAAATAAAACAAACTCCCAAATATCAACAATATTGTTGGCCATACTCAACCCCCCTTACGCACCCCTCCCCTTCTCAAAAAATAAAAGCGAATCCTATAATTCCTAACATCACCCAAAAACCAATTACCTACCTAAGTTCTTTCCTTCGGCTAAGCTACCCTATCTTACCCTAACCTCATCTGGTTATTCGGCTATTCGGATCTCCGTTGTTAGCGGAATAAAAAGGAAAAAAGTCTCCGGCTACGGCGGAGTCCGCTGGATACGGGTATTAAATATTTCGTGACGTGTGGAGATAAGCAATTGAGGTAATTGAATTTCTCTCTGGAGGGAGAGGAGAGGGTGATGATCAGAAGGCCTGTTTGTTTTTATTTTCTTTAGGGAGGTTAGGATAGCTTGGAAGAATTGTTTGTTGCGTTGGGGGTATCTTCTATGCTGCTGGTGTTGCGGTGAGAATAGGGGGAATCCGCAGATTGCAGGGCGTCTTGTGTTTAGCTCTACAGGAATTACAATTGCATTGATGATATTGTTGGAGGAAGTATTAGAATCTAAGAATAAGAGCTTTCAAGCTACAGCAAAACGGATGCTTCTAGGGTATCATAAAAGAACACCACCCCAATGCAACAGTCTTTCAGCCATGCCGTTCGTAATGCATCACGCCCAGAGCAACTCCCACCCCTAATTATCGCGTAAAACCTTCACTTCCTCCCAAAAGGCTTCTTCGCTGCCTTGATACTAGCCACAACCCCCGATTTGCCCGGACTCCTCCCAATCTCCACCACCAAGAATCTGACAAAGTCCTGCCTAATCCAGTAACTGCTGTGTGCGCTCAGCATGTTCAGATACTGCCACTCCAAGCCGCCACCGGATTGTAGAGTGTAGTCAATTTGTCCATTGTCATTCAGGAGGTGCATCCTCTTCTCCGCAACCTCCTCATTCGTGAAGTTGTGCGTCTCCAACTCGACAGTCGTAGGCATTCGCGCAGGGCCGGGTCGCTTGGGAAGACTGTCTAACCCGGTCATCGTTCGACCAGGCGTAACTGTTTTGGTCCGAAACAGGGAGCCAATGTACTGGCCCCAGGAGTCAGTCGCACTAGGGACCAACGCAAGCTGAAGCGAAGCAGCATAATCTGCATCGACGCAAGCATTGACACTATAAGCAATAGGATCGTTGTAGTGCATGATATTGTAGACATTATCCGCTGCCAGACATCCATAAGTACCAACCTGGCCAGCAACGCCGGGACTCATGTCTTCACCTTCCATATCAATTTTGTCCCGACCCTTACGAGGTAGAAGGAGCGCACGATTCAATAGTAAGAAGAAGCCTGCAGGGCTGCCACAAAAGAACACACTTTTAGTATCGAACTCAAACATGTCAGTGCGCGCCGTAGTGGTCCTGAAGTCCAGCGACTTTGGTAGTCTAGTCGGCTGATTGCTTAGTATATCTATAGCCATCACGCTACCTAATGAGTGAGCCAGGAGATGTACCCTTCCGTGTTCATGGAAGCCAGGGTTGTTGATACACCATAAGCGATAGACGCGATTGGCCTCACGTATGACAGCCTCAATCATTTTCGGCTTGTGATGAGAGAGATAGTATGGAATATCGAGCATAACATCGCTAATGAGGCCCCGGACTGCGGGAATAGTTTCTGGGGTGATATCCTTAAGGCCGTAGTGAACCTTTGTCGGATCCTTGTCATCGGCATTCGAATCCGGCTCGACAATACTGCCATCTTCCAGCTTGACGGTCGACCGCCAATTGATAGGTAAGACCATGACGGTCCCTAGCTCTTGCCGTAGCCATGGCTTGACGCTTTCGGATGCAAGTTCAACGTTAACTTGCCGGCGAAATGCATTGATAGCATGGGTAAAGTGAAAGCTCTCTACCCTTTCGGAAAGCTTTTGCCCAATACCGTGGATAACAAGTACCAGGTCGGTAGGCTTTGGCCGTGCATCTGCACTCAAACACGCAGGGCATGACTTCTGCATACCCTGTGAACCGGCTGTAGCAGCCTGCATAGTACGGGCCGTCTCGCTGGCTACCTTCGCGGCTGCAGCCTTCTTGCTCGGAGGGTATAAATTCTCCCATGCCTGCGTATCGAATCCGCGAACGACAGGGATGCCCACCGTTCTACCTTTGCGGATTGGGCCTAAAGGTTTGCGACTCTTTGCCACGGACGGAAGCAGGCTCGGTTTCAAGATCTGGGCATCTCTGCCATTAGCATATATTATGCTTGACTTGGCAAAAAGCCTGCTGGTAGCCTCGAAACCATTGAGTACGCCCGCCGCCTTGTTTTCTGATAGGCCTGCAGCCACTATAGCTTGCTGCCGATTTTGCTCGTCAGGTGAAAGATTGTCTGTTGGAGAGTTGAGAAGTGATTGCTTGCTCCTGGCTGTAGCTGGCCTGCTATGCTCGGCGGGTTGCTCCTCAGGAGGCCAAATCTTGTGACAGACTTTTAGTTCCGCTTCGGGTCCAATTTCCATGCAGCTATTAAGCTCATCGACATATGTAGGTGTCCAAGGTTTCATGTATTCGTAGCCTTCTTCGATTTGATTTGCAAGGTCAGACTCGACTGGCCACATGGTATCCTTGTAAAACCAAGTCCCACGGACGACAGAAGACACATCATGGACGGGGTCCCAGTAGATAGGTCCCATCTTCAAACTTGGCATCTCTACTACGTGGAGGCGTGAAATCCCCACAGGGATGCGGAGTTCTGGTACCTCTTGCGGCTTCTTTTGTTTACGAAAGAGAGAGAGTCCCTTGGAGCCAGCTGCGTCGTCCGAATAGTTCGAGCTGAGTCGCTGGAACATGGGCCTTAATGGTGAGGACTGTTTAGGTTTGTGATTGTCCCCAGCATCTGCTCCATCAGCCTGGCTGACAGAGGACTGCTCTTCCCGTGACTTTGAGGAACGAGATCTAGATCGCGCTTTTTCTTTGCGATCTGGCACTCGTAGAAAAGGCGTACCGGTCGTATCAGGCCCTGTTGGACTTGAGCTTACAATGGCTTCATGGGCTTTCTGCCCAGCTTCGGATAATCGCCTAGAGCTTCTGGATGAGACCAGATCTTGGTCTTTGGCTTTCTCGGCCCTCTCTTTCCGACGAAAAGGACTGCGGCTTCTACGCTTAGCTGTGGCATCCTCCTCATTAGCCAGCTCGGGAGGAGTAAGCGGCAAATCTGTATCGAATGGTATGTGCCGTGGGTCATCGGATAACGTGACATCGAGATCGCAGGGCTCTGGTGTTGGGTTCGGTATGACATTTCTGATCTCTGGGCTAATGATCTGGTTCTCCAGTGGAGTATTTCCCTCTGCTGCGTGCTTTTGTATGGTTTTTGTCTCTTCGCCTGACTTCCTTTTCGCCTTCTTCCCTTCCTCAGCGCGTTTCTCGTTCTGAGCCTCTTGTATTATTTTTGCAATACGCTCCAGTTCTTTATTGGCTTTATTGGAGCTTTTCGGCTGGCTTCCTTCTTTTGTAGGCTGCTCTGGTCTTTGAAGTTTGAGCCATGCCGTTTCCAGGGCTATGTTGTCATGAACAGAGAATGGTCGCGGCGGGACTCTCGTCGACTTGTTGGCTGGGGAAGGGGGAGGGACTGCGGAGAGAGGGTCATCGATAGGTAGAGCGGAGCAATAGAAGAACTGTGCACTGAGCTTGGGTGGATCTGGAGACGCTTGAGAAGCCCGGCGAGTGAAAGTATTGGACGTAGAATGAAGCATGCAATCAGGCCCGAAAGTGTGGCCTGGCCCTGTAGAAGACATAGTATTTGCAGTCTATAACTGGAGCTGCTCGACCAGGAGGTACGTGAGGCAGTAGTGTTGCATTAGGTGTCTAGAGTCCTGCCTGCAGGATGATAAGTGAGTGGGTGGAGAAATGTTGGAGCGTAGTACTTGGTGAAGAGTGGTTAACGATGGAGATTAAGAGGCATTCAAACAAGGTCTATAAAATCTATGCAAAAGAGAAGGAGAGTCGTCAAAGTCATTATATTGGGCAAAGTAGGGCAAAAGAGGAAGGAATGAAGGAAGGGTGGGATGGTCAACAGACCAAGGAAACGAGTGGGGGCGAATCGAAGAAACAGCGGGGCAGATCTGAATCATCCGCCCCTTACGAACATATCCGGCAGCAACAACAGCAACTTTTCACGATGTGGGGCAGTCGCCGCATACAAATCAAGATATCGGACCCTGCAGATACCTCTCATCTCTGGAAGTCATCATCTGCGGTGCAAGGTATCCAAGTCCGGCCATCTACTGTAGACTTGTAAACGTCCTCATAATAACAATGTCCTATTTGCAACAGTTGTGAACATCTTCATTCCTGGATCTATCCTTCTACTGATCGCCAGACCTTTTACCATGGAAGTCTATTAATCATTTCATGTATCAAGCAACCAGCTTCTCTATGCCGTTTCCTGTGGAACTGAATCCCCTATTGGCCGACCCAGGCTCATGGGTAAGTCTCTCTCCGTGGGTTGTCCACGAAAATAGCCTAGTTTTGATGTGGATTCCAATCTTCGCATAATGCTCCCAAAGAATGGCCAGCTTCTGGGTATCCCTCTTACAAATATGATTTCTTTGCCGATACTGGCGAGCCAGTGAACTTCCGTTGACAATGGATACAGCTGACCTACGTCCTGCATCCCGTTGCTAAAGAGCCTTGTAAATGAGAAGGCGCGCTTCTGGAGTGTTTTGGAAAAGCTTGACGCAGCTTGAGAGAACTTCAGCCGTGAAGCTCATACCTGCTGCTGCAGGGACTTTCGGGTACAGGCTGTGTCAGGAAGAAGTAGTAGCACTGGATGGTAACCTACCCTTGATGCTTGTAATGGAAGGAGATCTAGAGTCGCCTCCCATCCATGGTAGATTTCATCAAATGAAGATTCGGGAGGTGAGTGCTTGCGCTACGCAATCCATCTATATGCAGGTAGAAAGTTTCACATAAGGTACGACTTGGGTATTATGATGAAGATCAATTGCTATAGCGCTTGCTGCTCAGCATGTTCAAGCTCTTAACTAGAAGGGTATTCAGAGATGATGGCTTCGATGCCGCCAGTTTCTTATAACGATTACGATTCAAAAGAACAATACCGGGAATGCCATAAGTACTGTGCGTCAAAACCGCCGCGAACTCGAAGAACCGCTTGAGAAATGCACGTCCAACCGTGTTCACGCTGGAAAGCGTCCACACCTAATGTACAGTGCTATCAAGCGAAGGGATTTTCCAATTCTTTGAGCTGCTTGTCAGTCTTAGCAGGTGGGTCCCACCTTCTCTCTACACCGAACTTCATGTTGTCTCTCTCTTTCTTCTTTTCCTGCTCATCCTGCATGATCCTCAACGCCTTGACTTGTACTTCCTGGAACGCCAAGAACGTCACCAGCGGCGCACCCAACATTTCCAAAATTTTGTAGGTGTCATGCATTTGCTTCTTAATGACCGAATCAGGGGTGCAAAAGGTCCTGACGCTCATTTCCCTGGACAGGTTTCTCCATGACTGCATCATTGAGTTCATGGATACAGCATTCTCGGCATGGGGACCATAGAAACGGAAGGCCTTGAGGTTATAGAGCACAAGGTCTCTTTGAGTTGCCTGATCAAACATGAATTCGATGACCTGGGGACGGTTCTTGCTGGCCCAGTATTGAGTAACCTTCGTGATACTCTCAAGGCTCATGCGGCCTTCCTGTTGCTGAATGGTGAGGTACTGGTTGGCGGTAGCGCAGAGCATAAGCTCCATTTCCGAATACAATTTTGCCTGTAATGGAGGGCTCAACGAGACCAAGAACTTGGATTTGGAAGGCGACTTGGATGGTGACCGGTGATGGTAGACATTCGTGGGTACAAATTTGGAGACATCTTCTGTCTACAATTCTAATTAGCGGTACTTATCTTAGGGCCATGGTTTCAGAACTCACAAGATGTTCGATCCGTTGCTTGAGCTTCCCGCCAAATTGCTTGAATCCACCTTTCTCGCTAGGCAGCTCTTTCATGCTCATACTCTTTCCAAGCCATCCATGGGGGCCAAATAGCTGCTTCATTGGGGAACGGGATCGCTTAGGCGGCGGAGTCCGATCCTCATGAATATCATCTAGATGCTTGATCGGAGAGGGGGTGCGGCTGCAGACCGATTTAGTACCCTCTTCCTAATGCATGATAGGAATATAACAACGTACTTCAATGTCCGACCCCGGGAATTAGCGGACGATGCGGTAGCCGTGCTGTCATCGCTGGATCTATTCTCACCACCACGGACAGCAAACTTCTTGCCTACTCTGATGCTATGGTCATCTCTCGCAGTGGCGCGAAAGTCAATGTTGCTTTCAGACTGGGAATGCGACATTCCAGGAGACTTGTGCCCATACTTCTTTGAATGATCCAATGTGTCTTCCTTGGGAGATTGGGCTGTATGTAAGTCTCCGGATTGCGAAAGCGATAACGCAGGCACCTTGTATCCATGATTCCTGCCGTAACCAAAGCTGTCTTCCCAAGAGACTTTGGCCTTACGGGTGTCTCCAGACTGCGAATGCGGCCTTCCTTGTGTCTTTTCTTCATACTTCATCGTACGATCTTGGGCATCTTCCCTAGACGCTTGAGCATTGTGGAATTTCTCGGACTGTGAGTACGACAATCCGGGAGACTTGTTCCCATACTTCTTTGTTTGATCCTTGGTATCTTGATATGGTAGATCAGCGTCGTAGAAGTCTTCGATCTGAGTGTAGCGCTCCTCGTAATAAGGGTTGAGGTTTGCGAAGTTACTGTATGTGAGAGGTTTGCTAGACATCAGTTATTGTTGATAACCGAGAGGTGGATGTGTTGATGGAACATACATGTCAGGCATGGTGTTATTCTTTAATGCTTGACTTGAGTCTGGAGGACTGAACTTGATTGGGTCCAGGTTGTTTAATTTGTCAAAGAATTCTGAAGTTTCTCTAGCTGGTGTTGCGGGTATCTTCAAGCTGGGTGTGAGGTTACAAAGCCTTTGTTTACCGTCGCCACTCGACGTTGGGAAGATATTCGAAGATGGGATTTTCGTCGATGGAGAATTTTCAGGTGAACTGTCCGATTCTTTATATTCATATCGGGTGTTGCTATTGTAATGGTCCATTGATCAATAGGTTGAGGTCAAGCGCAACAACAATAGCAAGGTCAATAAACAATAGGTAACTCATTCACTCCTAAACGCGCCCCACCAAAGCGAAGAATTCCCGCGCGGATCCTCTCGAGACGTGTATTGAAGGCTTCGGTCATAAAACTTGTCGCACCTCAGAGCGTTGATTCAAATTTTTATGGATATAGTGCAAGGCAATATCCACCAGTGAAACCTTTCATACAGCCATTTCCACTGCTGTAATGCACCTTGTGCATCTTGATAAGACGAACTACTACCCATAAGATTAGCCATCGTTTCGAGATTCTTTTGCGGATGGCCGTTATTCATGATCTACTATTCCGATTCTTAAGCGGCTCGTCCTTTTGAGGCCCTTTCCCCTTGATCTTGTCTAGCTTAATGGTCCAAGATTGTCGTAATTTACCAAGAGCTGGTGGAACATCTTCCTCCCAGGGAGTCGCCTCGTTGTGAGGCGATATCCTCTGGAAAGGGTTAATTATTCGCTGTGGCCTAGCAGGGAGGTTGAGTGGAATATGGCTAGAATTGGCATTATTCACTCTCTGCTCAAAGTCATCTTCGGGTGGGAAGAGAGACGGTCCTCTTCTGAGACCCGGGGAACTAGGTGTTGGAGCGGGGGTGCTGCTGCCACTGTCCCATTCCATGATACGCTCTTGAGCCGACTGCATTGGCAATTTCGATATGTTTTCCTGTATACGTATTCAGCAAAAGACGGAATTGCGTGCTTATGAAGATTCCAGCTACCCTCAACTCTGTTATAACAGCGTACTCAGAGCGCCATGGCCCCCAGATCTCGTTGTCATCTTCGGAGGGAGCCAGCTGGCTGTTAAGGAGAGTACTAAACTCGCTAGTGTAGGCCGCTCCATAGCGAGCTCTCATGCACATTTCTACCTCTTCAGCACCATCTTTAAGACCAAATCTGAGAGGAATTCTCTCCTTCTTTCCAATGACTTCCACCAGGTAATACTGAGCCTTCGTCTTGTTATACGGTACAAGACCTCCCACACAGTACTTTTGGCTCTCTTCCGCCAAGGGGTCAGCCATCTGTTAAAGAGATTTTGCTTGATTCCGATGAAGCATGAGCAAGCCGGACAGCGCAGCGCCAACACAATATGCAGGGTAGGTCCACACCATCCAGGTATTGAGACGTCAATCGTTAGCGATTTTCAAGGTTCGCTTGTGCCGTAACGGCTCATTTTGAGTTTTCTTTAAAGTCTGGGCATTATGGCATAAGAGTATCTCCGTTCAGAAGAACTCAACCTGGTGTTTAGTAGCAATAGAATTGTGCGCGGTGGCACAACACATTTTGCCTTCTCGGCCCCAGAGTCACATGCACTCCTTGCTTAACAACCCACCTGAGCACAGTGTCAGCCCTTCCCGGACGTTTCAGGTCAGGTAAGCAAGCGTTAATACCAGCACAACTCGCTCCACTGAGAGGTGGAGTCCTGAGCTCCATTTCGGGATGGAGAAACGATGTGGAAATAGGTTTTGCCATCTCCATCCAGCTAAAATCTGCGGTCTTCAGCAGCTTTTCTTTTCCCTCAATACCAAGAGGGCGTCTAATATTTATTAATTTATTTTCTACCGAATTAGTCCGGAAGATGTGGTAGTCAGCGAGCGTCTTTGAACCACGTTTTAGGGTTGCGGAAGAGTGTATGGAGCGCAAGAAGCGCCCAACACGGGCCCTAACACGTGGTTCGTCATTTACCTTTCCATTGGAAGTAGAAATACTGGACTCCGCAAGATTCACTCCCACGTGCCCTGGAGCCAAATGCAAAGAAGAGGCCCTCTGCATCACCTACTTATCGGTTTGTATACTAACGCACGTAGTGCAGTGGCTTACCCGTGCCACCTTTGCTCTCTCCTAACCAACGGTTCTGGGCGGAAGTACTTTACATCTTTTCCAAAGACCTGAGGATATCAATGTATTACCTATGGGTTGGCCTCGAAGATCGTCTAGATGGTCCCCGGCGTAGATTCCATAAGGTAGCAGCCGCGCATCCACCCTCCGTAATAACGTGACGATTACCCTTGTGGATATGGCAGTCATGTCCGAGCAATGATTATGCTTGCAGCCACTGAGAGGACCTCGGTATCGTTCATCTCTTCTAGCTCGTCTTTTCGTACATCAGACAATTCCACAAGGATGCCCCAACGATCATATCCAGATTTGTTTCGACTTTCACCCTCCCTTGTTGCGAAGGTCCGTATCTATACATGCCGGCCTGCGACGCCTCAATGATTACCAATGACCGGCAACAGAGCGTCATAAATAAAGCAAAGTGCGGGTATCTGACCCAACCAAGCAGTGTTCCACATCAAGTGGTCTATTTGGGCGGAGGTGCCATCTTTGTTGCTTGTGTCCATGGATTCAGACCCTTCAGAGAAGGTTATTGCAACCAATTAACGATAATGCTGCCAGAAATGCCATGACATCAATGCCATACCTGTCCAATCCTATCACATGATCATTAGCTATTGATAAGACAACTCCTTTTTGCGACTCAACTAACATAGACAATTGCATATAAAGCCTTGGATCGATATCTGGACGTTATTATGCCTGCAATATTCTGAAAAAGTGGGCATCAGCATCATCAACGTACTGCACAAAATCTTTGCGTAAGTCCATTGAATATATCTGCTGATTAGGCGACGTTGAGAATTGTGAATGCGTCCATCAACTCTAGGGAAAAGATCGAATTTGCGGCGACCTTGCCAGACGCTATACTGATCAGAATTTGCGAATTGGGATCCAGTACCATAGGTCTGCTTGATCGCCGACATTTCAGAGACGGTGATGACGTTTGGGTCCAGACGGAACAGCCAACCGTATTTCTTGTGCAAAGAGATCACTGTGCGGTGCACGTCACGTTTTCGAGTATGCCTCCTCGTCCAAAAGACGAGCACTGAGAGGCCCAGAAACGTTGCACGAGGACCCTCTAAAAAGGCGATTAGAGAACGACATGATCAAACATGATAGGATCAGTGAGTGAGAACTCGAAGGAGATGTATGGGGCTCTTCCGAGCTGCCCACAATGGTGGGAAAGCGATGTTTGAAGTGCTTGATCATTATTACGTCGTGATGATTCAAACCATATTATGAGCAATAGGAATTTCTAGGACATTATATGCTCTACTCGTACGTCATAAGCTTAATATTAATGCTACTTGTTGTCAACCTGCATTAACGGTTTAGATATCGACATTCTCTGCGGAAGCAAATTTTAAGCCTGTCAGGCCATGCATAATTACGGTAGTTCTAAAGCAGTGGGCCAACCACGTTCTATATATTGCGTATTAGGCATGAAAAAGCGCCCCTAGGCTGGGCCCTTAAAACCTCGTTCTGGAGAGCAAACACCTAAGAGTACCCCTAAAAAGACCCCTAAAACGGCCCTTAAAACACCGCTTTAGAGCACCTCTCTAAAGGACTAATCTGGAAGACCCTCCAGAAGGTTCCCTAGATCCCTAAAGAAGGCCCACAGAGGCACACCTGAGAAAATCCTCAAGCAACCACTGGAAGCTTTGTTAAGCAAGCCCTAAGATCGCTCCCAGGGGGGCCTTAGGCATTGCAAACCACGCTTCTGGTGCGATATTGAACGCGCAATACTATGCACGTAGTCTTTAGAACTATGAATGTAAACGCTGTACCTTGATTTATTAGCTTATAGCTATCAAATTGATATACCATTTCATGGTTGATGAGTGCAAAGCCGACTCTTCGAATTGCGGTTGACCCACTGCTTAATGGAATTCGAAGGGTTCGCCTATCAACCGTATCCCTTTGGTTGTATAAGTCGGCCATTCTGCCACTAAACCTATCCAGGTATAAATTCATGCCAAGCTTCATTACCCGACACTAATCCTCGATTTCTGAGCTAGTAAAGTCAAAAACTGTAAATATCTATATATTTAAAATATTATATCTTTCCTATATTAGACAACTAGATTACTAAACTTTAGATAATATTAGATCAGTATCTTAATTGTATGTCTGTAGATTATCTAGCTATTAAAATAATAATTAGCCCGCGGGCATTAATACCAAGACTATGACTTTCTACCGTGATACGGGCTGGCTTAGGGGCCTTTAAGGCCCCCGGGGCTATGCCCGGAGCGGGCGATGTAGGTATACCCCCTAGGGGTCCCTGCCCTGTAACCTGCCTAAACAGCCATATTGGCCTACACGCCCTATAGGGCTTAGCGCCCGAAGGGGCCGACTTATTGACAACCAAAGGGATAGTCCCCTAGAGATACCCTAAAAGTTGGTCACCTAGGCGATAGGGTTAGTCTCGGGAGCCAGATTTTTTTGGCGCAAATCTTGTTTCCTAGGGGACAACCTTTAGGGGCCTCTAGGCATCAGCCCTATAAGGCTATACGGTTGAGGGGTGTCTACGGTTGATAGGTGAACCCTTCTATGCTCCGCCGTAGTTCTACAGTAGAAGTCCCGCGCTTCTAAGATGTCTACCGAACAGACTCCCGACATCAAGCTGACCACTCTTACCAGTCGCTAATGCCCCGCAAATGAGTGACGGGTTCATGGCAAATACTGCAGACAGAATGCCTCGCAATGTTCTCATCTGTGAAACTCACTCTTCAGAGCAGAGTGGACGCTGTCCTACTTGGACTGCATTCACTTCAACCCCACCTAGGACTACGCTCATTCCGATAAACCCGCCATAAAGTTGCTCCGATCCTTCCATTATCTGAGATTCAGCAGCTTGCCGTTGGTAGACAATCTGTTATTCGGAATACGCCTACATCATCATCGTGTTGCTTCCTAACCATCATTGAGATCAAAAACAGCACCGAAGTGAACGATGCCGGAATCGCAAGAAAACTACGATATCGTAATCATTGGGGCTGGTCCTGTGGGTCTATTGCTGGCCGTTTGTCTGGCACGCTGGGGTTACAAGATCAAGCAAGTGGACAACCGTGATGTTCCCACAGTCACTGGCCGCGCTGATGGTATCCAACCACGATCCCTACACCTTCTGAGAAACATGGGCCTTAAGCGGCAGATAATGGCCCATGAACCAGCCAAAGTTTACGAGGTGGCTTTTTGGGACCCTCAGTCTGATGGTAAGGGCATACACAGAACGGGCAACTGGGTGGCTTGCCCAAAATACATTGATGCACGATACCCATTTACAACGCTGCTACACCAGGGTCTAATTGAGAGAGTATTCATTGATGATCTACAGAAGAACGGAACTGATGTACAGCGGCCGTGGACGATTACCGGCTTCAGGAACGATGGGAAAGACAAAATATACCCAATTGAAGTCAACCTAAAGCATATGAAGAAAGATGAAAGAGAGACCGTGCGTGCGAAGTATCTCTTCAGCGGAGAAGGCTCTAGAAGTTTCATACGGGAACAGCTTGGTGTCAAGATACACCACAAGGATCCAATCTCTCATGTCTGGGGAGTTATGGACGGGGTTGTGCGGACAGACTTCCCTGATGTCAAGGTAAGTCATACCTAAAATGTCTTTGAATCGAGGAACTGACAAGAGAAGATGAAATGCACCATACACAGCGATCATGGCTCGATCATGATAATACCAAGAGAGAATGACTTGGTTCGCCTTTACATCCAAATTGCGTCCTCGACTGATAAGGATTTCAACCCTCGAAAACAAGCTACTCCAGAGGAAGTGCAAGCATCAGCTAAGAAGATATTCCAACCATATTACATTGAATGGGACAGGGTAGAGTGGTATTCGGTCTACCCGATTGGCCAAGGTATTGCGGAGAAGTACACTTTGGATCATCGTATTTTCATGGGCGGCGACTGCTGTCATACTCATAGTGTATGTCGCTTCAGAGTTTCTCCTAGCGAAAGTCTGACTAATAAGTAAACAGCCGAAAGCTGGGCAAGGGATGAATACTGCTTTTCACGATGCGCTTAACCTAGCATGGAAAATTCACCATGTTGAAGCCGGCTTTGCGAATCGATCTATACTCGAAACTTATGAGACAGAGCGGAAACTCATTGCCGAGGATCTCCTCAGCTTCGATGCAAAATATGCAAGCCTCTTTTCTCAGCGCATGCCATCCGTTGGTGAAGTTGGTGCCGCGGTGGAGAACAAGGAAGGCAGCGAAGTCAACGAGTTCGTTCAAGTCTTCAAGTCAAGTCAGGAATTCACGTCCGGCTATGGTATCGCATATGGTTCGAATCAATTTAACTGGTCGCCGGACCACTCCGCCCAGTCACATCTATTCAACCCGAAAGGCAATACTCTTCGACCGGGCAGGGTCATGCCTTCTGCCACCGTGACCAGAGTTGCCGATGCTAACGAGGTTCATTTGGAGCAAGAGATTCCGCTCAATGGCTCATTCCGAATTTTCCTCTTCGCAGGCGTCCCTTCAATCACTCAGCGCGCAGTGATGGACTTTGGTGCAAATTTGCAAAAGAAATGGAGCTTTTACTCCACATTCGAGCGTGAGGACATCGCAAGCGTGTCTTATCACGAGCGACACAACCCTCACTCTCGGTTCTTCTCTATCTGCACCACTTTTGCCGCTCCACGACCGCAGATCGACATTGCAGAGGCTTTGCCACCAATCCTAGCGAGATATGGCGATCACGTTTATGCGGATGACGTATGGGATCCGATGGTCCCAGATGCGAAAGCTGCAGCCCATGCGAAAATGGATCTGGACCCCAAGAATGGAGGTGTTGTTGTTGTAAGGCCAGACGGTCATGTTGGTTGCGTTGTTAGCTTGGTCGAAGGTAGTGGGACGGTGGATGCCTTGAATGATTATTTCGGAGCTTTCGTAGCGAAGGCAATCAGAAAGCCAGGCACGCAGGCTCAATTATAGGAGAGACGGCTCGGAGTTTACTTGGATGATGGTGTATGCAAATCATGATCTGCTATGATCTTAGTGCAGGTTTTCCAACTTTACATGTATGACGTATGACAATAGGAAAATATTCTTCTCTCAAATTGTTCAGCATTATGGGTAATACTATCTCGAAATTCATTCTAATAGTCATGGCTACAACCTGAGTGAGCAAATGCCAAGACCTGGAGCTACCGCTTAGCGCGGATACGTGCTACTGAGCCACATCAAAAAGCGTCAACGCCGAAATGATCACAGCTGCCTTGCATACATATGTACCAGAGCTACTCTACAATTGACGTCCACATTGCAGAGGTTTTCGACCTATGTTTGTGAGCTGCTTGGAAATCAGATTGCAACGCTGTTCCTACTTAGCCCTGTGCCACTCACGCGATCCTTTCAAGCAACAACAACTGTCACGCTCGTCGATCTCTCGAGACAACCCCCTCTAAATTATCGCAGGGTCACGCAATCATGGATTCCAAAATGGATGTAGACATGGGAAAATTGCCAGAGCCGCACCGTCTATCCCCTGCGACAGAGCCGGCATCAATTCCTACACTCGATGGATGGATAGAAAGCCTAATGAACTGCAAACAGTTGGCGGAGAATGATGTGCAGAGGCTGTGCGATAGAGTATGTCTTATTAGGTTTATATACAACTGAAATCCACAAGGGTTCAGAGGGCTGAAAAGGAATGGTCTAGGCCCGAGAAGTGCTACAGGACGAGTCCAATGTACAGCCAGTGGTACGGAATCAAAGAAAACACGGCCGTTTCCAATTCTATCTTTCATGCTAAGGTCTTGCAACAGAAATGCCCAGTTACGGTATGCGGCGACATTCACGGCCAATTTCACGACCTCATGGAGCTCTTCAAGATTGGAGGCCCAAATCCTGATACCAACTATCTTTTCATGGGTGAGGGCCAGGCCATCTGAAAGATTCTGCATACTAACACCGTGAACGCAGGCGACTATGTCGATCGAGGTTATTACTCGGTCGAGACGGTTACCCTCCTCGTCGCTTTGAAGATTCGGTACCCACAGCGTATCACTATACTTCGAGGCAACCACGAGTCCCGCCAGATCACCCAGGTATACGGCTTTTATGACGAATGTCTACGGAAATACGGTAACGCAAATGTCTGGAAATACTTCACCGACCTCTTCGACTACCTTCCGCTTACCGCCCTCATCGACAACCAAATATTCTGTTTACACGGGGGCTTATCGCCCAGCATCGATACTCTGGATAACATAAGAGCATTGGATAGGATTCAAGAGGTGCCACATGAAGGTCCAATGTGCGACCTACTTTGGAGCGATCCAGATGACCGATGTGGTTGGGGGATAAGTCCAAGAGGTGCTGGTTACACATTCGGACAAGATATTTCTGAAGCATTCAACCACAACAATGGATTGACGTTGGTGGCTAGAGCACATCAACTTGTGATGGAGGGCTACAACTGGAGTCAGGATAGGAATGTTGTTACGATTTTCTCAGGTAGACCGCATCGGCTCCGTCTGTTTAGGATGTTACTGATTTATTGGCCAGCGCCAAACTACTGCTATCGTTGCGGGAATCAAGCTGCAATTATGGAGATTGATGAACACCTGAAATACACCTTGTAAGTGCGCGCGCGGCAGGCTAGTGAGATTGTGCTAAGACTCTTCAGTTTACAATTTGATCCATGTCCAAGGGCGGGGGAGCCCATGGTTTCAAGGCGTACGCCGGATTACTTCTTGTGATTGCAAGTACAAAAAGCAAGTGTCATAACCTTAGCTGCTTGGAGGGCGTGATGATTCAAAGTGTCAAGAATGTTGCATGGTTGGAATGGTTCAGGCTACGCCTACCGCATATCGTCCCAGTGTCTTTTGCCCTGGTCGACGGGCTAATACTGTTGCATGCAGCGTCATATAGACTTAATGACCTTACAGGGGCCTGGCAATAAATGATTCCCTTCTCAAGAAAGCTCCAGTCCTTGTCATACTGCATACTGCATACTGCGTATACATGGACTTCGTCGAAGCAGAACGCTGCCAGGCGGTGATGTCAGCATGGATCCCTGATCAATCATTCTCCTACAGGTGCGATCCCCTGATGTAATTCTATCAGCCCGAAATGCCATGTGGCATTATGGCATGTTTCTGCTGAATTGCATACGACAACCCAGTGCTGTAGCTTCACGCTGGTGGGACGTTTGCTCATCGTGGTTACCTTACGTTATGGTTACAATCTGAAAATCGATTTGTTCACTTTTGCCGCGGGCCAAATATCGCTTTTCTCGCCTTTACTGGCGTTCTTCTGGGCCGTCATCATACCGTCACAATTACCTTCCTGCAATCACTATTGGTTCTGTTTTGCAGCTTTGGGGACAATATATTCCCTTGCTACCCAAACGTCTTTTTCTCGTACTAACTTACCCCTGCCTTTCCAGTCCCCGCGACTGCAAATCACAAATCTGAGTTGCGTACACCCATAATGGCCGCTGCGACTCAATCTACCCTCCCACTTGTGACTATTACGCGACTCGATGTCAGCCAAGGCAAGACGATAAGCGTACAAGGCTTTCTTCGCAGTCTTAAGAGGCCAGCATCTAAGGCACAAACAGCAAAGGCCCAGCTGATCAGTAGAAACCAGGATGGTCCACCATCGGCGGCAGTGGAAAACGACGATCTGCCCGATCATGCACCATTGGGTGAAGACCGGCCCACTTCGCCGCCAATCACGAAAGTACCGGCCGATAACCCATTAATCCAGCGTCTACATGAGAGCTCTTCCATAAAGCCACCCGAGAGTGACGCTCCGCAAAATCTTTGCTCGTCAACCCCAGCTAAGAGTGCGGAGAGCATAACGGAGCCAGCTGTCACAGGTCTGACTCACTCTCTGGACGCTCCAAAGGTCGTTCGAACCTACGGAAGGAAGAGCAAGCCGAAATTGCCTCCGACAGAAGACCTTTCTGTTTCGACAGCCGATCAAGGTCAGATCCCAGGGAATCTTGAACCTACATCTCAGGTGCAGGAGCTTGTAAAACTTGTCGATCACGAATTACAGATTGATCAGCGGCGCGCCCTGCGGGTGGGACCACCCACGGTCGAGACTGTAATAGAGGAGCCCAGTAGGAAGAGAAGGAAGAGAAGAAGAGCTCCTGTCAATGAGCTAGCGCTTGTTGCGGAGCTACCGTCGCATGCCAATTCTCCAGACGACGAGTCCAGCGAAGAGGGCAGGGCGAAACACAAGGATCCTTACGAAGCAAACGTTGGAAGGCCTATGACTAAATTTCGCCGTGATCTTGTCACCCCACGCCACAACAGCATCGATCCCCAAGACTTCAAGTTTCCACCAACTACGCCTAAAAATGCAAGGTCTCCAGGATGGACACCTGGAAGTGGCTTTGAGGGGACAACATTGCAGACCTTGGGTCCATCTACGCTGACTCCCCGTCGAAGGCCGGCGAGGCGTACGAAGGCTGTACGCTTTGCTGTTCCACCTACACGTCCGCTTGATTTGTCTACTGAGATATCACTGACAGCCAAAGCATCTAAGTCTCCATTGCTACAGAAACCACCAAAGTCACTAGCTCTCTCCCAAGTAGCTACACGTCGACTACGATCTCCAAACCCGTTTCGAGACCCGTCGACGGACTATGGCAAGCTCATACAGCATATTGACAAGGCTACTCCTGCAGGTGAAACCACGTCCAGCCAGATACAAATTCTTACGGCTTTGCTGAGGCCTCGCGCCCAAGTCGACCAACTTGCAGAATTCAAAAACTTTGAAGATGATGTTCCGTCGCGACGCTATCCCCCAAGTCGCCAAAAGTATCCGTCTTCCCGGGAAAGAGGCGTAAATAGTCCAACCATACGGCGTCCTTCAAGATCAGAACGCAATGGCTGGCTGAAACGACGCAGGAGAGTCAGCTTCGCTGACGAAAATGAACAACCCACACCCCAATCGGCGAGAAACAGTCGCCAATCAGACGAAAACGATGACACTGAGCAGCTGTTCGAAGCTCACAACGCCACCTGGTATGGGAAGGATGCCCAAGCAGACCCATGCTTCCAGGAGAGCATGAAAGGACAAGGTTGGCCGACATCGATGGTCCGTTCACCAAAATCTCGGGCAAAGAGGTCATCACAATCATTGGAAATGCAGAATTCGCAAGGGCAGCCTGAGGCTGGGTCTCCAGAGCTTGGCAATTATCCAATCTACCCTATCCAGGACGCAAGCCTGAATGTTGGGAAATACTTCTCTAACGCCGTTCAAAAGCTTAGCTCAGAGGAGAAAGGGCCACACACCGTTGCGCGTCGTCAGTCTCAAATACAGAAATTTGGCTACGGCCGCCAGTCGGAGATGGAGGTGAATTTAGAATTGGGTGTAACACCAAGGCTGAAAAGGACCTTGTCAAGCGTACCCTTTCGGCCACCTTTTAAAAGCCTGTAGAGATACTGGGGAAGGAGATTTGTTGCTGTTTGACGTCTTAATATCAATCGCTCAGTCTGTTAGCATTCAGTAACATTCATAAAAACCTTGAATGGACGAGTCCACGTCTAAGTGCAGAAATCAGTCTATTCTACATTTTCGAATTATCCATGCCACACACCCTAATTTTGTCTAATTTCCATCAAAGCCCAATAGAAGAACTCTACTCAAGGTAAGACACAAATGCATCACATTGATAGGTAACGACCCAAGGCTGAGATCAGAGAGTGGCAAAGACTGCCGCGACAAGCGCGAGGCATCAAGCTGTTCGTCATCCCTCCCCCACTTGCTTCAGAAATACATACAACACAACCTCCCTTTGGAAGTCATCTGAGCTTTACAACACATCGCCAAAATGTCTATCAATATTGGCAATGTCTTCAGCGCCAAGAGTCTCTCCGAACATATGTACCAAAGCCTCCCAAAGGAACCCCAACCACAACTCAATAACCCTTACGATGCCATTGCCCTCCTAAGCCACGCCTGTATGATAGCAGTTGGTTTCCGACTCATCGGTCTGAGCGAAGACCAAAAACTAGGTACCCTGCCTCCCACCTTACCACTCGCCCCCAAAAGCCCCGCTAACAACCATTCAGAGCCCCCTTCCACAGCCGACTCGCCCCTGCCCCTCCCAAAAGAATGGAACGCCCAACCGACCTACACTTTTCACTACGCGCACACCCAATCCTCACTCACCTTCCTCCTAACCCTCACCCGCCTCGGCCCCAAAGCCATCATCAACGGCCTCGCCCTCCCCACTGAAAAAGTCCACTCCCTCGACCTCCTCACCAAAGACTTCGTCTCCGACTCCTCCCTCCCTCTCACATTTTCCGGAAACGAAGGCCCGAACGAAGCAGCGCAGACGCTGAGAGCAGTTTTTATTAGCGCGGGACGAATGACGGATGCGGCGAGTTTGCTGAAGGTGTGCATTATCCAGAAATTGGCGCCCGGGTTGCGGAAGGAGGGGTATGAAGAAGGAGGAGGAGGATCATCTGGGCAAGCGGCGGCACCGCCGGAGCAGCAGCCGCGGCCGGAGAGGGAAGGACGTCAACCCCAACACGATCCTTTACGAGATGATCGCTTCCCTCCTCGGCCACAGCCCCACCCTTTCAATGACCCCCTCGCCGCTGAGCCTCGGCGACCTTATCCAGCAGGCGATTTCCCCCCTCCCGGGTTCGAAGACGAGTATGAAATTAATAGACCTAGGGGTGGGATAGGGGGTGAGCGGCGCCCGCTGAATATCGGAGAAAGAGATTTATATCCTCCTGGTCTTGGGCCGAGGGATCCGTTGCGGGGAGGAGGCGGGGGTGGGGGAATGTATCCTACGTTTGATGAGTTGACGGGAGCGGGCGGGGGAGGGTATGATGGGCAGTATGTCTCCGTCTCTCTATGATGTTTAGGCCTGTATGTCGAGGGTGTTTGCTGATGGGGGGGTTATTTGTATAGGGTTCCGCCAGGCGCTCGATACGATCCCATCGGTCCTGGTGACGGTCCGAGGAACATCAGGGGTGGGGGGAGGGGGTTTCCCGGGGGCGGTGGCTTCGGTGGAGGGGGCCCGCCTAATTCATTTGGGGGCTTCGGAGGTGGGGATTTCATATAAGGGGATGGAGAAGTATGAAGCTGTGTATGACTATGACTACGCTGGAGGAGCATTCTGCATGGGAAGAAGTGTAACGGGACCGGAAACGGGTATGAAGCTATATGAATTCTACACGAGGAACGAATGAATACTGCATAGATAGCTGGATCGATTGATGGACGATGTTTGAAAATAAGCTAGCTATTTGGGTACGTACGTCAAAGGGTAATAATTGCATCTTCCCTCTCTTCTCTCCTCATTATATCATATCACTTGCCACGAACTGTATGTACGTATATACTCACAACCTCATACCTCCAACCGCATGCAACGTCCAGCATCCCCATCCAAACCTTATAAATAGACATGAGCTGAGTTTCCTTTCTTTTCTCTTCTTCGTCTAGGAGCTTCTTCTTGTTCTTCTCAAGGTCCTCTCCCTCGTTGGCTTTCATTCACCGTCATATATGTATGTTCGTTTATTATAGATCCTATAGATAATAGTAGTAGGTAAGGAGGGAGGGTCCTCCTCCTCGGCTTCATTCACCGTTGTGGATGTTCGTTCGTTCGCGATAGATTCTTCTCGGCTTAATTCACCGTCATGCATTTATATTCGTTATAGATACATACTATGTATAGTAGTGGTGGGTAAGGAGGGAGGGTCCTTCTCGGCTTAATTCATCGTCATGTATTTATATTCGTTATAGATAGATACTATGTATAAAGTGGTGGGTGAGGAGGGAGGGTCCTCCTCGGCTTAATTCGCCGTCACTCACGGCATGATTCTCTCACATCCTATCACATGACGACATGGATTGTATGTATGTATGTATGTATGAATTGTATGAATTGTATGTATGGTTATCTGAGTCATATGTATGTATGTATGCATGTAGTTACAGTTTCCCCAGCTCGAACTGCAACATCCTGCACACCGTCCCCATGCAGCAGCTCAGCTGTCATGTCTTTCTCCTTCTTCTCGGTGGTTGTTCTCCTTCTCGGCTTCTCTCGCTCACTCCGAACCAGTTATAAGGCTGGTATGGAATTGTTCCGTTGCGTACGTATGCAGCGAATCGCGATCACAGGCGAAAAGTCCCATTGTTCCATGCCCAAACGCCACCACCAGCATACATCAGACATGCAAAATTCACACCTAAAGTCAAGATAATGGCATAAATACACGGATTCCAGGCTTCCATCATACCCTACTCTATTTGGAAAGAAAAAACGGTTTGCCAAGGCCATCTCACCCGCATCTGCATACAACCAGGGATGTATGATAGGATTGGGATCCATACCGCCGATCATGCCATCATGCATGCATTCTCGCTCCGCTTGCCGCATTTGTGTATGCTTGCGAATAGCGGCGAGACAGCGAAGGATTTGCATCCTTGCTCCGATGCGATCTACGAATTTCTGAAACGGGTTGCGTAGAAAGATAGGTAGATAGGTAGATAGGTAGATAGGTGTCATATGCAGGACCCATAAGAGCGGAGTGATCTTGGAAGGTGGAAGTGTACATCGGTTGCACTAGGAATCGGAGGGGATGGCGTGGGAACGAGGGATCGGAATGGCAACGGCGTCTCCCGTGCTTTCCTCCCTACTCTGATACATGCATGCAAGAGAATCCATGGCTTAAGTGTGAACTTTCTGATCGTAGGCTTCGCGCCGGTGTATAGTCGATAATCCGCTACCGTAGCGGGATTCGACAATGCGCGTGTTCGTGATGCGAGCCTGCGTTTTGCGGGGTGTCAATTCAACGTCAATGCTCAGATGGTTTGTCAAATTTGATACGAAAATTAATGACTCTGTCTGTTAAGAGGACCGTTTAGCGAGGAGTAGCATTCTAGAAGCTGATTCTCGGTTACGATTGGTCAGTGCGCATTCAGAACCCTACCTCACACCTAGTGGTGGATATAACGGACTTGCATATGATTGAAGTGGAGTGGTGTGTACCAGCCGCCATCGCAAGACATTCCTCGCCTGGAAGTACATTTCGCCATCACTGGGTCAATCATAAGGCTGTTGTCTCAGATGTCTGATTTTAAGCCTGGTAATTCTTCGCGATCAGTGTCTACGTGTAAAAGCTTAGTCGTAATGGTTGCTGTACAGGGTCAGCCTCGGTCACAAGACCTTCTTGAGATGCAGGTGTCCTTTGTCGGTTCGATTGCCATGGTCCGCCGCCTGTGAGATCTGTGTGCCTATCCAGTCTTGCATTGCATAGGGCTATGCAGCCCTTTTCTGCTCGGCGACCCGGTATCATGGACATTTGTTTGGCTGGAGGGAGTGCACTTCTCGTACGACTATCCTAAAGCAGACGTCGACGGACCTGATATGGATGCGTACGCCCGAATGCCAAGGACTTCTGGTTCCAACCGTTCTTTTCTTGCAGGACTTCCACGCTGCAATATCCTGTATCATGGATGGTAGCGGCTTGCATACCCTTACCCATTGAAGATCCCCCATGATTCACAGTGGTATTCATCCAAACATCAGATGCCAGCCATCGAGCCATCCTACATAGCCTGCCAGACCTGCAGAACAACCTGCAAGAACCCCACCCCTGCGTCCGGGTACCACGGGAGGATTCGTGTGCAGCAATGCCTTTCCTCCTCAGATACGCCAATGCTGATCATGGATAGAATCTTTTCGTGTATTTCATCATTGACCGGTACTATTACGACTCCAGGCTTCTCTTGACAAATGCATAGTCTCTCAAAAATGGCAAGTTGCACAAGCTGCCAAATGGAGATCATGCCGGTAGATTTCCTGGAAATGATGACTCAGGAGCTGTGACGTGTCAGCTTCTCCTGCATTAACCTGCCGGCACCGGGGGTAGGTAATGATTTGAGTGGCTTGCGTTATACCTATATGCGAAGGGTTGAGACTCCCAAGCATGACTCAGGAGCACAGTACGAAAAGGCCATGGGCCTCATAGTTTGTCATATCTTATGATGAGTAGTCGGGCAAGCCTGGCCCTCTTGACGTGCCCATTGTGGCCTGCCTAAGCAGCAGTATTGCCACTGCTCTGTAGCTAGAGCCGCTCATGGAATCAGCTGTCGGAATGACTCATTGGGAAGCAGTGCTCAAAGGCAAGACACAATTCCCGTCAAAGCCGGTGTTACCTTATGCACAGAAAGGGCGAAGCACAATGCAATTTAAGGAGGCTGCAGTAGAATCCACGTAGACCCAACTCCATGGCTAGGACAATGTTCCGAGAGCCATTCTAGAAGCTCAGGTACGACGTTGCAGTGGCAACGAAATACCCCTTGGTCTGCCGGGTGGAGCAGAGTGTGGCCGAGTACCACTAGTGCCATAAGAACCTGAAACCATGGTCCAAAATAACAGGCAGGAGTGGCTGGGGCAGTGGTGTGGGGTCCGAGTCCGGGTGGCATCGAGTCTTTTGTAAAGTAATTTAAGGGAAATGCAGGAACCAGTCTTGGCGAGGTAGCATCGTGCCAGTGTAGCGTGTCTAGAAGCCCCTCTGTTAATAGGATGGTCAGTGGTGGCGGGCAGCGGGAATAAGCAAGACTGAGCTATGCAACATGGAGATGGACCAACATGAGCCGATGGACTCTGCGATGCAAAGAAGACAGGCAGACACAAGCAAGTGGATATCGGTACAGCAGAACCGTAGTTACGAATGAACCAATGAAAGAACTAGCTGATGGCAGATATCGTTTATCTTTACCGCTTCCAGAGAACAACACGAATACATATAAAGTTCTCACGTCAAATACATCGCTGATCGCAGACGGACAGCACAAGGGTACTTCTTATAGACGGAGATACATTCTGGAGGCTCGCGTGGCCTGGTGAGAAGGTAGCAGTGGTGCTCAATAGTGGTAAAGTTAGCAACTCACAGAAATGTATACGACATACAGTGTACGGTCGAACTAAGTAGGTAAGGGAGGGTGCGAATAAGATCTAGCGCAAGCTAGCCGAGTTCACCGGATCTGCAAAGGTCTGTGCAATTGCCGGTCCATTAAATTCGCGACTCGGGGATCTGCTGGCGTTTCAGGAATGTGTGAGGGGTACCCAGACCAGCTGATTCGATGTTAGAGATCTTGCCGTTTGATCATCAAATGTCAATCGAATCCACGTGCTTGGTATTGCTGATCAAAGTCCACAGCCCATACACCAGTAAAGGACGGGTTTAGGCAGGGACGATGGGAGGCCTGATGACTTCACCATCGGAACAGTAAGCTGCTCTAGACATTCAGCTGAACATTTACACTTTGTAGTAATCGTGTGTGCATGACATCAGACGGAATGCGCTGCATTGAATATCTCTTACTCAGGCTGCGCAGGAGTGCCATGCGGACGATGTAGGTGTAGGTGGAGATGGGCCAGCTGCAAAGCAGAATCCTTCGCTTACTGATTCGTCAAGCTAGCAGCGCATCAACGTATGATAGGGTTCGGCAGGGCCGTAATCGAGAAGCAATGTTGTGATTTGTTGATTTGTCGATTGTGTCCTATCGAACGGAGAAAGATACACAAGCCCATTGTTGGTTTCCTCGCTTGCACGGTACTCCTGCGCGGCATGTGCATAGGCATGGGCAACTGGGCGAAGCATTGGATTGTTCCGGTTGATTGTGGATGACAGACATAAGTCGTTTTAGGCTCGCCTACCTTCCTCAAGAGGACCTTGATCTAGTTGCTCCACCAAGTTTTCCGGTCTGCTGATCCAGCGTTTCATCACCAATGTTCTGTTGAGAGATCTCGTGAGAATGCTCCATATGTTTGCCAAGTGTTGGTTTTGGTCTAGTAGGCGTGAGAGGTGTGGTGGGGGGCATGTCCAGATCGAGTCGCACAAGTCCCGACAGTAAGGTTCCGTCGCTACGTTTTCCCTATTCAGAGCGAAGAAGCTGGGCTCCGATTCGTCGCAGCGTAAGAGGCTTTTCTGCTTTGTCCTCAACGTCGTAGCACTGATGGGCTTGTGCAATGTCATCGATCTGAAACCATCCACGGCTCCTGATCGAGCAGGAGGATGGCTGTTCTGTGGGGCACGCAGCGATGTTCCTGGCTTGCCCTGGCTGTACCTGCAGCGTCAGCACTGTAAGCACCGCCTCCACACATGGTGTGGTGGTCATCAAAAGGAATCGGAAGTTTGTCGAGCCAGTTGATCTTCACTGTCGTCCACCCTTGGGGTTTTCCCCTCGCAGCAGACTCCGCACCATAATGTGAAACGTGCACCAGATGGACAAGCCCCTTGTCAGCAAAGGATTCAACATCAATCCACGCTAATGCAGTATGGTAAAAAATACACGCGCTAACAAAACCGCGAACATGCCGCCTCAGGCTGCACGTGTGAGCGTCCCGCTCGCCACCAACATCGCAATCCCCGGTACGGAGCTATCCGATTAGCCTACGATTCCGAAAAGCTTCCCACTTTTCCCTCTTGGTAGAAAGGGCGCCACAAGAGCATACAAGGGCCTACAAGGGCATACCATAGTACAAGGGCATATGCACATTGCGATTAGCTGCCAAAAGGTTCATCCACCATCTCAGTCCCTGCTTCTCCGCTAGAAGTAGAAAGTATCAAGGCGCCAGAAGGCACCACCCAGTAGCACCCCGTAGCACCAGGCACCACTACCGCTACTACGAATCGTGCGTGAGCATTTACCCACACGACCAATCCACGGCAATTAATTCCAATTCAACGGAGCTTGCCTTGCACCTTAAGGATATGTCCAACAGCAAGCGATGCTTTCCAACAAGCAGAGTGTGCGCTATGGATTTAGAGCCCTGCCCACACAGTGCTTATTTGAATTATGGGGATTTAGGTGTACTCGCAACCCTATTGTTGAAGCTACCTTGGTCCCTGATGTTCATGGGATCTGCTGCGTTTTGAACAGTGCGTGCGTGTTTGTTTGGTGGCGCCGTCCCGTTGGGCTCTAAGGACTAGAGTGATGTTCTGCATGGACTCGTTGGTTTCGCAATCTCTGCTAGGATGGCTATGAATTATACGAGTAGGTTGCCTTTTCTGATGCAGTGGCAAGCAGTGTCCAATCGGCAATGGTACTCATGGGAAGGGTATGATGATCGGAAGTTGGCGATACATAGTCTGCTCTTTCTGATTCTTCCAACCTCTTAGGAGTATATACCGTATGCTATGTGTTACAATAGAAGAGAACCCTGAATGTCCGATACTATCACGATTCGTTAAGAAGTAAGCGATGGTCAGCAACGCTCGACATTGCGATACGAGCGACCGAACCTCAGGCACATGGTCGGATCAGGCATGCCACCTGAACGATAACTGGATATTGTGTGACCGTGTATGGCCCGCCCTATGACAGACTCCATGGGCAGTCCTCGATCCCTCCCAGTAGGCAACCCTAATCCCCACGCTTAAGTTCGTAGCACCATGGTAGAGAATACTCTATCTAAGACAAGGTCAAGGTCATGGATAAGGATGATTTTTGAAGCATTGAGCAGAGTATTACCATAGCTTTTTCGGCGTGGCTGGCTAGCTGATCCGACAGAAGAAGCTTGGCAGAGGATCAGCCAGTGTCGTCATTCGAGACGGGCACGCCCTTTGACTCGCTATCAGGGTTTCCCCACCGTCCAGGCCAGCCACCTGCGCGGGCCGCAAGGAAAGACGATGAGTTGTCACTTGTGCGAATCTGAAACTCAAACGGTCGCTGCCAGTTGCCTCAGAATGGGAATCTGGAGAATATCACTTGCCGGTTATTGCTGATAGCTGATATTATTTCCAGTGACCATCACTGGATGGAAAATTGGCTGAACTGTGATCGCCTTAGCTCCTGCCCGCTTTGGGAAGCCGGCTGCGAAGCTGCGTTGGCGTCGCACAGACTGCCATCCGGAGGTTGGCCTGTTTTTGCATCAAGGCGTCGCCTTGACAGGTATGTAGAGGTACTTGGAGAGGACATGTAGTTGTTATGCAGGAGAACCGTTATGTGTTATGCATGATAATCGAATACATTTGGACCCCAAAGTTCAAATTCTCTGAAGCCTTCCGTGCCTTCTGGAAGCGCGAGTGCGCTTCTTCCATCGGGCAACCCGCCCGTCACACGTCTTGGCTCCATGCACACTATCTTTTGGGTGTTTCGATGTTCGATGTTCGATTGTTGAAAGTTCGAATCCAGTGTCCCTAAGCCTTCCTCTGGTTCCCCGAACTTGGACGATTTGCGCTCCCTCATTGTGTTTCAGTGTTTCAGGGTTCGAGCCAACCTGTGCGCAGTCGGAGCAAAAACGGTAAAGATTTGAAGTAGTCGCTGTGTATGGGCTGTGTCTAGCTGCCAGGATTCGCATCCTTCGCGCAATGATTGCAATGGTAATCATGCCCCTTCTTATCCAATCACAAGTCACCGAGTGGTGGGATTTGCCTCCTAGTGCAGCGCCATGCAAGTCCCCGGAGGGCTCGAAGGATTCTGCTGACCAAAAATCCGATCACAGTCACAACGCTAGGGAAGAAGGTGCGCAACGGAGAAGGATGCTTTTCAGCCTCACAGTGGTATTCAAATCATTGGCTGCTTCTGTAGGATTGTGCATCCGTTCGCACCGAGATTCTATTTTTGCTGGTTGGCTGCATGGTGTGGGGATGAAAAAGCGAAAGGGAAAAGGCAAACCCGTAAGCGCCCAGGAATTTTGGGCGGACTTTTTGGGGATGTGGAGTTTCGGTTCCAGGCAGGTACCAACACCGACAGTCTGGTCACGCCCGAACATTATTGGTCTGTCGGTCTGTCAACTCCAGCGAAATTCCACCGGTCTGGAATATGAGAATTAGAATTAGGATCAGAGAGCAGTAGTAACGGTATTTTAATCCATGAGGTTGTTTTTGGCAGTCACGACCACACCAGTAACAGAATCACTGAATCACTAATGCTGACTTTAATAGCTACACTGGCATTGCGTATGCATCATGTCGACTAATCCCACAATAGTGGCAATTATTCTAGGCACGCCTCACGTTCCGTAAGATTGCAAAGTTGCATTCTGTTTGTTGCCCAACTCCTTAAGGAAGCTGACAAAGCTGTTTTTGGACCCCAAGAGGAGGATCGCGACTTCCCATAATCCATCCCATGATCATTAATGCCGGAATGTAGAACCGAAGAACAATAATGATAATGGCCAACAAGCGTATTCGTACAATGCATAACGCATCAAAACAAGATTCGCGTACAGTGTAGTGGTGCATGCGCGAAATGATGACATAAGAATTTGGGGGGAACTTTGCCAAACCGCAGATCCAAAGCCCCTCCCGCATTAGGCATTGTCCGTTAAACCATATCAACATGAAACACTGCATAGCCTTCCCATCTTGCCTAGAACCTTTCCCCAATCCCATGAAGACTCCCAAACGCCAATACCCAATTCTTGACGGGCCGTTGGGAAGATGCTCATCCTCCATTAATGCCAAAGACTCCGCCGAATGCAAACGCCCGCCCAGTTGTGTCAGATCTAAGCCTGATCTAAGCTTCCAATCCGGCCCCACAGTCTCCCTTATGATGGAAAAACTGATGGTGCCTGGATTGGGCTGCTCACAAATTGCGGTCTGCCGTAGTCTGGAAATGTCGCCGCTGGATTTGCTGACATTGGTGGTCCCATTGATGCCGGTTGCGGCACTCCGAGGCTGAAGGATCTACTGCGCGCTGGAAAATTGTTGAAGGACCACCGAGCAGGAGTTGCAGCCGACCCTTCACGGAAACCGAGCTCAAGCCGCTTAGGGCATCCATCCTCAGTATGTCTCCGTAGTGTGTCTCTGCGAGCGAATCGGTTGCCACAGAGATTGCACCTGTGATTGCGCGCCTTCAAATGCACCTGCAGATTTTATTAGTTATGACTCAGATCTACATGCGTTGGCAAAGCTTACGCTATCATGATGTCTGTCCAGATCAGTTTTGCGCTGGAACTTTTTGGTGCATGGCGCATTGCCAACCATGGCAGTACAAGGGTGAGGATATTTGCGCTCAGGGTTGTGGGTTTCCAGATGCGATTTCCAGTTGTAGCTTCTCTTAAATAGCTTGCCGCAGACTCCGCACTCGTGAGTGGCTTCTTCAGGGGTTGTCCTTTGACGCTTCTTCTTGATGCGATTGACGCTCGGTAAAGTTGGCGCGGCGTCGAATTTGGAGCGCACATCTTCGCCTAAGAATTCTGTAGGGTATACCATATTTTGCTTAGTCCAGTCGCATGCTTGGTTCTTATAGTAATCATCTGTAGAACCATTGATGGGCGAGACTCCATTGGAGAAGGGCGTCATGTCTTGAGTAGTTGATGATCGCTGCAACACTTGTTCATTTCCCGGTGCTGAATACCACTCGTTGGGATCCTCTTGCTTGACTTTGGGTGTGTAGTATTCTGTTCCATGTTGAGAGAAAGACTCTGAGGGCGAGTAGGATGAGGAGATTGAAGATCGGTGAGAAGGCATGTTGGTGCCCGGAGGCGTCTGGCAGAAAACGAGCCCTGGGGCTTCTGGAGATTGTGTTGTCACCATGCCACTGTTGGTATTGTTGGAGTAGCCAGAGAAAGGATCAAAGGCGGCTGAGAAGATATCTGGTGGCTGAGATGTTTGAGGGAAATCTTGCTCCATCATTGAAGAGTGCGACCACCCGTCTGACGGTTGTGGGGAAGGTGGTAGTTCGTGGACGGTACTCTGTTGTTGGGGTAGAGGGCAGTCGAAGATGCCTAACCCGCGATTGGGCTGCTCGAGGGATGTAGGTTCAGGTTGGGGCGTGGCAGGGTAGCACTGTCTTTGCGAAGAGAATGATGGTTTGGACTGTTGTTCATATGGTGACACCGGTGAGCGCATTGACTGAGGTGTGAGATTCATTATAATGCACTGGAGATGACTTGGCCGGAGGAAGCGAGTGCCAATGGCAGAAAGATGGACAGAAATAAACTCGGTGAATTATGTCTGATATATAAACAATCGGACTGAGGTTGAGATGTGGAGTAGTAAGCTGCAGTAAGAAGGTTGGAGCAGATGTTGGAAGGCGGGCACGACGGAATAGTATATGTAGTTTGAGTGACTCTAAGCGGGCAGTGAGGCAGTGGGGGTCATGTAAGCGAAGAGGAATAGGTGTGATGATAGCAGCAAGGCAGAATTGCGCTATGGATAGAGCGTGTAGGTGCGCAGGATGGAGTGTGTGCAGCAGACGCGGCACCGCCCACCATTTTATCCCAGGACTCTTGGTGTCGGACGGAGAGCAGGTGCATGAGAGAGAGATGAGGGTAACAGCTGCCAAAGAGACTACTGTACACATCCCTGCCACATGCGTCCACCGCCTTGACACCCTAAATCCTGGACCTGAACAAGGGTGCGTTGTTAGTTTATTTCCACAGCCAAGGTACAGGACAGGGGATGCCGGGGCCGTATTGTACGTAATTACCGCTAAATTAGTCCCGTCTCGGCTTGTGAGACGAACGTCTAATTTCGCGTGATCCACACCATCTTTTCTTTTCCCTCCCTCAGCCCACAAAGGTACTGAGGTACCCCCCCCCCAATTCCCCTCCTCTCCCAAAAAGCACCGGCATCAGCGTCAGCACCATCAGCAATCATTTCAGGCGATCCTTTGCTTACCTGCTCCAGACTAGGCATCGTTCAAGAACCCCTCTTTCCACACTAGCTGCCAACACCTCTCCCACCATCCAATCAACTCATTGCTGACCTAGATTGACATAATCAAGTCCTCCGATTTGGTTATTGCTGTCCTTTTTCTGGCGGTGGCTGCGACTATTGTCTAACATCTCACTCTCCACAACGTCAGCATCTAAAACCAAATAATTGTTCCGCATGATGCCGAAGATACGTTGGAAGCCTGAATCATTGCCGGACTCGAGTCTCTGTCGGCCAAGAACGGGTCTGTCGATTATTGAAAGATGGTGGTCAATGGCGATCGCGATGTACAATGCAACGTGCACATGGTCGACGCAGAAAAACGTGGGGCTTGGATAAATCTAGTCTCAATCAAGAATAGCGCGCATAACGTTATGCAGCAATCCTATCAATCTGAAACAACGGCGATTCTCTCTTACGCCCCGCATTCGCCACACTCACAGTAATCACTCCATTGTCCATATAGTCTTTTCTGGCTTCTTTTGCCTCTCTCTAGAGAAGCCACGGAGCCGAATCGGCTTTTAGACGGTTGCTGATCCAAGTTCTCGGCCATAACGGCAGGTGGCCTGGACTCGTCTTCGCGGCTTTGAGCTACCGTAGAAATGATCCCCAAGCAGGTACCAGTCCACTTTACCCAACAATCCGAAGGCCTTCTCCATTCTTCTTTGATATGGATGTGATATTGATCGGCATTTGAGCTTGAGAAAGCATGAGGTAGGTATTAGATATTATTCCCGGCTTTCCGCTTGCCCCCATGCTATGCCGGCTTCTTCAAGAGATAAAGTTCTCGTACCGGCTTCTCCTAGAGACACGTACGTAGTATTGTGGTTGGGCTCGACGCTTTGCTTAGATATCCTCATCATTCAGTAGCAGGAAAAGGGAAGCTGTGGCTTCTCCCTCATGCACGCTTGCAGTATCTTGACTATCTTACTGACAAGTCTCCCCGTCCTTCAGTAGGAGATGACCAAATCTCACTAATTTTTAGGCAAAAAGAGCAAGATAAGACGATGATACAATTCGCATAAGGTTGCTGTAAGAGATCAGTCCGCTACCAGCGGCGTGATAGCTTAACCCACCAACCGTTTCAACTAATTTCCAATCCATCAAATTAAACCAAGATTTGCAAATATCGAGGAGATTGTCAGCGTACTGTGGCCATCGTTTCATGTACTGAGCTGGTCGACCTTGCGCTCCAGCGTGGCCATTCTCTCATCAATTCTTCTCAATATAGCGGCCATATCCGCTTCATGCAACCCTAGATTTGTACGACCACCACTGACAGGTGTTTTAGGTATAGAAGCCTCTGAGCGGCTTCTCAGGTTGGGTCTCCGGAGCGACCTCGGCGCGGCCTGGTAATTGCCCGCGTAATCGAGCCGCTTCTGGGACACCGAGGCGTTCTGCCACCGGTTCATCAGTCCATTTAACTCCTCATAGACCCAGATGCCCACAATGTATGGGAAGTGTGTAACTTTCAGTAGTACAATGCGTGCAGACCGAATCTGTTCTGAGGGTAGACAGACTCTCAATGGCCTGAACAATAGCAATGGTATCAGATTCTATGCAATATGCTTTCAGTTCCGACGATCACGAGATAAGGTGCGAGGCCATACCAGTGGGGGAAAGTAATATGTTAGGCGCCGGGAAGCCGATGCCTGATGGGTCTCAACTACCATTGTATGCTCAATGGGGAAGTTTGCATACCTCAAGCACAAATACTGAATATCTGAAACATTGTTAGTGCCCACGGGGGTGTAAGATCTGCCAATTGAGTCAATGTTGGCTTACTGATACAGATACTCCTCCCGAGCGTGATCCATAACCTATCAATGTTATCAATTTCGAATCTTTCAGATCTAACGCAAGACTTCCATAATACACGGTTACAAAACCAGGCGCATCGCCCTCATGAAAAGCCTCAAATGCAGCTGGAAAATTAGAGTACGTACCTTAGTGAAAACTTGGCTCAGAATAGCAATAAGTGATGTCAATAGCAGTATATTAGAGAGCACCACGAAGCACAGCATGAGCTATCTTCCGATTAGCAGCGGCATCAAATGATTGCACTTTCATGCAAGAGAGGCGGGAGCTAGCTGACGGCAGGGCCAAGCGCAGGCGAAATCTAGCGTGGACCAATTAGAGCGCTGATTTGCCACAGTGCAGGGATGTTTTCGAATAGGCGCTTTGCTTAATCGAGGTACTTTACCTGCGTTGCTATGTCACTGCCCCCAACCATACTAGGTCAGTCCCATCAGGATTCCGGAGCTCGACTTGACTCACAAGCCTAGATATGCGGATCTCCACGTTTGCGTGATTAGCCATTGGTCTGGTTGAATTTACTCGTCTGAGCCTCACCCAAAAAAGACCTGTCCCAGAGTTAGTCTGGAGGCTCCATCGGACAAGACCGTGAGCAACGCACATTTATCATGATCCATAGCATTTCGTTGGCCGTGAACTCGCCCCGCGCAAGCATAGTAAATGTAGTCAAAAAGGCGCAAAAAAGTATCACCACAATTCCGAGGAATTTCACGAAATCCTTCGTCTATGTTTAGGCCTCAATCAGCCTGACTGCCTGACAAAACCCTCAACATCATGGGTGTATACCATTTCTTTGAGGCATGGTATCTATTCATCCAAGTCAGCCTTGGCCTATATTGACTCAGAGACTTATGGCTCACCAAGGTCCCAAAAAATGGAATTAAAGAAAGCAAAGAACAGACTCGAGGTAGCAAGAAAATAGCTTCGAGGGACAGAATGTCGAGAGCCACGTCTGTGGTGTGCGCGTTGTTGTCCACTAGGCCAATGACTCCTTCAGAAGCTTTGTTAGCTATGCAACGTCCGTGGCAGAGTGTACCTTGCTATCTTCTTGACTAAATTGTCCGCTAGTTCACCAAGAGAGGATTGCAGTATAATAACTCACTTGATATCATATATGCGAAGCCGATGCCGATGATGCCTAGATCCCACAGACTCCAGAAATCCGTTGCATAGAATGAGCTGCCTGCGTCTTGAAACTCGCCAAATTCGTCATATGCGAAGGCAGCAATCCAGACGTAAAGAAGGCCTTCGACGAAACCAAATTGCTCAGGCTTCCGTTCAACAAGAACTGAGTAATATAGGACGAGGAATAAAGCGAAGAACAGGGCTTCAAACCCTTTTTGGTATTTCGGGACTCGAAGCCTGCAGTATGGATCAGCTCTTCTTTTGTCGTAGATCTTTGCTTTCTTCTTGCTGTGAACACTCAGGGACTCCCAAAAGATTATGCGACCATTCCAAATGTCGTCGACTATCTTCTGCACGACGTTTTGACTAAGGAATTGCTTTGCACTTGCAACAGCGGCAATCTCAAGAGCATTGAGTCCAACGAACGATGATAACGGCTCTTCCTCTGCGGAAGCTGTCGCTGTGCGTTTGACAGCCACTTGTGGAGTATCAATCATGAGCCCTCGGCTCCAGAGAAGTCCGGCACGTTCGGCCTCATTGCCATCATCTGCATTTCTGCTCGATGCATTACCTCTGCTATTGTTCTCGTCCCGGTCGACCTCCTGGCCTGAGGATCCAGAGGTGACAGAAGGTAATTCATGTAACAGGTACTCAATCAATTCATCATCAGTCAAATGAGCGAGGAATCTCCATGCTACAATCTCGCAGGCATAGCCTCGGGTTTCATTAACACCACGGTCATCTCTTTCGCCTGCAGCGAATTGCCATTTGAGAATCCTGGAACACCGTCAGCGTCATACTGATACTGCACTTTTAGATAATCCCGAAGTAAAGTACGAAATCCCGTGATCAACGAAAATTTTAGGTGACAGAAGTCAACACTCACAGCAACGCAGAGATAATGTCGGGATGATGGCATCGATCAGTCAAGTACTGAATCAGCGGTCTCAGTATGTGGCCCACAGAAGCTGTCCTAAGTTGTTCGAAAGTATGAGGAGCGTCAATGGCGTCAACGAGGTACCTTTGCACTGTAAATAGGCGCACATATCATATAGCTAGGACGGGTTCTTCCATGCTCACTCCGAAAGCTGGCGTAGGAGTTCTACAAGCGATTCATCGTCGTCGATATCTGGGAGATGCAGCCCTGAGGAGCTGTTATGAGGCCCAACTGATTGCGGGGTCTGAGGTAACAGCGCCATGAGTTGGGTGTCGGAAGTTGGAAAATGTGCCCAAGCTTGGCATGCTTTTGAAAGATTGGATCCGCAACAAGGATCTGGCTTAGGGGTGCGGCAGCACGGGAAGGTGGTTATAGGCGGCACTAGGGAGACTCAGTCCCCCAAGCGCAGATCAATGGCCCCCAGTGCGGGATGGCCGATTGGGGTTGACTGTGAATTTTCTTACAGCCTACTGTACGCAGCTTATTGCGAATTTTGACCACTGAAAGTGTTTTGGCTGAGATACAATGTTGGATAGAATTTGGAGGATATGGTACACGAATGTTCAATGGAAGGGGCCCAGTGGTTTGTCGCCCATAGATATCTGCCAATGACCGAGAACTCCCGCTCAAACGCTGACGCATGATACTCCGGTCATGACGGCTCAATCATTCTCAGTCATCCATGATACTAGCTCCCAATCTCTCACTTTCACCGCCCACTTCGTACACATTCAAAAGGGTCCCTTCACCTCCCTTCTCTAGATCAATCCCAAAAACATAGAAATGCCCCTCATTCGTGACTACCATAACCTGTGGGCTATTGCTGCTCATGGCTACCACACTCCTCAGCGGTGCAGTTGAGCCTATGACACCCCCTTGTGCCGATGGTGGAGCTTTAGGAATCTTTAACCACGCAAAATCTCGTGCTGGCTCCCACATCTCTGACACGGCTGACGGAAGGTATGCACCCACCGAAGCCGCGACCGTGGTGCCAACATTTTGTGAAGTCCGCCGAAGCATGCCCATTAGTGTACCGTTGTGTTTCCGTGCCTTTGTGGATATGGAGTCCGATGCGTTGCTGGTAGACCGTGTTAGGTCAGGCTGAGAGTCGCTGCCTCCGGGACTTATACTCCTCTCACGTTGCCTGGGCGAAGTGGACAGCATCGACGATTCATCTCCATTCCCAGGTTGAGGAGGCGTACCTAGTTTGAAAATATGCACGGTGTCCGTAGCGGAGGAGACGCAGAGCAGAGAAGATGTCGCGTTGAAAGACATGCTGTAGATACGAGCAGGCATGGATCCACGACGAAATTGGTACAGCTTCCGTGCCGACGGTATTGAGAAAACTCTAATAATAGTTCCTTTATCTGAAGCTGTTGCAAGAAGGGTGCCTGTATTGTTGATTGTGATGCATGAAAGAGGTGAGCGATGTGCCTCTGCTAGATTAACTGCTTCGAGTCGGAGAGTATCGAAAAGGAGAACATTGCCACTGGTCGGAGCGATATGTGTAGCGCTGGGTGGCACGTGGGATGGAGGTGCGAAGGAGGAGGGCGCAGCTTTCTGAGGGTGAGGATATGCTAGGTAGCAATTGTCAGAGGAGGAAGAGAGAGCGCAGATAGCTAAAACATGTTAGAAGACGGTCTATCAAGGTAAGACCATTGGTACCGTACCATTGGGATTTGGAGAGGTTTCTAGAGTGTAGAGCAATTTCATATTGCTGATATCATAGAGGTATATTTGATCCTCGAGGACCACCACCAACCGCTTCCTGTTCATTCGTACAGCCAGAACTGTGGTAGGGAACGTAAGCTCGCATATCGTCGAATGCCTCTGCAAGTCCAGATCCTGGTTAGTTTGAGCGCAGCTAGGATCTGGAAGCGGACTCTGAGACGATACTCGTCGCCCACATACTATTCGCTGTTCGATGTACGTTGGGACAAGGACGTACTTTGGTATTCGTGATCTGCAACCTCCGTGGTGAAAGTATAAGGGCAACCAACGATGTGGAGAACAGCATCTCTAGGAGAGCGATATCGCCTTGTTTATTTTCGAAGCATTTTGAGAAGGGATCTGTTGTGTAGATACGGAAGCCTCTAGAGGTACCTGGACGCTGGATGTTGGTAAAAAGCCGAGTTCAGAACCATGGGTACATACCTACAGCCAAATGGCTGTAGTCCTGGTTGAAGGTAACAAAGTTCATTGACATCTTTGGCCTTTATCGAGGAAGCACGCGTCGGCCGTTCAGGCGGTGACCAACACTCAACCAAGTCGAAGGACTTTGGAGTGTTCTCGACGAAAGAAGATCCTCGATGCCATAAGGTATGGAGTGTGGAAAGGTTTGCTGTGGAAGAGAAAAGAGCCAAATACAAATTCGTTTGCAAACTTGTACTCCAATGTCGCTACCTGTGTGGTAAAGGTAGTTGTATCTCCTGATACACAAGCTCTTTATTTGGAGCACTTGACTCTCACTATGTCAGGCGGCTAGGACACCGTGAGTGCCTAGCCGAGACGCCAAGACTCGTGTCACGCGCTACTGGTAGCCAAATAGACCCGATGATATTTGCGCTTTATTCGCCGGCAGCTTTCTTTCTGCTCAAGGAAAGAACGTCAAGCGTGCGGTATCAATGTCCATGGCAGCCAAAGATCCGCAAAAGTCGCGAAAAGCCAGGCAAGATGACTCCGTTATGGCCACGAACAACAGTTCCATCGTATCGAAAAGAAGTGTGGAACGCTTGTACTATCCGGAGCCACACTTCTATCGCTACTTTGTAAAGAAGCCTTTACGGAGAGCCCCTCTCATCAATCGTAAGTAGCCCAGCATGTTGGTGTCATTGGGGCGCATATTGAACACGAATGGGCGAGATTGGAGTCAATGGTAGCCCATTGGCGGCGTAAATTCATTGTCATGTACATTCAGGGGCTTCTGCGAAAGAGCAGGCGTGAAGTGTAGGACGTTCTCAATGGCATTGAAAGATTGGCTTGCTCTTTCGCGGTTCGAATAGCTACATCGTCTTTAGTGTCCTCTATTCTCAAAGCTCGTGAAGCGCAAAGAAGTCTAATAGACAGACAGGTGGGTATTGGCTACGTATGCATGCCGTGGAACAGGTCGTCAATCAATTTCTTGCACGGACTTCGGACAATCAGAAGGTAGTCCTCAATTTAGGATGTGGTTAGTGAGTGAGACGTGAGTGGCGATGTTATTAAAAGTACATTAACTGGTCATTGCTATGCAGCGACCCCTCAGCGTTCCAGTGGCTGTCGAAACACCAGTCCATCCGCGACGGATGTCGCTTTGTTGATCTAGATTTCCCGGATTTGATCGCAAAAAAAGCAGATGTCATTATCAACACACCCCAACTTCGAGAACTAGTCGATCCTCTCGAAAGGCCATCAAGTCCTGGCGGGTTGGCGATTCGCAGTGAGAATTACTTAGCTCTAGGATGTGATCTTGGGGATATTAGCAGACTCGACGAGCTGCTGGCAGAATCAATTGACAGGTCGAGGTCTTTAATCCTTTGTATAGCCGAGGTATCTATGACATATATGGACGTCAAAGCAGCAGATGCTTTGGTTAAATGGGCAGCCCAGTATAACAACAGTATGCGAGACCACCCCATTCGCATTCCAAGCAATCGTCGCTAATACTCTAAAGTACGATTTTGTCTTCTCGAACAATACCTGCCTGATGGTACAGGGCATCCTTTCGCCCAGAAAATGATGCAACACTTCAACAACCTTCAGACGCCCCTCAAATCAATTCAGACTTACCCACGATTGGCGGATCAGGAACGCCGATTCCTGCGGCTCGGATGGCCCATGGTATCTGCAAGATCTCTATGGGACGTATGGAATGACGAAACCCTGGTCTCCTCAAACCAGCGACGATCACTCCAAAAGTGTGAACCTTTTGATGAATTTGAAGAATTTGTGTTATTTGCATCGCACTACTTCCTTCTTATTGCCGATAAGGGCTTCCCCGGGCGAAGTCCAATGGATATAACGTCTCCAAAGGGCAGCCCTGGTGCTGCTGACTATGAGCCGGCTAATAGAGTCCTGACGGCGCGTTCTGAATCCACTCCCAAGTCCAGTGTGCGTAGATTTGGAGCTCTGGTTACAATGTCTTCAGATGCTTTAGGGCATCATGGTGGTCTAGGACCCCAGAGCAGGATAGGTACCATCGATGTGTATGGTGTCCATGCGAAAGCGCCGGCAGTCCCACCAGACGCAATTGGAATCGAGCCGCGAATGTGCCATACCATTAGTGCCTTGGACTATGGATCTCTCTTAGTCGGCGGCAGAACTTCCCCAGAACACGCACTACGCGACTGCTGGCTCCTTAAGGAAGCTCGCTGGGAGAGGGTGGATGACCTGCCAATATCCCTATATCGGCATTGTGCAACGCAAATGACGTTAGAATCTGGACACCAGGCCGTGTTGATTTACGGTGGTAAAACAGGGGCCAGCCATGTTTCTTCTTGCTGGCTACTGTGGCGCCCTCCTTTCGGTTGGGTACAGGTAACGGTTCAAGACAAGGAGTTGACGCCAAGATTTGGCGCTACTATGGCATCCATAGGCTCAGCTTCTGGCATACTAGTGGGCGGTTTAACAGCCGACGGTACGATCCTGGATGAGCTCTGGGAGTGGACGCTTAATGGCGAGGATACCGTTCCAAGGATCGAGGTAAGTAAGGTCAGGACCTCCTGGTTGGGGACACCGAATCTCATTGGGAGGATGGGCGCTTGCTTGACAAGATCACCTATCGGACTTCTGCTCATAGGCGGTGTGTCCTCTAACTTCCTGACTCAAGAGCACGAAATTGTATGCCTATCGAAGGAGATTTCGCGTGGCACACAGACACTGAGCTGGGTTGGGAAGAAGGTAATATGTCAGATACCAAAACAACGCCCATTACTCGTCGGCCATAGCACCCATGCGTGGGGCGACTTAGTCATTGTACTCGGAGGTGGAGCCGTTTGTTTCTCATTTGGTACGTATTGGAACACAGAGCTGATCACTCTTTCGACAAGCAATGCACAAGGATTCTGTGCTTCAAAACATTGTGATCTTAAAGGTGAAACAACTTCACAGCAGCGTCTGGGAGACATTTCTACGAGTCAGCTTGCAGCATCAGAGAAGCATCAACAGCACTTCGATGCTACAACTCTGACAAGACTTCAACTTGAATCGCGGGAAGATCTGAATCGAGTCATGATGCAAGGTTGTCCGGTCGTAATGTCCGCCAATGACCTTGGGCCATGTGTTAGGCAATGGACTCTCGATACTTTGGCGTCGAAAATTGGTGCTGATAAGACTGTAAGAATGAGTGTTGGCTGTTTGCTTCAATTAGCTGATTGTCACAGGTTGTGGTACACGAAACTAGCGATTCGCAGATGGATTTCCAGCAGAAAAATTTCAAATACAACAAAAAATCCTTCCGTATCTTCGCTAACGAGATCGCTGGAGGCTCGAGACAGTATCTGAGATCTCTTGCATCAGAGAGTCCTACCGAAAACCCCGCAGATTTCTGGACCGATTTTCCTAAGCTTGCCAACGATTTTGAGCTACCACCACAGCTTGACTTGGTAAAGCAGAAAATACACAGCTCTGTTCTCCGTATATCGGGCCCTGTGATTATGTGGTTACATTATGATGTAATGGCCAATGTGCTCTGCCAGATACGTGGAACCAAGCGACTCATTCTGTATCCTCCCTCTGACGTGTCACTACTCTACTTCGCTCCTGGTGCCTCAAGCTCCTCTATCAATTGTTTCGACCCTGATCTGACGCAGTACCCATCCCTCGCGTTGGCACATCCACATGAAGTCCTGCTTAAGCCGGGAGACATTCTTTACATCCCTCCGCTGTGGCTACACACAGCTTCACCTATTGATACCGTCAGCATCTCTGTTAACGTATTTTTTCGCAGTCTCGAGTCTGGCTATGCTCCAGGACGGGATGTATATGGCAACCGAGATGTACAAGCATACGAGAAGGGCAGAAAAGACATCGAAAGGATCACGAAGTCATTCGAAAGACTTCCCTCGGATATGGCTAGATTCTACATGGAACGACTTGCCGATGAACTGAAAGCCAAAGCGCTTCAACATGGATGATGACAGCCGTTGGGCACACTTGCAAGGTGCAGGCTAATGCTCGATGCAAGACCACGACACACCAGGTCCTCGAACCTCTAAGATGGTGTCGCAACGGAAAGGACGGAGATGAGCTAACAGCAAGGGGATTAGATCGTCGATGAATTTTCAGTGACAGGCGAGGAGTTGACTTTGATTCGAGAGGCTCCTTTTCTAGTTCGGAGCTTTCGCCAAACACGCAGGGATGCTGGCACATTAGGTTGTACCAAGACTTTGTTGACCACGTCCCGAATTGTCCCATATGGGCTATCGAAGCGACTGTATTGGTTCCGCCCATGCCGACTGGTTTCCCCTCCTCGAGAAGGGAGGGGTCAAGTATGCTTTTGGGCTCCTCGCCGCGTTCTTTCCCTGGTGGAGGTCGAGCGTGTCAATGGTTGAAGAGCGAGTGTACGTATTTGTACTTTGGCATTTTCGGTTATCTGATATCGTTTCAGCGGAAACTGCGGGGTCGACGCCCTAGTTTTGACTAGTCGGGCGCGCGATGATTAGCTCCCGGCGCCAACCAGAAGCAGAAAGTGGGGCATCGTTGGAGCTGCATTCCAATGATACCACCGTACACATCACTTATCGTCCATCAATTTTCCTTCCCTCGCTTTCCTCTTTCATCCGCCTGCTTCCCCCCCCATAAGACCTACTTCTGCCCCACGATATTGGCTTCCTCTACAACTAATTCCGACTTGTTTCCTTAACATCTGCACCATACCTTGCCCTCTTCAAGCCATCTTTCCATTTACGGCCCCCAATTGATACTGCCCTCTAAGTAAGACCCACCACAAAACATCCATCACTGCTCCCTGCAATCGATGTTCTAGGTGCATAGAGATGTACTAATTGCGATTGCGATTGCGAATTCTAGTCTGACCTAAATATTCCTCCTACGAAGCGAACAATCTCATCGCACGTGCAGTCGCAACTCCACGAGTCAACGGATCAACATTCTGCTTCATACCTTCATTTGCGCATTCTAGGACGACCAATGGGTGTTTGATCGGAAGGGTTTGGCTTCAGTGGCAACGGTGCCGGAAGCTTTACATGCTTGGCAAACTGGATCTGGAAATCCACGCCGCACAGCTCAGCCCAAGGCTACAGTGTCACCAAGTCTGTCCTAGAGAAATCTGCTGTGGCCGATGAAGAGCATAGAATGTCTACATTAGTCTTACATCAGCCTGTATCAAGGACAACTTTGACGCCCCCACCTCACAACCCGGGATTAAGCATTGACACTGCGCGGCCTGGCTCGGCGCCAATTCCAAATAAGCATCTTTCCTATTGCCCGCCCGGACCTGCTCCTGGAAGCTCACAGCAGGTTCCTGCTACACCACCTGCCTCTCCGCCATCGAAAAACGCAAGCCTCCAGACCTTATCCATTCTTTACCCGGCTGAGAACCATCACAAAGTCTCGGACAGACCTCCCATCTATTCCATCGATGCTGTCACTCTTACTGCAGCGACTAACGAACTAGCTACGCAGTTATTTCCAGATCCAAAAGTCGTCTTCCCCTGGCTGCATGGACTACACTCCGAGAACCAGGTCCAACTGGCGTTTTTCATTGCGCGTCGACGAGCTTTACGAATTACGCCGAAATGCTTTCGCGGCATTACCATAGTGAAAGTAGGAGGCGATCTTACAAGGTCGAGGTTAAAAGGGGCTATCAGTGCGGATGAAGTGCTAAATCTCGACTGTGGCAGAGACGCAGCATTCCTGGATATAGATCCTAGAGATGGCTTTTCAGTCCGAAACTTCCAGATACAAACGACGAAGATGGCTATGGTGTCAGATATCGTGGTATATGGAGATGATACAGCCAGTAAAGCTCAAATACAAGGCCTTGCAGAGAAATTTGCCTTTGCGCAAAATACTTGGCGCGTCAAGAACAGTAATGGCGATCCGGATGCACCAATCTATAATACTTTCATTATGTCAAGTAAGCTTTCTACTAGCTGGCATGTCATGGGGTCATACTGATACTCTTCTCAGGCCCCTTTGAAGATTTTGAAAACAATCATCCCGACATGGTCGCTATCGACTCGCAAGGCCAATCGACTGGCAAGGTGATGGACTTCTGTGAGTTTCGCGCAAATCAATGTGAGTTCATTGCTGATAGAAGGTAGTCCAATGGGAGCGAAAAGAGATGTGCAGTATGTCGAAAGCGTCAGAAATAGCCAACAATGTGTGGCTTGGGCCTACTCCGGACTCGTTACTCTGCCCGCCTTCAGACAATGACCCCGCCTTCGATATCTTCATTGAAGCCAATGATCTTGCACAGGCACCTGATTTTCAAACTCTCAAGCGCGTTGGGGAGCTTAGTTATTCAGCTCCCCAGCACCTGGAGTTCCCATCATCAGGAAGCATCGTACCGCAAACGCATGGGAAATCCGGTACTGATCCATTGAAGCTCATGTGCCAATGGATGCAAAAGTTGGCGAATCCGAGTACCACACCCGAAGCAAGTGATGACGAGGAGAACGATTCTGATGGGGATATTCCAATGAAGCAATTGCATCCACAGTCTCGGAGGATCCTGATCCATTGCACCGATGGCTACACAGAGAGCACGCTCCTTGCACTCGCATACTTCATGTACGCCGAACAAATCCCTGTTCACGAAGCTTGGCTCCGCCTGCATTGTGAGAAGGGACGCAATTTCTTCGCTTACCCCTCTGACGTCGCTTTACTTGCGTCCTTACAACCCAAGCTTGTTCCATCTCTGCCGCTCACCACACGAGGAAGATCTCATGTAGCCCGAGACGAGCCACCATGGCTCTCACGCATCGACGGAAGCTTACCAAGTCGTATCCTCCCCTACATGTACCTCGGCAACCTCACTCACGCAAACAACCCAGATCTCCTAAGAGCCATGGGCATCAAACGAATTCTTAGCGTCGGCGAGCCCGTCAACTGGCCAAAACACCAAGTCGACTCCTGGGGCGCCAAAAACCTCCTCTTCATCGACCGCGTCCAAGACAATGGCGTCGACCCCCTAATGAAAGATTTCGAGCGCTGCCTTGAATTCATAGGTCAGCCCCCCCTCCCTTTCCCCTCTCCCAAAAAATCCCCCACTAACCCCCTATTTCCCCTACCCAGGCCGCGGCAAACTCGACTGCACCGCCACCCTCGTCCACTGCCGCGTTGGCGTCTCCCGCTCCGCCACAATCTGCATCGCAGAAGTAATGTCCTCGCTCGGCCTCTCCTTCCCGCGCGCTTACTGCTTCGTGCGCGCGCGCCGCCTCAATGTCATTATTCAACCGCACCTGCGCTTCGCATATGAATTGCTGAAATGGGATGAGGTCTGTCAAATGAAGAGGGGCGAGGGGGTTAGGAGGGAATTGGAATGGGGTACGGTCGCGAGAGAAATTGCGGCGCTGAATAGACCGTATGCTGCTAGGTGAGAGAGGGATAGGGTGGGGGGGGGCGGGGGGGTGGTCAAGGGGTTATGGTTGGTTTAGGTTGACGGATAAGATTCTAAAGCTGGCGATTTGGATTGATGGATGGGTATTTAATGACTGTATGGATATGATACGACTTCTATGACTTCTATGATGGAATGGGTTGGATAAGGTAAAGGGAAGAATTCTTTCGGATGGAAAGGCACGGAAAGGGATCGGGATATGTGTGTTCTTGCTATGTGATATGTGGCATATGATGGCTTTGGGGAAACGATTACAGGATATGTGTTTGATGACGGACGGACGGACGGATGGATGGACGGAGCGAAATTTGCAAGCAGCATCTTGGAGTTTTTGAGTTGTTTTTCTTTAATTGAAGGGTGTGAAAGGTAGTAGCATACATTACTCATTGGGGATATCATTCATATCATTGCAATTCATGCTTTTGGATACCTTATGATTTGAAGGTATAAAGTGCACGTTTTCTAAACGCATTTTAGGTATTAACGAGATAATTAGATGTTCTCTATTGTCAGCGGTCATTAGTCGTACAATTAGCTACGATTCGGGGATTTGAATGCAAGTGTTCTTGTAAACCCTCTTTCGGTATCAACGAGATAATTGTATGTTTATATGGTCAGCGGTCATTAGCCATACAATCACCCCATAATCCACCCTTGTCTTACATCCAATACACCATCCCCAACCCCCAAACCAGCATTTCGAACTTCAACCACCAACTCTCCCACCTGTTCACTACCTTAGCTTCCCCAGTGGATATAATCGGTACGGTAGTCTGGCCCGATATACTCTCCGTAGGACTACCACTCCCAGTAGTAGTATCACTCCCCGTAACCGCACTGCTCCCATTACCACCACTTTGTATAGTGCTGTTAGCTGGTGTGACTGACGCAGCACTTGTCCCAGGCGGAACGATACCCATGCTTGCTGATGTTGGAACTATCAGCTCTACAGCACTATCAGCAGCCGCCGGGACCGCCGGGACCAAGGGGATAGTAAAGACAATGAAAGCGGTTGTGGGAAAGATTTGCACAACTTCAACCCCATTACCCCCGCTTTCTATTGCACCGTTTGCCACTTTACCTGGCGTAACACGTGCCCCAGGCGGAAGGATGCCCATCCCAGCTAACCTCGCATTTGCCAGCCCTACAGCACGAGAGACCGTGCCTTCTGCGACTATAGTTGGGGTGGCTAAGGGACGGGGAATGACAGCGAGGGTAGTGGCGGGGAAGATTTGGGAGGGTGGGTGGTCAGTAAGCATTGAATCTGAGGGGAGGATATGGGATGGATTGCTGTTGGAGCTCGAGCTGGAGCCGGTTTGGGTATTTGGGGTGTCGTTGAAGCTTGAGCTGGATTGGTGGTTGATGGAGCTAGGGGATTGAGATATCGGATTATTGGAGAGTTGCGTATCGGCAGTGGCTAGAGTGCTGCTAGAGCTGGCCGGTCGAAGGATGGAGCTAGTAGGTTGAGTCACAGTATTGTCAATTACCGAATTGCCAGAAGACTGCGAAGCCGTAAATACTAGGTTGCTGGTGACGCTCTTCTGGTCTTGTGTCGAAATGGTGATTTGAGCCATTGTACCGCTGGGTCCGTACAAAACCTCTCCAGGCGTCACTGCCGGTCCGCATGGAGATTCCAAACATTGCGCAGATAATCCTACGCCCACTGCTATGCCTGGCACTATAAATGTGCAGACGTTTAGGACCGATATCAGTGGGGAAGTGGCTGTTTGCATACTTGTTTGGTTGCCGAAAAAAGAGTATGCCCTTGGCTGTAATGCTTTTGAACGTATTGCTATTGGGGTTGGGTATTTGTCTAACTAGGGCGAAGCGGAACAGGTAACAATAGTAATATCTGACTGTGCAACTTGGAATGATTAGCAGAGTAGCCTTAAAACTAGGGTTTGAAGAAAGGCGCCTACAAAGACTTACGAGCTGGGGACAAATGCAGCAAAACGAGCAAGATGGCGGGCAGGGCTAGACCGAGGAGTTGCGCCTATTCAATATCCAGGCTTACGTCAAAGGATTTTCGGGCTAGAAGTCTAGGACTTGAATTTTCAGCGACCACAACTGATGAAAGGGGGATCTTATGAGCATGGGCAATGTAGTCGCAGCGGCTTAGGCAATTAAGTCCAAGCGCAAGACTGGCAGGACCTTATAGCTGAACGAGGACTCCGTTCAGCGCAGGCTGCATTTCCATATTTCAGATGAACAGGTAGCAAGGCAAGGATGCAGAGATTTCTATCCTTGCGGACGGCAAAGCGGTTTCAGGCGTGGTGCCAGCATGTATGGGTCGCATGCTCGTTCAGAAAGTGATCCACATGTGTATGGAGTGGGTAATTAGGTTAGCCTGAAATTTCCTTGACTGCAGGGAGGAACTTGCAGCTGCTACACAGCCTACTTCTGAGGCTCAACCTCGTCTTGATTGGCCACGCAACGAGCGGGCTTCGACATTAATCCTTAATGAGCTGGTGAGGCTTCCGATTATGAGTTCCAAAGTAGCCGATTTCGACGCAAAAGATTGGGCAAAGGCTTCCAGGTGGCTGGATGTGGGGAAGTGGCGGAATTATTAGTCGTTCAACGGCCACTTGCATTAGCTTCCGTAATTGAAACGAGCTGCATCATTCAATCAATCCATAGAAGAGTTGACAGGTTGCCACTCCCCTAATACCCAGTCATCGTCGAAAAAGCCATATTTACTTAGTGATACCTTACATGAATATTAATAAGAAGGCTTCAGGCAGGTATTCCGGTACGGTGATTGGAGACAAGGCTCAGAAGAAAAAGTATTGTGGTGGTGTGGCATGAGCTTTCGGCCTGACAATAGGAGCTTCTCCGTCCGCCAAAAATTAGTGCGCAGCGAGATCTTAGATCGCCTATCATGTGGCTTCACTGTTCGAGAAAGGCCTTTGCAATCTCCGATTGACTGGCGCTATTGGCAGCAAGCTCTTACCCGTAACGGTGCTGTGCCAACTGCAAATAACGGCCCTGCAGCAAGGATACCAGGCTGAGCTGAGTAACATTGACAATCCCTTGAACGGAGTCGGATTGCAGTCGACATTTCCTTTAGTTCGCGTATGAAACCACTTCATAAAGTTAAAGAGGGTATTTTCAAGTTTACCACGTATCTTAGAATGCATGTAAAGCGGATTCATGTCTTGTGCCCCTAGCCGTAAAGGTTAGATTCAAAGTGATTCAAGCTAGTGTCGTCTGAGGCTGAGTTAACCTTCTCCCTCGCGTTCTATACGTTGCGGAAGTTGGGCTGTGGTCCTCTCCAAGGCGAGTTTTGAGCAGCTGAATCATCTCTGCCCTAGAAACTCGTGCTCAGCCTTGCGCAGAGGCATTCTCAAGCCGCTGAGGGTTTTGCTTCCTACTTCTGCCCAAGCAGTTTGGTTCCTACCCCAATTCCACAATGCCTCCAAGTCAAAATGAGTCCTATCCATTTTCGTTTGCTCCAAGTCAAGCTTGGGATGGTGATGCCGGCAGCTGGTCTTCCTTCATCATACGCGTTGGAACGCCTCCGCAAGACTTTAGGGTCCTTCCTTCGACAAGTGGGCAACAGACATGGATCCCAGTACCAGAAGGTTGTAATCATTCATACCAAAGCAACCCAACACCAAGCAATTGTGGCGCGCTCAGGGGAGCGATACCATTTCAAGGCAGTGAGAGTAATGGCTTCGTCAGTAACGCGTCTTCAACATGGGTGTCGAAAGGTATATATCAATTGGACATTGAGACAGATCTGGGTTATACGGGTAATGGAGACTTTGGCTTCGATACTGTGGGACTTGAGGTGGAGAATTCAGACGGACTTACCCTTACTAATCAGCTCGTGGCTGGAATAGCCACGGAAGACTTTTTCCTGGGCCAATTTGGCCTTGGACCTAAGCCGAGTAATCTTAGTACCTTGGAGGACCCCATACCCAGCTACATGCAGAATTTAGCAGACCAGAACCTGATACCGAGCCTCTCTTTTGGTTTTACAGCCGGTGCCAAATATCGTGAGCTAATTCGTCTGTTTAGATAACGTGTATTGACACTGACTTCGGTGCAGGCCTCGACCAGGTATTAGGTAGTTTGACGTTGGGAGGCTACGACGCATCGCGATTCACGCGAAATAATCTAACTTTTCCTTTCGATGCTGACGACTCTCGAAGACTTTCTCTCGGTCTTCAATCCGTCACAGTATCAAACACGCTTCAGGGAGCGCTCACGCCTCTATCGCAAGGCGCGCTTTTTATGATCGATTCGAGTGTACCTGATATATGGCTTCCAATGTCAGCGTGCCAGCTCTTTGAACAAGCATTCGGCCTGAAATACGATCCTCTGACCGATCTCTATCTTGTTAACGATAGCATACACAAACAGCTTCAGCAAAAGGAACCCACCGTCACCTTCAAGCTTGGGGTTATGGAATCCGAGGGGCCTTCGGTGGATATAACTCTACCATACGGTGCCTTTGACCTGCAAGCGAGCTCCCCCATCTATCCGAATGCCACCAATTATTTCCCTCTTCGGCGAGCGGCCAATGAGACACAGCAGACTCTGGGACGCGCATTCCTCCAAGAAGTGTACATTATTGCCGATTATGAAAGGTCCAACTTCTCCGTGTACCAAGCTGTTTTCAAGGAGCCCAATCCTTCACAGATCGTTACGATCTACTCGACCAGCTATACTGCTGCAAATAGCTCCACCACACTCGGAGGCCATCATCGACTCGATTATGGTGACATTGTCGCACTCGCCATTGGAGTCGTGGCTTTCTTAGCGATAATCATGGGTATCGTGATTTTTATATACCGTAGAAAGGGAGCGAATCCACAGACAGCCTCAGCTAGCCCGGTAAACCATGTCGAATTGGTGGCTCCAGATATAAGTGATGAGCCAGATACGCTGGGAAATCAGTGGTGCCCCGAGCTTGAGCATGTAGTACATGGTCCTCAAGAGCTCAGTGGAGATTCAAGGCATAAGATTGAGCTCCAGGGTTGCCTTGCAATCAGTGAGATGGGCAACAACATGCGTGATGAGGTGCACGAGGTTGCAGCTCAGGCTGAGCCCCGGGAACTAGATGGAGGAGCGCTAGTTAGTGGGGTTCAGCATCTTGGAAAGTGTCCTTAGGGGCACCGGTTACGCGGCAACTCGGGGGCATTACTTTAGCTTCGCGTTGCCCAGAGCACCATCGTATTTCTGGATGTTGGTTAGGTATCCTTCTAAATTCTACGAAGTGTACTTAAGTACGACTATGAATAGGAAAACCGCAGAGCTCTTCTATATCTACCATCCTGCTCCCGCTTTGACAAATATAGAGGCGAAAGTCATGCTGATACTCAGTGCGCTCCTAATTTGACGCCCGCAACGCAAAAAGCCATTTATTCCCCAAATAAGAAAACCAATCGTTAATAGCATCAACAGAACAAGTCAATCGGACAGCTAGGAATTGACCGGTAGGGTAGGTGCTCTTCGCAGCTGCGGCCCTTGGATCCGAGCATCATGACTTTCAAGCCCAGAAGCTTGGGATCGCCCTTCTAATCTCATTTCTGTATCCTGTCGCCGGGGTGAAGTTGGTATTGGTTCAGCTTCCTCCTGTTGATCTTGAAAAGCTCCCCTCATAGTCAATTCGACATCATTCGAAGTCGAAACTGTACTTGTTGAATGTCGACTTTGGAGTAAATCCTGCTGGGAGCTATGGCCATGTAAAAGGTCTGTTCCTCTTCCCACCTTCTTCTCTCTTTCTACCTCGACCTTCCTATCTGTTGCATGCGTTAGCTACCGGTTGTGGGCATTCAAACTCGAAAATCTCACCTTCGTATGTTTCTTTGAAAACGAAAATTGTGGAACCTAGAAGTAGTAGAGGCATAATTTGTCCGAAGGTCCACAAATTCTCACCGCCACCCATTCGATCTGCTGCGAAAACTCTGTCACCGATTATAGTCCAGATACCGTATCCGAACCAGAACAGATCGAGAACAAAGGACACAGTGCGTGAACCCAAAAGTGCTGCCATTAATGTATAGACTGCACGAGCCGTTTTGTAGATAAACCTTTGGCATTGGTACCTCAGCTTTGATAGAGTGGATCTGGAACTCGATACCAGCTCGTTGGATGTCTGTGCTGCCTTGTCCATGCCTTTTAACGGTCTCATCCATAGCCTTTCATTGATGAATTCTGAAGTACTCTTAAATAGGAGCAGGATCTGCATTGGGTAGAAGACCACAATGAGAAAGATGTTGACTTCAGCCCAATACCCAGGCAGGCCACCCCAATTGCCGATCAAATCATCAAATACACATTGTGCGTCGAAGCTCCAGCTCTCATACCAGGCCTGGTGGCCTTGCATGACACTATTCGCAAGCAATAGAATGCCCATAAGCATCATCAAAACAACGCGCCAGTTCCGAATTTTTGGTCTTTGCAACAAGTATTTTTCGAGGACTGTAAGAGAAGACAAATGGACGTTTGAGGAGAACCATGCCAAGTCACCCACGATCTCAAAGTGATATGCAGATATCGAGCAATGAGTGGCGAAGCCTGCGATGAGAACAGAAAGCCCTGTCAACAGCTGTTGGTCGCTGAGATTTAGCACCACCTTTTCTATGACAGGCATCCAAAAGTGGCGAAATTCGTCGGTGGGCTTGAAGAGCTGAAGCTTGCCGAACATCCAAAATACCCAATTGTCGATCAGGTTCCCATCTGGTAACGTCGAGGCGGCGAGGGTCCAGTATGCCAAAGCAAAGCAAAGGGTGAAGAAACTGCTTGCTACGTAGGCAGTAATGATCTAGACAGCATACAATCAGTGGATCGATGCTTTCTATGAGCGCAGAAGGGAATTTGCCTCACACCGACACCGGCGATGTCAGGGTCTGGTTGAAACTCCTCGGCGCTACCATTACCCCAAACGTAGGCATACCAGGCCGTACAATTATTGTTACAGAGTGCCATGACTTGGATTTTGAAAAAGATAATCCCTTGCGTATCAGATACTTGTTTCCGGAGAATAATAAACTTTGTTTTTCGTAGCCTTGCGGGATTACCGACGTTATAACCCTCAGGTTCCAACGCAGGGTCCGCGCGGTTTATTTGTAGGCTCGTGGGAGGCAACAATATTAGCACCCTCTTGGACCCAATTCTGGCTTGGAGGGGTGCCAACATTTTTGTCCCCCACGAGGTAGGTAAGCAGTCAAGCCTCCCTGTGGTCCTACCGCACGCTAAGCACTGGCAAGAAAAAGAAATCAACAGAATCGCTTCACAATGCAAATAGCGCCATCAGGAATCAAACCTAATGTAGTTAAGTATGGAAAGTAGCCAAGCAGAAACTGGATAGTCTGCAATGTCATCCAATAATTCGAAGCCACGCCAATAGCCAGGCGTCAGATGATCTCAAAGCGGGGCTCAGCTCGCAGCCTTTTCATCTCGTTTGAGCAGGGGCTTGAACCTCACCATGGCACACCACAAATTTTCGGAGCAATAAATTCCCGTCTTCAATGAACTGATGGTGCTTGATGGGTCAGGAATCTATCACCGTAATCTACATTAGCATACCAAGCCACATCCTCCAAAAACTATACTTAAGTTTTATCATGCAACCCGAAAGAAATGTCAGCTCGACTCTTGAGCTCCTTCGTAGAGTCCAGACAGCAGAATATGCTACTGCCATCACAAGAAGACCGCCAATATGATATTTCTACTAAACGCTACACGGCATGCTGACTGTCATAAAGCTTTCACGACAGACCCTCCTCTCCTGAACGGAGCCCACAAAACGCAGAACTATGCTGCCAGACTCAGCAGCCTTCACAATGAGATAATATTGTTGGATCCACAAGCAAAACCCAGCAACACTACGCAGATTGGTGATTTCAGAGGCACAATTTTCACAGTGGACTCGACGCTCATGATCCTGAGAAGATCACGCTTTGATATCACTGATTACATACTCTTCGGAAATTGTCCCTTCACGCAAAAGATGTCCATTCCATTATGTAGAAAGTGCCTTACTCACCATACCCAGCGCATCACAGTATATCTTCCAAACAATGCCTCTTTCATCATACTCCGGACACACCACCCATCTTCGTATCACCAACCGCGACTTAATCCATAAACAATTCAAATGTAGCAACTTCGAGGTAGAATGGCCCCCTTCTGTGCCCCCTCGAACCAATGTCCTCTGCAGAAGCTGCACCGCCGACTCTAAATTCTAGTGTAGGGATCATGCAGGATTGAGACACGGTCAGATAGTTACTGTAATAGCCGTACCTTGGTAGGAGTGTCTAGGGGTAGAAGTGGCGCCTGAAATCTAGGCCATGGCCCATGCGTGGTCAAGTCACGCGTTGTTATCGAACCTTGAGGGCTTAATCACTGTTGCTGGTTTATGACCAGGTTGTCGCACCATTTCCAACTCTTCTTCAGGCTACTAAGGCGTGCCATTGCGCGCCAGGAACGCGTTGTCGACGGTACGGGTTAGGGTGACGGAGGCCCACTTTGCTGATATGATGATCGCGATCTCCTTGTTCGAGTAAAGCCAGTGAGGTCCCTTTTCATTTTATGAAGCCGTGACCCGCCAGGAGAGATACTGAGCGTCATTTAGTTTGTCAACCTCGTCTAAAGATCTGGGTAGGGAAGTCTGCTCGACGTAGTCGGCTAAGCTATCCGGACGTTGTCCCAAAGACTCGATAATATGCTCGATGAGTTGGGGCATCGACAGCGATGGCTTAGTGAGTATTCGCCGTTCGCTCACGTGGGCATCAAGCAAGATAGTCCTCGAGAATATGAGAAAGCCTTAGAGATGCGCATGAGTACGGAAGAACTGTGGTACGAGGAACGCTTTAGCCAGATGAGTGATCAGATGATTGGTTACTTCTAGCTGGTATGATCTGGACGGATAGCAAAGCAGGATTCAACTGGTTCGGTTAAGATAAGTTGGAATTGTTGGCGGAGAGTTGCTACTGATGCTGGCGAATCGGCAACTGCCGGCAGGCAAGCATAGGTGTCTTAGCCCCTGAGGGTGCAAGGGGTCCTAGAACGATGCTGACTCCAGGCTATTTATGACGTGCATTAGTGTCCGTTCGCGTGGAGGTTATCTGCAGCTTCAGATATTCGAATATCATCATCTCTGCTGCTGCTTCTTGTGTAGAGCTTCAAATGCTGCTATTCACTTCAAAATTCTGCCGCGCTAAGACGGATTCTGATGGCGCGATGGTTTGTTGTGATGAGGTAACCCAGCTTTTAGCGCGCCTGCTTCAGATGAAAAGTTCTGCTGTTTACCTTCTTGTTTCTTCTTTCTTCACAACACCCCGAGTTCGCACCACTTCAATCATCAACGTGCACCCGAGTATTGGAAGCTGCTACGAACATAACTTTCATCGCTCATCATACCAATTGCTCTAGATTCAAGTGTTGGCAACCGCTACGCACTCCTCATCGCTCTTCCCACTCGTCACACCCATCGCGCCCGTCACTGCAATCGGAACCCTGGTGGCTGCCAGGCAGTACCCATCGATCTGCATCGTTCCTGACCCTTCTATATCACGATTAGCGTCACCGAAAATGGCAGGGACCCCGCCAGGTAGCCCGCCAGATACCGTAGACGTGATGGATATGAGCTGGGAACACACTGGTCTACCCATTACCACAACTCCATCATCCCAACCTCTACAGCACATCAGCAATACTTTAGCGACAGGCAATGGTCACCCTGTTCTACAGCCTGAGGAAAGAGTCGACAACGACGCAGCAAATGCTCGAAATCTCACCTACTACAATCCTCGAGAGCGTCTCCTTCTACAGCCTAGAGGAAGGCTCAACCGAAACGCAGCAATTACACGCAACGCCATCCCACTCAACAACACAGCTCAGTCTACTCTTGGTATCGCAGCCAACCATCGTCACGGCCGTTCCCTTCTACAGCGTGGGGTAAGAGATCGCACCAACCTAGCGACTGCTCGTATTCCGCAATCCCAACGCTTACCAAACACCAACTCCTTACTTCGAGGACACAATTGGCATGCTCAGTATGATGGTTCCCGCTTACAGGCACGGCTACGACCAAGTTCCAATACAACAGCATTTCGCAATGCCACAGATGATAATCGTTATATCCGTGCTCTCTATCAACCAAGCTATCAACCAAGAGAAAGAACAAGACTCAATGTTAACGCGCCCTCTTTCCGCAGTCTCGCAGACGACAGTGTCCACACTTCGCCATTACTACAAAGTATCCAGAGGGAGTCCCTAGCGCGGAGTCAAAGCCCACGCCAAGATCCTGTCGTGCCACAACTCAAGAGAAGACTGGATGATGAGGCAACATCAGCTGATCGATCCGAGGATAAGTTTTTTCAAGGCGAAAAATACTTTTCGACTATTGGAGCAGTGCAGACCACAGAAGAGGGAAAACGCCGCTTGATACCCCCCAAAGACGAGGGAAAACCGACTATATCACCTCGAAAGTCCCCGACCAATCGTCGCTCTTCCTCTATCTTCTTTCAAGACCTCACGCGCGCCCCCGGTCATCGACCCGTAACACCACTTACACCCCCAAATTCCCGTGGAAATGGGCGATCTATGCCCGGGGCATGGCCCGAATCCCCAATGACGCCTTTGACTCTGGACACTTCCACAGTCTTGCTTACCCCTCCTCCCACACCAGATATGTCCAATATGCCTGGTGCATGGCCGAAATCCCCAGAACCATTACCATTCACTACCATTAGTACAGCAGCTCTTACGCCACCAGAATCGCCTGTAGATGAAAGCCCGAGTGCTGAAATGGTGGACGTTCCCCGTGGCATACCTGAAATATCAGCGATAGAGCATTCAGATGGAGCAGCTCTTGCATGCCCGGATGTTCCAGAACTCAATCGAGGGCCAGTAGTGTGGCCTGAAGGGCCCGAAGAGTATCAACATCGCCATCTCGATACGTGGACGCAAAATACTGTTGTTGTTCTCGAAGATATGGGAAATACAAACTGGTACCGGCGCAATATGAGCAGACCCCCACCAACGCAGAATATAGACTGGTACCGGCAAGACATGCGCAGACCCCCACCAACACAGCGTGTTAGCTTTCCAGAAAACCCGGTCACTCGGGTTAAGAAATACGCCAAAGGCGAAATGATTTCATATCCGTCCCCTGCATCAACTGTTAGTTCCCACGACGAGACATCTTCACTCGGTCTGAGCCCTTCAGCGCAACTCTCTCGAGAGTTAGTGGAAACAGTATCCTCTCCATCCCCCACGTCATCTCTCAGCTCTGACGATGGATCGCCTCCACCAAGCTTAGATCCTTCGACCCCAACGAAGGATGACCATACAGATCCGATTGATCCAGCTTCCGCACAGCTCGCACAAGAATTTGAGAACTTTTTGTTACGCTCAGATCGCCACAAGGTACATCGCGACGTTGAACAAGAAGAAGCAGAGAAGATCCGCCAGGCACAAGCAGCCGAACAAGCGCGACAAGCAGAAGCGGAAGAAGCCCGCAAAACGGCTGAAGACGAGGCTCGCAGGAAGATTGAGGAAGACGAATCATGCAAGAAGAGTGGACATCGTCGAGTTCCTGCTAAGAGTGTTCTCGAACCCCTTACGGCAGAATGGGAAATGAAGCTACGTGACATACTCGGCAAGAGAGCAAATGAGGTAGTAGCGAGGACATCAGCAGGCAACGAGCTTGATCGTCGCGATATTGGAAAGGTATTGCCTCAGCCTGGAACAACCGATGACCCCAGTGGGTGGCTGAACGACAATGTTATCAACGGCTATCTCGATTCCGTCGTGGATTACGGCCTCCAAGAACGCGGGCATAGGCGTGGTGAGACACCCAAACTCCATGCATTCAATTCCGCCTTTTACAAGAACATCACCGAGCGAGGCGTTGAATCCGTTAAGCGCTGGACGAGACGACCAAAGATATCAGGCAAAGACCTGTTGAAGGTTGAACATGTGTTTATCCCAGTAAATGTGGGAGGAGCACACTGGACCCTTCTGGTAGTGTCGCCTGTATGGAAGCGCATTGAGTACTTTGACAGCCTACACGGATCTTCGGTCGCGGCGATCAGAAACGCAAAGGCATGGATCAAGATGGAGTTGGGGGAGGCATGGAACGAGCAAGAGTGGGAGGTGGTGGAAGACCCAGCTCTTGCTGGGAGAGGAAAGGGGCCTCGCCAGTCAAACAGCAGCGATTGTGGTGTTTTCACCATTACCACCGCGAAGATGATCAGTCTTGGAGTGGACCCGATGGCTATCACAGCGAGTGATATGCCCTTACAGAGGAAGCGCGTGGTGGTGGAGCTGGCGAACGGGGGTTTTCATGGGGACTTTGAGCCGCATGTTGTGTTCTAATGATGGTTACGATGATACGAATTGACGAATTTCTTTGGTTTTGATACCCCGTTAATGAGCCGGCGAGCTCATGGTTTTTTCCTACTAAAAGTTTGTTAATGTTTCTTGCGTGCGGTTTGTTTTCTTTTTTTTTTAGTAGCACAATGGGCATCTTGCCCGCCGGTCGATCGCCCTTCGGGGCTTGATCCCGGTTGCTCCTGCCCGTGTGAGCTTTGCTCCGGGTTTTTTGTACATATTTTGCAGTGTGGCCGCCCCTGCCGTTTATAGTCCCTCCAATTCAGTCTTTTTAATGAATACTTGTGCCTCATCTTATAGACTTCTCGGGGAATGGACCGCTTGGATCGCTAACAATACAGGTTATATTCCCTCTACATCCCTAATCTGATAATTGTAAACCTTTTAAGGTGTTAGAAATGCAGTGTCTCATTCCCTTGATTTATTACAGGGTTAATGTACGTAGTAGTATAGTACAATTGTCGGAGAACAATGCGCGAATAATCAATGCTGAAATGCCTACATCCATGGACTTTACTCCTTTCCCACCCCATCGACCGCGCCCTCCTGGATCCCAGTGCCCCTCCCCCCAACTCCCACCAACCCCACAAAATCCAATCCAACCTCCCCCATCATCCCCGCATGCTCCTTCGCCTTGCCCAAACAATCCGTCCACGTCTCGCTGCCTACCCGCACACTCCCCAATTGCCGTCCCAAAGCCGCATTAAACTCATCCAGCCTGTCCTTCGCCCACTTAACGCACGCGCTCATTGCCGTTGGGGGAAAACATTGCTGGAATGTACGCACGGTGTTGCGGATGAGGGAGAAATAGACGTAGGAGAGTTGGAAGATGTGGTGCCGGAGGTCGCCTTCGAAGAGGATGGCGCGGGATCGGAGGGTGATTAGGTGGGTCCGGGAGGGAAGGTAAGTTGTTAGGGCGAGGTGGGGAAAGGAGAGGCGGACGAGGTGGGCGATATTCTGTTGGGTGGGGGTTAGGGAGGCGTGGGTTGTGGAGAGACGGAGGGTGAGGATGTCTTGTGAGGACTTAGTCTCATGACGTCTATTTGGGAGGGTGTGTTTAAACTTACCGGCGAGCCTTTTCGCTCGTTCGTCGACTTTGGTAGTGATGAGGTCCTGGGCCATCATGTTGCTTTTTAGACCTTTGGCTATTTCGCGGAGCTTTTCGACGTGGCGAACGGCTTCTTCGAAACGTTGGAGGGCTACTTCACTGTCGAGCTCGTCGATTTGACCCTCGACCCATCGGAGGTTTTGGTGTTTGCCATCGACTTCAATGAGGATCTCTGGACGATTTTTAGAGGTGCTGAGGGATCTGAGCAATTCTGTCTTGTCAGAGAGGGAAGGGTCTCTTGTCGTTAGATAGTCCATGGTCTCTTTGCTCTTGCTGGTATTCTCTGCCATGTCTGCCCTCAGTGCTTTACGTAATTCATCCGCTGTTCTTCTGAAAGCCAATAGAAGGTTTGTCTTATCGGTATTTGAAGCCTTGTCGCTGCGGTACGTAAACGACTCGTTGCCATATCTGATGCTGATTGCGTTGGACATGCCGCTTCGATCGCCAGCACCTGACGCTCCAACAGATGCAAGGTCAATCATGTCTATATCCTGCAGTGGCCAGCACTTGTCTGCAACTGTTCTAGACGAGCTTTTCTGCGCAGCATCACCGTTTACGGCATTCGGATCCACACGCTTCTTCTTCCTCGTAGCTATCATCAATTGATCATTGAGAAGGAAGATGTGTGCATGCCGCCTGGCCTTCCATGTCGCCGTATCTAATTCCAACCATGCGCCTTGCTCGAGCACAACATGTCTACCTGGAATGGCAGGCAGAAATTTCTGCGATCCCTCTACGTTCTTCCACAGTGCATGCAACTGGGTATTCCACATCGCTTCCAAGTTTGCAACAGAACTTCGGTTTGCTTGTTTTCGTGCCCGCGATTTTGCACCGTCATCCAGTGCTGCACGAGGCTCGGGAGCGCCGACATTAATCGAAGCCTGGTTTAGGGACATCGTAAGCTCGGACATCAAATTTCGGAGAGTCCTCATTTCGCCCTTGAGCTTTTCTGCTTCTTTACTAATTTTGATAAACTGGGTCCGGTTCTGGTAGACGTTCTGCTGTAGGTCGGTTGACGCTCGATTCTTTAGCTTCCGAAGGCTTGCTTGATAGTCCCGAAGCTCCTGATCTGAAGCATCTGACAGTAAGCTGGTGGAGTATTTCTCAATTTGTAGACTTGGATCCTTCAACGCGTTGACGTCGACGGGGACCTTTTGGCCCTGTCGCGCAGTAGATGGACGAGAGTCTGACTGGGCAAATTGACTTGGGAGCGTAGGGACGGCCGGCACAGGTGGTGCACCGGCATTGCTGAAATCAGGAAGATTGGTGAAGCGCGTCGAGTACCGCCTCTTGACAAGGTCGGAAGTATTGGCAGTGGTTGTATCGCCATTCACATTTGGACGAATAGGTTTTGAATTTTGTGTTTGCTGGAATGGTCCTGATATCGGCTTTGGACCGCTGATGGGTGGCCCACGGCGCGACTTCTTCTGGCGTAAAGAGAAGCCTTTGCCTTTGTCCTCCATGCTGTGTAAAGCTTAGCTAGTTTGTGCTGCTCATGGAATGCATAGCGTTAAAGGAGGTTCAAAGGAAGCCTGCCTTGAATATCGGCGAATACGGGCGCAAACTCCGTGGCTTGGCGCCTTCCTGGTGAGCTCCAAAATTTTGTAAGTATCCGTAATGCAAAGGCTGGAAGTCCTTATCAACATCAGTCTGTATCATTACATAGGAATAGAGTAGGGTCCATATCCCCTGTACTGTCTTTCTGCGTGTCCTCCTTTATCCCTTAATAATGTCTTCCTCGATACGAACGTCTACCATTTTGATAGCATCTACAGGTGCAATCATTGCTGGGTGTCTAGGTATGTTCAGGGTGTAAAGCGCAAGCTTCCGGTCCTGGGTTTCAAATGCATATCTTAACCTTCGGTGGCTAAACTGTTCGACCGTGCAGGATATGCGGTTTATTTTGATCACAAGAGGCGGACAGACCCCGAGTTCCGGAAAGCACTGAAGAGGGAGTCGAGGAGAGAAGCACGAGTAGCAAAGGAACAGGCAGAGGCAGAAGGGGAGCAGCAAAAGGGGGCGATCAAGGCCGCTGTCAATAAGGCCAAAGACGAAGGGTTCCCAACCGATGTGGAGGAGAGAGAGGCATACTTCATGAACGAGGTTGGTCAGGGAGAAGTGCTATGTCAAGACAGTGAGTCCTTGTCTCTAGGATGCTTTGTCAAAAGCCTGCTGAGAAACCTTGCTAGGTTCGAAGCAAGTTGAAGCAGCTCTCTGCTTTTACAGAGCCCTCAAGGTGTATCCGCAACCAAAAGATCTCATCGCAATCTACGACAAAACCGTGCCGAAGCCCATAATTGATATACTCGCAGAGATGATTGCTCAAGATCCTACTATCAATATTGGGGGAGGTTCGCCGACTGGCATCGACGATTAGCCTGTATATCAAGTACATTCTCCCTGTATCCACATTCCTCTCCGCTCGCACGGCGACACGGTCATTTTTTCACACCACTGTATTATTGAAACGCACATAGCGCATTGCGATTGCTCCGGGCTCAGGGTTGCCCGAAAGGATAGACTAGGTCATTTGGATGACCAGTGAGGGGCATGCCCTGCGGCAATTCGAAAAACGTCTATATCGTACCAGAGGTCGAATAAAATAGCAATGTCCAGTCCCATACCAAACGACATCAAACAAAGGCCACCTCGTCGAAAATGCTGTGAATGGTCAAACTAAGTGGCACCTATGGGAGTCTATATCCCCAACGGCAAGGAAGTAGCACCGCTGGCGAGAGAAGTTGTGTCTTCAGGCCTTCCAAGCGCCGTGCCAGAGGCCTCCCGACAGTCTATAGTCAAGCCACGTGACTTGAATTCCCTCCAAATGCATAGATCGAGTCGCGGAAGCCCGTAAGATTGCCCGTTTCTTCAGACAAGTCTTTCTGCATGCACGTGTGAAACGGTGCCATGATTGCTGCTGAAACCTGATGATTGACCGCCAGTAGTTTCATGCGTGCTAGTGGCCGGAAATATAGGGGCTTTGCCAGGCGTCCCAAGCCTAGTATGTCGGCAAGTAGCAAGGGGGTTCTCGCCCGGCTCCCACTCATAAATACGAAGGCTTGGCCGCGTAACTCCCGCTATCACTCTGACAACATTACTTGCATGATCGTTGCTGTGCAGAACGGCGATTGCCATACTTCTTCTTCTTTTCTACTCACACTCATTGACACTGGCCCTTGAGGGTTTCCATTCCTTGCATCCCACGCTCGCTGAACAACAATCTTGTGTCCCTCTTTCCGCTATTCTTCTCTCTAATTGATACCAATATGTATCAGGTACGTAAAGCTCGAGCGACGTGGTCCATCGCTGACCATTGCAGGTTTTCAACCCAATTCTCGCAGTCCTCCTGCTTTGCGCGACCTTTGCTCTAGCGGTACAGAATGTGAAAGTTCAAGGTTCCGACTTTGTCAACAATGTGACCAGCAATCGCCTTCAGATTATTGGGGTGGCGTAAGTCTTTTACCCTTTGCCAATTGTTCGCAGACATGGATTTAGAGCTAACGAATTCCAGCTACCAACCTGGAGGATCATCAGGTTTCAACCCAGGTTCTGGCATTGATCCTCTCAGCAATGGCACACTTTGCTTGCGCGATGCCGCACTCATGCAACAACTTGGTGTCAATACAATCAGAATCTACAATCTCGATCCTGATCTCAACCACGACATGTGCGTGTCAATATTCAATGGCGTGGGCATCTACATGTTGATCGACGTCAATTCGCCACTTCCAAACCAGAGTCTGAATCCTGGGGATCTTACGGGCTCGTACAGCTTGACCTATCTCAATCACACCTTCGCAGTAATCGAAGCCTTCAAAAACTATCCAAACACATTGGGTTTCTTTGGTGCCAACGAGGTCATGAACACTGTGGGTACTGGCGCGACTTCGCCCCCATACCTTCGAGCAGTAACCAGAGACCTGAAGAACTATATTGCCAAGAACTCTCCACGTCAAATACCAGTTGGCTATTCTGCTGCGGATGTCTCGCAGATCTTGACCGACTCTTGGGCCTACCTATCGTGTGATATAAATGGCAACTCTAATGATCCTTCCCGCTCCGACTTCTTCGGGCTGAACTCCTACTCCTGGTGCGGGCCTACAAGTCCCACAGCTAACTACGATGCGTCCGGTTATAACACCCTCATTTCAACTTTCGGCAACACAAGTATTCCTGTATTCTTTTCCGAATATGGTTGCAACAAGGTTGAACCTCGTGTCTTCGATGAAGTACCGGTCCTCTACGGGAACATGACCTCAGTCATGAGCGGTGGCTTGGTCTACGAGTACTATGAGGAAAGTTCCAACAACTATGGCTTAGTCGCATTTTACTCCAACGGCACAGCTCAGCTGCTCATCGACTACGAAAACTTGCAGAAGCAATTCAACACCTTGGACGTGAAAGCGCTAGAATCCATGGACTCCTCCGCCACAGCCATCAAATCACCCGAATGCAGCAGCAGTCTTATCTCTAGTGACGGCTTCAACAATTCATTCACGCTTCCTGCCGCGCCATCAGGCGTTCAGCAATTAATTGACAGCGGTGTCAAAAATGCAAATCAAGGGAAGCTAGTCACCGTCACCGATACGGCAGTCACTCTGCCTGTATACTCACTCAGCGGTAGCTTAATAAACAATCTGGCGATCAAATTGCTTCCAAGCGACGAGAGCAACGCACCGAATGGTGCCACTACCGGAGGCACCTCCACGAGCTCCGGAGCGTCACCATCCACTACGAAGAAGGGTGCTGCAGGGAAGATCCAAGCTGGCCTGTGTGGATCTGCGGGTATTGCGATTCTCTTGGCTTTTTTGCTTTTGTAGATGATGGCGGATGCGGAATTCAAATTGCACAGCAGGATTGTGTCTTTCTATAGGGTATACCCACGCTTATACGTCTTTCAGTCAGGCGTTTTTCATGTGTGGGTGGTGTTTTTGTTTTTACGAACTGTGCTGAGGCATAGACACTAGATCTCATATAGCAGTGCTTTAGAGCTGGGTGACAATGGATACAGTATATACTCTTGAGAGCACGTGCGAGTGAGAAGAGGAGAAAGTTTGGCATATTCATAAGTCTGTAATTCAACACGTCCTAGATGTTAATTCGAAGCATCTACTACTTTGGTAGTGCCTTGAGAATCTAAATGGTTACACAATCTACGATGTCCCTACCTTCTAGCGTCTCGCGTCCAGGCGACACCCCCAATTGATGTCTACCTTTCTTATGCCATGCCAAACGAACTAGCCCATCACCTCAACCCCATCAACGCTTTCGAATTATCATACACAACATAAGTAATACTAACCGCCGGCACCACCTTCAATAAATTCGGCGTGATCCCCTTGAACAACCCCCTAAAACCCTCCCCCTTAACCGTCTTCACCGTCACATCCCAGACCCCCGTATACGTAGGCGGATGGATAGCCGTTCCCTGACTCTGCAATCTCGTCCGTAGCAGATTAATAGGATATACCGCACTAGCGCCAAATGCGCCACTAAACGCGCCAATGCCTGCGGTCGTGAAGTTAGAGAGGGTGGTGTCGTCAATGGGAATGTTATTAAGGCGGGCTTTTCGCGATGTGATGAATTGTTTTAAATACTCGAAGGTGGTGAGGTCGATGGCGCTGTAGGGAAACATGCCGACGAGGCCCATGGGGAGACCACGGTAAAAGGAGCGGAGACCGGAAGAAGACCACATTTTGCGGGCGGTGGCGAGGATGAGGGCGTTGCCGTGGGGACCGCCGGCAACGGTTTCGTTTTGGACTCGGCTGTGGGTGATGGTTAGAGGGCTGAAGAGGTTGAAATTTGGGGAAGACGCACAATTTTAGGGTGTCCAGAGGGTATATACAGAATCTTGGGCAAGGGACAGTTAGCTTAGCTACGGTAATTGGGAAGGTTGGAGATGGTTGGCTGACTGGGATATTATGCCACCCATTCCTGCCGCAAAGAATTGAGACCACGGGTTGAGGGCTTTTGGATCATCGTGGCCTTCAAGCCGTGCTAAAGCACGTTTTGATCCCTGGAATTCCAGCGTCAAGATCATATCGCTGCGGTGACTTTATATCCCTACCTCATAAGAGCCAAATTTGATAGCCGACTCGGGCATCACTTTCAGGACGTTGAGCCCATTCCCTACGTTTTTAGCACGTTGTCATCGCGTAACCCCACAAGACTTACCAGCGAATAAACTTCGCATCCCTCCCATGCGCCATAACTCCTTCGTCGCTTCCATTAGTGGTCTGGTTGCAGTCTTTGCTGCTCGCACGGGGGCTCCCGACTTCGCGTGGTTTATTGCGTCGTCTTTAACGCCGACTTGAGCTATAAGGTAGACTTTCAATCGATCGAGAGGTGCAGTCGCTGTTCTCGAAACAACACCTGAGATTCCACCCGCGATGAAATATCCTGGGGGTGGGAAGATATCCATTAGCCTCGCCTCTTTCTCAAGCTGATACTCCACAAATTGATCATCTTCCTCCATTATATCCTCGTATCGATCTCCGGGATCCCAAGGGAAGGTGAGCGGTCTCGAGTCGAGACTGATTTGCTTCACGTCTGTTTGTGGGATCGTTGTCGAAGCGGGCGTGTGTGAAGAGTTGGATTGAGGAAGTTTGACAATGTTGAAAAGTGCGCCAAATAGAGTCCTAAAAAAGTGTTGTTTACCTAAACTCTCGACTGTTTCGGACACATGTACATCTCCCTCGGGGTTTACTGTCACTGTGGACGAGTAGTAGGAAAGCACAGCTCTTAGGCTGGGTGTGTTCGCAGGAATGAAGAGTAAGAAGTTTCTATTGGCCACGTCAAGCCAAAGTTCATAAATCAATAGACTTGAAGGAGTGTGTGGGGTAATACCTCCACTCATCGAAGGTAATAACCCCGTCATGATTGCTGTCCACTTCCGAGAAGAACTGATCCAACTTTGCAGTAGGCAATGATATTCCGGCGTGTTCGAAAGCTGATCTCAGCTCGCCCTTGTCCAATTGTCCATTGTGGTCCCGATCAATGCTCTTAAAAAGCTGCCAGAGTTCATTTTCTGTTTGTTCGACAAAGTCCCGGAACTCTAGACGACGTCTTCAGCAGTGCTCTCGTCCGGGGCAAGCCTTTCTCGACGTACCCAGAAAATCAATGTGGCCATCGCTGTTTGTGTCCACGGCTTTCATAACATCTCGAAGTAGAGAATCTGCGTCTTTTAGAGCTGGCAATGCCTGTTAGACAGCTTTCGAGCAACGGGACTGTTAACGAACGATGGTCTATCTTAGTCAGTCCCTTCTTCAAACCACTGAGATTCAGCTGGCCCTCGTTCCCGGTGTCCAATGTCCTCCATAGCTTCTCCACTCGGGCATCCTGGGCAGCTTGGTCCTCACCGTCCATGATACCGGGAGCCGTGGTTATCGCAGTTTATTCATGGCTGCTTGTTAGGATAAGGATCTCGATCTCTGGGCCACTGGTAATGCCACGATCTACTCGCAGCTCTAAAGATACACTGAAGGGCAATGGAATTTGGCCCATTGTCCCGTTATACGGTAGGTTATGGTGTTGTTACTGAGTGCTATAGCTGTCGTGGGGCGACCGGCAGAAGTTCGGCACCAACTTGAGCCTCAACATGTTCGCATTTCCCGCATTGTATTACACCAGTCTCGTCTCATTTATAGCTTTCTGATATTTTGATTCATGCTTAGTAAGCCCCAAGAAGATGATTATTCAATAATGTTTGAAGAAAGGGTAGGTGCTGTATGTGTTCCTGCCAATTGTTGTCCCATGTGGTTGTCAGGGCCAGCAGCTCCTCCAATTTTCAGAGAATTTTGAGCACCCAAAATGCTATGTCCTATGTCCTATAGTTCCTAGTTGAGCACATGTCATCTTTGAAGTAAAGTACAGTTGCTACTACTTTGTAATCGTCTTGGAGATGGCAGCAAATTACTGGGCATCGACCCAGCGCCGCCATTGGCAGTTTTCTAGGGAAAGCCTCAATGAGGTGAGGCAACAGCTAGAGGACGAGGAGAAGACCGTCGTACAGCAGTACCCCTTACCAGACCGTCGGCTTCTGAGCATCTTCTTCAATCTACGTAAGCATTATATCGCTAGTGTCAAGCTATGCCTGACTTTTACAGAGCTGGTAAAGCTTGGAAAGCGCTTGAACGTGAGACAACAAGCTCTAGCGACAGCCCAAATCTATGTTCGACGCTTCTATAGCAAAGTTGAAATCCGCCGAACCAACCCATATTTGGTCTTGGCGACAGCTTTCTACCTGGCCTGCAAAATGGAAGAATGTCCACAGCATATCAGATCCGTAGTGACCGAGGCCCGTTCCATCTGGCCTGGTTCGTCTATCTCCCTTTCCCACGCTGACTTCTTACTGACCCATATCCAAGCAGAATACATCGCCTCGGATGTCTCCAAGTTAGGCGAATGTGAATTCTATCTTATTTCGGAGATGAACTCGCAGCTCATCGTACATCACCCCTATCGCACGCTGCACGAATTCCAAGACAAGTTGAAAATGGCACAGGACGATATCTCATTAGCGTGGTCCATCATCAATGATCATTATCTGACCGATCTGCCACTCCTCGTTGCTCCACATGTCATCGCAGTGACTGCAATCTTCCTCGCCGTGACTTTAAAGCCAACTCAAACTGGTCTGCAGGCCGCGGCTAGTACAGTTGCAGGTCTGAGCAGTGCTACGAGTGGGGCTAATGATCCAGCTGGTACTGTGTCTGGTGCGCCGAACACCCCGCGGAAGAAGGTGCAGGACCTAGTGAGCTGGCTAGCAGAGGGAGAAATCGATATCAAAGCTGTAGTGGAATGCTCTCAGGAGATCATATCATTGTATGACGTCTGGGAACAGTATAATGAGAAGACGTGTAAGGAGCAAATCGCTCGCTTTGTCAAGGCCAGGGGGTTAGATAAGTAAGGCATTTCCCAAGACTGGAGTATGCAGCTCCCGTCATCAGGGTTTGCCTTATCTTCGCAATAACCTCACGAAACAGAGATCATGTATCCCAGTTGGGTGCAAAGGCAAGAGGCATACTTATCGAGAGATAGCTTCTTCGTCATCAGTAAGACTGGATACCCGATAGATCAAAAGATCCTCGACGACCGTGGAGTGTTTCATAATAATAAGGCTGATCTGCATCATGGCTTTCTACCTCAAAGCTATTATTCAAATGATTAGGCTGCTCAGATGGGGCAAAGCGGCAAGATCTACGGGTACAGTTCGGCACTCCAAAGCCCGTTGACGTGCGTATGGATGGGGGCTCTTTATGCATGCATGGACGCGAATGGAGAAAGGCTAGCGACATGCCTCGAGAGGACATCTCCCTTGGTCGCTCTGAAATCGCCCAGCCGAGGCTGTATCTGCATGCATGCATAGACGTAGGTAAGTATCGCATGTATGTATGCATAAGGGCTATCAAGATTTCTCGAGTCCAAAGTATGCACATGATCGCTCGACGCTGCTCAGTTTGATATCAAACAGTGATGATGAACCAGAAGACTGATTAGAGCTTGTTGTTGGACTTGGACAATAGGTGTAGAGAAACATGTGGTGTGATGTAAAGTGAGGGTCTATAGATGCGCGTGCGTTGAGTCATCAGCCTCGTCTATTCATATCAACCATGCACCACCTTTTAGAACGAACGCCATAGCATAAACGCTGGAAAGGACGGTTGAAAATGTTATCCTCGCCTTTGTCCTGGGGTATCTACCTTGCACCGTGAACGCCGATGACCTAAGCCTAGAAGCTTGATATCCAGTACGATGGCCGCCTATCGTCTGATACAGAAGATCCAGAGGCAGAATCTCATTTTGCTTGCCCTCTCGACACTAGTGGGGCGCTGTTGTTGGGGGCCTGCTGACTGTAGGTCTTCCGGTCCTTCCTGGTGTCCATCGAGGCCGACCGTTTGGTTTTCGTCGGCGGGATCATTAGGACGCTGGGGCTGTGCGCAGACTTGATAGGGTTTTCCGTGGTATTTCATCTGTTGGGCTCCGTTGGTGAGAGCCTCATGCAGCTCAGCTAAGCAAATCGATCCGTTAGCGACGTGCATTGACAATGACTTGAAGACATTCACCATTTGTGTGGGCCACTCTATTCACTATGGCCTGGCCCTCTTCGTCGTTCACCGGATGATGGAACTCTTCTAGTTCCCCATCATAATTGAAACGATCGCCTATACCACGGAACCCTTCTGCTGGAGGAGTTGTCCGTAGATCTTCGATTGGATCGGAATTTGTGCGAGAGTCACAGGCTGGTAAACGGTCGGTGCTAGAGCCATAGTCGGACTCATCGGAAGGAATCGGTTTGGCATCTCCAACCTGAGACGGCACTGAGGTGGGATCTGTCTGATGCCCAGTATCGTAAAAGCCATGCTGGATGCCGCTCGACTCAGTAGCCTGGTGTGACTCGCTCGTAACTGTCGATGGGTCGCTTGTGTAATATTTCTGCAGACCACTGCCAGTCTCCTCAAGGTATCTGGCCAATACAGCAGTCCGAAGGTCTTCGAAGGAGCTTTCTGGAGTACCAGATGTTTTGGAGGCGCTATAGAGAGGCATTCTGGGGGTTTGCGTAGGTAGGTAAGATTGTTCGCAGTTTGCGTCTGGTCTTGCTGCCTGGGGGCAATTTTTTGGGAAGTAATGCTGTAGCGTGATTTGCTAACAGCTTTCTGGGGGTGAAATGAGGAGACCAAGTCTTGAAGGTCACGAACGAAGTGCAAAGCTGAACCCTCCGGTGAGCGTGTGGTGAGAAAGAAAGGAAACCAAGGTGCAGAGAGAAATCAAGAGTGTCAGAGTCATCGGTCAAGGACCGCCCATACACTTGGTCTTTTGCTAGGCCGGTTACACTCGCATGCATCTTGGGCGGGGCGAAGACCCTTTGAGTATAGCTCTGCTCTTTGGGCTTCGCTCTCTGAATCTATTCGTTGCAGAAGGTGTGCGGGAAGATTGATTGGTCAATTAATGAGGCTCTGCCTGGCCAACCAATGAAAATTAAGGCAATTCTCGTTCCAGACTTTCCTCCCTTCGTGCTATGGGGGTACCCCAGCATCGTTCGAGCCAAAGCACAATGTCGAAGTCTTGCAGGAACTGGTGTTGCTGCCCAATGGCTGGTGGCGGCGTTTTTGACAGCCTGCTGATATCCTTTTGAGCACCTTGCCGCCAATGGGAAGTCTTCCATTCGGCAATGGAAGACAAGGCGCAGCAAGCCAACGGATACAGACAGGTATGATGAGATGGGAACAAGAAGCAAGAAGTCGAATTCATGGGCGCAGTTCGCATTATATGCAACCAGAATCAGCCCGCCGGACAGCCTGCGAACCCTCATGGACATAGTGTCATCATGTGCCCGTCAGCTGCGACTCCGGAATTTCGGGTTCATGAATGATGATGAGTGTCCGCACTACCGATCGAGACATCCCCGAAAAGCGCGTGGCCATCTGCGGCCGCAACAATGGCTTTGTTTTTCTCGATTCTGACGCAGAGGGTATCAACGCATTGACGACTCTCCAGGAGACAAGATCAGCGAGATGCTGGTGCAAATGATCTTGTCAGTAAGAAACTGGAACGACAGCCAATAAGGGTTTAAGCATTGCCACATCACGAGACCACCTATTCAAGCCAATTCAGTTATTGCACAGTCCCCTTTCAGACATGGCAGGCTACCTCGCCCCGAGGCCTACAACCGCTCACTTCGCTCCTTTACCCTTCGCCTCGCCTTCCGCTAATTCCCTCACAAAGACTGCCACGGTACCATCCTCCCCTACGCCTTCCTTTCCATCCTCGAACCCCGGACTAATAGCCACAGCAAGAAACTTCCCGTCACTACTAAAACCCAATGCACTCACACTAGCCTGATACCTTTGATACTGCCTGATCCTCCTTTTCGCAATTCCATCCCACAATGCCACGAACCCATCTCCTCCGCCGGAAGCAAAAGTACCATGGACAGGATGGAAAGCTAAAGCATTGACGGGATACACAACATCTATACCCTCGGGCGAGGTCTGACGATGACATTTGAATGCATACTTGCGGGCTTGAGAGGTGGACGAGGGGTCGAACCATTCAACAGCTACACGGCCCTCGATACTGGAGGAGGCGTATCCAGCATCATTGGGCATACAAGCCACTGCTCTCGTCATGAACTTAAGAGAAGATTCTCGCCGTTGCCAAGGTTCGATACCTTGGGCTGCTGAATCTGAGGCTAGGTCTGAAAGGGAGTAAATATGTAGTGCTCGGGATGCCATAGCCACCACAAGCTTTGTGGCAGTGAGCGACAGGGAAAAGGGTTTATTGGGCAGGGAGATCGTGACGACAGGCTTGTCAGGATTCGAGATGTGGTGAATGTGTAACGTCGAATCCCAAGAAGCAGAAATAAGTACGTTTTGCTCGCGGGAGTAAAGAACTGACTTCACGCCATTGGTGTGCGAAGAGAGGACCGTTTGGGCGCCTGTTTTAAGATTGATTCTGTAGTATTTATGAGCCAGATATTTGCAATCCTGTGGGCAGCGCTGAAGTACCGTCTTACATCCCAATCTAGACCACCAGTGTAGGCTTCCTCGTCATTCGCTCCCCAACATACGTCCAGTACTGGGGCTCGGTGCTCGAATTTATCGATTTGTGCATTCCGAGATGTGTCGTAGAGGTAGACATGCTTATCCCAGGAAGCTACGAGCAGCCGTAACGATGTGGGTGCGAATTGGATAGCTGAGATTGCGTCCGTAGGCGGGTTCACCAGCTCATATTGTGCTAGAACGTGTCAGATAGCTCCACTACAAAGCATATGTTTATTAATTAGCTTACGTGTTGTCATGGTGGTTCTCTTTGCGAAGTTTAATGAAGTTCAAGAGAGCGTTCAGCGGAGATAATTATCCACACCGTTGCCGCACATCAACAATTCATAGTCATAGCTACAACTTCCAACCCTTCATACTTTTTTGAGATATTCCAAAATGCCTTTTGCGCAACTAGTCATAGGTCCTCCCGGCTCAGGCAAATCCACCTATTGCGATGGCATGCACCAGTTCCTCTCCGCCATAGGCCGCAAATGCTCCGTCGTCAATCTCGACCCCGCCAATGACAAGACTTCCTACCCGTGCGCACTAGATATACGGGATTTGCTCACCCTAGAAGAGATAATGGCGGATGAAGAGCTCGGGCCTAATGGAGGCGTGCTCTATGCGCTGGAAGAATTGGAGCACAATACAGATTGGTTAGAGGAAGGGTTAAAAGAGCTGGGCGAGGACTACGTTTTATTCGATTGTCCGGGGCAAGTGGAGCTCTTTACGCATCACTCGAGTCTGAGGAATATCTTCTTTAGGATACAGAAGCTCGGGTATAGAGTCCGCTTTTCCCTTCTGCCCTTTCTGAGTACTGAGAACATAGAGGAGACTAACACTTTGTGGTTCTATAGCTAGTAGCGCTGCATTTAACGGACTCGTACTGCTTAACGCTTCCTTCACTTTACATCTCGACACTACTGCTTTCTCTAAGGGCCATGCTTCAAATGGACCTTCCACATCTTAACGTTTTAACAAAGATCGACAAGCTCTCAAGCTATGGACCTCTCCCATTCAACCTAGACTTCTATACTGAAGTTCACGATCTCTCCTATCTCCTCCCCCACCTGCAAAATGAGAATGCAGTGATGCGGCATCCGAAGTTCGAGGGGCTGAACAACGCAGTCGTGGAATTAGTGGAAGATTTTGGGCTCGTTGGCTTCGAGACGTTGGCTGTAGAAGACAAGAAAAGCATGATGACGCTTTTGCAAGCAATCGATAGAGCGGGAGGGTATGCTTTTGGCGGTGTCGAGGGCGCAAATGATACCGTCTGGCAAGTGGCTATGAGAGACGGCATGCAAGGGATGACTATTGGCGATGTACAGGAACGGTGGATCGACAGGAAAGAAGAATTTGATGAATTGGAGCGGCGCGAGAGGGAGGAGGAAGCCATGGCTCGAGGAAATCCCAGGTTGACTAATGATGCTGAAGACGAAGACGACAGTGATGTTGAAGAGATGGGCCGTGTGCCCGATAGTGGTATCAAAATCGTGCGGCGGACCTGATCGAGCATACATTTTGCACAGCAATGGGCGCATAACCTCACTTCAAGTCTGCCAGCCCACTTCTACCCAGGCATCCCTAGACAAGCTCTGCCACGCGACGTCGAAAAGACCAGGTTTCCATGACATATAAGATCTGAGCAGATCAGTCAGTTTGAAATCGCACATTTCAAAGGTTCGAATATGGAGGGGAAATGGTGACAGATTAGAAAGTCCGTTTGGCAGGACAGGTACGTTTCCATAGCAGCCGAAGCTTTAGTCAGATAGGAGCGACACGAAGTTCATCATGTGATGTGGGCATGAAGGGGGCAGGCGAAGGACCATGTACTTACTTACCATTTGGATGCATATGCTCGTTCGGGAATTGCCTTAGTACCGGCGTTGGAAATCCTGCTGGCTCCAAAAGTTCTCTTGCATGATCGAGACACCAAGGAATATTCAATCGCCATCGTCTTCTGAATCCATTTCTAGCTCATCCTCTTCGTCTGACAGATCCGATCCTGCAGTGCCCTTTTTCTTTCCTTTTCCGCTGAAATCCAGAGCATCATCATCAAGCTGATTGAGCATGCCGATCACATCATCGGCGCTCCCATCTCCATTCTCCCTCTTCGCGCGCAATATAGCAGCTCTAGCCCTCCTGATTGCTTCCTCTTCAGCCTTCTTGATAGTACCAGATACTCGTACCACCTGCATCACGCAAGGCTGCGGGGAGTCGTGTTTCGAAGTACGTGGAAGCTGTGTCATGAAAGCCAGAGCTGACCAGACGATTCGAAAATGTGCGCGTGAACATCGAACGATGGCTGTTGAGGTTGCGGTTGAGAGGTACTTGACTGTTCACTACATTAGCAAGGCTTTCATTGAAGAGGAACTAGGGTGCGGGACCATTCAAGCTCGCTGAAATGAGTCCCAGTCCATAGTCGCCATAGAGTAGTAGGACTTGGTCTCTGATCGACCGCACGAGGTGCTGCGGTTGTAAGTCTCTTGGGCTGGGTCTGTGGAATTGGACAAGGTCTGGGATGCTTTTATCTGAGACCCTAGTGGTTGATCTCGACTCGGACTCCGCTGGATCAGGGTACAGGATATGGACGAGAAGGTATCTGTACTTGATCCGAACCATGACTGGCAAGGCATGTGCCTTGCGAACCAAAGGCTTGAGCGAGAGGAAAGTGATGAGGTACGGTAGGTTTAGGCGGTCCGGTTGCCGGGAGATCGACCGGCCCGTGCAAAGCTTCTTCGACAATGCTAGTCGCGGCGCTAGTAATGACTGTCCTGGCCAGAGATGATTGCCACAGATCTGTAATAGTAAACAAGGCTATCACAAGTTGGAATCAACAGAACAGTATGGGGTTCGCGTCATGGGCAGTCTGGTCATGGGTATCCTTCTTCAGCGCGCTATTGCTCTCATTCCGAGTCCTCTCCGCCGGTTACGCCAAATTAACATACCAGACGCCTCCATCGCAGGTCGCTGATGAGATCCGTGAGAAGTACTCCAGCCAAAACAAGGAAAATAATTCGAGTCATTCTTATTTCTCGCCCTCTCCGGCACAAATTCGGGACGTTAGAGGCGTCGTTGAATTTATATGCGGCCTACTGCTGCTTGTGCCATCTTGGAGAAGATCAGGCGCCGCGATAGCATTTTCTCTGCTTGTTATAGGGCTTGTATCCAGGATCAGGAGTGGGCAGTCAATTGTATCACCACTGATTATGATGACGCATTGCGGTCTGGTCTGGTTCTTGTGATATCAGGACCTCGGGTTATGTTTCGCTGATAGCTAGATTTGAAGCTATCCGTATGTGATTCTTATATTACATTGGTATCATCACTATTGCAGTCATGTTCACCGGCCGCTTCAGTATGCTCATAAACTCCCCAGACGGCCCATCAGCAACGCATCGCTCATATCTCCCTTTGCTACCGTGCCTTCCTTTGCTGGCAACACAAGCAATCCGTTAGCTCGCCTCAAGCTCGTCACTTTCGAACTTCGCTGGCCTCCTGTACTGGTTGCATGCAGAAATCCATCTTGGCCAGCGACTATCGAGACTCTATGGTATTCCGGTCTCTTAGGATCACAGCGTACTTCCTCCTCAAGAATGACCTTTACTTGCGCCGGTCCATGAGCGCGTTCTTTTCCACCTGAATGGAGCAGTGACGGCAGAACGAAAAGGTGTGAAGTCACGACGGCCGACGCTGGATTACCTGGCAAGCTGAAGATCAGCTTAGTAGCCGGATCGCCCTCGTTATCTTTCAAGCTAACTGTGGCAAAGGTGGTGGGTTTGCCAGGTTTCATGTTGACTCGGCCAAAGTGAATGTTTCCGCCTAGAGAACGCTCGATTGTTGGTTTAAGGAGGTCGAGTTCACCCATGGAAACACCGCCAGAGGTTACAATGACGTCCACGTTACGCAGAGCATTTCGTAGATGTTCTTCCAGGGATCCAGGTCTAGGAGAAAAGCTGGTCAGTGAAGGGGATCGTAAAGGAGGGTAAGGGGAACATACTTGTCTCTCGCTATACCATAGTCCATGACTTGAAAGCCCCAGCCCTTAATCGCGGCCATGAGAGCTGGTCGGTTGCAGTCCCGGACTTCCCCTAATTGCAAAGCTCCTGGCCTGTCATGCATTACTATCTCATCACCTGTGCTCAGGACACCAACAACCGGCTTCCTGTACACCAATACTTCCGCCTTTCCTACAGAAGCAAGTAATCCTAGCTCGCCACCAACAGCGGTGACCTCCTCTCCTTTCCTCAAGACTACTTCCCCGGCTTTGATATCACTACCGACCTCTCGGATATTTTCGTCTGGCTTAACCTGATCCGTTAGGATCTCCACCACCTTTTCTTCTTTACCATCATCTGTCATGCTCCTTAACACGGTGTCTTCTACCATCACTACTGCATTTGCCCCCGGAGGGAGTGGAGCGCCGGTTGTAATCCTAGAAATTTGTCCTCGTTGCAGGGCCGGCACTTCCCCCGGTGCTGCATGGGAAACGGAATCCACAGGAAAAACACCCTTGGTACTTGGGCCATCTTTAGACACAATGACGGCGTAACCGTCAACTATGCTAGCTCGATACGCTGGCACCGGATCATGTGCATGCACGTCCTCAGCTAGTATATATCCTACCAAGGATCCATTGACTGGCATGATTATAGGTTCTGGAGAGGGAGAATGCTGCATTATCAAACCGACTGCGTCATCGACAGACAGCATCGGATATGGTGACTCGCGATGTCGACTGGAGGGGCCCGCTCGAGGATCGTTTGATACTGGCCGGTCTTCAGGCCGAGTGTGAGCTTTTGGTACGATATGACCTCCATGGCTATGCGAATGACTATGGCTATGATCATGATGATGCACTTTCTGCTTCTTATTGCTAGAAATTCCTGCCTCATCTTCGAGCTTTTCTACACCCCCAGCATGCATAGTCCTGGAGTCGCCACCAGCAGCTTGGTGGCAGGCGTGTGGTACCAACTTTAGAATAGCTTGCAGATTCTCTTTGGCACCTTTTGGGGAGCCAGGTAGCGTGACAATCAATGTTTTATTACGAACTCCTGCAACAGGCCTAGACATTATAGCAACTGCAGTCGATAGAATTAGTGCTTGTAAAAGAGCATATATTGCTGAAAATGAAAAGCAATAGATTAGAGTTGAAACAAATCGCATTGTAACTTTATTGCATTGAGGTACGCATAATCGTCCAACGTGAATAAGACCTACAAGGTGTAATTTCCAGAGAAGCGGCAAGCATGCCGTGGCTACGACATGTCAGCCACAACTTCTCAAATGTTAACTAAAGTTCAGTGCAACACTTACACAAGCCCAGGCGCATGCTTATGAATCAATGGCGCAACGGCTTCCGGTGTACGATCTTTCGCCGAAAAGCCAGTGCCACCGGTCGTTATCAGAAAGTTAACATAGTCCTCTCCATCGCAGTACTTTGTTACTGCACGCTGAATAGCAGCAACATCATCAGGAACAATATCATGCTTTGTGATCTCCCACTGGTCGTTGCCTTCGATAGCGATTAGGTCACCGAGGACAGCTCCGGCTCGATCTGTGGATGGATCTTGAGATGCTGTGTCTGATATGACGAGGACAGCGGCTTGGAGCCTGGGCTTGGCCATGGTGGAGGTGTTGAAATGGTTTCTACCTCACGTCTAGTAATGGAAACAGCAAAAACAAAATTTCAGAATTGGAAGAGATTAGAAAGGTGAGGTGTATGAAATATTGAGAGGCAGGAGATAGAATTTAGTTACTGCATCTATGCGGGATCAATGGGTAAGTGGAGTTAGTGAGTGACAAATACGAATATTTTCATACATAACATGTTCACTATGCAGGGCTACATTATCACTGGTGCCGCTAGAACTAGTATGTGCGTGAATCAATGGCTTGAGAGGCCTTTCATCGAAGTGCGATGACCACGCCATCCCCTGTAAACGCCTGTAGATGCCTTGCCTATTCGGTACATAGTAACGTGTCAATGGATCATTCGTTGTCGAATTTAAACCCTATGTTGTGCCAAAGGACTACGAGAACCCATGGGCTTTCCCAGACACAAGCAGGCCAATAATTAACCCAAACAGCCCCAGGACCGAACTGAATATCTCTATCACAAGCACTTTGACGAATCTAGGAGTAATTGTCAGCTTCGAAATACTCCGCAGAGCAAAATTACACTGCTTGACTTACAAGCTTGGGTCCGCTGCATCAGCCAGTGCTGCACTGCTTCCATTAATACCCACAGAGACGCCACATATCAGGTTACACATCCCCACCGTCAACCCGGACCAAAATAGTGCATAACCGGTATATTGATTCGATCCTGAATAGACAGCTTGCCCTTCCACTGGATCCAGTTGCGCGGAGAAGACGATTGACATAATGACCCCATAGATTGCCACCACTTCACAAAAGATGATCGAGATCAGATTCTTTGTTCGTATCCGAGGCGCTTTGACACCGCCACCGAGGATTGAGGAGCCCGTAATGAAGATACCCCTGTATACTTGTGCATCAATTTCTGCTATTCGATGTATAGCCGGCCAGACGTACCATGCTGCTCCAACCGTTGATAGGCCAATGCAAAGACCGATGCCCATGCTTGCCCATGCGTACGGCGATATGCTCTCTAAGAATTGTCCCACCTGTAAAGCGCTGTCAGATACTGTTCCGCCTCCCCTTCCCTAAGGATACTGACATTGAAAGCTTCTCCATCTCCAGTGAATAGTAGATCTGCCCTATCGTAAGCAAGAATGTCAATAAGAAAACCGCAGTGTTCTTACAGAGTCCCACAACTCCCAGGGCGGCGGTAGCGCCGCCCACTCCATACGAATAGCTCATGACTTCGTGGAATTTTGCCAGCGGTAGCTGATGATCACGGCAGGGTCAAGGCATCAGAAGACGGATCTACCATGCCAAGAATACGGTAGCCAGGATAGCGCTAAGCGTCAGCGACTCCGGGGGCCATTTCATGAGTCAAACACAACCTCACCTACTTCAACCTTTATCCTTACCCCGTCTTCTCCTCTCCTACAATCACCCACTCCAACCGCAAACATGGCCTCTGGAAGCGGATCCTACTACGAGCTCTACCGTGGTAGCAGGTGAACCTCCGCCACCTGTCCAAAAAGCTGTCCCCACTAACACCCACCTTCCCACAGCATCGGCATGTCCCTCATCGACACGCTTGACGACCTCGTCCACACCGGCCGTATTGAGCCCCAAACCGCCATGAAAGTCATTTCCACCTTCGATAAGTCCATCACGGAAGTCCTTGCCGACAAAGTCAAGGCGCGCATGAATTTCAAGGTACTGGCTTCAAAAGCTCGTTCTAGGTAGAGGGGCCATGGCTGACCGGTGAAGGGCCATCTTGACACCTACCGCTTCTGCGACGAAGTATGGACATTTCTGATTAAGGATGTCAACTTTAAGTTGGATAATCAGAATACCGTGGCGGCGGAGAAGATCAAGATTGTGAGCTGTAATGCGAAGAAGCCTGGGGAGCAATAGGGATGGGTGAGGGTTCGAATACTTGAGGAGAGGGTGACGTGCATTAAATTTCACGGGCTCATGGCTCGAGAATGATATATGGCATGCAAAGAGGCGTTGGATGGCTTTGTCTGGAAAGGCATGGGCGCTAAGGTTGAGGAATAGGAATGATACCCGCATAGTCAAAGGCGTTTGATAGAACAAACCTAGCCCTGACGACAGGGCTAAGATACTGTCAAAGTCTGGTTCGTTTGTCGCACTGATAGGTGACACTGATTAGGCGAGTCCGGAAGTTTCAAGACCGGCTTCCTGGTAAGACGTGATTAATAGGCCCCCCGGACCGGTTGCTGGATGATCTCCTACAAAGACGTTGTGAAGCGACCTTCGGGGGGGCGAATACCTGCCACTTCACTGCTTCAGAACCTCCATAGACCCACGCTCTCTGGGACCAGTGGTCTTTGACGAGGAATTTGGGCTCTCAACAAATGTTTGAGAAAACAATACTACGTGGGACCTGACCCTAGCAGAGATGTATATGCTGCTCAGAGGCCTTGCTAATTATTAAATTCCGTGCTTCTATCTCTCTATATGCATGACTGTTATCGCTTTTCTTGTCAAGAACGCCTTACTACGTCGCCATATCAATTTACACTTCGCAACTCTGACAGGCACCACAAGCCCGTTATCTTGTCCAATATCCTTGATGTCTGCAGATTTTGGGATCGCCAACTCCACCTAATGTATGTTATATAATGACGAATTCCTTGATTTCTGATATCTTTTTATTTTTAAGGTCATTTGGCTATCTTATCTGAAGGACCGCCGTAACTAGAAATATTCTAGATTCGCGCCGCCAGCAAGGCTTCGTCGTTTGCCAACCACGACAACTTCTGTTGGGGTACCATCCTTTTGTTCCTACCTGAACCATCGTGTCCTAATCACAAGCAGAATCAAATGAAAGGATGTCAACCAACAGCTAAAGGAGCATAAAACTATGAACCTTACATTACAATCGAGATCATAACCAAATTCAAGTTGGAAGATCAATTCCTCGGTTGATCGAAAGCTGTCTAAGCAGCTAATCCTCTTGGCTAGCTCGCGGGGGATGAAAATATTGACACCCCTTGTAAAACGCCAGTCCTTTCAGCATGGAGTAGACCCGCAATGAGCAATTTTATTTAATAATTTTCACTTAAAAAACTTATAAATTCAGTAATTCTTAATAAGTTCAAGTTGATTAATGAGTTTATTTCTATTATAAAGGAGAAGTTATGGGTCTATGAAGATTGGCTTTAAGCTGTAGGGGTGCCAATATTTTTGTCCCCCCCGAGGCTAGGCAACAAGACTATAGTTAGCAGGGTCTGCAGGGGTCAAAGAGATAGTATTACTAAGCCTGAGAATATAAAGTGCTCCGAGGCATCCGTACTGCTTTCTGCGCACTTCGCAGTTCCAACTTCGCACTTCTCGTCCGGTCGCACTTCCACAGGTCCCTCTCGCCGAGCTGCAACCCAATGAAATACGGCAATGCTACAGTCATCCTCCACCGACACGCTACAAACAAACGTCAACGTTTTCGGCATGTTCGTGACTGAAGCAATCCAGGCAAATCCAATACAAACCTTCCTTGTCCTCGTCTTTATTTTCATCCTCTCTATAGCGGCTACTTCATGGCTTATGGTACAATGCTTGGCACTTGGCCCTTCCCAGCAACCCATCCCTCCGAAGCAATGCCCGTCGTGCGGTCGTGTCAATACTATGAGGGCTGAGGGCAGCGATACAACTTCTCGGAGCGAGGACTGATTCTCAAAAGCCATCGAAAAAGCAGCGGGCTTTATCAGCCTGGGGAGCAGCAGTTGGGCGGCTCTGTGTATTCATCTACAGTTCGGGCAAAGTCTATTGCGTCATCGCAGGGGAATAAGGATCGGTGGCAGGATGCAACGTTTTCAGAATAGGTCGATTAGGGAAGCAATCATGTATATAAGGACTTGCATTCGAGTGCCGATCAAAAGCAAAGGTTTCATGATTCTAACATACGCACAAGCGGCAGCAAAACTATCAGTCTATAGTATGCGATAAGCGGACCATTCTCCATCTCCGAAACCTTTCTCGCTCGAAACTTCACATGGGTTGTTGAAACCCCCTATCGGACTCTTCCACAGCCAATCAGTTATGATATGATATATCTAAGTACATCCAGAGGCACGGTTGCTGAGGCAGACATCACCACCCTGAGCCGAGCTGCCGTAACCTTCGCAAGAGGCTGAAGTCTGTTCCTGAGCAGTAACTTCGGCGTTGCATGTAGTCCAAGTAGTAGAAAAGAAGCCGGCTCTGACACTGTAGTTGGACCAGCTGATACAACAAGTCGAAGTACCCTGTGCCTGACACTGGCTGCGGGGAGCCTTGCCAACATCTAGACCAAAGGTGCAGGTCGTACCAGAGAGGCAGGAGAAGAAGGCTCCACAAGCGGACCATGCTACCGCGTGAGCTGAAGCAGTCCTGAAGGCGGAGCCATCACGCTTTTGGACGGCGGTGGTCTTGCCATCGATGGCGGCCAACAGAGAATTGACATCTTCAGTCATATCTGGGTCATTGGCGTCGAACGGCTTCGCGTAGGCGGCCGCGGTTATCAACATGGCCTTTTCCTCGTCGGTACTGCCAGAAGCTGGGTCGAGTCCAGTGAGCCACGACTGAGTAGTAGCGTTGAACCCAACGAATTGGACATCGACGTCGAACGCGCTCAAGTCGCTCTTAGCATTCGGAAAATAAGTTGAGGCGACATGTGTAATGATGAAGCTACTAGCATTGACCGGTTGAGCAAAACTGTTCGGGATTTGAGAAAGACCGAGAAGTAGACTGGCAACGATGGCAGGGGAGAACATTTTTGACGAGGATAGCTTGAATGGATTGGGCTTGAGAGCTGAGGGTATGATAAGATTTCTTCTTGGAAGTGAGGTGGGAGGGTATGATAAGTGTTCTTCTTGGAAGTGAGGTCGGAGGGTATATGATCTGCAGCAAAAACAGGTAGTCTATACCTGGGTTTTATATCTGAAGAAACCTGAAGTTTGGAGCAACCCTACCCACCGTAGACCCACACAAAACATAACTTTGACCGCCCCCCCCCCTCATCCTACTGAAACCAACGACCTTCAAACTACCTCCCTAGACTCAGTCATCATGGGCGTTGAGGACAAGCAATCATCCCTCTGGATCGTATCGGATTGGCCAAGATGGAAATGGTTCATCAGTACACAGCTAACTGCTACCTGATGGCCCCGCCGAGGTAAAACCTCTCGCCCAATTGAGGCCGGTGCTCCTGAATACCTGAGCTGACAGATGTGAGAAGGGCCAACAGCTGCGTACATGGCAGTGTTGGAATGGACCACTACCGCTGCTGTAGTATTCCCATAAGTTGCTTACGATAATCCACTTCATTCACAAGCCGTCACGCAACCACGTCCGCCCCTACAACTGCGGCAGTCAGCCTCCTCCTGACGGGCTGAAAGGGGTCAGGGGAGATCAGGAGCAGCATGGAGTGATGCAGATGAGCTGGGTGGCAGGAACTGCAGGTCACAGCACATATTCTGGAATGACAGCAGGTCTGATGGACAAATAGATAGGAACCGCATTGAGCAATGGCTTGCAAGCTGTAACCGGCTGATCTCAGCACCGGGAAGTTTTGTCCGCTTGAATTCTTGCCCGCGCAGCTGTTACAGATGAGTTCCTTGGGAGCCTGGGTGCGTAGGGGCCGTGACGCTGTTCGGCTCCAACAATCGGAAGCAGCCCTGATCAGCTACCCAAATATCTAACAAACGAAGAGGCATCTTTAAATAGCTGTTTCATAATCAAAGAACTTGCCAGCCGGTCTTCAGCAAATCATGGACGTCCCAACCCCTCATCAGATTCGGCCCAATCTGTACCTACAACCACGTACCCTGCGTGGACCTCCGTGACATTACCAAGATCACTTCTGTAGAGGATCGCATCTTAGGGATCATGACCAATGTAAATCTAAATCCGGTCATTATAAATCGAAGAAATAGGAGTGCAGACGGCCGAGAGTAAATAACACGCGTGACATTATTAAGGTATTTCTCTGCAGGGTCGGATTCCAATGATTGTGGCCAATATAAAACTACAACCCAGTGTTATAAATCAAAGGAATGGGAGTGCATACTGCTGTGACATGTGAGAAAGATACCTTAGTCAGCAATGTCAGGGTTACACTTTGCCTCTTTTGTTTTAGTACCTGCCCTGCCCCTTGCTTACGTGATCACAAAACCTGTCATCGTTCACTTCTACACACCCTCTTCTGCTTATAACGCCCTCGTGTACCCCGTGGTGTAATCATCTCTGAGTTTCTAAGCAGAAGGCATGAAACAAAGAGTCGTATTCGAATTGACGGGTTAGGGTCTGAAGTCTGGTTGTCCACTGAACGTACTCATGCCGACGCTATGATGACCTGTCAGATCACGGAGGACATGGTGGAATCCTCCTTATGAGCCTGTAAGGAGAAGGCGCTGATCATAAACAGCGGCCTGAGAGGAAGGGTTGGGCTGTGAAAACCTGGAGCTCACTGGCCAATGCTTCCTCATCCCTCGGGCCCCGGCAAAAGTCGCGAGCGACGGAGGTACAGTCAGGAGATCTCTTAATTTCTTGGTACTCAATAATATCATAGTACGAATTTCAGTGGCAGAGTGTCTGTAAGGACTGGCTTGGTCATTGGCTGGGACCGTAAGTCTCAAGCAGGATCTGGAAGCTATAGAGCAGGTGGGCAGAGTTAATAAGGAGAGGGACCGAGAATATTAACCCTGCTATGGCGAGATCTGGGTTGCTGTTGACTTTTGCTGGGACGTGGTGATTGTCCGAACCAGCGAAGTTTCCCCAGTATCTTCTCTCAGCACTCCGGCATATTCAAAAACAAGATTCTAGGAGACAACGAGATAGGCCTAATCTACAATAGCACGTAACAACGGTGGTTCTGGTGCTCTCCTTGTCCATTCCAGAGCACGAAACAGTTACCTTTCATCAAGGGTCACCATTCCACACGTCACCAGCAAGCGCTCACTTTCAACATCCGAGACCAGATTCGGATGGATGAGAACACTCCCCTACACTTTCCCTATGAAGCTGCAAACTGCTGATTATTTCATCCCCCAAGCACCTCCTGCAAGTATACAAATTTATGGAAATATGCCGCGAATGCAAAATGGTGGACACCCCAACTTTGTGTCAGGCGTGGAGGAAGCACGGCTTGCTTTCCATTCGGCTTTTGTCAGCCATCTAACCACCGGTACTGCGCTATCGAATGTAGCAGAGAGTATCCTAAATGCTACAATCAACACGATTATTCTCCGCGCCCAATAAACTGTCGAAGAAGGATAGTGTTCAGTTTTGCGAAATCGACATTGACACGATTGCCAATGTGGGTGTGAATACTACGAGCTGCCCAGGTGCCGAAGGAGATTCGGCTTCGCAACCAAAGGACAACAGGGAGATGGCAAAGTTTGGGAACGGGAAAAGCAAACACCTTACGACTAGGCTGAAACGGTGATCACTAGTGGGAGGATACTAAACTGTATCTTAAACCACCAGAGGACTCCTTGAAGATCATATTCTGGCCGAGTTTGAAACGTCTGGACCATGACCTTTTGATGAGTCATGACCTGTAATTTTACGTACCTTGTCATAGACTTTCATGCTCGGACTTTCCTGATTACTCTATGGGCTCAAAAGGAGGCAGGCTGATCACGATGTGGGGGTCTCATCGTCATAAGTTATATATATTGTTTCGAATGGATACGTAATGAACATAAAAAGCAGACCGTAGAAACAGAATCAGATAGCCATGGGTCAGAAGACGTATTCTCTTCGCGAACTTCGCTCAGACAGTCTTCCAGGGCAATCCCTGTTCAACCAAGGACTGCTTCACTATCTTGATGAGACCGTAGCCAATACCGATCCCTTCTAAATGCACCCTAAGCTATTGATGTGAGGTTCGAGCTCATACAAGGTACCAACCAACCAACCAAGGGATATGGGTGACGGCTCTCGCGATGTGACAGTCAGCTAAGGTTAAGAGTACAGCAATTGAAACCTATTGCTTTCTGGGCTAGTGGACATGACAAGCCCAATCTAGTATGTTAAATAAATCCGCAAACCGCGCCAATCTCAGCGCCACACTTCGGGTACTTCTGCATCGGACGGCTATTTCCGTACCGTCCCAAGCTCGGCTGCACACTCGTTACCTTATCCCCTGTACCTTACCTTACCTCCACCAATCCATCCCCTCCCCTCAATAACCCATATATATATAGCCTACCTCTCCCCATCCCCATCCCCTCTCCTCACACACACACAGCAGCCCTCCCAACCAGGCCACCATGGAGGCAGCCACCGAGCCCCTAATCCCCCCCAGCGTACCTCCTCCATCTCAAACCAAACCCCCGACCACCAATTCGAAGACGAAAACGAAGATCCCTTGGATACCACTCGCAGCAGCTAGTGGCGCGTGTGCGGCTATTAATGGGGTGTTTGCCAAACTGTAGGATCCCCCCGGCTGGTTGTGGATAAGATAGGATACAATAAGACGGAAAAGCTGATGGAGATGTAATCTAGGACGACAACCGAACTCACTTCATCCTGGGCAGCAGCTATATCCTCTTTTCTTTCGCTTTCCTCGCACAACGCATTCATTGAGTTTGTAATCCGCGCCGTACGTTGCCCCTTTCGCACCTCCCCCATTACCCCCATCTCAAAGAGCCTCAACTAACAGTCCCATCCACCAAGTCCTTCTTCACACTCAACCTCGCCTTCAATTTCCTAATGTGGACGCTCTTCACGGCGGCCCTCACGCGCTCCTCCTCGACCACCCGCGTCTCCATCATCAACACATCGGCGAATTTCATGATAACGGCGTTAGCGGGGTGGATGGTGTTTGGGGAAAAATTGAATGGGTTGTGGTGGGTGGGAGCGGGGGGGTTGGTTGTTGGGAATGTGATTATTGGGAGGAGGGATGAGGAGGAGAAGGTAGAGGGGGGGGAGGAGGAGAGAAGGGAAGGGTATAGGGATGAAGAGAGGGAGGAGGCGGGCGGGATCAGTGATGGGGTTACTGTGGAGTTAGTTGAGGGGCAGGGAGCGAAGTGGGAGGAGGGGGATGGGGATCAGAGGTAAGCTGTACAGGTACGAGATCGATCTTTGATTTCGCTTTTGCATAATGTGTCGCGAACTTTTGTACGCGTTATTTCCTTTGGGTTGTGAATATAGATTTGCGCATTTGAGTATACAAAATACTCCATGTTATCATTGGCCGCAAGTTGTCTTCATGAACCACTTTCTTACTGTTCTCTAATCGTAGGAAAGACGTCGGCCGCCGAAGACCCTATGGGACGCGCACATGATCCACATTCATCATCAATACGGGCCACCATAGTACGGCTCGGGCGGTGGAGCACCATATCCATAAGGCTGGGGAGGTGCTTGACCATACGGTGGCGCTCCACTGTATCCGTAGCCCGGGAACTGAGGCGAGGGAGGGCTTTGGGGCGGATACATTGGTGGAGGAGGACCCTGAAGACCTGGTTGCCATTGCGGGGGCTGTCCATAAAAGTGGGGTCCTTGCTGAGGATACGACGGATACTGTTGCTGAGGTGGCTGTTCAGGTTGGTTTGGATAGCCGAAATCAGGGCCAGTGGGCGGACGAGTGGTATCGAATCGGGTTTGTGTGCCTGGAAAAGCAGCTGGTATATTATCATCTGCAGTAGCAATACCGCTACCCCCAGTGCCAAGACTTCCAGCATCTCGAGCTTTGTCAATCTGCTCCCACGGCGAATCTCTTGTTTTGTTCTGGCTTCCTGCTCCAAAGAAGTTGCCTGTGTTGCCAAAAAAGTTGGCCGTGTTCGTGGGAAGTCCACCATGACTATGACCTTGGCCTTGCTGACTTGGGTCCACGGTGTGGTTCTTCCCATGTCTCACGCTATCTGATCCTAGGAGGACATTCAAGTTCGCCCCTTTATCGGGTCGCGAATGTACCCAACGCTCAACAGCACTGTACATGGTATTATGCAACTCACAGTGACGATCTCGGAGGGCAGGATGATGGAATGCTCGGCTGATATCGTTCATTACCTCGTCCACTGGTATGTCAGGATGCTGCCAGGCATAGATGACTCGCGGCGCTACATATTGTAGGATGGAAGACGCCACCAAGCCGGCAGGCTGATTCAGTATGTTCGAGAAATGATCCTTTGATAGAAGCGAATGTGTAGGGTCTGTGCAGTGGGGATCGTCCCATGGTTCATACTGGTGCCTGCATGAATTGAGTATCAGTAACAATTTCGCAACGGTAATAGCGTATAAAGATGTCTCTAGAGAGCATTGTATTCTTAATTCACGTCTAGTGACTTGATCCGGGAGGGTTTCAGGTCAGAGCCGACTCCTGGTTATCAACTTACTTGCCACTTGCATCTATCACTCCGCCACTGCCGGATTGCAGCTGCTTAGACACAGCGTTGATGATTGGGCGGATATATGGCGCTAATAGCGAGAGAATGAAGAGAGTCAAAGTGTCCGTGATCTTTTCTACTAACGCCTCCAGACCCGGGATCTTCTCATATGTCGCCGTCAACATCTTGACTACTTTATCTCTGAACTCCAGAATCGGGTAGATCTGAGCAGCAGTCTTATAAGGGTCGAGATTAGTTCCCGGAATGTTCTGCATAGGAGCCTCTCCTGCTGTTCCAGGAATACCAGCAAACTTGTTCTCTTGCTCCTGCGCTGTGGATCGAGCTTGGAGATCGTCAGCCTGACGGGCGAGGTCACCAGCACCGGGAACTTTGGCCAGTAGATGAGTCATGCTCGATACTGTTGAACGGCTTCCATCGCCGTTCTGAGCCTCTGCATCTTTAAGGGCAACATCCATCTGCTCGACCTCAGACTGGGTGAAATGATCTGTAGCCTCACCAAGCACACTGTGCAAGAAGTCAACGACTCCAAACGTTCCGGTAACCAATGGAAAGACACGATGCTTTCCTCGTAGAGTAATTTCTGTTGCAGTCCCAACATGTGGGAAGACATCTTTATAACCCATCTCACGAAGAGCGAGCTCGGTATAATTTGTGTGAGCTCCAAAGTCTTCAAGGCAATGCAAACCTTGGCCGAGACATCTCAATGCTTCGCATAAGTCTGCTTCTTTACCTTTAGTGGAATGAGATCCACTTGTGTACACCCTCCCAAAATGGATGCTCCTGGCAAAAGAAAATTTTACGTAGCCCACGGATGTGGCAATTTCAAGTTTCTCGTTGGCAATGTAATTCTTCATTCCGGTCTCCGGATCGACCTCGAGTTCGATTGGCTCCACAGGTGGTCGTAGTCTTGGGTCGAATTTACGAGCATCCACATTATCGGCGTACTGATAGTGAATTAGTACGAGTACAAAATTAATGCATTGAAAACCGTGGGTTCACATCTTTCGGATTATCAATATGCTCTTCCGGCCTGTAAACTCCAAGTCTTTCGTCGGTAACCTCAAATTCCCCTGTGGCATACCCGAAGCTAAGGAACGAAAGCACCCAGACGAGGAGTCTAACAGTCCCGGCTTGGACACCTTTAAGGCTGCCGACATCCATAGCTTGGCTGTAATCTCGGAGCCAATTGCCAAAGTAGACTCGTTTGACCATCATGCTTGTCCATTTGTGACCTTTAATGAAAGCAATGGTTTTGAGCATGTCCTCGATATCGCCATGGCGCCAATTGCGCCCTTCGATCTCCGAGATCGAAGCTACAATTCACTTAAGCCAGGCTTGCAAGAAAGAGAAGGTTGTTCTTACGGATATTGCCTGCTCCAAAAGCCGCCACGGGTGATGCGCACAGCAGGAGGACAGCGAAGAGTGCAAGACATGTTCTGAGAGATGGAAGACCCGTACTTGTGGTCATGTCGTTGTTTCAGATATCGATTCTACCTTTAAGTAGGCAATCTTACCAGCAATATTCGCTCAACTCAGCTTATCTAAAGTGTCTGTAGTTCTAGCTGTGAAGTGTTGTTCCCTTTCTTGGCCTTGTGCAGCGGTGCAATTAAGCCACCAATCAAGAGCCATTCCGAAAGTCCGGCGGTCGGGATCAATTCGCACCGATGAGCCTGCCTGGTATGCAGCTGGCAAGCTCTTCATAACAAGAGATCTGTTCGGATACCGCTGGCGACAGCTAATTCGTTAGAAACTCAAGGTACTGATTAATCTTCACCTCAGAGCCTCTGGAGAGTTTCATCTTCAAAGGACATTGTCATGATTGAGGTCCTGCTCAAGGCTGAGCAGAAGTCCCAGACAATCATTGAGCTATTATGCGGGTGGCCATTCTAATTACACGAACATCATCCCTCTATACCGTTCTTCCTCATACATGAAAAGCTCACTTGGAACAGGGGGTATCTGACCCTTCGTCGACCTGAAACACCACAAATGCCGCCCTTATGTACAATCCCAACGCCACTGTAGTCTCACACTTCACAGCTATGCAGATGCCATTGCGTTTCAATTTTCGCTCACATCACTGAACTGGTACCTGGCCGTTTGATTCATTCATCTTATGCAATTTTTCGCGCTCTTCGTCAGTTAAGGAATGGTACAACTCCTGGAAGCCTGGCTCGTTAGACACATTGTTGAAGAAGTCGATTAGGTACTTCTGCGTCTCGTCGTCTGTTTGTCGGGTATTCCATCGCGACTCGTCCATATAACCCATTAAGTCTGCCAGAGGTAACTTGTCAGCTGTTTTACATCCGAAGGTTGTTTGGTGTAACTAACCTTGTCTCGTGGTAGGAGCCCCCAAATCTAGAACCGTTGGCTCATCTTCCCACTCATCATCTTCATCGTCACTAGGACTCTCTTCTTTCGTATTCTTGTTCAGCCCACCCGCCAGTCCGGGCGTAAGGGGACTAGGTAGGGCAAGTTCCTGAATAAGGACCTTAGTGAGCTTAAGGGGAACAGGGATTATTGAGAACTGATCGGGCTCCTTCTTCGCCTGTGAGCGTGTCTTAATTCGTGTGGTGTTCTGAACAAGAAGATCTCCCTTCGTCTGAATGCCAGCAAGCCTCTCATCATGGAGCTTGTAGATGTTAGTCAAAGCGATGACGTTTTGTCGAATGTCGTCGTAGCCGGAAAAGTTGACAGAATTATCCAACCACTTTCGCATCACCACTTCAAGGCCAGTCCCACCATTAGCCCCTTCAACTTGCACTTGAGCCAAGAAGTCAAGAACATCCTTTGCGTTGGTCAAAGAAAGCCGTGCGAAAACGAGGACGAGATTCTGTATGAAGTTGGTGCGCTCGGCGGTGCTGAGCCGGATTGCGACAACCTGCAGCAACTGCATAAGGTACGGTCCTAGCTTCTCCGCACCTGCTTTTTGGACCAACTCTACTGCCAGGCCTCCCACTTCAGCTGCTGAGGAGTCATCGACATTCGGTCCCAATAGACGATCAATGATAAGTAATACTATCTCCAAGCCTTCCTTTCCGGTCTCCGGATCCCGCCAAGCGAACAATTGGGCAGCATCGTGGACGAGAATGTACTTGATGGTGATTGTTGCGGCCTGGTGAACGCTGAACTCTAAATCGAGGAATATGAGTCGATAAAGCTTTGGCAAGAGAGTGGCAACGAAACCTTGAGGCAACGGTTCCGACCCATACTCAGCCAGGGTGGACAACAGAGCCACTGCCATGTCGCTAAGCGAGTTCTCTTGAGTCATATCGCCAACATCTAAAGCACCCGTCAGACTAGGGAGAACCTTCGCGCAAAGCCGAGCATAGGCTTCCGGTCCTTGCGATGCCATCGTGGAGGTTACGGATTCAAAAGTCTCATTCACAAGCATGGTTGTTTGCCAGCTGCGAGCCCCATAAGACGCCATTGTGAAGAGAACATCAAGAGCCGAATTGTCCAAACACAGCGTGGGATCCGTCATGATAGCGTCACGAAGGGTCTCCACAAGGGTGTCAAGAACATCTTCACTATCGCCGACTTCGCTGAGGTCATGCGATGATAAGAAACTAGAGACGGCTGCCACTGTCTGCACCTGGAATTCTTGAGCCCTCGTCGGCGGCAAAATCTTCAGATAACCTTGAAGAACGCGAAGACACGAGACTTTGACCACTTCGGATCCGTCAACCTCGATGGCCTTCAGAGACTGAATGGCAAATTCGGGCGCCAATCCGCGTAATGCTTCTCCAGCGGTCGTGATCAAAGCACCAGCAACGATGAAGCCACGGGCTCTCAGTAGCTCATTATCACCTGAAGCAATTAGCTTTGATGCTAGAGATCGACAGACTTATCCAGGGCCAAAAATGCAACCTACTGTCCTGCATGGCAATGCGAGCAAAGTCAAGATACGCATTGGCGACCTCCGGTGCAATCGTGCCATCATAAGAGCCGACCTCGTCTAAGACTTGCTTTACAACGTACAGCGCAGCTTCCTTCGCCTTGTAGCTATTCATGGGATCAGTCACTGGATCCCAGACTTCAGTAGAGAGATTTCTATACCTTGAGGATCCATCGTCATATATTGCCTTGCTGAGACTCAGCAGGCTCTCGAGCACAGGCCAGTTATAGCTGCAAAGCTTTGCAACGAGATTCCCGCAAGCGTTACGAGCGGAGTAATTTGCGGTTTCTGATGTCTCCTCGGACAAGAAGATATTAACGTCCAGTTCCCACAATTCCGCATCTTCAGTCAGGATTTGCGAATAGCCGACCGTTACGGCCAGGATTTGGGTTATCCATGTAACGTTACCGCTCGCCATACTCTCCGGTGTCAGTTGCGCATCCAGCTCTCGCTTGATTGTTGTCGTATTCAACAGTGTCTGGATGTAATCAAGCTCCTCGATGGCAAGGAAATCGAGCGTGTACGGCAATCGATCTGCATCTTCCATGCGACCCTGTCTCTGTTCGTCGCCTGTGTATAGAGTGTGGTATGGACCAAGGTGCGCCTGCAGGCTCTCCCATAATGTGCTGAATAATTCCAAGGTACGAGCAGCGAGAAGGTGCGGAAACATCGTGTGAATTTTCTCCAGCGCCTGCGAAACCGATCAGCTGGAATCAATATACATCTGACTCATAGGACCCACCTTGACCACTTGAGTCTTTAACGCAATGACCCCTCGCCAATTCATCACAAGGGGTCCTCCAGGACTTCCCTGGTTTTCTTCCTGCTCGCTCGGCATATATGGCAAAGGCATCTTGAGTACCTCTAGAAAAAAAGGCGACCACGCGTCTGATGCTTCTTGCATGAACTGCTTCACAGAAGCCTTATGGCTCTGATAAACCAACTCCATCGTATCGAAACATGCTCGAAAGATGGAGACAGCCAAGGCTCGTGTAGTCCACTTCTTTTCGCCATCGACCGCAACATTGTATATACACTTGACCAGGTCGACGGCGCTCCCCGAGAATTGTTCCTCATCGAATCCATCCTCAACCAAGTTTCCGAGGACTACCAGCACGCCGTGGATTTGAGTCGCATCAGCCTGGTTGACGAGATTCAAGAGGGTCGGAAGCAAGGTTGGCCATTGTTCGGGAAAGTCGGCGCTAGCGATTTTGCTGACCACATAGCTGGCCGCCGCGACGATTTTTCTCTCCTCCTTTTTGGCTGTCGCAATGGATAGGACGGACTGTCGTACTTGTTCTTTTGTGGCGTCACTGAGTGTACTTGGCCCTTCATATTCCTCGAGTGATGGCGACCACGTCTTCAGGACCAATTTCTTTAACGACAATAGTGCGGCCTGGCGATGTTGCAGAGAGACTTCCTCGTGCGACGCTATCGAAACAAGGCTGATAGGGAATGCTTCGTTAGTGTAAAGCTGCTCCAGGTGGCGCTCCGCATCATTGCGGATTGGGCCCGAAGGATCAAGTGTCGCGACCAAAAGGTCCAGCACCTGTTGCTCCATGATTTACGAGGTCACCCTCGAGGCGGGTACTAGGATGCGCAATGGGTTTTCGAAACGCGACTTCCTCTACGTGCAGTAGCTTGAGTAGAGCGAATGCTAAAATTGTTGTTGTTTGGGATCGGCCCGAAACGCGTTTTATCTGTGCCCTAACCCTAAGGCAGGCTCGAAAAGGTCCGAGAACAAAGAATCGCCATGGGTGGTATCCTGTATTGGCGACTCTTGCCTCTCAAGTATTAGCGATGGCTACGTATAATTCAGATGCGCCTGTACTAGATACATATCAAGCTGTCGTGTCGGCTTTTTGTGACTTCTTGACCGTTGCTATACACACCATCCTCTATGAACGAAATATCTACCCTCAAACTTCTTTCTTGAAAGCACGAAAGTATAATTATCCAGTCCGGCAGAGTAGACATCCAAAAGTGTGCAAATGGATCCAGGATGCTGTAGCTGCTGTGGAGGGTGAGATGTTGAAGGTGGGTGCATTCGATCATGGTTGTTGCTTATACTTATTCACTTTTGCATTTTTATCACTACTATATTTCCTGAATCTTAAGCTTTAACGTGACGAGGAAATCTTATTCTATTATCATACGCATATCAAAGCAATTATTCTGCACATAACCGCATTTGCCACACTCTCTCCCATCAAAAAGCCTGGAACAATTTCCCCCATCGAGGGTATCATGCAGCTTACCGCATCGGGTCTCCGCTTTCATGCATGCAAGCAAAAAGCCGCATGGAACTACAAGAGATAAAAAAGTCTGATATTCACCATACAAACAAACTTAACATAAAGTCATCTCTTACGCCCAACTGTCTGGTAGACCAAGATCCTGACCATTAAACTCCCAGTGCACCATCGCTTCAACCTCCCTAATAATCCACGCCCCACCACCGACCTCCCGTCCTCTCGAACGCTACGTCTTCTCCACCGCCTCCTTCCCCCGCATTCCCCTCTCCGAAACACGAACCCTCTTCGCCGCCACCACCAACAATCCCAATCCCAATCTCCCCCAGACGACCCAACAATCCCCCTCCGCTTCAACCCCCCACCACCATCCGACCTCCCCGAACAATTCCGCGCCACATTCTCCCGCCTCTCCACCCGTCTCGCAGACCTAGCTCCCTTACCTAATGACTGCAGTTTCACGCTTGCGATCGAGTTGAGAGATGAGGAAGCAGGGGTGGAGGTGCCGATTGAGAGGGAGGGGAGGTGGATTGTTGCGGAGCCGGGGTTGCAGAGGAGAGGGGATGGGGATGGGGATGGGGAGATGGGGGAGGGCGAAGTAAGAGGGGAGAGATTTAGGGGGTGTTAGGACGACGCCGGTGAGGAGTTTGGAGGCAGGGGCGTTTCGGATGGAGGTGTGGGTTGAGGAGGGGAGGGGGAAGTTTCAGGCCGCGGTAGAGGATGGAGAGGATGGGGAGGAGAGGTAAGGGCGTGGAGGTGACGTTGTTTTGAGATTCAGCTGGAGTAGAACAATTTGACCGAAAGGATTTGCTGACCTGCACTTCCACAATCTGGTATGCCTTTCGTAAATGGAAGCAACGCCGGAAAGGTACTTGTGTCAGTTATAGTGATAGCACCCGGGGTATCTATTTACGAGATGTCCATATCTATTCATGCCAGTCTTGTTGTCTTGTTTTGCCCCGGAAACGCCATCGCTAAGAAGCAGCAAGGGTCAGAAAATGGTCGTAATGGTGACTGTAAGACGAGGAATGCAGCAATAACAAAAGCAAGCCAACTGCGCGTGCCGTTCTGATCATTTGTACCGTATGCATCGCTATTCCATGCAATTCAATTTCCCCCAAAATCGTTGCCTCATCCAAACCAGTAATTTCCCTGATTGTCTCTCGGCGCTTCATCTGGCACAGGCCCATTGAGCCAAGGATCCACACTCGGTACGGTATGTGGGCCTCTCGGATGGTGTTGGTGATGATACAGTGGTGGGTTCGGCGTATTGAAAGGGTTTGGATCACCTTGTAGTCTTTGTTGACGACGCTGTTCTTGCCTAACGTTGAGACTCTGTCGAAACGCTGGCTGGGCGATTGGATTTTGGGGGACAGGATTAGCATTCCAGTGTATTGGCGGTGGGAGGTCTCCCCATAGTCCGTTTCCATTTGCTTCAAACGCCCTGTTACCTATACCGCTGTTTGCTGCGGGAGGTTCATTCTCGCCGAGGTGATCTATTCCACGCCGCAAATTAAGTGCATTAGCTCGCTGAGGTTCTATATCCGCTAACCGGACGCCTCTGTCCTGCCCACGCGGTTGTCGTCGATGTGCGTTGCCCAAGACTTCATTGGCTATTTGGATGTGTCCCCTATGATGTCCCAAAACCTCATTCATGCGCTCTTGTTGGAGATGTCTCTGATGGCGAATTTGTTGTAATTGCCCCTGGGCCTGAAGTTGCTGCTGACGAGCTCGCTGTTGTTGCTGAAGGGCATCCTGTTGCTGCTGCATGGCTTGCCCTGCATGCATTTGCATCAAAAATCGCTGCTGCTGCAGCTGACGGTAGTCGTGTTCTGGGTCTGGAGCATTACCTTGTTGCCTTGCCGGCGGTTGCTGCTGCCCGTCTTGCGGCTGACGCAAACCCTCATACACATCTGGCCGCCCAAAGAGTTGAAAGGGTGCTTGGGGTCGCGGTTGGGGGTCCACTCTATGTCTCTCATGTCTCCCCACATTCCGATCTCGCTCGACTACCATAACTTCAAACGGCGGTATGGCAACCTCGTCGAAATCTGGGTGGTGATGCATCCTCCACTGCTGATGTGGCCTGTTAGTAGATTCTACAGATTCGGCAAATTTGATCTTGAGGTCGTCTTCTGACAAATCCGGATGTTCAGCGCGAACTTTTGCCATTGCTTGTTTCTCGGCTTCTTCAACTTGTCGATCTTTCCGCTTGTTTGATTCATCGTATAAAGGACATTTAGCTCCTGGGCCATTCGTCACCACCCCCGGCGGGGCTCGCCCTTGGCCATCAAAGTGATTGTACATCACCTTGCTGATGTCTTTACCGCAGTAATCGCAAAGAACGGCGGAACAACTCGTACAGATAACCTTGTTACAGCCTTCTTCTTTCAGAATCCGAACCTGGCATTTTCCACACGTTCTTATCAATGCTTCAGTTCTAGCCTCTTCGATCACTCGCCGTTCAGAAACCCCAGTCTCCTTCTTGAACTCTTCACAGGACATTGGGATATGTGTTTTGGCTTTACAAAGCCGACAGGAAACTTCCTCGCATTCGGGGTTATGGCATCGAAATTCTCGATCCTCCTCTACAGGGACACAAATCGCCGCAAAGTCACAGAAAGGACATGTGCTGAGGTTTTGTATCTCTGCCATGCGAATCTCATCCTGCTGTTGAAGACGTTCCAATTTCTCAATTGTCTTATCATCAAGAAAACGAGACCTTTCATATCGGGAGAACGTGGCCTTACATCCGCTGCCGTCCATGCATTGCAGTACATACCGAGAATTTCCGATGACAGTATTTGCGTTCGTTTTCGCACAGTCGAGACAGAAGAAGTGGCATCCTTCTCCATCGCAATGGGTCATTTTTGGAGGAATGAAGTCATCGTAACAGCATTGACACTCCATTACTTCACCCATAGCTCGAAGCCTCTGATCTTCGGCGTCTTCTGCTTGCTTAGCGTCTCTGGCCGCCTTGCGGTTTGCTGTGGAGAAAAGTCTTGTTAAACAAAGGGACAATAGTAGTGTGACTTTAGAGACCATAGGATGGAAAGGCAGTGAGTCCCAAAAGCCTTGAATGAAGGCGAATGTGCCAGACATGTTTACATGCGTATGGGGCGAGATAGATTTGAACGTACATTCATCCTTCTTGCGCCTTTGAAACGCAGAATCAATCTCCTTCTTTAGATTTTCAAAGTCAAATCCGTCCTGTTCTAGTTGTGCCATTATTGCTGCAGAGCTCTTGGTCGACACCCTTCGAGACTTCAAGGGTGCGAAAGGTGGAGGACGCGCGGAGCTTAGACCACGTTCTGCCTCGAGTATTGCGAAAAAGGCCCCATAGTAATGGTGATGCTCTTTGTACATAGCGTCAATGAACTTGGCTGGAACAAGTTCGAATGCTTCTTGTAGAGCAAGCTTTCTGTTTTTCATCATTAGTAATGTGGTGGGGGAGCAGAGAATGCCTCAATGGGAGTGATATCGTAAGAAGTGAATATCATATGCTCATGTGATGACAGTAGAAATGCTCAGGGACACGCCATGGTACTGAAAGAAAGAGAAGCAATACGTACGCTACTGTCTGGTACTGGGTAGGGTCATCCCTCAGATCTTTATACTTCCACTTAGCAGCTTCCTCTTCATCGCTATCCCTTTCTGAAAACTTCCTTTTTCTCTTATCCTTTTCCTTTGGATAGTGCCCGCTATCCAGGACCTTCTCAATAAGCGCTTGAGACGGTGACTCTGGCTGGTAAGGACCCCTGGAATCCATGTGCTTGTTATAGATCTCTTGCACATATTCATGAGATATGTCAGGGAATACGTCGAGCAAGTCTGTGAGACAGGCTTGGTAGTCTTCGGGACGGTTGCGCTGACCATCATTTGCATGTTCAGCGCGGCCACGCGATGGGGTGATAGAGAGGCCTTCGACCCCATGTCCAATTCTATTTTCATCTACAAATTCCTCATTGAACATGGAGTCGTCGCTGTCATCGTCGAGATCAATGAGGTGGGGCACAGTGGGAGCCATTCTTGGTTGAAGGTTGTAATGGATGGCAGAAGTCACTTTCAGAGCAACCACCATATGAATGAAGAAGTGTCGTACCTATTGTCAGAAACGTTGCATCACACTCAGTTTGTGCGTAGGCGTAACACTAGTCCAAGGCTATAGTGGGTCCACGGCCATAGAGATTCCACTCAGTAACGGGGCGTTGGCGAACAAATTTTTGTGACCGTAGGGCATGAATGGCAGAAGCTGGCAGTCAGCTAGCGACCGCCAGCCTTTATATGTAGAATTCGTGCCAACGTAGCCAAGCTTACGCAGACGGAGACTGGCGCTCGACACTTCGGAAAGGTAGGGCAATGAACAATGTGACTACCCACAAAAGATTTACTGCATCACTTGTACGCAAAGTCTTGAGAGATCGGCTCAAGCTTGAATCTAGGACAACATTCATATACAATATCTGCGAAGCAAACAATACAAAATGGATAATGCGGCCTTAGGAATAAGGTGTACTGCAGTAAGAAGGACCCTACCTGGCAGCGCTAAAGCCGTCTGGAAATCCCCCACATAGCGCTACTTTGGGAAAGCCCTACCCGCGCGACAGGCCTAGAAGTACGTACCTAAGGTAACTATAGATCTCTAAGGGCATCGGCTAGCGGCCAGATGCGCCTACTCGCGGCCATTGATGGGCGCGTGCCAAAGCTCGATGTTCCATTTTCTCTTTGTCTTCGTCTCATTTATCATGTCTACCAAGGGGCGTCCAATGTGGAAACTTGATCCAAAACTCTTAGTGTTCCAATCTACCCACCATGGGAAGCCTACAGACGCCTGAGTTGCCTCCCAGCAACCTTCCGAGCATCGTCCTCGTGCATCCTACACAGGAGGAGCTCCACGCAACAAGGACTTTGAACGGGGAATCCTGGCGTCACGAGCTATCCCTTCCAGCATACCTACGTCGTGAGACCCACCTGGAGAATCAGGATCTTACAAAGGATGGCGGAATTACATGCTGGATACTCGTCGATGGCACAGCTGAGCCCAACAGGAGACCGATCCTGGCCAGTTGTGAATCGCTAAGAAAGCGTGCTTTGGTATCGAGAGAGGATGGAAAAGTGGAGGAGAGCATCAGTCATGGGATTGGAAGCGTATTTTGCAATCCAGAATTCAGGCACAGGGGATATGCCCAGAGGATGATTGAAGAATTAGCAACGAAGCTAGACACCCATCAGCAAGCAGCTGGTAAAAGAACACATTTTACGGTCCTCTATTCAGACATTGGCAAGGTGGGTCTGCAGCTTTGAGGCTTCTGTGGCCGAGATGGCTGAATCAGTCTAGACATTCTATTCAAGAAGAGGATGGCATGCGTTCCCCTCCAGCCACATTGCATTGCCTCCAGTAAGCGATGAACAGGAAGAAACATTCCCATGCATCAATACACGGCCTCTGCATTCACGGGATCTGGCCGATTTATGTGAACAAGATGAGAGAATATTGAGAGAGGAGATGAGCACGCCTACGCCATTTGACCCCAAGATCCGTGTTGCCTTAATACCAGATGTGCACACAATGACGTGGCATCATGCTCGTGAGGAATTTGCAGCAAAGGAGCTACTCAACAGAGCACCAGAAATTAAAGGAGCATACGTCAAGACCGACTCGGGCGATCAGGTATGGTGCATATGGACGCGGATGTTTGGTCCAGACAATACCTTGCATATCTTACGCTTCGTGATTGAGGGTGAGAAATTGGTACATTCTGGTGAACATGAGCCTCTCAACCTTGAAAATTCGGACCACGGTAGGGTCCGTGCGGCCACAGCAATATTGCAGGCAGCACAGCTGGAAGCTGGGAAGTGGCCTATGCAACATGTTGAAATCTGGAATCCAACGCCTTTGGTCATTTTGGCTGCGCGTCAGACTAATCCCACAATTCGCGTCATTCACCGGGAGGAGGAGAGCATTACAAGCCTGAGATGGCATGGCAATCCAGGTGAACGTACCAAAGTGGAGTGGTTACTCAATGAGAAGTATGGATGGTGCTGAGAAAGATACCCCAGTCAGAGGTGCAGGGACCTGGTAATAATATAGTAGAGCAACGATCAATACGTCAATAGCAGTAGTGATTTCAGTGGAGCAACAATTAAAGCCTCAATGGCATGGATACAATACCTATCATCTTGCATTCTTGAACTTCTCGTGCCATTTTCGAGTATTCTTCCCATCACCTTTAGCAGGGGTGGCGCTCGCTATAGCATTTCCTCCGCTCTCATTGAATATGATCCTACCTCTAACCGGCTCTGAGAATTTACCCTGTGCGCGTTAATCGTAATGTAGAGGCATTGATGGCTGAAACAACATACTTCCAAGGCGTCGAGCGTAGCATACGTTCTCCAGCTATCTGGCAACTGATCCTGCCAATATCGCAAGAAATTCGACGTCGAGACTCCTTCTGCAGAGATGCTTTGCGTTTCTAGAAGAATGGCTCCCAGCCACGGTACGACCATTGCGCTACTCAATACGGCATCTGCAGAGTCTGTTAACATCTGTCTAATGCGCTCGAAATGCGAAGACACTCACAGCCCTCCATTAGATCAGCATCGCCAGAGCTGAGTCTAGCTAAGACTGCTTTATATAGAGTAAGGGGGTAGCCGTCCTCCTCAACAATGCCGCTCAAGGCAGTAATGTCGAAGCCGTTACCGAGATCAATACTTCTCATTGTAGCTGCAAATATAATAGACTTCCATACACCGGCAACTGTTGAGCCGGTCGGTATCCATGCCTGGTCCTCCTCTTCAAAGATGCACAATTCCTTGCAAGCATTGTCAAACTCGCCAACCGAGAAAGGTGCGTTCCATAGCAACGATTCTTTGCTAAGCTTTTCCGCTAAAGGCGTTCTCTTTGTCAATTCGGTAATAATTTGCGGACCTCCGTAAACTGGAAGATGTTGCTTCAAAAAACCAATCGCAGCAGGCACCACAGGCGCAAGCTCCAACGTAGCAGTACATTGAGCTATCGCTGACAGATTGGTCGAGGGGATGGAACCATCTGCCGGCTGGGCTTCGGAGGGTTGGAGGACGAAGACAGAATTAGACGATTGGACTTGTCGGACTTGATAGGTCTGGCTGTTGGTGCATAGTACGGCGTTCGGCGCCGGCTGTCCTGGGAGCCCGGGTGAGGAAGACTTCAGGGTAAGGCTCTCGAACCAGTCAGCGTTGTACTATATTAATTGGAGGCAGCCGTTTCACACTTGGAGATATGGTTCGAAGTGATTAGCTCGAGGAGAGAAGGGGGAAGCTCGAGAAGGCGAAGTTGCTGCTGGTCTTTGCAGATCTCAAATGGAATGCCTGATTCATCTTGCGTCGACATCGTGAACCTGCTAGCATTGACAGCAACGCCTGGGGTTACTATGGCACTGCAGCCCTCAAGGCTCCGACTATTGGCGAGCGGGATTGGGAGTCTTGGCAGTCGCGTGCAGGTTTACCCGGGATTTACCCAACGCGACTCGAACTTAACAACTTTTCGACTTGGAAGTTGCAGGGCATCTTTGCTTAACATTGGGATAAGGTGACAGGGAGAAAGTAAGGTGGATGCTTATTTATTGAAAATAACGGGGATTGAGTAATAGTCGCGTTCGTTACAAAAACTTTCTTCTACAGAGTGAATCTGCTGGCAGCTTTTCCTCCCTCGACGCTTTGTTGATATCCCGTGACCTGGAATTTCAACACCACTCTTGTCGACGCAACATGTAGTGGCCTTTAGATACATTGTCACGAAGTCATGTATTTTGTGCTTGACAGAGGCTCTCTTGGTGAATTTTCTATGTGTTATTATAACGACAGAAGACTATCGCCCCTAAGATGATTACGCTCTCTCCGCCACTACCAAAGCTGTCTGCGGATGAGCTCTGCCTGTACTATACCCAGGATGATCTCCTCGAAGGTCTACCGGTTTTTGTCTTCTACGGTCCCTCAACCACGGGCAACTCAACCCAGAACAGCTCACGGATTCAAGCTCATATCTATTCACTTGCCGGCTTCCATTCGTTCCCTCGTCTTACGGTCGCACCGACCTCGCCTTTGTATGCGGCTGTCAATCATCTGCCTTCGGAGCAGCAAGGCGATGAAGTTTCTCGGGGATTGGCAGTAAGTCTGTTGAGCTACTTCGCAGCACTGCCAAAGGAAGTGAAGACTGCATTGCGGACACGAGCAGCTTCTCGGCGGCCGAACGGCATGGCACCAATGATGTTTGATGAAATGCACGCCGGCGATCTTGCTGCCACCATGGAGGAATTGGACGAAAAGTTAGATTTGACTGCGTACCTTACATCTGCTCTATCAACACAGACGCTATCGTGGGTCGACATGGATGTAGTACTTCCTGAGGGAACTATACGGCGAGCCACCTCGGACACATCACAGGAAAAGGAGCCGTTGCTCGACAAGGATGGGCTACCTTTGTATCATTATGGCCAGTATAATTCTATCATTGAAGCGCTTGGCTCACCTGCGTTTTTACCTACATCCAAACTTCAAAGGGCACCATCAAGGCCAACAGTACAGAACAAGAGTAAGACGCTTTCGAAAGATCAGAAAATCGCTTTACGTCGAGAGATGTGTGAGCTGGTTGATACGGAGAACAATTATATCAGCAAGATTAACGACTTAGCCAACTCCGTTGCTTTTGAATTTCGACGGAATGCCAGATCAAATATCTGCGAAGCGCTGTTTCCTCAATCCTTAACTCATATCGTGGCCATCAACGAAAGCTTCTACCAGGATATACTGTCTGTCCTAGATGAGACAGAGAACGATGCGATCAAAGACATTGAAGGCGGCGCTGGGAATGAAACCGACCTTGGCAGCCCAGTCACTCAGGGTAGGAGACGGGACCCAACTGGTAGTACGCATTTCGCAAAAGCTTTGCTTAGGTGGTTCCCGAAGTTCATGGGCCCCTATCAAGATTATCTACGTGCCAGTAGCAACTTTCCTGAAATCATTGGCCAGGCCATAGGAAGTGGATCGTCAGATGTACCAACATATTTGCAGACCTTCGGGGAGCAGCGCCTGAGATCTGCTCTGATTGAGCCTGTGCAGCGTCTGCCCAGGTACAGTCTATTGATTGACAACATGATCAGCCTGCTTCCTTCATCACACTTAGCTCTGACCAGCCTTTTACAAGCCCGAGATCTCATTACAGAGATATGTAACCTTGACACCTCAACAACAGTGGACATCACGCGGTCTTCAAGGATCTTGAGGAATCTAGTGGTAGATTGGCCTGCGTCACTTTCATGTGCCGGACGCCTGATAACGGCTGTCGATGTGATTGAGCTCCACCCTCCGTATGTAGCAAACGGAGGAGGTACGATGGGGTTATTGCTGTTGTTCTCCAATATCATCGTGCTGCTCGAGAAAGTTGGCGAAAATCCTTTGTCAGCAAGGGGTGTCATGGCTGAGGTCGATCGTCCTACTACCTCCACCAACACTCTACTATCTTCTGCTTTAAGCCTTGATAAGGGCCTCAAATTCCAAGCAGCACTTGACTTGACTCAACTGCATATTGCTGAGTCAGAGGATGGCCAAATAATCAGACTTGCTATGACTATACCGATGGAAGACACGACCGGTACGGCAGCGTATACGTCTCATCATTCAACTAAGGCCTTCTCTGTGCTTGGCCCATACCTGGGGAAGGCGGCACGATTCAGTGAAGAAGTGGCAAAAGCCAGGATCGAGGCTCGTTTCTCAGAGATTCTTCGAGAGAGCGGGAAATGGGCTTTACGATCCATCAGCCCAGCGGAGGGAACTTTAGGCGTTTTAATATCTTTGTATGAAGCCCGGCCGGATGTCACATTCGGCCTCACGACCGGACTTTGTCAGATTCGACTTGTAGTGGATGGAACAAAGAGTCCTAGACAGCTTGTCGCCGATGCAGTTGGCATGAGAGTCGCGGCATGCATCACTTCATGCAACTCTGGGGTTTATCGTCTAGATACTGAAGGTGCTGACGGTACTTGTTTCACGGACAACTGCACATCGGAGAATCTGGCCACAATTCTCCTGGCAAGACGTAAGTCATGAACTGCATAATGCCCATCGGTACTAACAAGCGACAGTGGGGAATCTTCTTCGTCTTTCGAATCAGCCACAAGACCTACGCCTGGTGGAATCTTATTTATCCTATAATCAAACGATTCTCGAAACTGTGCCAATACGGAAGCAGCAACAGCGTACCCGATCCCGAAGTTTTCGTCCACTTTCACCAGTCAAGATGATCTCTAACTTCCTGTCGAGTCAACAAAATACGCCATCGAAGCACCGTTATGGCGTATCGCTTATGAAAACCTTGCCTGCAATGCCGCCTCCCCTGCCTGCAAAGAACACAACCAAGCCGGGCGTTCATTTCGGTGTCAATGAGCTAAAGGACAAAGTGGTTGTTGCTGAGTCTACTAGCGACGATTCCAGGAATCCATTCGTTCTTTTGGAGGACACTTTTGTAGCATACATCGTTGCGCTCCGCTCACGCAGTGGCAATGTGGTGGGCAGAGTGCTTCGTAACCGAGCTAGTGCCGATGAGCTTGCGGTCAATGAATTATACAACCTGCTCCTCGAGGACCCCAATAGGCTTCAAGCCCCTGCTGAAGCATCTGTTGATGTCTTATTTGTAGCCTTTGAGAAATTCCTCAGAAGGGCATGGAAGGACCGCATGGGTCCTCTGGTGCCTGCACAGATCTTGGAAGATATGTTGGCAAGCTTCGACATGGGCAGACCGGTTCTGTTCTCCCAGCAATTCAAGAAGTCGTTGGAAGATTTGTCTCCACAAAACAAGAGAGCCTTCTCGACCACAGTACACCTTCTATCGGACCTCCTTGATGCTTCGGGAAGTGACGGAGATCGCGGTGCTCTGATTGCAACTTTTGCTGAGGCTTTAGTGCTTGAGGGCAATCCTCATGACTACATCATGCTCATCGATCGCATAGTGGACGACTACGACAATCTCTTCGATTCCACCTCCACGGGCCTTGAAAAGGATAACGTGACTCCAGGTACCGGTTCATTATCAAGTACACGGTCTTTCAATACCGGGTCATTAAACTCGAATGCCTCATCGCTGCGAAAGCGATTCGGCTTTAGCACATTGAGCCGCGAAAATAGTAGGAATGAACCAGAATCAAAGGTGGCGTCGATTTGGCGGACGTTGAGCAAAAACACGAAAAGTCCTGGCGACAATGACAGTCAGCCAGTAACCTTGTCAAAGGCCTCCTTAGTAAGATCAAGATCCACGGATTCAGACAATCGTATGCTTCCACCCTCGCGACCAGCCTCAAGGGATCGACCAATAACTTCCGGCTCTTCAGACGAAACGAGATCACGTCCTGGAAGCTCCCACCTCAATACATGTACACTAAGCAGTATCGGCGAGAACACACCATCAATGCCCCCACCCTTGCCCAGGAAGAAGCGACGTAGTTCGCTCTCGGACTTGACATCCCTCCGAGATCCTATGACAGTGTCCGCATGGTACCCTTTGCAACCTCGTAAGGCCTTCGACAGCCAGAAGAACGACGCAAAGCCTATTACACCGCCAAAGACTCCGTCTCCGGTGAAGCAAGCTCGACCTGCCAACAGGCACTCTCCTCAACCGTCTGGGTTGCCACGACGGTTTGGATCGCCCCCAATGAAGGAGAACTCACCATTCCGAGATACTGCCTCCCGAAATTCGAATTCCCCATCTACCTATCATACCCCAGGCGCCATATCTCCCCTCAAACAAAGATCCGACGAAACTAGCAACACAAGTCACAGTCCCCACAACCGACAGATCTCAAAGTCTGCCATACCAGTACCAAGAGCCGGCCTCAGCGAGCGCACGTGGCCTCCAAATAGCGCCACTGTTTCGCCAAAGAAAACGTCCCAAACCCCTCAGAAACTCCGAACGCAGAGTCCCCAGAAGCTGCGCAAACGCCTAAACCAAGAACACAACGCCCTAACCGCCACCGAAGGATCGCTCGAAGCTGAGCTTGCCAAGATAGGAGAGGAAATGGCCATCTACAAACTCCCCCGCTCTCCCACCAAACCCAGATCCACAACCATACACCCCACGTCCTCCCAACCAAACCTCGAGTCTCTCTCCTCGCAACTCTCTACTCTCTCCACCACCCTCCAAGCCTTCACAACCGCCCAAACCGCCTCCCTCGCTTCCTTGTCCTCCGACTTTGAAACTTCTCTCCTTGTAAGCGATCGCAAAGCACGCAAACTTGACGAACTTTATCGCGAAGCGAATGCGGAAAATGAGGCACTGTATGAGCGGTTCAACGACGAGTTGGGGAAAATTCTGGGGAGAGTCAAGAAAGGGGAGGGGGTGGAGGAGACGAGGGCGAGATTGGGGGAGGCGCAGGATGAGGTCGGGAGGTTGAGGAAGGAGAATGGGAGGTTGAAGAGAGAATTGGGGGTTCTGAGATGTTTGATGAAAGACGGGGGTTGAATGGTAGGAGGAGGCGGAGAGGCTGGGGGAGTTGAGGTGGTGGGGGGTGGAGTTCGCATGCTGAGATGTTCAATGAAGAGAAGGAAAGGGAAGCGATCTGTGATCTCCCTGGCGTTCGAGGCGCGGGAAGGGAAAAAGTGTCTTGCGAGTAATTTCAGTCGGATGAACTCCGCCGTTATTTGTTTCTTGAGCGGAGTACAGCATGCATATCATACCTCAGGTGTTTCAGTCGCTCCAGTGCAAGCTTGGACTACTGTTATAGAGATGATGTGGAAGGGTACCTTGATGCAGCTATGTAGAGAATATGCATGCACTGTGATAATGCATATTACACTGAGCTGAGAACATTGATCAAGACTCTACGTGAGCATTAGCAAAAGTTGAAAGAAACGATGGTCCGATGGGCAGGCCCGACTGCATGGTTGATGGCAATTGGAAAGTCGATTGCGACAATCTGATACGGAGATTACATAAGATGACGATAAGAGCCGACTGATAAGGAATTTTAGCGAAACGCGCTTGTAAACAACGGGAATGATGCTCCGTGGGAAATGGGGGAAATGACCACCGTGATCCTTCCTAGGCGAGGTCAGACGACGACATGACGCCAAATGCATTCTGTGTCGGAAGATGCCCTCCAACTTTATCGCTCCCATAAGATGCACTAGCCTCATCACCGCTTACCGAACCATTGAACACGTGCAATTGTCCCGGAGCTTTGACCGTGTCCCTTCTACTAATATCTGACTGCCCTTTCAGAAAATGTTGGGAGATCAAGGCGTAGAGTCGCGACGTGTTGCCCGGCATTGACGTGTCTTCTATGACTTCCTATGCCTTCAATACTTCCGAAAGGCTTGCGGGCTAAAGAACGATCCTTTCTCTCGTCTCCGGATTCCAATGTGCAAGCCTCCCCTATCGCTGCACGAAGAAGCTCACTGGAAGAGCGTCGACGACCAGCTGCGAAATTCGAGCAGGTCATCTCTCCAGGTCCAGATCGGATCGAGGAAGTGGATCAGGAGGAGGATGGCGAAGAAGGAGAAGGAGAGGAATTCTACGCGGACAATCGCGAAGATGAGGCTGGAGAATTGTCTCCATTGCTACCCATCTTCTCTGCAGCCCATCTAGGTACCTGCCCATTTTCTGCGTTAAAACACTTAGTCTGGTGTCTGCTTACCCTCGCCATAGATGCATTGCCAGTATATAACCTCACACATACCATACGTCTATTAATTGTCCCTCGATGCGAGACAACCCTCTCATGGGATCAGCTAAGATCACCACAAGTCTCTCAATTCCTCCTCAAGCCTATTCAGCAGGAAATCCGGAACTCTCACTTCTCCAAAGCTACGCTATATGCTCTGATGGCCAATTGTCTGCAATTCACCAAGGAGGTGTCGACCCACCCTGGCAACAGTGGCGCGAGCAAAACAAGGGCACTCGTATGCGAACTTCTTGCTATAAAGCTGCTCAAGGAGTTCAGTACAAGAGAACTGGTAGGTTGGTGTTCTGTCATCATTCCAACGCAGCAAGCTAACACGAGTCAGATTGGTGAAAAGAGTCCTACCCTATATTCCTCACCTGCGTTAACGCTCTGATTAGATGCCTTATCCTATGATTTCTATCCACTTCAAGGTCTCCCATCATCAAGCAGCGGAGTTCTTATGCCGGGGCCTAATTGGGGCACGCAAAAGGAGAAATCACACGCCCGAGCAGCTCGCATTTCCACGCTTGAGATAGCCATACGTGCCCAGGCTAAGCGGTTCCTGGCCCATCCCCTGGTCGTCCAACAGCTGGAAGCAATCTGGGCTGGGACGATTATCTTCCACTCGGCCGCGGATAACTTACACCGGGCTCCAGAAAAGGTGACACCGAACCAGAACCGTGGATATGGTGCCATTGGGGGTCGAACGCCAGCGTTGCAAGCCTCTGCTGACAGGCTCCAACCAGCGAAACAAAGGGATCATCTCGAACCCGTCACTATCGCAGTGCGTCGATCAGCAAGCTTATACGATCCTCGAGAAGCTTCACTGTTCAAGTTGTCCAGATTACGGGTTCCAAGGTATCGTCAATTCTTGTCAACATGCTCTTTCGCGATATTGCTTGGCCTCTATGTCGCCGTACTGACCGAGCGGTCTCTTGATATAACTGCGTTAGAGATTGTTTTCTGGTTCTGGAGTGCCGGATTCATGCTTGATGAAGTGGTAGGTTTCAACGAACAAGGCTTCAGTCTCTACATCTTGAGCTTCTGGAACAGCTTCGACCTCGGCATATTACTTCTCCTCATGTGCTATTATACCATGCGACTCTACGGAATACTGATACCGGATGAACGCAAGCACCAGGTCGCTGACATGGCTTACGACCTATTAGCCGCAAACGCTGTTCTTCTATTTCCTCGGTTGTTTTCTGTGCTGGACCACTACCGCTATTTCTCACAGCTCTTGATCGCTTTTAGAATGATGGCGATGGATCTCGTGGCCGTCTTCGTACTCATTGTCGTGCTTTGCAGCGGCTTCTTCGTTGCCTTCACCTCATTCGGCACTGGCGACCATGACGCGGCATCGGTAGCCTATGCGCTGTTCCAGATGCTCATGGGCTTTACGCCAGCTGCGTGGGAGTCCTGGGGCAATTACAATCTCCTTGGAAAAGCCATCCTGACGCTTTTCCTCTTCATCTGTCATTTCTTGATTGTGACTATTCTCATCACAGTCTTGACAAATTCTTTCATGGCAATCGTACAAAATGCCAACGAAGAACATCAGTTTGTATTTGCCGTCAATACTATATCAATGGTCAAGTCCGATGCACTATTCTCATATGTCGCTCCTACAAATGTGATCGCATGGATCCTTACCCCTTTACGGTTCATATTACCATTCCGACTATTCGTCAGAATCAATCGGACTGTCATCAAGGCTACTCACTTCCCAGTCCTCTTCGTGATCTTTGCGTATGAGCGCTTGATCTTGAGGGGCTCATTCTTTGAGCCTACTGATCTCGTTGAGCATCGTGGTCGGCAAGGTCATGGAGTACGCGCCTTCGATGCACCAAGTGCTGGACTAAATCTCTTCAGCCCGAAGCAAAACCGCATCCGGGAGCCTTCAGTAGCTACGCATCATAAGGATCTAGCCCTTGATGAGGTTTTCAGGCGACCTTTCAGAGATAACACCGTTCGGAACACCCAAAAAAATGCGGATCGCCGAAAGACAAGTACCGTCGTCAACAACTGGATGCAAAGTATGGGGCCGACAGGGACAGCGAGCCCTCCGATCGAACAGGATCAATCTGTGCTTGACAGACTGGAAGCCCGACGTCTGGCTCACCGGAGATCTCAGGCGGCGATGCGAAGACGACAGCTTGGACGCGGGCGTGATTTCACTGATGCAACCATGTCTGTTGTATCTGACCCAGAAGAGTTCTTTGTCGGTGGCCATCCAGTTCGAGACTCGCGTGTCCGGGTAGATAGTGACCTGCCGAACGTAAATAGAGATGATCTACATAGGCAAACAGATGCTGACGGAGACGATGAGCTTGTGACGAACGAGGAGGACGACCTTATGACTACTGACAGGCCCACCGCAAGTCCAGACGAGCCAAAACAAATACAACGAGGTTCCCCACAGGATCAGGAGGACTACTTCCAGCGCACACCAACAAACAAATCTAGGGTTCAACGCTTTACGTTATCTATGACTTCGAACAAAGCCAAACCATCCCCGCCAAACCAGTTAGTGGCTGTGCGAACCACCACGCAACGTCCTAGCCGAGGAGGACATATGAGGAATACTTCTACCAATACTATACTCTATGATCCACCAGCACCTCAAGGTGATTCTTCAACAACATCGCCAAGCCGTAAAGCCGTTACGGCTAGGAACAGCGCGAAGAACACTGGCACCGCCACTCCAATCTCTGCCGGCCGGCGTACACCGAAGCGTCAGATGCCTGGCGCCGCCCGCCCAAGACCGATCATGCCTCCTCGTACCGCTTTCCAATCTGCGCCAGATCTTGCTGGCATGCTCACATTTGATGATCCACGTCGAAGGCCACACACTCTCACTATGGACCTTGGTTCCGATCTTGGTGACAATAAAGCCATGGGCGGTGGTTACGTCGGAGCGATACCTAACAGCTTTGCCACACAGATGGCTTTCGCTACAGGTGCAATGGGCGCTGGACAGGCTGTTGTTGGAGCTAACGAGGACCAGCAGAGGATGAGTAAACTCATGCTTGCGCGTATGAACGCTCTTGAGGAAGGATTCAGAGAGGTATTGAAGGAAGTCAAGGATTGGAGGAAAGATGAGACTAGGAGCGCTGGGGACGAGGCACCCAACGAAATGAAAGTTGTCAGGACCAAGAGCAAACGAAGCACCAATCGAGAAGGAAAGGCAAAGACTAGACGGAACAATAAGGACACCGTTTGGGTAGATGACCCAAATTTGGCCAAGGAAGGTAGGAGCTCAGTTTAGCGAGGCGTTGGGGTACCTTGTCGAGTCATGTATTCAGCATTGTAAGAATATGGAGGTCTCTGTCGTTGCATATGCTTGCCAGCATTGCGGGCGTTCTTTTGTGTTTTGCTGCTCGCTGTACGATACCCATTGTATGAGCGTTATTTAGGCTGTTATGTCTAAGAAGCTCTTGAAGATCGTTGATCGTATCTCATAACTTCGTCATCGCCCTGTCTTGCCATCCTTTTCCTTGACACCTTCGTATTCCCACCGTCTGTCCCTCTAAGTCTTATCCATGCCCACCATTGAGCTCTCCAAGTGGAACCCCTTCGACTCTGGATTCCCCCTGCTCAACCATCCGCCTCATCTCCTTCCCCCCCCCCCAAACGCCTCTCCACGCCGCCCCCCACGCGTCCCTCCGCCCGCATCCCTCCATCTCAAACTATCTGCTCTTTCATATCCCTCTCACTACCTCCAAATTCTCACCTCCAAAACCTTATACGCCACCACCCTCCCGCCCCGGCTTCACCTCATAACTCTTCCCCTCCCCTTCGCCTTGCCCGCACCCGCTTCTACGCTCCCATGTCCTAATTCCGCCTGTGGTGATCCATTGGGACCGGTTAGTGTGCGATATTTCAATCCGACGTAGAAGGCACCGCTGCCGGCGACGGCGAGGGCGCCGAGGGTGGAGGGGCGCGTGAGGAGGGATGTTAGGGTTGACATGATGGGGAGATGATGCTGTGATTGGGCTTTACTGCAATAGCGAGCGGCGAGGGTGGTGCTGGCAATAATGAAGGAGGTGAGTAACGGTTGTGTTGCAATGGTGCCTGGGAGCTGCTAGTTTAAGGGACTCTTGGGATCTTGAGAGATCTGTATAGGTAGATGATGTTATGGGGCTCAGGGACTAAGGGAGCCCTTGCTCCCCCGCAATCTGTTCCCCACATGCGTGACATACTTCCGGTTCTGGCCAATAGTCTCGTGGCTGCGAAGATCTGCTTGCCGGTTTGGTATATTTGTCGCTCTCGGATGCCATGAAGGTCTTTCAGCCTCCCTCGGGGTGTCTGCCGTCGCTGCAAAGTTCGATCCATCGCCTGGAGTCTCGTCCTGTCTCCGCATGAAATAGGGTGATAGCCCTAAGATACCGAGGGGTTCGGTCCTCCGGGCTTTGCCGGGCTTAAGGCTGCCAAGCAAAGGGCTCCACCACTTTTGCGGTAGTACTTGCCTTTTCGATCATTCTTAACTCAGCATGAATAACAGAACACCTTTCAACGAGAAAGCATCAATTCTTCCAACAGATCGGGCAGTCATTGGTCGGCTATCATGGCGTCAACGCCAGAACTAGTTCTAGCCTCACTTCTCGACGAAGCAGATGCTGGGCCCACACGACGGAGATCACAACACCCAGTCGATCTACGAGCGTTGGAATATGTCGACTCCTACGACCATAATCTCATGTGCGCCATTTGCCACTCACCATTCGTACGTCCTGTCACGCTAGAGTGCGAACATGTATTCTGCCAGCGCTGTATCAGCGAAACCATGTTCCATCAAGGGCAAGATTTAAGAACCGATTCAGCTACCTGCCCATCCTGCCGAAGAAAATTACATCATCCAGCAACCACGCCTGTTACTAAGATCCTCAACCATATTCTCGACGAGCTACGAGTGAATTGCCCCTTCAGAAGCGCTGGCTGCCATGAGATAAAACATAGAGGGCAGATTCAGGATCATGTGGACAAATATTGTGATTATGTGGAGGTAGAATGCCCGTTAGAGAATTGTCTCTTGACTGTGCAACGGAAAGATACTCGAGAGCAACGGTGCCTCCACGGCTTGGTGAGGTGTGGGGACTGTCGAATGTGTTTCTTGGAAAAGGAATTGGAGTCTCATCGACAACGTCACTGCGAGGCGGGTAGAGTTCCATGTCCTGACTGTAAGGCTCAAGTCATTCGACGGGATCTGGCCGCGCACGCCGAAATTTGTCCAGAAGCTGTGTTCCCGTGCGGTGCAGCACAGTACGGATGCGAGTTCAGTGCGAGTCCTGAAATACTCCTTGAGCATGTAAAGACTTGCCCATTGGTGAAGCTTGTTCCCTTCCTTAAGATGCAGAATGAACGGCTCGAAGCTCATGAAGCCGCACTGAAGCACCTCCGCCACAAAAACTCTATCCTAGAAACTTCTTTCTCAACAATTCAAGACACTCTCAATCCATCAAACAACAACCTAATCGATCTTCCATCATCCTCAACTACAGGATCCGAGACCGGTCCCTTCGACTCCACAGCCCATCACCTCCTCAGTCTCCACGAGTCGCTTCGCGAAGAAGTCAATCGCGTCTCTGCTGCCGTGTCCGAAGTAGATGCAAAAGCAAGCATGATGGTCATAAGCGAGAGTCTGCGTGTTAAAGAGGATCTATCTCATACTAATGCGGCGATAGCAGGCATGCGGATGCAGCTGCATTGGCTTATAAGTGCGAGGTTGCAAAATCAGCAACGAGTGGCAATGGTGGGAACGCAGAGCTCTGGGGAGGGTCTTGGGTCTACGTCTGGTAATAATACTGCTAGGCCAAGTGGCAGTGTTGAGTTGCCTGTTCGGCGCTTGAGCGACTCAAATCGGCAGGATCCTAAGCTTTGAGTTGATTTTAGAGAAAGTTCATTAAGAAAAGAAATTCACAAAGTAGAGGATTTGATTGTGTATATGCGCGTGTGATTCTTTGTTTCCCACCTAAGCACGGTTAAATGTCCTTTCTCCCATGACAGGCTGTGCACTTGTAACGGGGACGAACCCGTGTTGCCTGTTCAAATAAGGGAAACAAACATGCTATGTGTATGAACAATACTCTCGCAGCCGACATTCTGAAGAGGTTGGTCATCTTTGCCGAAGGTTGTGGGTTATGACCCCTCGCTACCTGAAGGTGCGGGATGGAAGGATGTTGTGGGGATGATAGATTTTTTAATAGGGAAGCGTGGGAGCACAGGCAATCGTCAAATGGTAGTCGATCCATGGCAGAGCTGACAGGGACACTTAATGTGGTACGCGTATGCATGAGATAAGAATGCGCTGGTGGACTGGCTCTGACATTACTCGAAAGACACTGAGCATTTGTTCCAAGATGTTTAATACCTCCGTCGTAGTCTATCACGATGTATCTAGGCGGACTAATACTTCTCGAAGAAAGCACTCTCAAAAGTTTAATACGAAATGTAGACAGCTCGTCTCCGGAAAAGTACCCAACAAATAGCAAAAGCAAGTATTCCCACTAATTGATAAGATATGGATGTTAAGGTAAGGTACCTTACCTGAAAATTTGTTCGGAAATTTACTCCCATACCCCGGCTAATTAAGATCTTTACTCGGATGCCCAAGGCGCTCCCGTAGCGGTGCGCACAACGCGCGTTTAGAAATACATCTTAGCACCGCTAAAATTACCAGGCAAAACATGTACCTTCAGGACAACACGTGTGAGCATTCGTAAATTAGGCCTATATTAGTGGAGAGCTTTCTGGATCGAACTGCGTAGTCCCTGGAGTATGCCCTAGAAATATACCCCCAGAGCATGCGCCCAAAGCCTATCTACCAAGCATGCCCCCCAAGCATGCCCCCCAAGCATGCCCCCCAAGCATGCCCCCCAAGCGGCCCCTAAGCATCCACCCCAAGCATGGCCCCGAGCATGGCCCCAGAAAAGGCTTGCGCAAAGCTTGAAATGCAAAGATACATAATTTATTAAGGAACTACCATAGTTTGGTAGGTATTTTATCATTTACGCAATCCGGGCCGTTCTAGCGGCGCCTTGGGCATCCGAGTAAAGATCTTAATTAGCCGGGGTATGGGAGTAAATTTCCGAAATTTGTTTGAGATCACGCTAGGATCTTAGTGAGGTGTCGCGCTAGGTAGCGCCACAGGGCTGAAGCTTGAGTGCCTGCATGACGCTAATTTATTGACGCGATGAGCGTACCGCCGTGGGTTCCGTAACGACGGCAACAGCCTCCAGGCGGTAACCAGCAACTGACTCATGGTGGCGAGCTGAAGATGGGTGATCGGATACAACTCATGGTATAGTCAACGATCATACCTACATATATCCTTTCAAAACTAATATCAAGGCCGAAGCTCACTCTTTGCTCGACTTGCCTCACGACGGAGCGTAGCTCGAGGTCGCCATGGTCATAACTTTCGTTAAGCGTCCAACCTCACCTTTAAATTTTGAGCCTCTTGAGACACCGCCTGAAGATATCCTTTGCCCAGGATCAGATCAGGAATATGACTACGATGACGACAAACACGCGAAGAAGAAATTGAGGGTTGAGATTCTAGGCAAACAGTACTTGGAAGGACGACCATTGTTCATCCAGAGTGCCGGACTAAGAGGGCCCTTTGGGGAAGGCTGGGTCAACCCATGGGCACGTGAGAAGAGGAAGCGTGGTACAGATGATACCAAACGGCGCTTGGAAATTGCCAACGATGAAGAAAGTCACCCTGTGGGTTTGGAGGTAGGGAAGGCCGACTCCACAGTGAAAAGGAGGTCTCCCGGGGATGCTAGGCATGAGGTTTTCAACGGCAACTCTGAGAAGGCAACGTCAATGGTCAAACGGTCGCCTGTAAGATCAAGTCACACAGCTAAGCGAAGGAGGCGGGACTCAGTTGACGAGTCAAAATATGATGACGAGATTGAGAGGCCTGTGAAGGCTGGATCTACTGCACCCAAAAATAGCCAGAATTACTGGCTGAAAACAGATCATGCTTACTTGCAAGCCGGTTCTAGAAGAAGTCGCAAGTCCCCAACGCCGACATCTGCCGCCAGAAGCCGCACAAAGCCCGTTACTCTGCCTCGGCCAGAGAAAGCACAGCATAGAAGAGCACCTTCACACACGACGCCTGACGCGCAACGAATTGAGGTATACGGCTGTGGTTTTACACCCATCAACCAGCGCTCGGGGCCGAAAGATGGAGAGATACAACCAGAAATAACAGCAGAGCCTCCAAGGCAGGATCCAAAACAATTTGAGGTGTCAACGACCAGTAGTCCAAAGATACGGGTGGAGGGAAAAGATCTTCGCGCGGCAGATGAGAGAACTAGACATGCTTATGAAGAGGTACAACGTCTATCACAAGAGGCCGTGGAACGAGCAGTAAAGGAAGACGGATATCTGCAGGCAAAGAAATTGTCTCAAGAAGCTGCTTCACGAGCATATCACAGTAAGCTAGAGCCATATGTCTCAGAGTTCGTTGTTACAGATCATGCTTCAAGTTCCGCTGGTCTCAAAGCTGCGTCAAGGGTGCCGAAGCCTTCACCACATGCGGCGCCGCCATCTACGAACTTGCCTGAATTCCGGTATCGGTATACTAGGAAATGCTCTTCATCTGGCTCTTCAAGGGACGAAATTCCTTTTGTTAGTGGCGCTGAATTGGTCCAGAAAAGGGCGAGAACCAGTTCTTCGTCATCGTCAGACAGCGAAGCGTTTGCCCAAGAACTTGAGGCTGCTCAAACAAAAGCTGCTACCAAATCATTTGGCTCTTCTCACTCATCATCAAGTCCCGCTGTTGAAGGCCCCGAGACGAATAGTATCAAAAAGAACACGCAGGCGCTGAGGCGACTTACTTTTACCCCTACGGGAGGTGCCAAATTGGCTAAATCACGTACTTCTTCTAGACCAAGCTCCAATTCATCAGCAACAGGCCAAGCCAAGAGCAAGACAGGTGTTCACGAAGGGAACGGTTTAGTACGCAAGGAGTCCACCAGATCGTCTGATTTAGGGATCAGTGATGGAAATCGCTCTCGAGACTCGTTCATGTTTCCTGAAGCCCAAGTCGTCCCGAATGCTCCCGTCCAATTGGCTCAAGCACGCTCCGACCCCTCGACCAATCTCTTGGAGACAAATAACCAATCGATAAAGTTGCCTAATTTCGACGACGAAGGAGATTCTTACTTGAATCTCTCAACGCAAGCTGCGTTCTTGAAAGCACAACGCTCATTCAAGGATGATCTCTCCTCACTCAAAAGCTCTCCTCTTCAAGCGAAGGCAGGAAAGACAAGCCCAGCAGCTTCCAGGTATAATGCTCCGGATGGAGCACCACTAGCCAAGGGCCGTCGTGTGAACGCTGCCACTAGTCGGCAAGTCTCCAAAGCTGAAGAGAATGATGACGAAGAAGCGTTGAGCACCCAAGCCATGGTAGACGCAATGTCACCCTTCGCCATCACCACCGTCAAGAAACGTCCTCCAGCTCTTCAAAAACGAACCAGCTTTGCTCCATCACCTACAAAACAGAAGTCACCAACACGTATCCCGGCCTCCGCCCTCTCCCCGACAATAGACCTGTTCCGCCGAACCTCCCTTTCAATGTCCACCTCCACATCCCCCTCCCAACGATCACCCTCTCCCAAGTCCCCACCACCACCCGCACCATCCAACCCTCACACCCCCTCCAAGCCCCCCACTTCAACCCTCACATCCTTCTCCATCCTCCCGAACGGCACCCTAACCGAAACAAGTATTTACCAAGACGGCCAACAACTACCCCAGCACGAGGTCGATTGGGATACCAGTCTCCCGCTCGACCCTTTCGGCCTCACCTCCACCGCCGAAGGACCTAAATCTAGCGGGAATGGGACAGGAAATAAGCAGGCCAGTAGTCTGGATCTTAATGCTGTGCTTGAGGATGCGGGCAGCTTTTTGGGCGAGTGGGATGTCGAGGCTGAGGCTAGGAGGGAGGGGAGGAGGGAGAGGTATAAGGAGAGGGGAGAGGGGAGGAGGGGGATTTTGGTGGATAAGGGTGGGTCGTCGTAGTGAGGGAGGTAGGCCATGAATGTATTCGTATCTAGTTGATTTGATGTATACTATAAGCGAAAAGGTGTTTGGCGGCATGGTGCTAGCGATGGTGCTATGTGGTAGCTATTCTATGTGTCATCTAGCGAGAGCGCAATACGAAATAGATACCCTGGAATACGAATGCTGCTACTTTGTAGTGAAACCGTTCCATTAAGTCTGTCAGAGAGGATATGTGGTTGATGGATGCACCGTATCTCATCAACCGATGCATTTGGGAAAATAGCACTCTTGTAGCAGGACCCAGGCGATTCCATACCACCCACGACTTCTAGGGCATGAGGTATGCAAGTAAGGTATCACGCTCCAGCGATGCTTGCTAGTATGGATATGGGCGTGGCAGCAATAATATAAATATCCATCTACATCCATCCATTCGTAATCCCACCACAACAATCAATGCATATATGCCCTATCATACATTCAAGCCCCCACATCGGTCGGACACTGTCCAACCGGACTCTCTTAGTTTAAATAAATGAATCCTCAGACGCCCGCGACGACGCGCCCGCTATGCAGTGGGTATCAATCACACCTCAAGGAATGAAAACGCTGTGAAAAGCTTTATAAGAAGTACTCAGTGCGCCGATTTGTGGTGGGCGGCACGTGCCGGTCGCGCTCGGATACGGCGGAGAATATGGTGAATTTGGGATCGAGATCTTCGTTGAGGTTCATGATGGAGGCGACGTTGCCGCAGCGGTAGCAGTAGTTGGGCGCGCTCCAGACGGTGACGACGGATTTGTCTTCGAAATGCCACTGTAAGAGGGAGAGGGAGTTAGTAGTGGGTGGTTTTATAGGAGGGGAAAGGGGGGGAGGTACTTTGTATCCTTCGTTCACGAGCTGATGGGCTCGAGCGATGAGCTGGAAGCCGTTCACGTGGTTGAATTCGGTGGCTACTTTGTTGCCGAATAACCAGCCTGCGCCGCGCGGAGAGACTGCCCAGGTGCCTACGTCTTCGGGATCACTCCATACCAGGTCGCAGAAAGCGCCTTCGTGCGGGATCTCCTGTGCGCGAGCTATGACGCGGATTTGATCTAGGGTGCGAATTTCGGGGCTCAAGCCGCCGTGCACGCAGAGGACTTTGCCGTCGATGACGGCGCCGAGGACGAGGAAGTCGAATACTTGACAGCAGGCTTTCCAGACGGAGGCGTTGCCGTACTTGGTTTGGCATTCTTCGTAGAAACCGTAGACTTGGGTTATTTGACGGGATTCATGGTTGCCGCGAACGAGGGTGACTCGATCGGGGTATCTGATATCCAGAAATTAGCCAGTTCTGAGGATATGCATTGGCTTGTTTTTACTTACCGAGCCTTCAGGCAGAGGAGCAATGTCAACGTTTCTAGACTGAAATAGCCTCGATCGACGAAGTCGCCGAGAAATATGTAGTTCTGATTGCCCGGGATAGGAGAGTTGCCCTCTTTCTCGACACCCAAGGTTGCTTCGTGGCTACTCTCACGCTTCCGTCCGCGTTCTTCCTCCTCATCAGCGTCATCTTCATCACTAACACCGCTTGTATTGACACCATTTCCCCCATCTTTGTCATTCGAGCGCAGCTTTTTCTTGAGCTTCGGGTCGGTGATTTCCGTAGGCGGTTCAATATCGTCAGAGGTGATGACTCCTGCAGGTGTAGGTGAAGGCTCCGCTTGTACATCACTTGGTGCGCCTCCTGCCACGCGGAAGAGTTCGAGGACATCGTAGAATTGACCGTGGAGGTCGCCGCAGACTGTGACTGGTGTAGAGACAGGTTGTATGTTCGACTCTAGACGGGTATGAGCGCCATTCGTGGAGAAAGATATATCGCGCACTGCTTTGGGCACCCACCTTCCATTAAGTATTCCTTGCAAATCTCACATAATTTCTTCATGACCGGTTCTGGCAGGTATTGATTATTGAATGCACATTTTAGCCACTCGTCAACGCCAGCGTTCTTCGAGAGCTTCGCTGGCCCGGGTTTGGGGAGCTTTTTGCCTTCTGGCATGTTCGCTAACCTCAGATAAAGGGTAAGATTGAAAACACCCTCAGGATATCCTGTTTGATGGGACCGGAGTGTCTGCCACTCGATCGAATTGCCCTACAGTACCCCTTCGGCGATTACGGTCTCCGGAGCTAGCACGAATACAGTTAACTCTAGGGAAAACATCTCCTCGCCATCTGGGAATTCAAGTTTCAGACTCCGTTCTAACAGCAATTGGGTATCTCATATAATCATGACAGGGCTTACGGATGCCTCTCGAGATCGTGCAGTCGTCGGATGCGGACTTCTGGGTCTTGCGCTGCGAGCTCTCACCTGAGAAGTTCTGTAGCGATGCGAGATTTTTCCGGCTCTCTGAGCTCTCGATACGATTCATCAAGGAGACGTGGGCGAGTCATGAATGTGGAGGGATCGTAGTACAGAGTTCCTGGGCAGCAAACGTTTCCTTCATTCAAAGGATTTACCAAGCACCAAGTCCCTCTTATCAAGGCCTGGTAGGCCTCCAAAGCAAATTTTGCTGGATCTCTAAGTAGCATAATGGCCAGTATTCACTTAGCATGCATAACCTGTACTCCATTCTACTACTTTTTTAAACAGCCCTTGAGGAAGCAAGATCTATGCGCTTAGCATATCTTGAGCTTGCAAAGCAACCTTCGAAGACTCAGCCTCCAAGTATCGTCATGACCTTCGCAGAAGCCGCATAACAAATGCTTAGAACGTGAAAGGTCTTTTGTTACAAAAAGCTATTCGATATCCATCAACTCAGCTGATTCTTTCCGCTAGGGTCTTCGGGAAACAGAGGATCTCTGGCACTTGACCTCGGATCGTTCGGCACAGCAGTCAACTTCGTATCTCTCGCCGTCGGTGTTTCCACATTTCCACAAGCTAGGAGAGATGATGATTTCCACTATCTTTTGAGAAGATGTCGGAATGCTGCGTCCATCGCTGTCCTCGTCGCCATGTTTATCGTCCATGGTTCTTTCATTGAAGTAAAGCAAGCTATCGGCACGTCCAGCATTCAAAGTTCTATCGACAAACGATCCAGCTTGCTGGATCGTCCAGAACGCTCTCTGGCAACGAAGCGTTTGTGAGAGCTTTACTGCATCTGACAGTATCTTTCGGAGCCCATCTTCAAGCTTTCCTTGATCCTCTGCCGCAACCCAGTTGGCAACCAGTGACATTATACGTGTGCTACAAGCTGTTATGCCCGTTTCCGTGGCTTCAATTGTCTTATTATACGTGTCAAGTCTCGATATCAGCGTCGCTGTAAGAGCTCTCCAATCGTGAAAATCCCGATCGGGAATGAGATCTTGGTCTGGATGGAATAGAGTAAATAGCAAGGTAGTCAAAGACGTGGGAGTTCTTACTTGAATGGAAGAGACTGTTCTCGATCGAAGCGAAGCTATGAGCCAGTTCTCTGTCCATCCAAACATCCTCCCCGCGGGACCCTAGATTGGGGGCATAGGGAATAGTACGAAAGAGAGATTCAGCGGTGGCAAGCCCAACATAACCACGCACTAAGAGTCGCAGATTCCTGCGTTTCTGAAGAAAGCGCTGGAAATCTGAAACACCAGAAGAAAATTTCCGGAATTCTTCGATGGTCTCCTCAGAATAAGCTTGAGCGTCCTGATGGATCTGGGCAAAAGGAACGGACCAAGTCTTGATTTGTCCAACAAGAGATCGAAAGCGAGAATAGATATCTTCATCATTCTCCTGTCTGCCTATAGAAAGTTCTTTCATTTCCATTGAATATACCATGTCCCACCTTATCCAAATGGAAGCACAATGGTGACGAAGTCATGTCCACCTAGCTTAGTATCGCCCGTGTTAAGCAACGACTACAAAAGGAATGGCATGCATTTGAAATATCTGCGATGAATGTGATGAGATCCTGTTGTCGTTGATGAAATCTCCTGTCTCTTCGCCTAGCAGTAGATACTCGCCTTGGACGTCTTAACATGAAGCATTAAAAAAGAGTCTTTGTTATTGATTAATCAATTATAGGTTGCTAAGATGCTTACTGGCCATGCAGTCTCTGGTTAACTTTTGGTGAATGAGGCATACCATACCCATTCAAGAAACACAACGTAAGAGTTTGCAACTGGTAAAGCTACAATGGTCTAACAGGGTATCATCTTGAACTATCCTTCAATCTCATAACACTGGCAATTCCACTTGATCATCATGTTTTCTCTCTTGATCCAAAAGTGCGCCATAAATTCCAATCCATGCAAGGTGTCAACAACCCGCCGCTAATAAACACATACCGGACATACCCAGCTGTCGATATGGAGATAACTGAATCAATAGCTGACGCCTAGCATCAGCTCACTTTTAACCGCGCTGACCAGTCACGCGTCTGGAAAATTTCTTAAGTCCTTGATCGACTTGGTTAGGGTTGGCGGGACAATCAGCACCAACGCAGCAACTGATCAAGCTACCTTTGCATGCACGAGTTGCCGAGTCATCCGCGGGGAAGGTGTACGCAGCGCCCTGGCATGGTCCAAAGAACGGATGAGCGGGACCATCGACATTGGCGGCGGCAGGATTGTAGCAGATCGGCCCATCGCCTTCGTCTGGACAGGTTTGAGTGGTGTTCCAGAGTTCGATATTGCAGCCCAAATACACAGTCTCTTTGTCGCAGGAGCAGGTGATGGGGACGGTGTAGCCATCTACGTAGCTGACGTCGGCGTAAACAGACTTGTCGTAGCTCAATTCGATTTTGGTGGCGGCGCTATCGAGCTGAGGCGCTACGCCAATGCGACCTGAAAAGCCCTTTTCGAAGAGAAACTGCGTAGTGTCGCCTAGGAGAGAAGGTTGAGGGTCGCCTGAGGCGGAAGGGGCGCTTGGATCTGAGGTTACGGCAACGGAGAGACTTGCGGTGTGCTTGTTGGTGATATTGACCGTTACGTAACCGGAGAATTCTGGTGCTGGTCCGGTAGTTGGTTTGATCGCTACGTTGTGGACTGAAGCCGCGTGGCTGTAGGCCATGCCAGTAACGATTTCGGTAGCTGTGCGGGTAACATGGGTGTGAATTGGAAAGGCAGTCTGGCTTGGAAGGTTGGATGCAGACGTGATGTTTGCTGCATAGGTGTAGGCCGCAAGGGCGGCAAAGAATGTGATGAACGAGGAGTACATAACGAGAGGACTGTACAGATTCACGAGTTGACCGAGCAAATTCTGTAGTGGGTCTCAGAAGGGCGAAGAGAGCGGAGAGCCTCAAAAAGCAGTTTTCAACGAGTGGATTTGAAGGGACAAACTGTAGCATTTAATGCCTCTGGAATGGTTGAACGAGAGGATGAAGGAAAAGGATTGGGGAAAAAACTCAGGAGGTATTCGTTGCGGTTCTTATAGGACCCCATCAATGGGGAATTAGACCCTTCGAGTGGCAGCAACCACGGTCGATGGATAGGAGGAGGAATGTCTCGGAATATCCAGCGATGTATGTTTCTATATATAGACCCAAGGAATAACTTTGAGTGGCGCGCAGTACCTTGGGTGAAAGTACCATGTCAGCGCCTCTGCCTTACCTACCATTATATTATTTCCTTGAGATTCGGTAACACCTACGGTTTTCAAGCCATCGACCAGTGACCAGGGATTCGCAGCTTTACCCCTGAATTATGGACCGTAATCATTCGCGAACCAGGCAAGCCATCTTTGTGCCGAAGCCGAGAAACGGATTAGTCCCACGGTTCAGCCATTGAAACGATGGGCTCACACCCTCAACAACTTGTGAAGGATTGTGAGCCGAACCGGTTTTCTGCCTGGACTGGCTTCGTGTCTGAAGTGCTCGAGGACGTCGGTAACACAAGAGGGGCTTGGTTATAGCTCTGTACTCTTTTCTGTAGGTATTTCGATGGAAGTGAGGCGATATACTCTTCTGCCTCGTATCGCTCCGGGGGGTACCTTAGGATAGCCTGGAGAGAGCGCTCGGAGCCGTCTTCTCGAGGCCCACAAGAGACCCGCAGGGCCATCTAATCGCGAACTTGCAAGGAGTGATTGATGGGTTGGAGCGGAACCAGCGATGTAATCGCTGCTTGAACATGTGGTAGCTTAAGCCTGTGGCACTCTCCATCCAAGTGAGCTGAGTATGCGGCCGTACGTTTCCATGAAACTTAGACAGCCTTACCGAGAGCTGTTGGCAATGTGCGTCGAGCTTCGGTGCTCAACGCATGGAGATAGAAATAGAACAGAATCAATCTTAGTTCTCGGTAGTCAAAGAAATGGGAGACTTTTTTCCTGCTGACGTGGCCTTTGTGCTTGTAAACCTGTGGTGTTGCTGTTCTGTGCACGTTCGATTTGAACGTTGGTGAAGCCAAGTCGGCTAAGTATTGAGCTCTGTATCTGGTTCGGCCTGTAGAGTCGCAAGATTTGCTGCCTACATAATTTAGCATTTCCACACTCATCACTTGCAAGCCCAGATTATGATATTCTCCTGGGCCCCAGATGCATCCGTTGAAGTAAAATCTTGCTGAGCGTAAACTTGTACTAGGGTTTAGATCAGACGCCCTCCCCTGCATTTGGACGATTTGTTAATAGGAGGAGCATTAGAGCTGTCCTGCAGAGCCAACCGATCTCTCGTGATTATCAACTGCAGCATCGCATTTCTGATCGTCCCATTCAAGTTTCGTGCGCCATGCAAGACAGGAGTCAAAAACAATGATCTCGCCGTGGGAACTGGTATGCAGTGGATTCGCAAGACCAATACAGAATATCCCATCCCAAGTCCCCAGACGCCTGCGCAGAAGCCTGAATAGCTTAAATCAGATGCTCAATCTCGTTCATGTACAATTTAACGTGCGAATCCATCTTCATATACTGGTCGTGTGCCGAGTGGATTTCGTCCTCAATATTCTCTTTAAGATCCGCCATCTGTTCTCATCATTAGCAATTTATAGCACAAAGTTGATGACTCCCAAAGTATCATCCAACTTACCTTCTTCTCCGTCTGCTCTATCCTGACCCGTCTCTTCTCCATCTCTCGTCCCTTCTCCGTTCGCTCTTCCGTAAGCCGTCGATGCACGGTTCTCAGCTCCTCCATTTTCTCTTTTGCCGCCTGAGCTTTCTCTCTACTTCCGTTTCTCACAGCTTCTGTCCGCTCTAACCACCTGTTAAGCTGTCTCTGCAATTGGGCTTCTGTTCTCTCAACCTCCCGAACGTTGTTGCCTCGTTCTGACAGAGCGTCTCTTCGCTTAGCCGCTTTTAGGTTTTCCTCGTCTTCTTTATGTAGCTCATTCGCAATTTCTTCAAGCACCTTGTTACAGGAGACAACGTCATTCGCTACTACCCCAAATGTGTCTGTGCTAGTCTGCAGTGCTCGGGTTCTCTTCTCCAGTGCGTCAATCTGGGAGCGATCCTTACCAAGATTGTCTGAGAGCTCCGTCAAGTTTGCCTGAAGTGCCTGGGGAGACTGTAGTACGTAAGGTCGAAGTTTCTCCGATTCATGTCTTATACCAAGACATCTTTCGGTCTTCTCCTCCAACGCACCCGTAAGTCTGGTCTTCTCGCCTCGGACTCGTTCCAGCCGTTCAGCTACTCGCTCTTGACCTTTCTTTAATTCCAACAGTCGTTGCTTAAGTTCGTCGTTGCGCTTTGTCTTCTCTTTCACCTGCTGATCCATTGACTTGCGCTCCCTCCGCATCTCATCAAGTCGCGATTCCATATCCTGATTCTCAAGGTAGAGTGTCTCAATACGAGCTTTTGTAGTCTCTGCCTTATTGAAGTGTTCATCTATCGTAGCAGTCTGCGACTCTCTAAATCGGACGAAATTGATGATGTAGGAGAAGATCTTCACAAGTCGGTCGTGAGTGGGCTTGATCAGGTCATTGAAGGAAAAGTCGGTAATGCCACACTGAAAACGTTAGCATAATTGGATGATGCATGGACACAGCACCGTCTACCTCAAGGAGAAGCTTCCTCAGCGAGACATAGAACCCCATCAGATTCCTCGTATCCGGAGGCACAATCTCCATATGTTCCCCACATACATCCTCAGCGGCAGCGCGCATCGCAGGTTCGACTGTCTCGCGCGTAGCATTCATCAATAGTTCCGCAAACCATTCGAAGACCTTCTGTATTTGTTGAGGATTGGGCTTCTGTAGGTCTTCGGGTGAGAATTGAACACCGATATCGCTAATACATCCTGCGATTTCTCGGTCCGGCTTGAAGATTTCAGTCAGTCTTGTCATCAAGCATTTGTAGAGCGACTACGACTCACCAGGCGCATGAACGCATCACTGTCATTCTGTTGCTGTTTGCCCCGGCCACCCTGGCCTTGAGATCCCACCTGACTCATTCGCGGATTGAAGCTCATAACGGAAGTTTCAAATGTTATGCGACTGTTTCGCTATATGGATTGCGTGGTGGACACACGCAAAAATGGCGAGATTACGGTAGCTGGATGTCTGTTATGGTAAACAAACATTTGGCGCTAGGTATCTAGGTATTAGAACTAGCATGGTCGGGGACACTTATCGCCGATAACTCCCCGTCTCCTGGGGACAGAGAGAACAACACAACTTTGTCACGAAAGGAGTGACGAAGAAGTGTTCGCTTATACAGTCATAGAGCGGTATGGCCCTGATGTTTCTTTTAAATTGTAGTTATCTTATAACACTCATGGTGGAGTCACGCGGTGGTTATGGGTATTTCAGTGATTTCCACGGGCTCGCTTGGCCTGCCATTCTAAGGTAGCCAGTCATCGAGACTCGATGGACACCAAATTTCCAGGAACTGAGGTGTCCAAAAAAAAAACTACCATCTTTAATAGGGAAATATCTCTTATACGGCCAGGAGCAAAAAGTGAAGGTCTTGCCCAGATTCGAACTGGGGTTGCCGGAATATTTGACCAATCAAAATCCGGAGTGATAACCACTACACTACAAACTAGAATATATCAGAATGGGCGAATTGCCAGAAGGGAAGCGTCAACTTACACCACGATTATGCTCCTCAGAGGTTTAATTGAGATATCTCAATATATATTAAACACAATAAATAAACCCACCTCGCAGAATTTGATCCTTCCGTATCAGAAGACCGGATTAAGATGTCAGTAACGGTGACGTGGTATCCCTGGTCCCCTCCATGGAACAAGGGAATATCTTATTCTTGATAATGCTAAGTCAGCTGCTTAATCAGTGCTGACTAAGCATGCTGATATTTTGCTGCGATGGACTACGCAATCAATCAAGACTTCTAACACCATATGTTCACAAATTTCATAGTCCGTCTTTTCATGCCTCGAATGTACCCCTTGAACCATTCTTCCTGCCTTTCCAGCGCTCGCTACCTTTTAGGTGGGTCGTCCCCTATTAAAGTACAATCATTAACTGCTACCTAGGTAGGCAAAGGAATCTTCCAAGGGAAGAAAGAGCTGTTCTATGACTTCCTCTTAGTCTCAGGCTCGCTGCTTGTTGATGAGATGCCTCATTATGTCCAGTACCAATATTCGAAACCTATTGTCATGTAATAAACAATCTTGACTGTTGCAGGCTAGTGTGTACTCCTGCGAGAGCGAACTATTGAGGCACAATCATCGAAAGTGTGGTGGCTCAACAAAGCTGAGCTCGAATATGGAGCAAGTGATTTCGGTACAATCGTTTTCTAGGGTTTTCCGCAGTCAAAACCATAGACTTGATCCCCGGTGTAACCGGAACAGCGCTAAACCTTTCCATGCCTGATTGGTACCAGCTTTCGATGAAGTATGAATTTTTGCGCCCTCAGGAGGTCCGAACTCCTTCGGATCGAATTGACTCTCAACTTCCCAAGACTATAGAAAAATCTACGTGGAGCACTTAAATTTGCAATAATTTAGATCTCGACTTTGAAACCAGTGTTGTGGTAGTAATATTTTTGAGCTTTTAATTTTTGAATGCTCGGCAGAGCCAGCATGCAACGGGACTTCATTAGTCGAAGCGGTAGAAGACTAGAAGCCTTTGTATCTCAGAGCTAAGGGGACCGAATTAGTTGCAAATATTTGAAAGACAGTTAATCAGCTCTATCAGCCTATTCTTGCGGCGGTAGAAAATCGAAAGTTTAAAACGTGCGTAGCGAAATATCTCTCGTTTTGAATTGTTGTGGACATTGGTTTGTGCATGCGGGATCTTATACGCCACGAATCAGAGTGCTGATATATCGCTCGCAGGCTCCTATCACGATCTAGGATTTTCAAGGGCTTTCGGGGCCTAGCGTAACAGGCCATGTTGAGGACTGGAGACAGCGTCCAACTGTTCCTCATAATGTTATGGCGTCAGGTCTTGCAGGTGAGCCCAGCAATATCTAGTGCGGCAGGTGAGAGCCAGGACAGTATCAGGTCGGAACCTTCAACAGGCAGTCAGAAGATTGTACCATCATTGCGTTGGCCATGTTCATGTTCGAGTTCCGGCCTAGTAGTAAGGTTAATTGTTGGATGATTGTTCACTCTGAGCACCTCGCCCTCAGCCTTTGGCCAGTCCGTAGCTGGACTGTATACATGCTCCTTTGCAAGCTCGTGGCGCTCGTTGGTCCGCGTCCTTTTGCCAATGAGAGAGTGGCCTGGAATGTACCTTTCAGCTGAGGCTGCAAATAGAAGGTGAAAGCATCGATTAAAGGAGTGAAATCTTATCCAGACTGCATTCCTGCTAGAGTAAAGAGACCCTCACGAGAATTTGTTGCTCACATCAGTCAACCCTGATCGAATCAACTTGTCATGGTGTTCGAGTATCCTGGTTTATCCTATCCTCTGGGCAGTCGGATCTTAAGAGGCTTCGATAGTGTTATAATTTCGGGTAAGATCCCAGGTCTTAAAGCTGGAACAGGCTGTCGAATGAATGGCCCCTCAGAAGTTACGTGTGAAGTCCGGCAGCCGGATCATCTACAAAGTGAAACCCACCATGCCTGATGTTCTCGGGTCTAATGTACTTATTGGGTACGGAATAGCCGAAGTCTTGGCTTCGACGATCGCGAGCACCGTTGAGGGAGGCTGCATAAGACCCGGGAATGTCATTTCATGTTTAATGCATTGCTGGTACCCAATCGGCGATGAGATGAAAACCCAACGACTATCGATAGTGGAAAGGAGTTCCAACCCGAAGACTGGTCATGTCTAACTTGACTAGCGGCATTGATTGGTATCCTCGCGCGGAAAGATAAAGAAGTCACGGGCAGGGAAAACTTGCGTTGCCCAAGCTTTGACCATCCAGGGGCGTGGTCAGTCACTAAGGATTTGTCGGGACCCCGCTGCTAGGCGCTGCTAAGTACGGCCATGCTAAGTACAGCGATGCTAAGTAGAGCGATGCTAATGATCGCTACATGCACTGGTAATGGATAAGTTCCAGCGCTAGGTTATGTCCGTAGACCTGATCTGGTTGACATACTGTAGTACGTTGTTTTTGGCACGAGGTGATTCGTAATCGCTTTCACGTTTCTCCCATGTGCTGATGCTCGTGGTGGTGCGCAATTCGATCTGCAACGGCAAATCCAAATTGTGCATCCATTGTTCCGGGTGAGGAACAGAGCATCCCTCAACTTCAGGATGCTGAGACCCTAGGGAACGGTCAGCCATCCCGTCCACTCTAATGCGTAGTGACGACTAGCCTTAGTAAGGTGGTGGCAGTAGTATCACTTAGTAGTGGTCAACTGTCCAACGTGCAGTAAATTAGGAGGCTTCGATGGATTTGGTAACGCAAGGTTACATGGCTTGGCAGGCCTTTTCGCGTCAGGGTCGCAGAGGCTGTTGAGGGAACGTGTCTCCACACTTCCCTCCCACATCACCGGAAACAAGTCACGCCTCAGTAGTATGCGCATATCATTGGTGACATTCGTTTATGGTGCATGGACCTTCACTCTTCGGGCTCCGTCTCATTCGATTGGAGCATCTTGTAAGATACGATCTCGCTATATGTGGGTTGACGAGACAGCGACCGAAGCCGCGGTAAGAACTGTGATATGAGCTAGAGGCGACGATTGATAATTGATTTGGCTGGCATTTGGCCTTAGCACTGGAACCCGCAGTAGTCGGTACAGTAGTAGACCTCCAAACTTCGAAGATGGCGGAATTAGCGCCACGCCCACTTTCCCCAAACCTTCCTTCCCACCCCTCCCACCTTGCGGCGATGAACCTCTAGCAATCCTCAACCTCACACCTCCATTGCTTCACCCCAACCCGGGAGCTTCCCTTTGCTGAAGTACCTTGTCTTGAGTGACAAAGGTCGCTACCAGCACTCCACCATCACTGGACCCGCACAGGATTAGTAGGGTTCACGATTCGCCTGGGTCACAATCAGCCATCATCGCGTCACCTTAATCCGATTAGCGAGCTTGGATACCTGTTACAGCAGACCATTACCATAGTATTCGTCGCTACTGCTATTGTCTGAGACAGTTGTCAATTGTTGCGATATATACACGTACATTGGACACTGGTTGCACACGCAACATCGAACCATGAGTTCTTCAGGACAAGGTGGAGCTGGCGGCTCTGAAGATAAGCCCAAGGGATTGACCAAATTCATGAGAAGAGCAAGTCTAGTCTTGAAGAGAGACAAGTCCAAGCGACAATCAATCTCTAGTAGCTCTGCACTCACGCCCATAAAAGATGCTCCACCTACATCGAGCCCAACAACTGGAGCCAGGTATGTACTTCATGCTCGCCGATAAATCATCACAAGCTTAATTCACGTTCAATAGTGCTCCCGTAGCAGCTAAATCCGAAACAACGGCAACTTTATCTGTACCTGCTCAGATTACTCAAGTCATCAAAGACAACAAGCCCCCTCCAACTCCCATCAAACCTCTCTCGACCATGTCTGCCAAAGAAAACAGCGCATTACAGGAGCAAAAGGCTCGCGCGATGTTCGCCAAATACGGATTGACCTTGGAGCCGGGGGAATGGACCGTGCCATATACCGATGGTGCACCAAGGGTCGAAAAGAAGGTCCGCATGAGGGTCCATCGCAAATGTCACCGTTGCCAGACATCTTTCGGGGCAGAAAGGATCTGCAGTAACTGTCAGCACACTCGTTGCAAGAAATGTCCAGCGTTCCCCAGCAAGACCTCCAAAGTCTCCAAGGGCAAAGGCAAAGCGATCGAAGGCATTGCAATCGATGATGACCTCGCGCAAGGCATGGGAAAACTCACAATGGCGAACCGTGCAACAGGGAAAGAATTGACACGTAAAACACCTACCCAAAGGGTTCGCAGAACATGTCATCAGTGTGGGACTTTGTTCGTTGGGAGAGCAGTTCAATGTGAGAATTGCAGACATACCCGGTGCTCAGAGTGCCTCCGCGAACCGTAAGGCACCTATGACCTCACTCTGACACTATTCACTAATTTTGTAGGCCAAAAACGAACAAATATCCCGAAGGCTACCCCGGAGATACCCAAACTACGTTTCCCTTGGGCATGCGTGAGATGAAACCCATTCGTACACACGTCAGGTGGCAATGCGAGAAATGCAACACAACCTTCAAGGATAAAGAAGCTATTTGCGGGAATTGTGGACATGAAAAATGCGATAACTGTCCCCGCAAGCCGCCCAAAAAAGTAAAACGTCCGCTTGACGAGGATGCGGTCAAGAGCGTGGAGGAGCGCATGAAGAATATGGAGGTGTCTCCGGCTGCCTGAAGTCAAACCCCTCTAAACGTACGGTCTATATACGCGCGACGAGCATATCTTTCCTTTAGTATTTGACATTCAGCTTTTTCTTTTCTAATTCTGACGATGTGTAATGAGAGGATGGGACATGAGATTTTTCCTACAATAACGTCTAACACGGTGTCCATGTCTACGCAATACCTCGCTTTCTCTTCTTTGGCGGCGGACCTCAGTTTCGTCCAGGGCGAAGCTTGGTTGCCCAATTAAATTTGTTATGTTATATATATGCAATCGGAAAAGGTGTCTTGACGCCTAATTTGCACGATTACATGCTCTGATTCGAGTACCTGAGGGCTGGGGCTTAAGAAAAGCTCCCTTTTGCTTGTCGCCCTCCAACCGCCTCCTGATTGTATTAGTGACTACGGATCTGGCCCCAGGAGCTTGTTGACCTTCAGAGTCCGGATCGATTGCCTCATATCTTCTGGCCGTTAGCAAACTTTATGACAACGTAAGACCACAACTCGCGGCGATTGAAGTAGATAAAGTAGATTGCCTTTCCCCCCTTTTCATCTCAGCCACGGTAAGTACCGGCAAACGACAAAATGATGAGAAGATTTGGCCTAGAATCAGCATACTACGTCCGTTTGCAGTCTTGGACCAGGAGACTATCGAAACTACAATTTAGAAGCTACCCATTTTCTCTTGCGGCTCGGATCCGGCCCGTAAGTATAGCGGTACGTTGCACTGATGACCGTGGTGGGGCTCATTTAGGAATCGTGGTGTATGACCGATCCAGCAACGGGGTGAACAATCTACTAATTTTTCCCGAGTGCTGATATGTAGGTCGACGAACAATGTCAGACTCCCTGGCCAAAGTATCGCAAACCCTACTCCAACGGTCATCCCAGGTTCCATACCCATCGGCTATCGAATCTCCTTTGCGGTATTTAAAACACAACAAGCACTTGAGCCTTTCGGGAAGTTTAGATATCACCCATGCTCACCTGGTAATGAAATCCATCTCGTCCGCGGCTTCCCAAATTGCGCACCGTGTCGCCCAAGGAACAGCTCCGGAACTCCGATACGCGCGACACAAGCCATGGTGTCTAAACGGTCTGTCCGGGGAGAAAGCAGTATTGCATCCGTAACCCGCTCTAATCATCGCTAAACGATACTGCGGTAATTGCTAATGCTGGCTCTCTTGCGTGATCAATTGCATGCGGGCTCATGCGTTGGCTTTGCAGCTGGCTGCGTACGGCTAGCTGGCTTGGGTTAGAGGGTTTAGAGGGGCGGGATGGGATCAATTAGCCACGCACCATCACTTGGAGGGGAGAAACAGCGGACCAATGAGGGAGCGCAAAGGAAGGTGCAGGTGAAGATAGCTGTTATCTTAACATCGTAGGCAGAACAATGATACAGAAGGCTGAGGAATGCCTTGTAGGACTGCCCGTGGTTGCCTGGAAACATGTTGAGTTGAATGAGACCCTCCCCCTCGGGAGAAGACGCCGGGATGGCACTGTTCCCACAATCGGCTCTCTGTCCATTCTCGAGCCGATCATTCTGTCGCCAAACCATGAGCAACAACATGAGTCGAATGATCGCTTGCTCCCGAAGCATTGAGGCAACTGCGCTCGAATTTGGGGGATATGCAACCTCAGCTGAGGTAGGTAGCAGCCCACCGCTAGGCAGCCTTGAGGCTAAACCCCGCCAATGTTCAGCTCCAGGATCTGTGTCCAATAGACTGTCGATAACTTATCCAAAGATGACTTGTTACACCGCTCTTGCACGCCGGAGCCTGATGGCACAACGCAGTCATAAAGCGTTGCGAGGACTGCCCTTCTCTTTACATAATTGATCTATTTCATAGAAGAATATTATTGTCTGCATCATCTATTTAACAAGTTTCCACTACCACAGCAATCTCCTCGTGACTCTTTGGCATACCGCTCTCCATACCACAATGTACAGGTTCGATTATCCCACTGGTGGGGCTGCCGAGGCGCCGATTGTCATCCACGATACCATTCGTGACATGGTGACTCAGTCTCAGGAAGCCACACAAATCCATACAGAGGACACGACCAAAACTACCGAGATGGGTAATGGAACTGTAACTGTCGGCTTTGATTATCTAAAGAGGCTTGAAGACATGATCATTGGCTCGCAACGTTGGGCTGGTCCTCCGCCTCCCCCACCTCCCCCACCAGGCATGATCATGATTAAGGACGGGAGGGCACTAACGGCGATCGAAGGCGAGGCGAATGGCGAAACGAACGGCGAGAAAAAGCTTGAAATCATCAGAATGAAGGTCGTTCCTAGCTATCCCGGAGATCGTGACCCTCTGCGTGTGCCAGACATGAACTCAGCGCCAGGCCATACGGTCACAGAAGCTTCGAAACGCATTTTGACCGTCGTGCGAGTGTTCGACATAGGGAATCGATTCTGGAAAAAGAAGTTAGAGATCGCGTCTCCAAGTCTGATTGACTCGCTCGCGCATGTTTCCAATTATGAAACTGATGTTGAGATGGTCGACGGTGATCTTCATCTCTATGAGCCTTTCATGGTCCTATTCCACAACCGTCAACAGCTCAGAAGCTTAGCTGAAGACACATCCGACTCTACACCAGCCAAGGAACCTGCAAAACTGATTCTGGACTTCATGCAGTACGAATTCGCCGATATCAGTCAAAAACTGGACGACGTTGAATCTGCGAATCCTTCCGGTTCAATTACTTTCCCTAACATGTGGATGTTGTATCCACCAGGCACTATTGTCTATTCGATCGTGAATGGCGAACGTGAAGCCTTCGTCATCGACTCTATCCGTGGGGTCCAGAGACGCCCGCCTAGCTTCATAGGCCGAAACAGACACACTGGATTGGACATTACCTGTTGGTCAATTAACTATGATGGCGAGATTTATGGACGTGTGTGGTCTACCCACTGCATCCTACCTTTCCATGGAACTAAGGACATTTCTGCCCTGGATCTCGTCCCGGAGAAGTACCTGCCAGAAGCTGAGTCTGTAAAGTCTGCTTTGCTAGTTCGTGGTAAGCAATTCTGGTCACTCCAAGGCCAAAAGTATCTGGAATATACAGGGGAAATGTACACTCAACAGGCAAGCGACGACGAAGCAGTCCGTGTTATGGTAGATCACCTATCTTACCAGCGTCGTAACCATTGGCCTATCACTATTGACAGAAAGCGCGGTCCCTCCGCAGCGCAGAGCAAAAATTGGAGAGACAATAGGTTCACCCGATTCGATCGTTATGGAAGACGGCGATCATCTTCCTCAAGATTTAGGGAGTCCTATCGACCTGTCGATCTTGAGGACCCAGATGAGCTCAGAAATGTCGAACCACACCGGATTTTTAAGAATAAACGGCCCCCAATCCGTGACAACTCCGATTTCAATATATATGATCGCCTCCAGCCGGATTCGACGCCAGACGAGCTCACCCTATTGCTTTGTCCACAACAAGTACATGGCTACTCCCTCCGTGACAAGGTCTGGAGTAAGTACATCATCATCCCAATCTCAGGTGCCGCTATTAATTATCACTAGAGCAACTGAATGTGACCCAATTGAGACCAGTCTCCTTCCGCAAGAATGCATGGGACCGTCTAGTCCTCGACGCTGAATACAAAGACATTGTCCAAGCAATGGTCTCATCGTACGTCGACAAAACAGCCAAACTCGACGACCTCGTAGCCGGCAAAGGCAAAGGACTCATCACACTGCTCCACGGCCCACCAGGAAGTGGCAAGACTCTAACAGCCGGTCCGTCCCTTTCCCATTCCCTACTTACAACCGCCTATCCACTAATGTCCCCATCAGAATGCGTAGCCGACGCCTTCGAAAAGCCCCTCTACCTAGTAACGTGCGGCGACATCGGCACCGACCCCGACGGTCTCGAAGAGCGCCTCGAAGAAATCTTCGACTACGCCGTAACCTTCTCCGCCATACTCCTGCTCGACGAAGCCGACATCTTCCTCCAAGACCGCGACTACAAGAATCTTGAACGCAACGCCCTCGTTTCCATTTTCCTTCGCACTCTCGAATATTTCAACGGCGTCCTCTTCCTTACTACCAACCGCGTCGGCATGTTCGACCAGGCGTTCCAGAGCCGTATTCATGTTTCGCTTGGTTTGCCGAGTTTGGATCAGGAGAGAAGGATGGCTGTTTGGAAAATCTTTTTGCAGGATCTGCAATCCAAATCCGCTATCTCTGATACCCAGTATGGCGTACTCACGAAACTTGTTAAGGAGAAATGGAGCAAGGAGAGGTTGAATGGGAGACAGATCCGGAATACGGTTCGCACTGCGTTGGTGGTGGCGGAGAAGAAGGGGGAGATGGTGGGCGAGAGGGAGTTTGAGACTGTGTTGAGGATTGGGAGGGAGTTTGAGGGGTATATGGGTGCGTTGGGGAAGAGGGAGGGGGTGGAGAGGGGCGCGTTGGAGGGGTTTATGGAGGTTGAGAGACCATAGGGGATGGGCGGGATGGTGATGCGGGGGGTTTACTGGGAAAGGCGATGGGATTTTGGGATTAATGGATGAGCTATTCATTGACTGGTTATCATGAAGCCATGTAGTCGCCGGACAATTTACGAAAGAAAGAGATAGTTTGCTAGAAGCATGCGTATCTTGCCGCCTTTCAACAAACTTCTTTTGAATAGAATTGATATCATCTTCGGTAACTAACCACAATACAAACAGACAAGAAGACAATACTTGATTGCAGTCATCCTTGGTCAATCACTCATCGAATTGTTTTAAACAGTCGTATATCCTCTTTAAGGACAGTAAAAACGCTAATCGTGCGTGCAGGCTACCTAGTTTACAAGCTTTTAGGAAGAAGTCCCGTCTTTGAACATTCCAAGGCGAGATTTTCCTTGGTGCTTATGAGATGGGCCTGCCTCTGTTGCGGACAAGCTTGGGGCCCAGCGAGTTGAAAAACACTCACTCCTTGACTGGGGATTTTGAGTATTAGATAGATGCCCGGGTAGCTGCTTTATTGTTACATGTTTTCTTATTCCCTTTTTTATCATGCTGTTTCTCTTTACCCAACTGCACCTCATCATTTTTTCCCCTATTTCCTTTCTCGCCATCATGAAGCGTAGAGCCTGTTATTTGAAACGCGAGGCGTTCGGTGCTCTGGTGTGATGCACATAACTTGATCACAGATGCTTCTGCATTCTCAAGTATAACGGGGACGGCTACTATCATTATCAGATTTTCCAATTTCATCGGCAGATTTTGGTTCGCGAAGGTTCAAACCTCAAATGCGTCGCTGATAGGCTTCCGTGATCTTAGTTGCGTTCTCCGGCTACAGATGTAAAGACTGTGGCACCATGAAGAACATTGGTTTCGTTTGTGTAGACTTGGGTGCAGGTAGTTTGAAGCATCTCCCTGAAGCTCTTGAACAGTGCTGTCGCTGTGTTCGTTAGTGGCTTGATGTACCTATGAGCTTGAAGAATAACAGTGACTGTCCTGCGGACGACTGGCTTGACATGGTTGAGTAGAGATTGGGCAGCACTGGATCCTTTGAGCGGGATTGGAAGGAGAGAAAATAATAACTTGACGGATTGGATATCGTAACTTTTGTGTGAGGCCGTAATAAGGCTCTCATGCAGGAACCTGACGAAGTTCAATGAACTCAAAGGGAATCACGAGACAACTTTTATACATCAATTGTAGAAAGGATATACTGTGGGTGGTAAACTTTTTGAGACCTTCATCTAAACTAGTCGCTTCACGATGTATCAAAGACCCTACGGCTGGGAAATGCTTTGTAGAATAGCCTAGAACTGATCTGGTGATCTTGACTATCAATCTCCTAGGGTAAAGTCCACGACACTGAATATTTCGAGATGTGTGAGCTGAACTGACAGTCTACCATTGAGAAGGACCGGATGCAACTGATAAGGCAAACATGATTTTGTGTTGGTATCGCAAGCCGGTATCGCTACTGAAGACGCAACCTCCTATGATGTCGGGCACTCAGGCTTATGGGAAGTTCGTCATGCAGGAAGACTGAAGACCTGGCGGACTCCTGCTTCAGAAGCCACTGAAGGTGATGTCTCTCAAGAGCCATAGTATCTCCAGGAACCCCCCTGTAGCGACGACAGACGCTTCACATATTGTTCCACTTGTTTCCAGTCCTTAGTGCAGACCGCATTACCGCGTTGCTGTCTCATCCTCCAGAGGCGGCAAACTTGAAGCATTGTTAGGCTTTTTGCGGTGGTAGATGGTGTGTTGTGTCTCATTCATATACTCCCTCTCGTAACCTTAGAGTTATCTTTCCAGCGATGTGCTCCAATGAGGAAGGCACGATGGTAAGATCGTGACGCAGCTGCACGGCCGCTGTCTTCTTGTTTTCAGAGCGGCACGTGATTGAATGCCGTGACAAGGCAAATGCGTCGGTAACTGACCGCTGCTGAGGATTTTCTTTTCATCTTATCGACCATGCCTGCAATGATGCAACAATAAATCCATTCCAAAGGCATCCCAGTTACTGTACAGGTAAGACCTGAGTTCTTCTGTAGTATCCTTGATATTTTCAAATTCCATTCATAGGCAACTCACTGACCTAGATCATTTCGGTCGACCTGTTAGTAGATTACGCGGAGCATGTTCACAGTTTTTATCCCGGTTTTCAAGGCGAGTGATGTGAACATAGGGAATATCCGGAGTCAGAAGCCTGGAAAGAGGTGCTGTAAGCGTGCCTGCAAGGTTCGATGACCAACAGTCTCAAGATTCGGTAGGAGATGTTAACAGGATTAGCTACAATTACGAAGTCGCCATTGTTGAAGATGTCGTGACGTGCCAGAGGATACCTCTATTAGCATTGATTAGCAAGCGGATCTGTAAAGTGGGGGTAAAATCCATGGGGATTAGCAAGAGGAAAGGCGAGGAAGACCAAAGGTCACCGCTGGCGGCGGAAGGGTCATCGCTTTCATCACAGTTTATACTGACGATCTGTCTCTGTTGTCCTTCGAAGACAACGCACACCTCAAAAAAAGATAGTAACTTCTCATCTGCCCTAGAAATGGGTTGGCAAATGGCAAAATTCCGAAGTGCGACGTTGTCGTCGAGGTCTAATGCGAGTCAGCCAGAAGAGTCAAGCCGTCGCCTGAGCATGTGCGCATCAATCGCCCCAGTGGTTTCAACAGTCGCTAGAACTAGCTCATTCCATATGCCTGTTTCACAGCCCGGATAACACTGAAAGCGAGACCTAGTTAGGAGTTCTTGCGACGAAATGACCTGCAGATTCGAGTTCCGATCTGTAAAGGCCAGTCTCGATGCCAATGATGCGGATCTGTTCACAAAAGACTCGTCAAAAGCTCAAAACAGCTCTTATAGCCAAGTCCAACACTTTCAGCACACATGTTTTCTTCTCTTCATCTAAGTTTCATGTTAAAGCAGGAAATGCTCTCATGCCAAAGGAACTTTCAACCTTTAGAAAGGCGTTTTACTACGTCGATATCAAGCAACTCCCGTGTTCCGTCACGCCAGGAATATGTACCGAGTCGGAAGTAAGCCCGGCCTCGTGGCTTAAACCTTATGAAGGATAGGAATTCCCATGATCTTGGTTGCACTTGCGGCAGTACATCGACAATGTAAGGCAAAATTTCACCGGACTCGACACTCCTAGAGCCACGCATGATGTTCGACTCTACGTTGAGAGTAGTAACAGCAACGCAGTCTGGCACAGCATCAAACAAGAGAGGATCCTTGAGCTTCGGATGGTTCACGGACAAGAAATTGGCCTCGTTGCAGTTGACACTCGATCAGAGCCTTGAGTGCCTTGTAAACCCATTACAGAGATAAATGCGCTCAATTCACCAGCAGTGAGAAGATCATAAGTGTCACTTCAGCCGATAGGTCAAGAATGATCTTGGTATTGCTGTAATCGTTGCTATAGGTACTTGCACGCCCGAACGATGCAGAGCATACACAGGAAGACCTAGGATACAACTGCTTTAGGTCGCCACCCATCCTGAGCCATGGAAGCCTTTGCGAACGAAGACAACGGTATCCGTCGACGTAGCCACCTTGTGGTATATTTGCATGAATCATGGAATGTCGTATTTGGAAGGCATAGCATCATACGCATCCCTTTTATTTGGTGGCTACAGCTTGGCACCTGCTGTAGTGGCCAATCGGTCAAGGAGTGCGTGGGACTCCAAGACTCGCCCCTGAAAACCAAGATCCCTCGAAGATGCAAGAAGCCAATCTCTCAGCCTCAAGAGTTGATTATACCTGGCGTTTGATCCATCGAGACACCTGCAACCTCGGACAGGCCGCCCAGGGCCATTGATCATGCACTCCAACACAAAAGCGGGACGATCGACGCCATCAGAACTAGCAAATTCTCCCCGGCCCCTATCTTCAGGAGCCGATCCACGAGGAAGAACGACCTGGCTCCAATCTCAACCAACTTGTGAAGCTACCGACGTTCCGTCCGCTGCTTGTCCCTGCGCGGATTCAGTTTGTGTCGGAATTTTCAGGATGTCGGAACCATCTCGCCAACCAGCAGCATGCAGCCGATAGGGTTTATGTCGACGCCAGATAAAGCGAGCTACTTGAGGCCATGGGTGACCGCATTCATCACCATTCAGGACAAGCTTGGTACGCTAACCTGCCACTTGGCCATATCCGCGACCTCGTACAGGAGAAGATGCGTGGTGCGAGGTACGGTGCGCAGTCGCTGGGGGTTGTTGTCGAAAGCCGGACTTGGTAGCGAGGTACGGCTGCCTGAGGAAAATTGACCCCACCATGTGTCTAGTGCCAGGTTCATGCACCTGCCGATTGGCTGATCGTGCGGGAATGCAATTGATCGTTAGTAAGGCCACCGTTCTGGATAGTTAATGTATAATTTATTTTGGGAGGCGAGCACTGACGTGGTATATTGATGGCCTATCTTCGCAACGCTTTAGGCGAGATTAATGCAGCCGCTGTGACACGTACCAGGCGCTGACGATATGTCGTGGGCAGGGGTTAATGTGTTTTTCACGCAAGGGAAAGCCTGCAATGGGAGAGCTTGCTCAATCGGCTTTGAAGCGATTCTTGCATTGGGGGGAAAATAAAGGCGAAAGATGCTACCAGAACCCAAATATCACCGTCGAAGCCACTTTCCAGGCGATCAGCCACTAGAAAGGAATAGAGCCCTATTCTCCTCAAACTCCATCAACTTTGTAGCTACACCAGCTACTCCGATATGATCCCACTCCTTTTAATCTGGTATATCCATGCGGATCTTTCCTAGCTTCTCAACACCGTCTGCTCTTCTCTTTCTGTCCTTTGGATTGTAGTATTGCTCTTTCACATCACGACGCATTTACAACAGCCCCCGCCCTGTGGTTTCTCTGTCTGCGGCCTGGGCCCGTTGCTGCTCGCTTGGCCGCCTGGGTTGTAAGATGACATTTCCTTGTTATATCTTCGAATTTCCCGAACGATGTTATAAAAGGCGTTGTCAACGTTGATGCGGGATTTGGCAGAGGTCTCTATGAATGCGCAGCCGAATTGGCGGGCGAGATTTTCCCCTTCTGTAAGACACCAAGCGTTAGCTATGATCTCCGGTAAGGAAAAGCTCGCGTAGATTTAAATGTGTCAAATTGAAGCAAGGTAGATCTCGGGATGATCATTCAACGTACCTTGCCTTGAGACCTCCCTCTCCGCATCCAGATCACACTTGTTGCCAACAATTATGATTGGGAAGTAGTCCTTGTCTTTGACGCGCAGTATTTGTTGCTGGAAAGTAAGGATCTCTTCGAAGCTCTGTCTTGATGTAATCGAGTAGACCAGTAGGAACCCTTCGCCTGTGCGCATGTATTGCTCTCGCATTGCTGAGTATTCTTCCTGTCCAGCTGTATCTAACACATCGAGTAGTGCGACCTCATCGTCTATAACACATTGCTTTCGATAGGAGTCTAAGCAGTATAGTGGTAAGCAGTCTGCTGTGTCGCAGCGTACTAAGGGGAGAGACGCACCCTCTATTGTTGGGTCGTACTCGTCGACGAAATGACTTTGTATCAATTGAATAGTCAGGCATGATTTCCCCACGCCACCTCCACCGACAACCACAAGTTTGTACTCCCGAAGAAACTGCAAGGAGGAACTGTTAGAACGTGCTGATAGTTTGAAGGGGCGAGGACTCCCGAGGAAGGGTAGATATCACGCACTTTATTAGACATGGCGCCAGTAAATTTTCGAGTTCAGTAGGAATCCGTTTGGTGCAGCACGTGAGAAGCTTGGTAAGTGGTCAGTGGGCGATGATGGACCCGAGGTATCGGAGCTCGTGTCTGAAGATGACGAACAACTACGAGGAAGCCGAGACAGGGATGGTTAGGATTGACCGCTTATCGCCAGTCGCTATTGCGCGAATGGGGGAGGAATCAAAGCTGGGAATAGCTTTGGACGGTTCGAGCAAAGTCTTTGCGAAGTCTTGCTCTTCCAAACGAGGGGCTGAAGGGGCAGGAGGTGGGATCGGCTGTTCAGCTGTCACGCAGAATGCTGTGGTGATGCTCTAGGCGATGGAGCAGGCAGTGGTGGAGGAAGAAAATCGTTGGAAGAGCAGTGAATGGCTTTGATACTCCGCTGATGTCCCTTTTTAGTGAAAGTTTCTACCCAGCCGTCCTCATGGCACTTGCAGCAATGGGAGGGAAAAGTGACAGGGGAGGTGAAGTCGCCCGGAACTTAGCGCCAACAGTAGTGCACCCTTAGGCCACACTTGTACCCCGAAAGCCAGCAACCTCCGCGAAACTTCAGATAGCTGGGCTCCCAAAGGAAAGGTTTCTGGGTGGTGTTGCCGCTCCCTTTAGGCTCGGCGGGCCACTCTAACATGGGGATCTGATAGGCGGTTGGCAGACGCGTTGAGGCCTGGTTACTAGGCCACCTGCTTGTGTCTGTCTAGCTTGACAATGCGAAGCACAGGATAAGACAAAAAGTACCAGATTCGCGCTTTGATTCTATCTGAAATGAGACCTCGGATGATGGGCGAGGGTGGGAGCTCAAGTACCTTTAGTTTACGCGAAGAAAGGGATGTGGCAAGGGGTCAGCATCCACATCGTTGGTATTAGGTAGGTAGGGAGGGCATAAGCGAGACCCTTGAGGCACGTCTACATCACACGCATCGGCCTTTTGACCCTCTACGTCTTCAGGTACTTCGAGTGAAACGTGTAAGCGTTGATCAATTGCCGCGAAGACGTAACCCTGCATGGGCCATGTGTTTTCGTCAAATTAAGCCCCGATATCTGATATCAATCGGCTGGCTGACAAGCCTAAGGCAGCTTATTCATGCTTCCAAGACTCGGACATGTTGAAAGCTCCTAAGACTCTCAGGTACCATTACAAGAGCTTCGTCTGATCAATCCATCTTTACATCATCCAGACCCTAGACTGGTTTCCTCTGGGTCATCGCTCTCGTCTGCTTGATCTTCTCTGTCGACTCTAATACCTTGCACGTTCTTCTCGACTTCTGGTACCAACGAATCCAGCAGAGCCTTATCCCTCCCCACAAGCGTGACAGAATTTCTCTTCCTCCCCCAGCGGGGATAACTTCCGACCTTGATCCCCTTTGGTTCAACTCGTGCTGCCAGCTCAGTCAGGTAGGGCGCCACTGCGCTCTCAGCCATCGGCGTTGAGAATAGTAACCTGTATACGCCCTTTCCCTCAGGATCTGTTAGCCTTGGTACCAACCGTGGTTTGAGTCCCTCTAGTAACTTTTCAAAAAGTCTAGGAACCCCGGGCAGAATATGGATATTGCCATTGACAACACTTATAGGAACCCAAAGATCTTCGTCTACAAATAGGACCTGATCTTTCTCGTCTCTCGAAGTATCTATCGGCAGTCTAATCATGCGCTTCTTCGCTTCAAGTGCCGGAGAAGGTTCATCCCATTTGAAATTCGGCTGTGACGGATGTGGTTTCGCCAGCCTTATCATGCGCTTTAATGCGTCTTCATGTTCCACCAGTTTTAAACCGAACGCTTCTGCTATTGATTGGTAGGTTATGTCGTCGTGTCTGAGGGTGTCGTTGAGTAAGCACTCGTCATCGGACATGCAGGCTTTGCCACTCTTACGTTGGGCCAATTCCCCCACTGAGAGCTTGTCAGCGTATTCTCAGCCGCACTCCTGCAGAACATCTTGCCTAGTAACTACAAAATCGTAATTGTCACTCATCCGCCGTGCAGCCTCCACGATTTCGCCTTCGTCGTCGCCGATCACTTCTATTCGCTTGAGATTCATGCCCAGGCTAAAACAAAACTTTGCCAGATATGCAGAGTTCGTATCAACAGTCTGACTCGCATTCATTCAGCTGAAAGGATTGAGCACGATCAGCCGATAGCGAAAACACACCTTCCCGCCAAGCACTTCGTCTCCAATTATAATGCATCCTGCCGTGTGTATCTTGCGCTTGCTCTTCTCTTCTGGCGAGACCATGATGTTGCTCCTGGTTATTGCACGTGAAGCGGCGGCGGCGGCGGCGGAGTGAGCGTAATTTGGGAGTGGCCTTGAGAGGTGTCGACTCAATTGGCTTAGCCTAGCAAACATGGAAAGTATACGGGAGTCTGTACGGACTGCCCACTGGATCTTGCAAGCGAGAGAGCAGGTAGTAATCAGCAGACAATACGAGGAAGCAAAGTAGTGATGTACTCCAACGTTAATCGGGCTTACGGGGAGGATTCCGCTGAGACTATAATTCGCCGATATTTATCCGGATCGCAGGCTCCCAGCCAGAGCCCATGCTCCATCCGGTCGACTCACAATTCAGAGCTCTATAGACATGGTATGTACAGGTCTTGCCCATATCGTGGGGAAAGGCTAAATGATCTAGGGTTCTGAAGCAAGATTATACACCTTCTCTTCGGAGACAAAAGAGAAGCTGCGCAAGTTCAGATTGGGGACTTCGAGGGCCAAAGACCCTCAAGCGGTCGTCTGTACGTTACGCACTACTTTGATATCGTATGCGCGCCATACCTGCCGCGACAGCTCCATAATCTTCGAGCTGACGTTTGCTGCACGTTAGACCAGATCGACAAGTCTAATCTGGAGATCGCTCAGGCTGATGACACGGTCTATACGAATATGCAGGAATTAGCGGATGAGCTGCCACCGCATTCTCCCCGCTATGTGCTCCTGAGCTATCCGTTGACCCTGGTCCGGACGATATACTGTCTGTGATAGAGTGTTTGGCTAACCTGGAGATCAGGCTTCGGGACGCCAATCGGTGCCGTACGTTCTCCTGTACTATCTACCCGTCACATGCAACGCTGAGCTGAGGATGCTGTATGCTGGAGCAAAAGAGTTGATGAGAAATACTGCCGAAGTAGGGAGGGTCATTGAGTTGGCTGACACCGAGGACCTGGAAACAATCGAAGAGAAGCTTGGTGGGGAGCAATAGCACATGGATCAAGCAAATGGGGTTGTCGGAATTGTCTTGATTTGGATACACTAAGCTGTTACGACTATAACAATCATGACGGCCTTTTGTACATCGCTCCTCCGGTTCCAGCCTGTGGGCATATTAGCGACATTGGGGTACATCAAGATTTCTTGTGCATGACAGTAGCAGCAGCCTGAGTGTCGAATCAGTAAACAATACGGCGTGTATTGATACGCAAGCCGTTGTGCCATCTACTAAGGTAATGAGATTGACGTGTAAGCTTACCTGATGGTTTGGAAAGATGAGAGTGTCAGCTATGACAACGTTCTCTCTTCGGCCAGCATTGAATACAATCACTTCAGCAATGTCATCTGGAGTCAGAGGTTCACAGCCGCTGCTGGCATATTAGCTTGTATCCTGGTACAGCCATAGCAAAGTACAACGTACGCATAGACAGCATCTGCTTTTGCCTTATCTCCGTAGAATCGTACTACAGAGAATTCCTCAAATTCCAGTTAACTTCAGGCAATTGAAGATGATAAAGGAAACCTACGGTCTCCACTTGTCCAGGGTCCACTTCCATGACCCTTATTCTCGTGGCGATTAGTTCTCTCCGCAAAGCATCTGTGAACGTTCGTACTGCCGCCTTGGTTGCGCAATAGATTGAGCCTCCAGGATAGCCTTCTCTACCAGCAATGCTACCAATATTGATGATGTCGCCACGGCCGCCATCCTCACGCATTTTGAAGATGGGCATGATGGCTTGCGTCATGTTGATCAAGCCCGTTACATTTGTCGAGATCATAGTATCGATATCCTCTTCTTGGATATCTGGCGCCTTCGCGGTACCTTTAACAAGACCACTGGGAGCAGCTATTCATCTATAGGTGCCCTTTACAGCAGGTACAATACGATTGTTGTGACTTACGCATTATTGACTAACACATCGATCTCTCTAAAATCAGCCGGCAATGATTCCACGAAGCCCTTGACTTCATTTGATTTGCTAACATCCAATTTGACCGGCAAGACCTTCACACCATTGCCAACATCTTTATTAATTTGCTGCGCAACCTCTTTTAGAGTATCAAGTCTTCGAGCAGTTAGAATTAATTTGAGGCTTTTCGGAGAGGTCCGAGCGAATTCCATTGCTAGGCTACATCAGCGCTGATGTGCGTGCAATTAGGAGATTGCATTGAGACCTGTGCTTTTGCCAATGCCCGAGGACGCTCCCGTTATCACAATCGTCTTGCCCTCGAGGCGCTTTGCCATGGCGGTGGCCATTGTTCGTCTCGCAATTTGGCGACAGAATGGTGTGCGGAATACCACGGCCCACCTGAGCGCTGGAGGCTGCAGAAGCTTAGGAATGCACAAGAACTGCTTCTTATTCGGTGTGGAAAGCATACGAAATCCACAGAGAAGTCAACAGGGAAATCAATGGCCCTTTTAAACTTCATTTACTTGAGGATCTGACCAGATGTGCAGCACAACGTCATTCAGAATCCGATTGGTCATTTATTAGTCATCATACCCACCTAAAGGGTCGTTCTTTTGTTCTCTATAGAAATTCTGATAATTATATCACTACACGACCAGGCCTGGCTTCATCTGTCTAAGTGATGCAAGTACCATACATTCCCATAATCATGCAGTGATCAAGACAAACCTACTACTCATCTGCTAGTAACAATATCGATAGACCATGTATTGACTTATTCAGAAAACTCTGGGTTCCTTCTGTCAAATTGAAATAAATAATCCCCGAGCGAGGTTGTCTGCGAACCGTCAATGTGGGAGAAGTATGCATGCATAGAATTGAAACAGCGAATGCTCAAACCCATGGCAAAATGCCGACATCCTCAACCTTTTCAGGAGCTTGAGATTGATAGATCAGATACTTTAATACAAGTACCAATGTCGAGAATCTTATTGTCTCCAGGCCTAAGTATGGCCGACGTCATCTACCCATTTTACTCTCATACTTTCGAAACCCCAAATGGACAGCTATGTACATCGTTAGGAACAACCCGTGAGCTAGCGAACATCCGACTTCCCTCGCACAGAGATTGGTCGCGTGAAAGACGTAACACCCAATTTCGCCAACTATTTATCGATCGCGCTTAATTGTCTATTGCCATCTAGGCCGTCTCAGAACAAGGTACATGTTAAACACATACAATACCCTTACAGCGCCGGGATCAACACGAATGTGGACATTGTCTCAGATATGTAGTCTAGATAGGTCCCTATATATAGCCCCACGCGGGATGTCATTGCCGCCATGGTGGCTAGAAGGAGATGAGGATATAAACCCCAGAGACGGAGACATTACAGAGCAACACAGGGCGAGATCGGATACCCCAGCAAAACGGCAGTAAAGCAAGAATGTGGTCTTTCTGGAGCCTCTCGGCTCTACTTGCTTTATCTTTAACCCCACTCATGGCTTTGGGTGCAACTGTACCTATCACCTTCACGGAATCAGGATCTCAACTTGCGCATTCATCTTCAATCAAGTAACGCCTCCAATGAGAAACAACTAAAGGTTTACGAATAGCTCACAAGCTGCAGTTCTAGCGCCACCCTACCCAGCGCCTCACTCTCTCCCATCAACCGAATTCCCAATCCTTTCCCAGTACCAGGTTCCGGCATAACGCTCCATTTTATGAACGAGCCGCAGCCACCTATGCCAGCCGGAAGAATCCTGTCCTGCCTTCAAGCCGCCCACGACGCTATTCTAACTTACCTTCGCACTCATCCTGATGCCGCTCTCTCCGGCCGCTCCTTTGAGGTCATATCTAATAATGTGTATTTTGGCGCTGTCTCTGATCATGGCACGCTCACATATCGTGATGTGTTGGCGACTCTTTTGGGATTCACAATGAAGCTCGCCTCGGATGGATATACTAGTATAGCGGCGGATATCCTGGTTGGAGGGACGGATATAGCCATTGGCTATTCCGTTGTGCAGTGGGCTACTGTGGCTACGGACGACAGCTAAGATTTATTCTAGCAGGGTAAGATCTGAGCAGTGAAGACGGTATGCTCATCGGTCTGACTGTGTCCTCAAGACCCGAGTACTAGCAGTCATTATGCAACACCTCTGGTCTAGTTGGTCTCTGCCACTACCCACTTACATGTTTCATGGTCTAGCTTCCTGGAAGGCGTCCATATTCGCAGAGCTCAGACACTTAATAGATCCTTTAGAATGGTTGAGAATCTTTTAACAAGGCTTCTACTTTCAAACCAATCTTTCATCGAGTCACCTTTTGCTGAAGCTAATCGATCTCACACAGGTAGGTTATCACATGGATTATTTCACAAATCTGCCACGAATTGTTTTTAATATTCCACAAGGAAGAGTGAAGCTCTTTCTATTAAATATATGTTTGTCCTGTCGTTTCTAAAACTAGGAGAAACGTTGCTAACTAAGTCTAATCGGAGAGTAAACATGGGCCATGGGCCATGGCTGGGCTGAAATCCTATATCACTGTTGAAATCGACTGGAACCGATAGAGTCTGGAGAAGTTGTTTGATTGGATCCGGTCCGGCCAAGCATTGAGAGTCTGGAGGGAATGTATGTTATCCTCTGAAGTGATACGCTGTTCACCGCTTGGCTACGTGCCAGCAGCGTTGAGGTCGTCCTGCGCACAGGCTTTCAGCAGCTTTCGCCGTAGCCTCTGTTCCTGAGACCGTAAACGGTCGATGTGTGCTTGCTCTTTCTCTCGCTGCTGATTCACCTCGCCCGCGTCCTTTAATGCCTTTGAGGCTTCTTGGTGGAGGGCGATGTACTGTTGGGAACCGAACGGAGCCAACAAAGACCGTGGGTTCTGAGGCGGCGGGTTCTGGGCTACGATGTGTAGATTTCGAACGAGAGCTGTGCAAAGGTGCCGATCATCATATCAACCTCGAGTATCCTCCTTTTACCAGGAATGCCTTCGCACCGGAATTGGAGAAAGGGGCAAAGCATTGAAAGCCATTGCGAAAATTTGCTAACTTCTGGGAAGTAATGCGACGAACTGAAGAAGCAATTGGGAAGACCTAGCTCATTACCATTTGGCAGGACAAGAGAGCGACAGGTGACGGAATGGCGCTAAGCTCTTTGGACACTGACCGTGTGATAAAGGTGACCTTGAGACGGGCCGCATCTACTAATGCTTGCCCTGGTATCCTCCTTAAGGAGGATACAGAGTCGGCTATGAGTTCCCGCCATCGTGGTGACCGACCTAGTTGATTTGCTCTCTAGAGATCATCTGTCGCTCCTAATGGGCGTGATGATGGGTCCGGCGATGTTGCATTAGTCGCATCCCGTCGTGGAATTGCAGGTTGGGATTCAAACCAATGCTCCGAATTCCACGATTGTTGCACGTTTGTGCTCCCTTCGGCAGAGTGTGACTGTATCTCCCGTTTTATATGATTGGGTGTTGATACTAGGGACGATAATGTATATAGGGAGCGGTATCTATACATCCAACAGAGAAACATGTAGGGAGGGTCGATCCGTATCGCGGCCTGCGAAGAGACTACCGCCTTAAAACTCACACAGTCTTCGATCTGCACCTTTTTCCTGCTCGCCATTGCCACCCAGAGAGACAAGGCGACCGGGGCTCCAAAAGCCGGGTAGAGAGACACCCTGACGAGATGGATGTGATGGCCATTGGGGTCGATGTTGATACGAGAATGACTGAAAATTGGCAATTTTAATCGCTGCTCCAGCTGGAGCAGCTGGAGCCGTCTGAGCAGTGGCAGATTGCCTAAATTTGGCATCTTTTTCCAAGTCCTCCAAACGCAATGGCCGTTCGAGCTGTTTGATGCGTAAATCATAGTCGTGCTTTTTTGCCTGCTACAAAAGGCGACTCTCTTTGCCATAAGGAGTCGGTGCTGGAAAATGTATAAAAGGTCGACATCGGCTAACCGTCTGATTTCCGATACGATCGTCGTCCAAATATGTTCTCTGAGGAGCACCTGCCTCTGATCTGCAGCGTAACAGCATCTGTCGTCTGCAGCTGATTGGGTGCAGCTGCTAGAGAAATGGGCCGCCTCGCGGCTAGGGGTTTCTCTTATGATCTTCTCAAGAGTATTGCCGAGGTGGATCTGTTTTAGATGCCGTAGCCTATACCAGGATTCGCCGACCTTATTCCCAGAGGTCTCCAGACGACATTTGCTGGTACTCCGCAGATCGGAGGCAGACCCATTTCGCGGCTTGGGAAGACACCCACCGTCTTCCAGCTTGGAGGCAATATATGTATATATATATATAGGACATGTATATAAAGGACAACTCTTGAAAACAAAGACTCAGAAGTGGCTATCATGGGATCCACTGATCCCGACAAACTTTTTTTTTGCTTTTCCCGGTTCACGGCGTTATATATATGTTGTTCCTAGTCTTGTCCGGTTCACCAAAGCACGTTCTCAGTGAGCCATCTACCAGCATCACGTCCGGCTTGTCCGACGGTAGCCGCAAAATTTTGGCGGAAAGGAATCTCCAACAAATCGTTGTATTTAGAGTACGGTAAGGACAATTCCGCCTGCAAGGCATCCTCTTGGGTCGATGGCTCCTCCACTGGCATAGGAAGAGCATTTTCACCCTCGGTAGCACCATCCGCAGGGATCATCGTACCAAATTCCGGTTCTGGGTTCAGGTCCACTACCTCGTAGTGACAGATCGTGAATGCTGAGACTATGTCTCCTTGGGCCTTGGGAGATATCAGCTGACCTAAGGAGATCACTGATAGTCCTAGAAAATCCTCATCTGCGCGTGGAGTGCTGCTAGGAAGATCTTCGCTCATCTCACCTCTGAGCATCCCTTTGCCCTTCTTTGGGGATACAAAGGTACCATTCTCGTCGGTGTCCCAGGATTCGCCATCAAGGTTGTGGCTCAAGTCGTCAGAATCCTCGCAGTCTTCACGTATCCTTGGAGTGAAGGATCGCCCCTCATTTGGAGGTGATATGGCTTCGTAAGCCACAGAGGGGAATGCCAATAGCGAGCGAAGAGACGACGCCTCTAGAAAACGCTCATCAGCCTCACAAGCACCGGGTCTGTCCTCAAATTCTGATCCGTCTGCTGGGAACACCAAGCTGTCCTCCACGTAGCCATTTCCGTCTTCATGAAGATCAATCGGTTCAGCAACGTCGTAGGACATCGAGGTGGCCGCTGGAGCATGCCATCTCGTGATACTGTCTTCGTCCAGAACAAAACGAAGTTTGGAACTCCCAAGTCTCTCTGGACTCTCCCAGCCTTTTTGTTGCTTCATCTGAGGGTCAGGAAATGAGTAGCTAAGAGGATCGTGCCCTTTCATGGAGTATGGTTGCTGGAGGCCTAAATACCCGTACGACTCGTTGTACGCTTCGTCCAGAATCTCTTTGGAGTCTGAATCCACCACGCATGGTCTTTCTAGCTCATAGCCATAGGTCTCCGACTGCCAGGTGCCGTAAGGTTCATACTGAATCGTCGTCAACCCAGTAAGAAAGTTTCGGTACGCCGTTGCATTACCGGGTTCCCGAACTTCCTCTGGAACTGACACGCCTTCTTCGAGCAGGACGGGATCGACCCATTTCGCGGCTTGGGAAGAGACTACCGCCTTCAAACTCACATGATCTTCGATCTGCACTCTTTTCCTGCTCGCCATTGCCACCCAGAGAGACAAGGCTGACGGAGTCCGAGAAGCTTGGTATACGGGATTCCTAAGCAGATTTAGATGGTGGAACTCAGGGCCATTGGGTTGATAGTCGTTCAGTATTCCAACCGGGGCAATATTATTTTCTGCTACGGCCTCATCGTCCGGAACAATGCCTTCCCGGGGTAAACCCTCACCATCGAGATCAGTGGCGGACTGCCCGAACATTGTGTCCAGATCTAGGTCCTCCAACCGGAGTGGTCTCTCGACTTCTTCAGAGCTGGAAAGGCGAGGAAATATATCCACCGTCTGATCCTCCTGGGCGTACTCCGGCTCTTCTGTTTCCTGGATCTCCTCCCATGGATGATATTGCCGATCAGAGATCGCCAAGTCAAGCCACTGCAAGGGAATACACTGCCGGCGCTCCGAACTTGACGTCTTTTCCTCAAGATCAAGGGCAGAAATCGTTGTCGACGCTTCTCCCTGGCCCGCATGGATCTCGAGTAAGTCTAGAGGCAGTGAGAAAGTGGGTGAGGTAGCACTTGTGGCTGGCTTCGATTGTGTGTTAGAGCCATTATCAGACGATGATTCAGAAGCGCTACTCGTTGAGGGTGAAAAGTTCTCTTCCAAAACCAGGTCGGTCAGGACATTGAGAGAGTTGGCGTTTTCCGGACACTTTTTGGGTAAGTAGACAGCGCCAAGGTCGTCCGAGTTAGCGATCTGCTCTTCAATAGGCTCTGTGTTCGATATCATATTCGAGGATGAGTCAGCTTCCTCAGGAACAACGATTAGAGCATCGCCTTCAAGATGCGCTAGGGAAGATGTGGCTTGTTGGTCTGACGAGATCTCCTCGCACGTAGAAGATGAGTGAGGTTCACCACCCTCAAATTCCTCGTCGACACCTTCAGCTGGAAATTCTGCCGAAGAGCGGTTGAGGATATCGAGAATATCGGACGGGACAGAAGCATCGAAGAGCTCATGTGATTTGAGAGGTTGCTGTTTGAAAGACCCCAAGATCCGCCGAGTTGTAGTTACAGAGTCATCGATCAGCATAATTGTTGCTTCACTCTCTGCATCCTCGTCCGTTTCCCTATTGTCTGAGCAATGTACGCTCAGAGTAGCAGGGTCGGCTTCTTGAAGATCGACGGCAGCCTTTTCGTTTGAGTTTGTGTGACAGTTCGAGGTTATGAAAGAAGACACGCCAACGTTCCCCCGCCTAGGAACAGCGTTCATTACTCCGTTGGAGAATTCAGCAACGTGGCTGGATTGACTCGACGTTGATAATGTAGACAGTCCCAAGATCCCTTTCATAGTGAGGAAGACATCATGTATTCCCGTTTCCAGGTCATACTTCACTGTATACGCCTCGAGGCTGGCTTGTGGGAATACAGAGGGCAGACAGAACGTTCCAGCATCGAAGAACGTATCCTCCTTCCAGAGGCTGGCATCGGCTTGCCACTCTGTTGTGGATACCATGCCATTTTGGAAACGTGCGGGCTGCACCAATCAGCATCTATTAACATGATGCCTAGAGAGATATTTCTTACCTTGGGTCCATAGATAATAGAACAATTTGCTTCAGGACAGGCATAAAGTCTGTTAAAATTAAGCTGCATATATGTTAGTAGTAGAGCAAAGCTCATACATGAACAAGGATATACCTGGTTGAATAGAGCCGCTCTCATTAGGGGAATCCAGGCGTTGGCCATAATAGAAATTGGTGTATAAGACTTCGTTGAGAAGTCTTAGTCCTTTCTTTGGGTGTTCAGTTCAAGTAATCTGTTGAAATTGCGTGCTTTTGCTTGGTTGATGAAGTTTGAAGAGCGATGGCTGGGTCGCGAAGGATTGTGTACGTGAAAAGCAGAAAGCTGATATCACAGTGTTCAGAGAGCTGTTAGGAACGTGTTAGACTCGATGCTGTGCAGAGCTAGATTGGAAAGACGAGAAGCTCTGCACTGAAAAGGAAATCGAATAGTGTAGAGGAGCAACACACAAGCAACACTTTGGTGGTTGCCCAGAGAATAACACTGTAGTGTTCGTCACAAATACATAGGCCTTCATTATACCCACAGTGTCTCTCGGGCATCACCTGCCCTACTGGTCCTTCTGAAAGCTATAGTCTCGACACTTCTTCCTCAGCACATGCGTATGAAGCCCGGTCAACCGCACAAAGCAAATAAAGAGGCTAAGCGTGCTTTCTACCGTAGACATGCAGGTGCTTGAGCCGTTAAAGTGTCAGAAGGTGTAATGGTGTTAAGAGACTAAAACAAAGGGGTGCTAGAGAAAAGGGTGCATACAGCCTTGCCGACTTATGATGTCTGTGGAGTACCTCAGACAAGTGTATCCTTTTCCATGAAGAAAGTAATAGCACAGTGTACACGTGAAATACATAATGTTCTCGCATAGGAAACATAAATGGAAGAATATGACCACAGTTCAATTAAATTCTCTGACCGGCCCCCTCACCGAGGCGCACGTAAGATTAACGACTTATTTTGCAAGAAATATACCATCACCGAAGTCCTCATTATCAGCACATGACTAGGGCTACTGGCGGAATGCAGTCGAGTATTTGACCTTAAATGTGAGTTCTGTATCCATAATACCTCCATTGTCCTCAAGTAGCCCATCTTGCTGTTAACGTAGGGCATTGCCAGTATGTCACCCTTGTGAGAATTCACGACGCGAGAACAAGGAACACAGTTCCCTGGCTCGCATGGTTAAAAATATATTTTGTATAATGCCGTCCACAAATTTCCAGCTCAATATCCTTGCCTTGGGCAGCCTCAACTCCATGACGATCACTGGGGGAATTTTTTTCTCAAAATCTTTTGCTTCTTGGAACGATCTTGGATATGGTACCATCGCACTCAAATTGGCGCATTCTGGTCCACCGGCCATCTAATTTCGCTTTTCTCAGGTCCAGGTTTTCGTCAGTCCCCATCCATCAGATGTGTATAACATTTTAAGGCTCGCATGTCAAGTCAAGAGGCAAGTTGAACAGGGCGGCCCCTAAACTAGTGCCTAAGCGAGCCCCTACAGCTTTTCTCGGCGACCTTGAGGCCGACATTGGGGGGTGATTGCGGGCCTCCGAGCCCTTGGCAATTCTACTTCGGTAAAGCCGGTGCTAGCCGCTCGGACTCACCTATTGTCTCCTCTCTTGATATTGCGAAACGGATTTGGTGACCCTCAAGCTGATGTGTTCGTCCACGGTTAGACATCGAAGGAGCAACATTCAGCGTTCTCGTAATGTATCTAGCTTACTTGACCTTGAGCTTAGAGATCTATGAATGTTTGTGTCTATTGGAAAACAAAGTAGCTTTCCACCATACACTGAAAAGGTTTACAGAGACCCAGGGAGAGAAGCAGGCAGGCAGCACTTTGCCCGCAATGTGTTATTGAATGATGGATTATCGGAGAGTATGACAAACAGGCTCCTTGTCCATGGCTCGATGTCCTATCCTAGACGATCTGATCTTGTTTCTTCCTTTCCCATTGGTCCTTGGGATTTCGGCCCCAGAATGATTGACAAAGAAACATACCATGAATCGGGCATGCTATCCGTCGCCAAAGACAGTCAAGTATGCTTGAGCAGCTTGATTAAAAGGCTCTTTGTATGCAGCCCCCTTCCTCCCGCCTTCTTTGAATGCATAGAGGATACTTCTGACAGATGGCGTCCATTAGTCTTACTATATAGCATCCGCAGCCAAGATCTCAGCATCAAGCGGGATATACTTGGGCCCCTCATAGGCTCCCTTCCTCCAGAACCAAAATCCGACCACAAACAAAGACAGCCCTCCAATCATGAGGCTCGCGTAATTCATCGTAGACGCCGAAACAGGCAACGAGAACGGAAAGCAGAAGATAACGATAAATGTGATGATGTATAGACAAGCCACAGTATTGACAACGAACCCAATTACCCCTCGCATCCAGAACCATCCAGGCGTGATGGCCGACCTCCTGTTTAGGAGATGAGGTAAGATGGCTGCTAGATATGACAAACTTGATAGCACAACGAATGATCCCACGAACGCATTAAAAGCCGTCGAGGAACCAAGGTAGATGCAACCCAGGATGGTGGAAATAACAGCACAAAATAATATGGAATTGAACGGGTTCTTATATGTCGTGCTAACTTTAGCGAAGGTCGAAGCGAAAGGTGTAGCATTATCTCTGGCTAATGTCCAGAACATGCGGCTGGAGGTGATAAAGACGCCTATGAGCGCTATGAAGTTTGGTAAGAAGGCGAGCACGAGTAGCCCGACGGTCCCACTTGCTGAATTCGTGGCTTGGTCGTAGATGGTGGCTAAGGGGAAGAGGTACCGGCTGTCGAGCACGCTATTGAGATCAGAGATGGTGTAGAAGAGAGATATGAGATAGGCGAAAGAGCTGATGAAGCCGACAATGAACTGTGCCAGAACGGCTTTGGGAATATTTTTGGTTGGCCTGGTAAGATGTCAGTGAAAAACAAGCCGTGCAATCACTTTTAGGAGTTAAAATTATACCTTGGTATTTCTTCCGCAAGATGCGAGACCACGTCGGGAGTTCCGACAGCAAAGGCTCCGTTAAGCATGCCGAGCAAGAAGACAAAGCCATTGCTCGTATACCCTGTCGAATTCTGCCAGTCCCGCCACACAAAGTCGTTTGTGGCATGTACATTAGGCATGCTTGCACATATGACAATTGTAATGAAGACTCCACTGATGATTAAGAAACCACCTATGGATTCAAGCATCGGAAGCAATTTGTTTGCAAACAGCACAAGAAAACAGCAAATCCACGTACATATGAGATAAGCCACAAAGACGTGCCATCTCTGTGTTACGAACGCCGGATGGAATGCAGCATACATAGAAACAACTTGTGCTGCAGCAATCTGCGCTGTGGAAGCAAGTCCAAAAATCCAAGCCAAAAAGTTCCAATACCCAGTGAAAAATCCACATATGCGTCCATGTCTTCCAGCAGTGATGCTAGCCCAGTGATAGACGCCACCAGACGAAGGCATCGCTGAAGCAAGCTCGGCAATTGAAGCTGCTATAAGCCAATAGAACACGGAGACGGCGATGAATTCGTAGAGAACGCCTGGCGGACCGCCATCGTAGATAGCTACCGTGACGCTGCCTCCTAACGCTACCCAGGTGTTTCCGGTTGTTATGGCGAGAGCGCAAATACTGAGGAGGTTGAAGTTACGATCGAGCTCTTGGCGGTGGCCTGATGCATTGATTGGAGCTTCTGTAAATGTAGTGGATAATACCTGAGGATTCCTCTCCTCTACAAGCTCTGAATCTTTGACTTTTTCGTCCATGTCTGAGATTTCTCCCAAGACTGAAATTTCTATGGCCTGATAGGGATTCTGGCCCTCAAAGTAGATGCTTTCGCTTGGTGAGGTTCAGAATCAACCCTATCAACCCTATCATTCAAGGCCTGCCGTAACCACCTTCCTTATCGAGCGTCATCCTTATCGAACGCCACAGGATGCGCATGTCGAGATGCTAGATTAATCAGCAGAACCTATGCATTGGACCAATGATATAATTTCCAGACTCTACCGACTTCCCCTTGACACAAAGAGTTTGTTGAAATTGAACAGAGCAGGGCAATACAGTGGACGACAATGTAAAACGTACAGCTTTCTCGACATCAGTCCCATTTGCAATTCTACTGGATCCAACCAATGTTGGGCTATCTGACGAGATGAAAACCTAACTTGCTCCACTAAGTGGGCGCAAAAGACCGGCTCAAATCCAGTAGCAGGTTGCTGACATCTTAAGATGTTCTCAAAAAGACATCATACGAACAACGCTATTAGAGACACGGTTCTCCGTCTCCAGCAAGTAGCGTAGCGACTGTCTAGCTGACTATTGCCAGCGGAGGTTCTAGGGATCTATTATCACGGTTCCGCCATACGTTTAGCCCAGATCTTTTGTAGAGTATAAAGTGTAGGAGGGAGGAGAGTATTTCAGGAGACCCAGATCGTCTCAAAAATGGACACAGCGCCTCTCAAGCCCGTCTTTGAAATTTTCCTCCGAGATGCTCTCATAGGGACTATCATCTTTCCCATAAAACCCGGTCTGCCCATACGGACCTTTACTTGAATGAGACCTCTCAGGCAGCCACATCCCTCGAGAAGCCATGACTGCCGAATGAAAGTTGCCATGCACAAGGAAGCCTCGTGGTTCGAAGATCCAATTATTAACGAAGATCTCGATGTTCAGTTCCACTCCCTCCTTCTCACGCATAGCGACGAGAAAACGTGCGGCGTCGAGAATACGCCAGAACTCGGTTTGAGCGTTTGGCGAGTTTTTTAGAAACAATGGGTGGCGGCCGCAGATAGTCATAGTACGAAGTTGCATTTCGCCATACCAATTAATCGAAGTATTGGCAAAGAGATCTTCACATAGCGAAGGCACGCTTAACGAGAGGCTTTGTAGACGAGGGCAACGAAGAATCTTTTGGCACAGGTGATCTTTTTGTTTGGGCACGAAAGTCAGATCTTCATGCGCGAGACCATCTGTAGCATGAGGCGAGTGTTCCACAACTTCCAAAGATTCGGCTGAGGAATCGGCAAGTGCCTCGATACCTTTAATGGTCACGGATGCAGTGCCAGTAAGATGTATTTCTCGTAGGTTGCAGGCGGTGTGAGATATGGCGATTAGGTCCTCATCCATGAGTGGCATGAAGTTAGAATGACCGAAGATCTTCAAGCGTTTGAGACCGCTGAAATTGACATGTGGCGAGTACAATGGCTTCTTATCGACCCAATTAGTGGTATTCGAGATCTGCGAATGTTTCAGGTCCACCGCAAGAAGCTCCAATGAAGATATGGTTCGACTCTGGTCGTTACGTCCAAGGAGCCGAGACCAATCATTCTCATCCCCGTATCTCAGCGCTGTCCAGGGTAGGGTCAAACAATCTAGATTGCTACATCGATTGAGTATGGCGAATATCATCGTATTCGTCTCTGCTCCGTAGTATCCATCAAACCAAATCCTTCGCACGCAGGACGCAAGTGTTGGATTGGCTTCGAAGAGCTGCATCGTTTTTCTTAAAGAGTGGTATGGGTCCCGGTACACAGCAATGCTAGAGGGCTGCGAGTGGACGATGTCAAGCGTCCTCGATTGCATCCACCTAGCATAACCTGTTAGCGAGGGTAATACCGTAGGGTTCAGGGTCAGTGGTTACCTCTCACTGCCTCGCCATCTGCTAATGTATAGTGTTTCCAGAGCATACTCAGCAGCCCAGTCATGCCATCTTCGAGCAACCTGTCGAAGGCTTTCTGTGGAATTGAACCTCAAAGTATCTGGTGACAATCGGCCTCTTATTACACGCTGTAATTGTGCATCTTGGAGGGGCTCGGGTGCCTGGCTAAGCCCATAGGTATAAAGGGGGCCTTGCAGAATATTGAACTCGGCAGCTGCTTGGAGTATTTGGGAAAGAAGCTCGTAAGGAAGATCATTGATGGTCAACGGCATGGTGCTAAGGCCGTTTGTAGTATGTGGTATTGTCTGATGGAGAGATTCCTATAGCCATTATTCTCTTTGCGTTAGCAATCAATCTGGTAATATATCTTCTGTTCTCAAGGCAGAATCCCCGCCGGCATTGATCCGGACACGAAGACTGTGCAGGCTTTGCAGCATCATGAGGACAACTGTCAGCCAATACTTCACGCATCCAACAACGCAGGAAGATGGAGTGGTGGAAGAATGACATAAAATGGGGGTAATAGTATGCAGATTGATTGGCAAGTGACGGAAATAGCGGAAATTGGCCAAGATTTTTCTCTTGGCAAACGATTTCTGCTGGCGTAAGCATTTACGAAGTCGTCACAAGACGCAATATATTCTGTACACTCACACGTTGAGAGACTCAAGCAGGGAGATCTCTCGTTGTCCTCGGATAATAGCGACTATTGATCCGGCTCGTTGAAGAGCAAAATGATCATGATCTATCCTATGGATGGCGCAATTGAAGCAAATAGAAGGGTTCACCCCCCAAATCGTATAAGCTCCCCAGCCGTAGAAAATAACCCCCTAGAAAGGGACCCGGCTCCGGGGAGTAATTCTGTCGCCCAGGCGACCAATTCTGGGTTATTTGCCCATATCTTGTTTCCTCGAGGACCAACTTTAAGGGTCTTTCGCTCTCTCGAGGTATCAGCCCTGTGGGGCTGTATGGTTGAGGGGTGGACCCTTATGCAAGTTCTTCAATGTACCTACGGCAAATGCGATGGTAAAACCATTCGAGCTTTGAGCGGAGAACTTCAAGTCGAGACTATTGACACACGAAAGGATACTTGATATAATCATTGATAAATCTAGGACATCATCTTCCCTACGTCATCCCCATTCTACAGGCCTCACTAACAAAGCGATTGCGATTGTGTTACCCGGGATATAAGAATAGAGACTCCCCTGGCCTTAAATATAGACCTAGATAGGATCTTCCGGGGTTAATAGCCTGGAAGATCCGACCTAGAGCTTTTGTGATTGGCGCAGTGGTTGGGCGTTCCGAAATTGGGCTTAAACAGATTGAAGCAGCGCTGCACTTTCATAAAACAGAAGGTATAGATCCTTACGCAGCGCTAAACTTGACGGCCACCATTTTTCAATTCGTCGAGCTTACTTGCAAATTGGAATTGGATAGTCGACAAATGTACAGATCTATCGATGGGCTGGCGGTCGAGAACCCAGAGCCTGAGTTGACTGCGAAACACCTTACTTTGGTTGACTGATTAATTGTCTTCGCGCGGCCATCTTTGCTTGATTCCGATGAACATGTCATTTTGGGGGTTAAATCTGGTAAAGATGTACTTATGGACTGGCCCGATATGCGTGATGTGTTTAAGAGAGCATCAGCCTCTTAGAGCTCTAGGTTATCACTAAAGGAGCTGTTCGGTTGGGAAGCATAAAGCAGATACAGACGGATATAAATGTTAAGTATAGACGTAGAGACTTCAATGTATTACTTCAACGTTGGAAGCGAAAGCTTCCACACCGTTCATTACCTTCAGTATGTTTCGAGCTTCCTTTGCGCCTCTTGAGTCACCAACTACAAATAATTCGAGCTTTTCGCTCTTTAGATAGCATAGCCTAAGAAACATGTCCGATCACTCATTCCGCTCATTTTTGGTCTAACTTCATATTTGCGAACCTTTTGGGTCCCAACTCTTCTAGGCTTTCCAAGAGATCCGCGGTTATTTTCCCTTCCGGATCCCTTTGAAAGTTCGAAGATGCTACTAGGAAGACTTTGACTTTGCATTTTGAACGTTTCATCAAACCTAATAGCGGGTCCATAAATCGATCAGCGTCGCCCTTGATCCGGTCCACACGGTCTAGCAGAATATAGACTTCAGAAAATATATTTAGCAGATCGCCCATTACAGCGAACAGAAATTGAGATTGGCCAGCGCGCCATCTTGGATCCAAGAACTTCCGGCTAAGTTCCTCATATTTCGACTGGTCTAAGATGGTTGTATTTGCCTCGAGGAGCTGATAAATCAAGCTCGAAATGACAACAGAGGAAGGGGTATCCTTTTCCATGAATACCCTATCGTGGCAGAGATGAAAGATAACCACGGAGCGCTGATCTCTATAACGTCCAATCAGGTCGAAGATTGTGGGTGACAGCCAGCTACAGTCTGTTTTGGTGAGTGCTGTTCTACCGTGTAGCAAAAATAAGGATGAGTTGCTGTTACTCTCCCAATTCTTGAACGACTCTTCTTGAGTAAGGTGATGGAAATTCAAGAGTTTTAATCGACCAGGATTCTTGAATGCCTCCCTTACTGCTACGCTATACGTGTCTAAGACGTCGTTTGCATCGTAAAGTCCAAGCTGCATTTGTCCCTTCAAAGCGACGAGTAAGCGTTTTTCATTCTGTAGACGCGAATCTAGTACGTTGGTCAACGAATGTTTTCCCAACATGAATGGACTTAGCTCCTCTCACCTTCAACAACATCTTTGATATTGTTTACATCATGTCTGACTCGTTCAACACCTTGCTGGACTTCGTATAGGCGCTTAGAATCAAGAATTGCTCTTTCTTTATCAATTTCCGTCATAGCTACGGTAATTGCCGATATCTTGATGTCGATATCGAGCTGTGGAGGTTTGGTGATCGCTTCCAGGACTCGTCGATACGTTGGCCGCGCATAGTATAGCGTTGCTTCCCTGGCAAATCCAATCCCCAGCGAATAAGCCTCAGCGATATACCTTTTCATTGTGTCACTGGAATGAACAATTTGTAAGGTCTTGATCCTAGCAAATTCTCGTTGGAGGGTAAGCAAAGTTGCGTCGATGTGTTCCTCTTTCTGCTGCTTATTCACAGCGACCTTCGAAGATCAGTAGAGCTTGAACTCAGACGAAATGAGTAACTAACGATCAGCAGCAATGACAGCGTCGAGTACGCAACGCCTCCATATTGCTGGTCCGCTCCGTTCATGATTTCTATGATGCCGGAGTAGGCTTGCAGGAAACTTGAAAAGTTGTTGGCGAACATGACTGTTTGTTTTCCGACCCTGCCTATGATCTTGCGTTTCTCCTGACGCCTGTCTTGCTGTTCCTTTGCATCATTGAGACAGGCGGATAGTAGAAGATTTAGTGAGTCCGCGTCCGCTGTTTCGGAGTATTGCACCGTAATTCTTTTTCCAACCTGTTTTCGAAAGCTATCTTGGTCTGTGAGCGCTTTTTCGGCTGGCTCGCAAGAGACACTAGATTTATGAGTACCGTTCTAAATGACAATAGTCCAGAGCTAACATGTTGGCCTCTTTGTTCCTTCCCCAAAAGTCGCGCCATCGCGATGAGGATGGGAACGCCTCAGTTGAGCCATCGAGTTTCGACATAGTCGCATGTCTACTTTAGCGGATTTTACTGCATATAAAAGGACGTCTCACGGTGACAGGTAAACGGTCATTGTCTATGACTTGGGAATGTAGGTCATTCAGGTGATTGGAATTCGTAGAAGCCACTTACCCCCACGCGCTACGGACAGAAAAGAACTTGGCCTTGGGGGGCCGCGGGGGGGTCGGTTTTGGGAGGGGAGGGGAGGGGAGGGGGAACGGGGGAGCTTTTAAGCGAGTTTCTGTCGCAATATTTAGACCCAAATAGCACTGCCATTCATTGGCAGCGTCGCCTTATTGCAACAGTTTCTCAACCCTCCAATCCATCCGCTTTCAAACTACCCTCTCGGCTCCGAATCCACTAAGGCGGGTTCTCATCATGTTGGGTCTCAAAAAGCTGAAGCTCGACACGTTCCTTGTCGGCGTAGAATCCCCTTAGAGGAATCCGAAATCATGGAGTCCTTTGGGGTCAACCAACATTCAGGCTACCACTTCATAAAGCCGAAACCCCAACTCAGGCCTATTAGAATAAGGGCAAAGACAATTCGTGACCACAAATGGATGCTTATATTTTTCACAGCGAGCCTAGCTGGGCTTTTGGCCTATGCAAAAAGCTAAATGCCCACTAAGGTAGGGTTGCGGCATAAACAGACATCGCCTCAGCTGAAGTTGATGATATGCAGATGATACGGGGGAAAGAGAAAGTCCTATCAATATGGTTGGTGCGGCTTGTTCCAACTCCCTGATAAGTGCCTGCTTGATTTGTAATGGAACTGCCTGGTGCGGCAATACCCTTGTAACGAGGGTCTGAGTGGTGCTAGCGTACGGGGGTCCTTCCATTCGTAAGCCCCGGGGGCTTGGACTATTCAGCCTTTCAATTACAGTTTGCCAGCATTCAGTTGACACTCTGTTGCTGATTGCTCTCACTTGCCATCATGCATATGCTTGCTGAGATTGAGAGTGAATGACTTCTGTTTCATATTAGAAATGTCTTCGAATCCTACCATAGCGGCGTTAGAGCAAAAGTACATCGAGCTTCTGGAAAGGAAAATCGCGGCTTTGGAAAGTCCAAATGGCAGCAATCAGACCGAGTCACCAATATTGGTGAGCTAAGCGGTCAAATTGAAATGATACCTACCTAATTACCTTGTTTTGAAGACTAAGAAGGCCTCTGCCACTTCAATCGCGGCCGTCAATGGTGACGCCCTAGATTCCGTGAGTATTTCCGTGCAAGCTTGGGCTATCATCCGGCAAGGTTAATTGATCAACTCCAAGCCAAGTACTAAAGCAAAGTTGGCGGAGACTGAGTCTGGCGATGGGTCAACTACTAGTTCATCTATTCGCTTCCGTCAGAGGAGGTACACTAAGGAGGGTTTGCCCGAAGTAACAGATGCTACGACGACGGAATTCAAGCAAGAGGATACCAAGCCAGAAGTGGCCAAGCATGCAATAACAGTGCTGCGAGCTTTTGACGAACAGGGAAAATATGATTACTCAATAATCACGGTCGAGGACCAGTGCTTGCGAGCTCTGTTGTTGCACGCTTTGGCTCATTACCCTGGCTACAGCCATGTGGAGACAATATCCATTACCAGTCTTTTTGAGCCTATTATTCACAACTGGTCGTTGCTTAATGAATTTGCCGACAATGATCAATCGAAGCCTGCGGTTGCCAAACTCTATGAGGAGCTAAGCTCAGGACCCCCAACGAGCCTGTTGGCCCCACTGAAGGAGGCCGGCAGCATCCATAGAAGTGCTGCAGATCTTAAAAAGTTGCTTGGGCAGGTCGAGAACACTCCAGGATTGGAACCATACTTTAATGGAGAACGTGAAATGCAAGAAAAGGCTAACATTGTGTCTTTCGAATTCCTCTGGTGCGTCCCTTCGGTGTTGATGTTCCCCTTGGTACATAGTGTCAATTAGCTTTCAAGACCATTTTGAGCTGGCAATCATCGCAATATGCCCGCCAATCCTGTTTTGAGTGCTCTTTTCCCTGCCACCAACGGGGATACTGACTCCGGATCTTGCATAGGACAATATTCCCACCAGGCGAGCTGGTTATCTCGCGAGTATACATGGGCCAACCGCAAGCTTTCATTGTCAAGGAAAGTACGGATTACATCAGTAGGAGAAGGAGGAACGACGGTAGAGCTTGGAGCCTCGAATGTTGGGCTTACGACTGGAATGGGACTACATTCAATCGTGTTCCAGTAGAGTTCACATTCGAAGACTTTAAAGGGAGACGAGCTATTAATTCCTTACCTTGCTATCCCCTCAAATCTCACAGAGAAAATGCCAACGATGACAGCGTCAGTGACAATCTCGGGAATGGTAAATCGATAGCAGATTTTCTGATAAAGAGGGGTAAAAGGTATCGCGAGTTATGTCTTAAGAAGCAAGGAAGACAGATATTGGAATATGACGGCCTTGCTCTATCAAGAGGAACAGGAGTCCGCAAACCAGTGAACACCAACAGAAATCAGGTTGCTAATGATTGGACATATGCGTGTTACTCATTGCTGACATTTGCGTAGGATGACGACGTGGAGTCTTGGTCATCTAGGGGTACTTCCCTTCCCAATCAAACGGAACAGACACAAGTGAAAAGACAGATGGTAACCACGCACTCAATAAGAGTCGATGCTATGGCTTTCGGCCGTGCTGATGACTATATATAGATTAAATCAGACCGTGTCATGGTTGATTTCGAGTCCTACATACAACATGGTCCACAATTTATCAAATATCCTCCTATAGGCGATCTCAAATTCATGGTCGAAGAGGAGGACACCTGCAAGTGCGCGACTTGTATGGGAAACGACAGACTGCAAGATAATCAGAAGCCACACTATGACCGAAACACAGCCGAAGCCAAATGGGAAGAGACCCAATATCTCATCTGCCCTCCAAGGGTACTTGGCTATCATCTCAAGAGTAGGCGGTGGGTAGAGTTGGATGTAGACAAAGTCGGCAACATCACAAAATTGAAAGACGAAAGTTCTTTCAATGACCTTCAACTTAATAAGACCCAAAAGGACTTGATTAAGCGGCTAGTAACTTGCCATGGCGTAACAGACGAGGATCGAACTATGAGGGATCTCATGAAAGGCAAAGGCAACGGCTTAGTGATACTTTTACATGGTACGTTTCCTCTTAGCCTTACAATTGTGACATTGTTAATCTGCTGAAGGTCCACCGGTGAAATATCCTCCATACCCTCTTCCTAGCCGTTATATCCCTCAATGCTGACTCGGTACTTCCTCATCTAGGGCGTTGGGAAAACACTGACTGCTGGTAAGTGCTATCAAGCGTCCGTCGCTGTCTCATGTCTGACACGAAGTGTCAGAGAGCGTCGCTAAGGCCACTGGGAAGCCTCTGTTTGTTGTTGGTGCATCCGACATCGGATTGAAGCCTGCCGAAGTTGAGCACAATCTCGAAGTACTCTTTAAACTCGCGGCAGCCTGGCGTGCGGTAATGCTTTTGTGAGTCGTACATCGACTTCATGATGACCGCGCAATCTACTTATCCTTCCTTCAATTAGCGATGAAGCAGACGTATTCCTGGAATCAAGATCCAGCAATACGGCCAATCTCGACAGAAATGCGTTGGTTTCAGGTAAGATCTATGGGATTAATATCTTTCACAACTAATCCACAAAGTCCTCCTCCGCGTCCTCGAATACTATGACGGCATTCTCATCCTCACCACCAACCGGATCCGCACTTTCGACATTGCGGTACAATCTCGCGTCAACTTCGCCATCACCTACAGGAACCTTGACAACTTGCAAAAGGAATCAATATACCTCAAGTTCATCAATCAACTCACAGATGAAAATACGCAAAACAAGCAACAGCTTTTAAATTGGCTTGACGACGAGGATTTAAAAGAAGATCCACCCTTCAAAGTGCTCAATGGGCGCCAGATCCGCAATGTTCTCTTCTCTGCGGCGTCGCTTGCGCAGGGGGAGCCAGATAAAAGACTGAAGCTCGAGCATATCAAGAAGATCTTGAAGGAGACTGTGAAGTTTCAGACAGATATTAACAACATGATTGAGTCGGCAAGAAGGGAGGCGGAGGTTGGCTATGATCCTCAAAACCACTAGGGATGCCAGCAGAACCGTTCAGGTATCATCTGTCGAAGGGATGGCGGATGAACGGTTGTTATCAGACGTTCTTTTCAGACAGCTTTCCTCAAGTAATGTTATCATTGCCGCCAAAGTTATCATCTAGCGTGATATTACTGCTTTGCCTGTCGTTCATCTAGACCTGATCGGCAATGGTAGTGGCAGGCCAGGAATGACGGACTAACGGACGCTATGCTCAATACACCAGTATCTAGCGAAATAATTAATAGCGTCGCGCTAATAAAACCGCCAAGCTTACATGTAAATAACGATCGTCTAGAACATTCTACCCCTTTTTCTATGTAATCAGCTGTATATTTGAATAGATTTCATCCCGCACCTGTTTCCTAGGCATATCGCGATGGATCCTACCAGCTCACAAACAGCTCCATTAGCAGCGCTGCGTACACCACCATCTACTCCTCAATCCAAGCGCAACAAGCACCCCGATATAACGCGCGATCAGCGTCTTGAAATCAATACCTTGTCAGCTATCGCAGGATGGACCCCCAGACGTATCGCAAAAAAGCTAGGTGTATCACTGAATCAGATATATTACAGCTTCCACCACCAACTCACCCCGCAGAAACGACGCAGTGGTCGGAAATCTATTATTAATACACCACATCGAGCTCGTTTGGTTGAGTTTGTTACATCTTGTAAACGTACACGTCGTATGCGATTTATCGACGTGGCATTTGAGCTTGGATGGGACGTTTCAGAAAGCGCGATTCGACGAGCATTGGCAAAAGAAGGTAGAATATGGTAAATCCTGTGCAAGTTCCCTATTATTTACTAACAATTTGCTAGGCTATCACCGGAGAGTTGCTCGCAGACGTCCTCCCATTTCCGAAGAAAACCGCAAAGCTCGATTAGCATGGGCTGAAGAACATAGGAGCTGGACTAGGGAGCAATGGGATTTGGTATTATGGACCGATGAGACATGGGTATTAGATGGTAAACATACCAAGGTCTATGTTACAAGACGAGCTGGCGAAGAAAACGACCCCGACTGTATTGATGAGAGGGAGGCCCGCAAGAAAGGATGGATGTTCTGGGGGTGTTTTTCGGGGGATTAGGCAAAGGTCCCTGCCTATTCTGGGAGAAAGAATGGGTAATATGCCTATTTTACTAGCGATTTGACAGGAATGTGAGCTGATTCCCTATGTTTTTTAGGGAACTATCAACCAGGAGACCTACTGCGATCATACTGTACCCCTGATTCATGGCTGGATCCGTCTACATCCGGAGCTGTATCTGATGCAGGATGGAGCACCTGGCCATTCTGCGCGATCTACCAAACAGGAGCTTGAGGAACGGGGTATTCGTATGATCTACTGGCCACCATACTCCCCAGATCTAAATCCTATTGAAAAGGTCTGGGATTGGATGAAGGATTATATTAATCTATACTATGAGGATACAGATAAGCTCAGCTATGATCAATTGCGACAAGCAGTGAGGCAAGCATGGGATGCGGTGCCAGCGAGCTTCCTAGATGAGCAAATAGATCTGATGCAAGCTCGCTGTGAGGCAGTTATCCGAGCTAATGGTATGCATACAGGAATGTAATTTAGAAAGTTCTAGAAACATGTAAATATACGGAAATTTAATTAGCGCCGCGTGGCTGCGCTATGAAATAATATGCCTGTAGCGGTGTACGACTGCTCCAAGTGTGCTAACCGCATCCAGAAATCCCACGCTGACTTCTTCTGGTAAAGCTTGGACGCCACGCGGTAAGATCCACCTTAAAGTTCCGAACTTTGAAATGACCAGCTTGTTGTTGCCCATCCTGCACCGCATTTGAGCTCCCTTTTAGAACTGGGATTTACAATTCTTCGATGCAGTACCAGTACCATCGAAAACTCCAAGGGTTTTGAATCGTTTGTCGCTATGTCGTTCTTCCTACCTATTCACGCAAGCGTGAACAAAGGGGCACCTCAGAGCTTTAATGACGGTGGACAGTTCCCTGGAGCTAATAGTGCTAATGGACTATTGAACCACTTAACAACCAGCCGAGCACTATCACATAACCACAAAGGCCCCTAAAGCTTTGGGATAATGAAATCTCCGATATACTGCTTTAAGTCTTACGCCAAACGCGCTAGCGTCTTCCACCTCCAATGCTTTCAGGCGGACCGTTTTCGATCCCATTTGACAAAGCATGCCTCTCTTATTCCATCAATGACGCCACTGCCTACGCCGCCGTTGCCAAGTTGAAAGTTTTCATTTCGTGTCCTCTCTCTTTCTGTCCATAGAACCCAAACCTTGATCTGCCTCGTTTGTTCACTCGATGAATACTGAAAGCCCCCGTTCAACCACTGACACAATACGCGGCCTCTTACGCCGCCTACCAACTACAGTCCGTGGCCATGTCGTTGCTGTGCTGGGCGAGCTTGTTGGTACCATATCTTTCCTATTCTTCGCATTTGCTGGCACTCAGGTCGCCAACATCTCGTCAAATACAAATACAGGGACTATGGTGGTTACCACTGTCCAGCAGAAGAATCCGGCAGAGCTTCTCTACATAAGCCTTTCGTTCGGTTTCTCGCTGGCCGTGAATGCTTGGGTCTTTTTCCGTATTAGTGGAGGCTTATTCAATCCAGCTGTGAGTGATCGATTCTTACACTACTTGATGCGCTGGTGGCACGAGATTTGGCACAGGAGGCAGGCGTCTGCCGTTCGGCAACGCAGATGAACGAAAAGCAGGTGATCAATCAGACGGGACTGCTTAACTCATTGGAGTTCCATTTCAAGAAATGAACATACCTCATTCCTCGGCCTGCTTTGTGCCCACTTTCTCCCTATCATGCTATACACCAACCTGGTGAAGCAAGTACTAATCAAGAATGGCTCCTTAGGTAACAGTTGGTATGGTGCTTATAGGTGCCATCACATGGGTTCGCGGTATCCTCTTGTTCATCATACAGATCGTTGGGGGTATAGTGGCGGCAGAACTGGTGCAAGCATTGTTCCAAGGTGATCTAGCAGTCAGCACAACGCTCGGAGGAGGCACCACGATCGCGCAAGGTGTCCTCATTGAGTTCATTCTTACAGCACAGCTTGTATTCACAATCTTCATGCTCGCGGCAGAGAAACACCCGGGCAATTTCATCGCGCCGGTTGGGATAGGACTCAGTCTATTCATTGCCGAGCTTGTTGGTCAGTCCACACTCGTATTCTAGATCTTGGCTGTGCGAAGGCTTGAAGAGAACCCTGGGCTAATAATTAGTAGGCGTCTTCTGGACCGGCGGGTCTCTCAACCCTGCACGCTCATTTGGCCCTGCAGTGGCGATCCATTACTTCCACTCTACTCAATGGATATATTGGGTTGGGCCCTTGTGCGGTTCGCTCCTAGCCGTCCTCATTTACGCATTGGTCAAATCGCTAGAGTACGAGTCCGCGAATCCCGATCCGGAACTCGGACCTACAGCCCCTGCTATACCAGCTGCGAAAGATTTGGAGCATCAAAGGAGCTTGCAAGATGGCAATGGTCGAGTCTAAATATAAGAGTTGCTTCTAGTAAAACATACGGTTTTTCAGAAATGAAAAAGATTCTTAATCATCACATGACTCGCATGGCGTGCTGATGCATTCAATAAAACACTCATACGGAAAAATCCAAATCAAAGACCCCATCAAGTACTAATGACAGCCAAACGTCTGAACAAGCGTATACAATCCCGATTATCACCCCACCAAGAAACCATGCCACTACCCACCCACCCCCCTACTTCGGCGGCAACCAAACCTTCATACACCCATACGCCTGCGCCGTATCATGGCAGCCAATCGTCGCATTAACCCTCCCAAACGCACTCCCCATATAACTCCTACAAGTAACCTGCCAATCACCATTATACGCCGTATTCAGCGCCCCTCCTTCCGGCAACGCATCAAAAAAATCCATCTGCTCATGCGGCAGCAGATCGCGCGTCAAATAATAAGATTTGAATTGCACAGCCCATGCTTGGCCGTATCCTACTACGGTGAGCTCTGGGCCGCCGGGGCCACCTCTGCAGGCTTCTTCGTAGTAGGCGGAGATTTTGAGACCGGGTGCGGGGGTTAGGTAGGAGGAGCCGGTCGCGGTGGCGGGGTAGGTTGTTGTGGGGCGGATGCCTTGCGTGAGGGTTAGGGTGGGGAGGAGGAGGAGGAGGAGGAGGGGGTGGAGGGTGGGGAGGTGCATTGTTTTGGCTTGGGGCAGGCGCTTTGTGTGTGGATGTTTGTGGGACGGAAATGGGTGTCTATAGGGAGGTAGGGGAATTCTGTTTTCTCGAAATGGATGTCAATAGGCGTAAGATTCTCTGTGTCCCCGAAGTGGGTGTCAATAGGAATACATTTATGGAATGTGAGATGACGTGGAATTTGGGAGGATAAAGAACATGAAACTACATGCTTGTTCCTTCGGGATACCTTCAAAGAAATCGGAAATTGAAGATTGAAAGAGAACTCTATTTTAAGCTCCCTACTGCCCGTTGCCTCGACCAGTCGCCACGTGTAATATTGTTCTTGATGGTTAATATTGTTCTCCACGGCTGGTGTTATTTATTCTCTTCGGAGTAATCAAGCACCTCGCCGAAGCGAAAAATTGTGTAAATATATATATATATATATATATATAGTTCGCAAGCCGTAAGTCAAGCCAGCGAGCACTGTTACCCTGGTCAAGTCTTATTCAATCGAATTCAAATCTTCACAATCATCTCTATCGTCAGCATTAATATCAAGTATCTGTTCTTTTTCGTCTACTTCTTTTGCAACATTTACCTGCCTTTATTCAGTTTCATTGACATGGCGTTGATCACTATTATTCCAAAATTAGCACAAAGGATTTATTTTTCCTAGCTGGTTTGATTGATCATTTCGCTCTTCCCCAGTCATGCATTTCATTGAGTGTGCGTGAAGGACTCTGCAAAAGGGAGACTGGCTAGCCATCTTTGACTCAGGGGAATGGCCAGAGAGGATAGTTTTTGATCAGCACAATGACATGAAAGCCTTCCATTATCAAGCTCCATTGTTGCTTGTTAATCCCCTTGTTTACTTGAGTACTTCAGCATCGCATCACTAACATACAGCTCCATACTTACGTCCTCAAGCTGCGGCTACCCCCATTAACCTGCCCCAGATACTCTTCCCATCCGACAACTACCCAATCACCCACATACCCTCTCCACAAGAAACATGTGCTACGTCGACACCCACATCTGCACCGGCTGCGGCCACACGCAGCACCTGTCCGTCCGCGTCCGCTGCACCGACTCCCAATGGACCATCCCAGTGCAATGCAGCGGCAGCCCCTCCGTCCGCGCCATAAGATTTCACAAAGGCGAGTACTGTATCTTCTGCTACCACAAATCTCTCAGGCGGATCGAGAACCACTATCGCAAAGAAATCGATGCTCTGTATGCCGAGGCAGGAGCGAAAGGGTTGTCGGATCGACAGCATAGGAAGTGGGAGGAGCTGGAGGCGGATAGGAAGTGGGAACTGGATGAGTTGAGTAGGGAGTGGCTTGATAAGCAGATGGTTGAGGATTATTAGTGGGACACCCCCGGGTTGAGTATCGGTTCAATGAGGAGTTTTACGGAGAGGTTTCTTGGCCTGTGAGGTAAGTGGTCATGTGTATTTCCTGCGTTGTTTTTCTTTGTTTGTGCTGGTAGTGCGAAAAGAGATGGTGGTAGGCGATATTGAATTCCTTGCGAACAATTCAGACCTTTTGCTTTTCACAGGTGAAGATGCACTAACAGCTTAGCTCAAAACACGAGTTTGCTTCTTTCCTGCTTGAGACCTTTGAAGCTTGTATTTCTATTTGATGGGCAGTCTACATATGCCGGAACACTACGACCAATTCTGGGACTCTGACGCGTTGCTCACCTCTCTTAATGTCTTGTAGCAGTCCTTTTGGTGCTATTTCCTGCGGCATCAGCTTCACGTAGCACCAGGACAGGTCGCTCCTGGCTGAGCGCCCCCTTCAATCTGCCCCCGTTCCATAAGCTCTATGGCCCTCTCTGCCACCAACTGCGTGACTGGGGCAATATCGACATTAGTAAGACCGGCACCCATAAGGTTCTGAGAGGACATAGCATTCGCATTCCTTTGATATCCAAAGCGGAGGACCTGCGCACTTTGTGACGCCCTTCGCATGAAATTTGATAACCCCGCCTGCGCCGTTTCCGTGTCACAGCAAGTATTCTGATTGATATATTCCAGTCCTGACAGCAATTTGCCCCCAATCCAGATGAATGCATTCAGCACCATCGCTTCCCATCTGCCAACCCAGCGCTTAGGTACTGACTGTAAGCGCCACAGCATTGTGATGAAGGTGAACTCCATTGCTGTGGTGGCCGCGAGTATCGCAACTTCAGTGTCGATCGAAACGTTCTGAGTGGGCCAGTGATGCGCAATAGCAATCCGTGTACCTGCCCAGGCTATCCCCGTGGTTCCCAGCAGGCCAACGATGAAGGCTGTCACGAAGCCTTCAGAATTGTCTGGATCACGCCACCCGTCACGCCACCCCGGGCCTTGCCCATTAGGCATCAGAAGCCGCCGAGTCGCGCCTGCCCCGCCATCGCAAATTATTTTATTGAGGGTGGCATTGATCCTTTCGGACATCATAGTCGCCATTGTCAGTGTATAATTGTACAAAGCCGCTGAGGGTAGTTGCATGGAAGTGATCAGCGTAGCGAACGTGGCATTCGTGACAAATGTGCCATTAGGCAGCTCAACATCGCCCAATATTGCATCGGCAGCAAGACAACCCGGTATGGTCAGATTGTAGGCCCCATGATCGGTACTATTAAAGAAGACATTGAGTGCTCGCTGGGATCGTACTTGGTCTACGGAACTGACGAGGTCCCGTCGATTCAGGGAACTCGAGTTTTGGGTTAGAAAAGAAGTGCCATTGGTGGTGTCTGTCGTCCAAGCTAGGTCTTCTGATCCCATGTCGTCTAATGATTCTAGTAGGTCCCAGATAGTATCTGTCGATGGCGTCGAGGGTGAGGAGAAGCCATAAGCGAAAGGAACAGAAGTCGACAAAGCCGACTGTACGGTACCGGATCCCAGGCTGGCGATGGACGGTGATGTTGATTGTGTGGATGCACGATCAAGTCCAAGGACCGCTGCAGGCGGCGCCGATACAGTTAGCCCAAGGCTGGGAGCGGCGTTCAGAGTTGCAAGTAGTAGTATTTCATAGACATGATCCATCATGAAGAGGTGAATTCGCAGACAAGCAATCAATTTCATGACCTGTGCCTTTGTTCTTGAATTGGGGGAGGATGCAGTACCCAAGACCTTCCACAACATGTATATATACCCTAAGCGCATCTGGCACCCACCTTCATTGGGTTTGGTCCTCTGAAGAGCCTGTGTGTTGCGGATCTAAAAAACATTAGTAGCGAGGAAAAACTTATTATTCGCAACCCGGAAACATTCCAAAGTCCTAAACGCTTGAACTAGAGACTAGGATGTCGTCAATTCAGTCAAAGACGTAATTTCAATGGCGAATTGAGGCGTATACGGGCGGCTGAGCCCACTAGGCACTGTAAAAAGGTGCATCTTTTGAAGAATACGAGCTGTTTCCAGTATACCGGGGAGCAATCAACGTTATTTTGTACAATGGCAAATCAAAGCCGAGACCACTCGAAAGGGCAAATATGCGAATGTCCGGTATGTTCTGGAATTGCCTATGGAGTATACCGGACCTATAATGTTACTGCCCTGGCGTTATTATGAGGGTCCGAAGAATAGTCAAAGCCCAACCTTCGCGCATAGAATAGGGGAAGCAATGGGAATTGCCACGAATCGTATACACAGCTGGCGCGCGGAGCACTCGGCAAGTCCATTGATAGGAAGAGCATATTCATGCTGCATCAAATGACCATCAAGCTTCCTCAATCTGAGAGACTGGGCGATTAGATTTTTTACGCCTATTTTTCGTCACTCAGTGCCGCGCAAGAGGATAATGCGCATGCGAAGACAGGAGTGTTTCAGAGTGTATCAGGCCATCCAGGTCGGGATGAATTGACATTTCCTCGGCTCGGTCGGACCTCTCGCAACAACATCAAGATGTCTAGTTGGTCTATGAGGACACTTTTGATGGCTAGACTGGCATGGAGTCACGAGAGGCAACCCCACAGAGGTGTATCGAGTCGGGAATGGGGTTTCACATTTCTAACCCATGTTCACAGATGGAATTTCGCAATGGGTTTGTGTGGATTACCACCATTGAGCCAACAATGAAGGCCACCCAAACAGTCTCAACTCCCACAACCAGGCAGCCTTGGTTTGGCGAACAGCTTGGACCTCGCTCGGGTCACTCCCGATCTTCACGTCACAGAAAATCATGCGGGAAGCCATCTACCTGGACGAGGCAAAATGTCGCGTGACAAAACGCCAGAACCCCCGTGTTCGCAAATGGATTACGTGGATATGGACCGCTCCAAATGAAGTGGTCTTCTCAGCAGCGAGGTATCCACCGACATGCAGGCTCAAGAGAGCTACTTAATCGCAAAATCTTAGACATAATGCAGTTGAGTAATACGAAGGTCCAGAAGAGATTCGGAAATATATAGTCGAATAGAAAACGATTGACCCGAAGAGTTGGCAGTTGTGGGAAATCATCTTCGCACTGCCAAAAGACTTGGCAGGATGAGTCAGCATCGTCAGTCAATGCTCCCATGTCCGGAACACAGATACAATGCGCCGTATATCTCGGAGTTGTTCACTAAAACAATATTCATTCTAACCACTGGTCACCTGGTCCTAAATCACTTTGTCCAGGTCTAGAATTGCCAGCAACTAAACTATTGATGAGCCACAGTCTGAATTACAGGAACAGAGGTAATTGGTGAACCGTCATTGATGCCTTGATTTCCTGGCACATCATATCTCAAGCGACTGTTCATGCGATTACCGGAGCTGTCAGAGCGTAAGTCAGAGTGTGATCGTCCGATGATCTTTGGTCCTTGAGATGCGATCGAACATTGTCTCCGAAAGCCTGTCTGCACCACTCTGCTCTCATACCATCACAGTCCACCCCACTCGGTTCCAGAAACAAGATCCTGAATCTAAAGCGAGCCAAAATATCTCCGAGGAGAGAGGCTATGCTTGCTGGGTGGGTATGACAGGAGCCTGATCTATCCCAATAGTGAAATTGAAGCTTCCCAGAAAAAATCCATTATGCTGAAAAAGCGTATTGGTCAGACTTGCAACTCCATAATCCGCCTGAATGTCAGCCACTGCGCCCAATATGAGCAAAGCTACCTCGCGCGTAATGTCAAATGTGCGCTCGTTTGTCAGTGACCATTCTATTCCCCCCACTTGGAGCGCGATCGAGTTCATGATCGGATCCGGGTCTTCCTTTGATAGGTAGTATGCCATGCTTGATAAGGCATTGAGAATCTCATCTATTGAGCGAAGTGGCTCTGGACGGACATAGGAGGAAATGATCAAATAAGAGGATGGATTGTTGGGGATTGGAAATCTGATGGGTAGATGTACTGGCCACTTATCGATGCTTTGGTTGCTGGAATTGAGGTCGACCTTGGATATGGTTTGGACTATGGAAGGTAAGCTGTAATTTTGTGGGAGTTCGAAGGTAAGAGGCAATGCTGATGTCGGTAAGGCGGCGATGAAGGGGTTAATGAGCGAAAATATCAGTGTTAACCAAGTTGGACGATGCATTACTTGCATTATTGCGGTTAATGACGCTCAGGATCTGGGTCAGCGATTGGAGAGCGTTAAGATATCCAAACTTTCGGATTGAAGATGCTCTCCTGCAGGATTAGAATGCTTCTTAAACCCAGTCGACACAACTGTAACTCATGGAAAAGACCCAGAGAGCACAGACGTCGTGACAGAGGGCGAAGCGAAAAAGCGCATTTCAGGTTGCCTGCGCGTTGCGCATCGCGCGTCGCTTGCCGGCAACTGCAGCCTTGATCACTATTCCTGCATAATATCTCATTGCACTTTGGATAAAGTTGTGCATATTTCGTTGACGTCCATGGCATTTGTTGTAGCCTCAGCATTTGACATCTCGGGCGTAGCCGCGATGATCTTCTCCCCTTTCGCCAAAGCCAGAGAGGGATGCCATCCATCAAGACTTACGGCCGGTATCTTATTCCGTATCTACTTACAGGCATGGCCAGAGCGTTATTGCCAATCCTTCATTTCATCTTCATCAGAGGGAAGAATGCTTCGGACTGCAACCGAGGGTTATACAAGCCACTATTGGCTGCTGCCATCGGATGATGTAGCCAGTGAGAAAGCGGATAAGTACTCTCACTCCAATATTGGATTTCGGGCGGTCTTGTATCACTTCTGGCAGTCGACCTTGATCTCCAGTTATCATGCTACATGAGCGCTTTGTCTTTCTCTTCATGGAGATTGTGATGTGGTTCCTGATCAATCCCCATGCCACGTCGGATAATGATGGTCATGTTCTTCGGCACGGCTGCATTCTGGGTGTCATTGACCAATGAAACGAGGTTGCAAATTTGTGTACCACTTCCATATCGGATCATCTACTATTCTATACCTTGAAAGCTTAGGATCTAATTTCCAAGCTCATTTCTTTCTTACAACCTCCTGAACTTCAATCTCCATTGAAAATACTCTTTTATGTCATTCAATACGACATTTTTATTACTACGGCCATCGTGGGAATACCACATGAGGATATCAATTATTTGGTCGTGCAAAAGCCTTATCGAGTAGCTCACAAAACCGAGCGTAGCTTGAGAACCTGGCATCATATATGCAGTACTTGTGAGAGAAGGGAACGCCTGAGAGCACAAGCGCGAAGAAGTAGAAACATCACAGGCAATAGATACAAAGCGAACAACCACAGCCTTATCGATCGACAATGCCATAACCCTCGTCATTCAAAGATCATCCAGGCGTCCTCAGACCCCTCAACCTATCCTCAACAGGCATCGACACATTCTTAATGTGTCGTTCGATAAAGACATACTACTCCTGCGGCCACCTAGGCCAAACGGTATTCGAACGTTGTCCGCGAGAGTTCGAGCCTGATCACAGAATCGACAAAGACTTCACACTAACACACCCACTGATGTGCTCCGAATGCGAGAGAAGACAGCGACTGCAAGAGCGCAGCCATCAGGAAGCAAGCCGTGGATCTCGTGGATAGAGAGGGAACGCGAAGACATATTTAAGTCTATCTAGAGAACTATACCCGCATAAGTAATGAGCATTCACACCAGCACCTTAATTTGATTCATTCACCAGGATCGAACACCATATCAACTCGCCCCAGCGTACCGATTCAAACGGTTTACCTCGCCTCCCCAGCTTTCACGTCTGACACCCACATCACCATGTGTCGTTCGATCCAACAAGTCTTCAGCTGCGGACACCATAGACCTCAGCTCGAACGCTGCCCCTTGGAATTCCTAAAGGGCCATACGTTAGATTACGCTACGCGCGACTTCCATCATCCTTGCTGGTGCTGTCGCAGAGAGCAGAAACTGCGGGAGAGGCTCGAGGAGCATAAGCAGAAGATCGAAGAGCAAGAGCGAGCACTGGAGGCGGATCATGAGAGCGAAGTCAAGTCGTCAAGACCATCCCAGCGCAAACATCCTAAGTAGTCTTCAGAATAACCTCACAAGCTCTTCAAGGCTCCCAGGTAATTATTTGAGGAAAAGATTAGGGGGTCTCAGCTCATTAAAAACTTTGGGAAGTCTAGCTCCTCAAGGGGAAATCCACGTATGACATTCCCGAACAGGTTCGTGTATGGCTTCATAGGTAGCAATGATCTCATAAAAATAGCATGAATGCCCTGAAAGGATCTGACCAGCCGCGTCGCCTACGCAGCGTTACTTATTGGTCGTTCTTTGTCTTCTGACATATTGGCAGGGAGACGAGCCCAGTTCTTGTCTTCCTCAGCGTGTTACGAGTCCGTCTTTGGATGCACATTACTCCGCAAGAGTGCCTCATTGGGCTATTCCCGAGTCTGCCATGCTAAAAATGGTGTGCTTCACACAGGACTCCCCAAAAGGTAAGGGAAGATAAGATGGTCGGGAGATCTTCCCAAGTGAAGGGTTTCCAATTCACACAGATGGAGAAATTCGTGAAGGACCCGTGAAAAAGAAACTACTCTTCTCGGAATGAAACGACTAGAGCAGTGAAATTTATATCTTAAATTACATAAAACTCGACCAATGACGATGAGCGCCCTCAAGCCTGCGCTAGGCAAAATGCTGATGAAGTGCCCTCCGACTAGACGAACTCGTTCGGAGCTTTGTTCATATGGTTTAAAAAATGACCAATGTGAGACCCCAATTTCGACAGAAACCCTTATATACTTGATCCACGAGTATGATATCCTTCCAAAGGCACCATTAATACCGAACCTAGCCGAGAACTATCTGGAGCCATTGCTGCAAACGTTCCGGCCCAATCCCCGAAAGGCCCGTAGCCAGCCGCGCTGTTCCCGGATCGTATTCGGGCTGTACTCCGTGATTTTGCTAATGAATGGAATCACGTTACGAAGGGGAAAGAGACCCCTCCTGGCTTTGCAGGACGTTGACACGCCTCGCCAAGGCTGCAGGGGGAGCACTGACTACAAATTCCCAGCGGGCGGCCAGAGGATGCCTGACCTTGTGAGTGCCTTTGAGAGATGGTGGATCTTTCAGAAAAGCAAGGAACAACGTTGAACCGGCTCGAGGGCACCCTGATAGCGTGCATCCAATGCAAGGTGGAAGATGATAAAACTTTTTAAGCTCTGAATGACTGGGAGATGCTTCAGGTCCGGCTGGATCTCATCAGACATTGATACGGGGAAAGATGATCTTTAGGTATGAAAGCACGGACGGGAGGGTTGCAGCGATGGTAAAGTGGTGTGTATATAGTATAGATAACCAGAAAGAGATCTTCCCGAATAAATGAAAGCTAGCGATACCGAATCATCCATGAGGGCGAGGCTTGCTTATGGAACTCTTGCTGAAACTTCAGACGGTCTTGTCCAATGTCTCTGAGCCCCCAGCTATCGTCCACCCGCAAATTGCGCAGTTTGGGAAATGAAAAACTAGGTCTGTAAAGGTCGGCCAGGAATTGCTCCTCGTAGGGCCGAGTAAGGCTATTGCCCGCCAGGGTGGCAGTCTCAATAGAGGCAGGCAGTATGTCGACGGCTCTTGACATCTTCCCGCGCTGAATCAGCATGCCAGAGTCCACTGTAAGATGTCTTAGCGACGTAAAAGCTCGCAACGTGCCGATGAATCGATAACCTCCTGAACCGGTAGACAGCACAAGCTCTTCAAGAGTCCCTCTGGCATTTTTGAGCAAGTCTCCAATGCGGTGCAAACCCCAACCAGCTCGATGTGCCACATATCTGAAGCTTCTCAATGTTTTGATGCTTTCGCAAAGCTTCTCGAGACCTTCTACTGACATGCCGCATGTCTCAAGGGAGATGTGGGTGATTGTCGAGCTAGCACCAGGGTAAGAGAGCCATCCATCTCGATAGCACTCTCGGTACATCCCAACCAGATTGCGTCCGTGGAGAACCTGTATTCCCGGAAGTGATGCAAGCAGTGGGAAAAGCTCTAGATCACAAGTGTTCGAGCCTTCCCTTTCTATCACCCTAGTGTCACGCAACTTTGAGAGAGCCTTAGGACGATATGGGTTTGAAGGCTGCCGCTTTATCGTGCGGACCATCTCTTTAACCTGCTCAAGCATAATCCGATCCAGCCGGACTATGACTCGTTCCAGGTTCGGTAGACAGGCAAGCATGATCGCGAATAGATAGTCTTCATCTCCTCGGTCTATCCCGTGGACCCATACACCTGTATCGGACTCTGGGATGAGGCCAGTTCTTCTTATGGTACACCATATGTCATCCAGGTCGGTAGTGCTTCTTTTCAACATTACCTCCTCCACCTGTGCAGCTCGCACTCTGTGCCGGGAGTTTTCGAAGGTCCTCCATTCCCTATTCGACTTGACCTCGAGATGCCGAGGATATAGTGCCACCCACGGCCGAGCACATATTTCGTAGAATAGCTTGGCGGCATCGATATGGTTCAGGGATATCTTTGTGTACTTTTTCTTGAGCTGTCTGTGCTCTTGCACGAATGGTGCTGCGATGTTCTGGATACGGTGACTCGTACGACCATAATTCTCCAGGTCTGCTGGTTGAACCCTTGAGGAGATCTGGTAGATGATTTCGTTGGGCAAATTGTTGAAGGACATCATTTGAAGAAATAGCTATCATGCCAAAGGTCAAGGGGACTGACATGAGCAAGAATGGAGAAAGCTTGACGTGTCTTGGGTATCATGCTTATATAAGTATCAACGGCGAGGGGTAAACACGGGTTCACGTGCTTGGCGAAAAGTAGCCCCGCGAGCCCCGCGATCGCAAAAAGTTAGACAGCTTTTTAAAGTCAACAAAGACACTTAAAGTCGAACATCTCCGCAGACTTTGAGAGCATCGAACAGCTCATAAAAGCAATAAATCGGTCGGATTCCCTGGCAAGGATCTGCAAGCTTCTTCTATTCTTCTCTTGTCTCAAACTGCAAGGATGCCTTACCCAGAGACGTTAAATGAGAGGCCCAAAATTATCTTCTTCACCGACTTCGACGGGACGATAACGCTCAAGGACAGTGAGTGACTATACCATGGTTCGGATTTGGTTCGGATTTGGATTGGCTAATCAGAAATGGTCAGGCAACGACTGGTTGGCGAGTGCTTCTCCCACATTGATCCATGACCTTGCACTAATGAAGCCCCTCCAGACTGACCAGCTCGGCTTCGGCGCACAGGGAAGATACGACCTCAATCAAGATGTCCTTCACAACAGGATAACGTTCCGGTATGGAGAGTCGAATGTGGAACGGGACGAGGATCTCTGCCGGTCTAATTAGTCCTGCAGAGATGCGTTTACTGCCATGATGAACAGCGTCAAGACCCCGTTTCCCGAGTGCATCAAACTCCTCTGTGAGAATATCAAGCTGGATCCGTATTTCAACGACTTCTATAAGTGGTCCAGGGAAAACCATGTCCCAGTTATAGTCCTCTCTTCAGGCATGCTGCCCATCATCCGAGCTCTTCTCGTACATCTCGTGGGCCCAGATGCCAATGATATTGAGATCGTATGCAACGAGGCAGTGGACCGGCCTCCGAAAAAGATGGATGATGAAGGGGGCTGGCAATTGAAGTTCCACGATGATAGCCACTTTGGACACGACAAGTCTTTGGCCATTCGACCATATCGCGAGCATTTTGAGGAGAGGCCAGACGAGCCACGACCAATAATGCTCTATGCTGGAGACGGTGTCTCAGATCTGTCAGCAGCCCGCGAGACTGACCTGCTGTTCGCTAAGAAGGGTCATGGTAAGCCAGCGCTTCGCATATCAGGGGAGATACTGTTCCTGACGCTCTTCAGACCTCATCACGTACTGTGAGCGCGAAGGGGTGCCTTTCACGATCTTTGAAGACTGGAGTTCTATCCTTGCGATCACAAAAGCCATCTTGTAAGCTCCTCACCATTATCTGTAAGCAACACAGGATGCTGAATTGTAATACTCTTAGGGAAGGAAAGACCACCGTCAAGGCGGTAGCCGACGAGAGTGCCGAGAAAGCAAAGATGAAGAATTTCTAAGTCCCGAGCGGTTACATTTTGGTCATATAGAAGTCCTGATTCAAATTTTGAGAGCATGCACTTGCTAGTAGAATAGATCTGGGACTGCATTGACTAGAGCGCTAGAGGAGTAGAGTCAGATAGACATAGAAAAGTATTGCATTCATGAATGGGACGATGTTTGAAGTTCAAAAAGAGTGCATAAGTTGTATCTAGGAGTAGTATCCAAGTTCGCGTTTCAGTTTATGTCTTGGCGTTCTCTGACTAGAAATAGTTCTAGCGTCTATCAAAATACTTCCATCTCCAATATCACAACCACAACCACAATCACAATAATGCCACCGCCCACGCCCGCCCCCATAATCCGCCTGCCCTTCCTCCTTCCCTCCCTCTTCCGCCCCAGCCTCCGCCCCTACCTTCCCAAAACAACCACAACTACGACCATCACACCAGCCCACCCCCTCTCCCATCCCCAACCTCGACCTTTCAGCACCACCCCCACCAACTCCGCAACCCTAATGCAAGTCCTCCGACGCCCTCGCAAACCGCAACGAGCGCGTCACCCTGTCTCTCCCGCCCTCGTCAACCGTCCCCACATGAAAGCCGTCTGTCTAAAAGTCTCAACCATGAACCCCAAAAAACCCAACTCCGCCGAGCGGAAAGTTGCGAAAGTGAGATTGAGTAGCGGAAGGGTGGTGACGTGTTATATTAGTGGGGAGGGCCACAATGTGCAGCAGCATAGTGTGGTGCTGGTGAGAGGGGGGAGGAGCCAGGATTGTCCGGGGGTTAGGTATCATTTGGTCAGGGGAGCAATGGATTTGGTGAGTTTTGTATATTCCGAAAGGCTGGGGGGAATTGTATCGGCTGGGGAGAAGCGCTTGGAGGCTGGCTAACATGTGATTGATAGGGTGGTGTGGGAAATAGGATTACTGCGCGCTCGAAGTATGGGACTAAGAGGCCAAAGTCAGCTTCGTAGGAGGTAGATTGTGAACATGGAGAGTTAATGATACGACAATGGGGTTCTACTATTGCCGGCTTAGATCATACGCGACTGAAACTGTACAATGTTGCATTCTACTGCTATGGTATCTCTGTGTATGTGATTCCAATTGTCCAAGAATGAGAATTTTAACCTTCGCCATCCAATTCCTCAAGCTCTCTCTCCTTCGCTCTCAGCATTTCCCGCATCTGATCTGCTTCCCTCCTCAATCTCGCCTTTTTCTCTCTCAGTTCCCACCCCCCGGGTCACTGCTCGTGCTTTGCCTTGGCCGACTATCCGGCGGAGGCAATTGATATCGATGTGGTTGAGAGTCTGGATGTGAGTGTCGATGTAATCGTGGCTGTTGCTGGCCAATGCTGGAGAGGTTTGGGTCAATGGGCATGTCATCTGTAGCAGATTGCTGTGGATGGTTCAGAAGAGATGAGATGGAGCTCAGACGTTTAGTAGTACTTTGTGGTGTAGATGGTGAGGGATTATCACGCTCTGCATTATCGTAACTTCGTTTTCGAGATGAAGAGTTTGGAAGCGGACTGAGCCGTGAAGTTAACGAGATGGGATCGGTAGGTTGTAAGGACGGGTCGTGGATGCTCGATAAAGAAGGAAGGTGTTGTGGATGGCTTGAAGGCCTCCGCCTATTGTCCTGCCGTTGGTCTAATCGATAGCCTGTGAAGTCGACTTCAATTGGAGGAGGCTCGTAGTGGTGTTGTTCAATGTGATGTTGTTCGATTTGTTGCTCATGCTGACGAAGAGCAAGGTTCGAAGGACTGTTAGGATCCATACTCGCATCGATCCGCTGTCTGTTACGCACTTCAGGGCTGTCGAGATGACCGGGATTAGGACGGAGGTCGAGAGGGCTTGGAGCATCTATGCTTCCAGAATACCGCTGTCTACCCTGACCTTCAGGGCTGGTAATGCGCTGTGGGGCAGGCGTGGGGGAGACTGGAAATGTCGAGAGCTGAGGTGCGTTATGTTCTTGTTCGTTCGTGGCTGGCACCACTCTCTTTCTGCGCTTTATGACGGATTTCTTCATAGCGACCGGCCGATGCACACCATGAAGCTTATGATACAGCCCTAACGTTTGTCAGAATTGAACGAAGGTGATACGGTATACAGGACTAACCACAAGCATTGCAGATCGTGCGACCACTCTCGTCTCGCCGCCACAAGGGAGTAATAGTCGTTCCGCAATTCTGGCAAGAGAGGACAAGACTGGTGGTATTTGAGTTGACGCCCTCATGAATGTTAGATATAGAAGGTCTTGGACTATTGTCATCTTGAGGAGTATGGGTGCCATAAATATCCTCATTTCGAACATCCGGTTGTGTTACATTCGTAGGTGTCTGCATTATAGCAACTTGCGTGGTTTTCGAAACACGATTGTTGTAGGCTGGACAGCCATTGCAGCCGTCAGCACCTCCGGTGCCATTGCAATGGCCCCCACCCGGACAGGAGCCCGTGGGTATCTGCCCTGCAGACACGTATGTGGATCTACTTTGTTGTGTTGCACTATCGCTAGCCAGAGGCGATAGACTCCGTTGATGCTCTTGGGGATCCATCTCGGAGTCGTGGGCTGAGATAGGCTGCGAAGGCGGCCTCTTGAGGTTAGTGGGTCGAGAAATGTTCCGATTTTTTAGATATAGTCCGCAAGCGTTGCAGATAGTCGAGCCATTGGGAGATCGACGCCAAAGAGGCGTGTGCGTAGTGCCGCAATTGCTGAATATAATCCGTCAGTACTTTACCCAACGCCATACTTATTACTGAAAAGTACGTCATCCTCACCTGCAAACTTGCCCGAGGGCTGGTGGAATTACAGCATAGTTTGCATCTGCCTGGCGATCCTGGGAATTGCTTTGTTCCTCCTGGCTCTGTTCCTGTGGTCCGCCATCGTCTTTTTGCTCCTCACTTGTGCTACCGAAATTCGTAGCAAATTCTGGCAAAGATGTGTGTTCTGCGACCAATGTCACTGTGTCCCCATTGCCTTCGCGCCCCCTTCGAGAGTGTTGCAGGAGTTGCTCGGCGGCCTCATATTCAAAGTCCGCCGACTGCCTGATGGTTTGGGTCTCTGATGTATGAGAGAGTGGAGGTTCCTGTGAAGACATCTCTTACTCCTTTGCTGACATTACTACATTCATCTTCACATGTATGGTATGATGTGGCGCAAGACCGATATGATTGTGTGAAAATAGTCAGGGCTGATAAGATGCTGTCATGAGGCTACCAGAGCTTTTGAAGGAATGATATAGTGGCCAGGCCCAAAAATCCCTCGTAGTAACTAACACAAGGCAGCGCGTCGCGAGTGTCGTATGTTGGGTGAGGCAGACTGGATAGGATTAGCTTGGTATGACAGATCTCGCCAGGGAGGAGATTTTACGGATGGTTACCTTGCCGTAGCGGAGGATCAATACAGTTGCTGTATCTGAGGAGATGAGCGTCGCACTGCCTCGCTGACCGCTACGTCGGGTTTCGTACCGCAGATGCAGGTACTGAAGGAATGAGCGCTGGATAAAGGGATTCTCAAGGCTCAAGGCACGAAAGGGCGCATTAGAGGCATGGGGAAAAAGCCGCCTGATCGGTTATGGATCGGACGCATTAGCATTCTTTGGCGGCAGGGACAAATGCTCCAACTAAATCCCCGGATTATTACAAATCGGATTATATATCATTTTGATTGGCCAGGGAGTGACCTGATTAATGCTGATGCGGTTTAACACCCAGATGATAAGATTAACCATGTGTCACAACAACTGTTGGCATTTCCGTCATGGGAATAGCTCTATGATCTCCATGGACACGGCGGAACACTGGCACTTGAGCCTCAGATGGCACATGTGCTATCTCTAGCAAATAGGATCTTGGAACTAGCATTGCTAATTGTTGGTACTTGGTAGGAAAACATATGGCATGTCAAACATTAACGTGCTTCGGTTACAGATATTAGGCCAAGTTGTTGCTGAAAAACCAGTCCACACTCCCGGCCCATGGAACCGGTTTTCCCTGCATCCTTCCTCACCTCATCGTAGATCTGGATCTTGATACAATAAACTTGTGGGAAGAAAGGCTTCCCATGGATCAACGCGCATGATCTTCCCACACCTTTGGGTAGAGCCCCTGCTACCTTCTTCCTACACGTAGTCCAGTCTCTCATATTTGCTCGGCTCCCCATTCTCCACCAGCGTCTCGCATATTCTGAGGCGGCTCAATTGAGGGTATAAACTCGAGTACACAGTAGCCGAGTCCGATGATTGCGATAATGGCACCAGCAACGATCCGAATGACTGGTTCGTGAAGAAGGATTGTGCCGACGAAGATGTAGACTGTTATTTTGGGTCAGACAGAGCTTGATTTAATGCCGACAACAGCTAGAACACTTACAAATGCCGCGTCCGAGGAAGCTGAAGAGGAATGGGGCCCATCGAGATACGTATGGCGGGATCTGGAATTCTAGCAACACAGTCGCTGGAACGCAAGTATTAGCCCCTGAATGTCCACCTGATAGAACCGTATCAGGCTTACCGGCACCGAAGATGATGACATAGCACCCAACAATAACACTCTGGCTATCGCAAGTGTCAGTAAATCCTTCGGCAAAAGGGTGTTTCCTATGGTTGCCTTACAAGCCTATAGGAAAAAATTGCCCAATGCCTCCAAGTATCATCACACCCCCAACTAAAAGATTGACAAGCCGGCTGTATAAAGAGATTCAAACGTCAGCGACTGATGCGCAGAGGCGATAGCATTGCGCAAGCGTTTGCGCGCCCAAATCGCATGTTCAGGAAGGCTGGGTTCTCACAATATGTTTGAGAAATCCATAACTGAAGCTCGTGTGACAGGCTTGATTGGATAGGTCGGTCAATTAAGCTGTAGACTTCTCACCGCCAGTCCAAGCTGAGTTTTGAGGAGGATCAAGATATTTGTCGTGAGATGCAGACGAGGGAAAAAGTATCTCAATCTAGGAGCCTGCACGCTCGAGGAGGTTGGCTTGGGCCAAGGCGTTCCCTACGGCAGCCGACAAACATCAAGGTGACGTGGTCGTCTCGAGTACACGCGTCTCTGGCTCAATCACTTTTGGTATAAACCGTCGGTTCCTCGTTTTGAGACCGACATTCAGGAAGGTTGTGTCTGCGATGGCTAATCTTGGAACTACCATAACAAATCTCTCATGGCTAGGAATTTCTGTTCTGTGATGGTGAAGGTTATATACCGATGCTGTAATAGTTAATTGGACACAAAAAGTTATCCATTTCAACATCCATTCCTTCCGCCTTAACCTTTATAAACCTCATCACTTCTGAATTGAGTATGGGAAATTGTATCCTCTGCTTTTTTATGTTCTCTTTGGACGCTCCAATCAGGTGTGCAGCTCTCGATCTCATGCGGAGCCGATGGTTTGATCGCGAATAGCAGTCTCAGAGTTATGAACATTGACTTTGCAGGGTCTTTCTACAGCTCCATACAATGGCCATCTGGATGACCTGTTATTTGAACATAATGCCTCTTCTCCACAAACATTGAGACACGCCGTCGAGACAGAGACATAACCTCAAATGGGTCTTCTGGCCCCGTGGTTTGCTCTTCTTCTGCCTTTGCTCACGCTTTGCCGAACAACCTTCTTCGACTTGGCTTCTCTTGAGCGTCGTTCTACTGTCAGTGGTTCACTTGCAAAATTCGTCGTGTCCCAGACCAACAAATCTCTAGTAGCGAACCCAGCTGAAAATCAGATCGTCGACACTGATCTAGAGGAATTCGAGTACGACATACCCAACACCTCGCGATATGTGTCTATTGTTATCGATAAAAGTGAAGCCCTTGACCCTTCCTCATTCCACATGGTCATCTGGACCGCTCTATCTCAATTAAATGGTCATATCGTCATCCATGGAGACGCGCCCCTACAGCCCCGACATAACCCATATCAGGTCATTTGGGATGGCTGCAACTCAACGACGGAGTCTTACCTTGGATTCGAAGGTACCCCCTATCTCACTTATAAGATCCTACTGGAGACCTTCATTGGACTAAAAGTGATTCTGGACGACGAAAGACGGTATTTCTTTGCTGGATACTCCATCTCCGACGCGAGCGAGATTATATATGGACAGGGAACGATAGATAATACCACTCGTGCGGCGGGGGCTGCCGCAATCTCGGTGAAAGCGGAGAAGTAGGTCTCTACTGCGGGATCTTATAAGATAAATGGCGATGCTGGAAGCTTCACTCGTGTCTGTCTTGCGTGTCTTTTGTGTGTTAAACAGATGTATATGCTCTTCTCAGGGTATCCAATGGAGAGTTTTCATCACGTTTTACTTGCCACTCTCATCCAAACCAACCCACAGCATCATCACTTGGCAAGTATGTCGACCTAAAACGTCCTCTTATCGCATGGCAACGAAGTTTGAACAGATTGAACATAGACAGTCGCAGGCAATAAGTCGTGGGTAAGTCTAAGATTGGTCCTTCTAGTCAATGCTAATGGTACAGCCAACGATTTTCCACCTATACACTTCACGTTGTCCATGTGGCTGCTCTGGGTGAGCGTGGGAGCATCTTCGCCGCCGAAAGTTAAGGCCTGTAGCCGGAAGAAGGCCATTAGAGAATGAATGTGGAAGATCTCGGCTTTGGGACGAGGAGTAGTTTTACGGACAAAGGAAAATATCACCAAAGTGAAGTTCCTACCACATTGACCAGAGCATAATCCATGTTCAAATAAACAAGATGATCCTCAGCCATCTCCAAACAAACAATGTCCCTCTCACTCCCCTAAGCCCCCTTCTCAAACGTCAGCGCTCTTGCGGTCCTAAACCCTTTCCTCCTCCATACCCCTCTTTAATCTCCTCGATACTCCCACTTACAAGCCTCACCATACGTATACCGCCCATCCTTGAATCCTCAATAATACTCTCCCCAGCTCCAGTAAGCAATTGCGAAGCGAGTCCGTAGTTCTGAAACCGAAGATCAAAGGCGCAGCACACAGGCATAGCAATATGGTAGCCTGAATTGGCTATCTCGTACCCGATTGTTGTCAGAACCATTACTGGCTCATGGGATTGCGGGGCAACATGAGACCATGGACGCGAAAACATCTATGCCAACTCTGTTAAGACTGTTTAATAAGGAGGGGAGATAGGAGGCTACGTACCTACCTGGGCAAAGCGTTAGCGTTGCGCTACAACCAATGACGCTCAAGCTACCAAGGCTATGAGAACACTTTTCTAACGATTTCTCTCTCTCACAGCTTCAATCTTCTCGATAGTGAAGGAGTTATAATATCAACCGTATCTCATGCTTTCTCGCCCCAATTCTGCTTCTACTCGTCGGTCACAGATAGACCTATAGCTTACGCGATTGAAGGTCGAAGCAACAGCTGCCACAGTAAGGCTGAAGCTGAAACTAATCATGTCGAGATATCAGAAATCATGTTTGGCTAATGATCTGTTTCAGTGGAGGCTTTTATAAGCGCGCTAGTAAATGTAGCGGGATTTCGGGGCCCTCCGATAACGACATAGAATTCAAATGTTAGATTTTATTTTCTACCAGCCATATCCTTCAGTGATAATACAATCGACTCTGCATTGCAGCTGCTTAAGTAAGCCAGTGGGAACTAGCCGCGTTTACGATAGCGATGGCAGTCCTGAGGTGTCTTGGTGGGATGCTGAATCTAATACATCGAGGAAAAGCGTAAGCACCAAAGCTCCCGTCAATTGTTAGCAGAGTGCCTGAGTTTCCATATCTTAAAGTTTAGCTCGAACAGACAAGACTTCTTCGAGAAGCTTTACGACAGTTTGCGAGCATCCGTAAGACGACTGATACCCATAGCCACCGTGACCGTAATTATGTATTACCCACATGGTGTCAATTTTCTCTTTCTCAACTCTAGTACCCCCAATGCGCACTGGTCGTAGACCGACTCCATGTCGAATGATGCTGAGGTGCTCAATTCCTTTTCCATCTGTCAGGGCCGGACAAATATCTACCGCCCGTCTCATAATCCTAATTGCAAGATTCGGATCCGGTTGAGAATCCCAACTGCCTATCTGGTAGCACCCGCCCAGAATAGTACCTCCACCTATATGCGCACGTCAAATATGTGTTCCCGAAGAGCTTTATCTGTGGCTTACCAGCGGCCCGCGTCATAGTATAGCAGAAGTCCCCATTACCAAAATCTGTTCCAGAAGTACCGTACATCACGCCGTCGCCTTCATTCCTGACCAACACAATTTGTCCACGAGCAGGGACCATGTTTCTGTCCTCGACACCACCAAGCTTACCGGCTGAAAGCCCTGTACAGTTAATGATTACGCCTGCCTTTTCCCCAGAATGATGAACATGAGACGCCTCAGATATGTGATCAAATACTGCGCGTTTGAAGATGACACCAGATTCAAGACACCGGGATATCAACCAGGGAAGGTAGATTGCTGTGTTTATACAGACCGACGTATAAGTATTGCCATTGTCATAGCCGGCAGGTACTTGATCCTTGGGTACCTTCCTGAACTAGGCACGGCTCAGGAAAACACCCGTTGAAGAGGAACCGTGGATGACTCACATTGGGTACGATTGCTTTATACCACGGATCGGACACGGTTGATGCTGCTAACGCTGTGGCCTTCCCATCCTCAAAGTCCTTGGTACGATTATAGAGGGTAGTAGCTGGTGTACCATTTCAGCATCTGCTGAGCTGAGTAGCATGAATTAAGACCTTGGAAATGAATGCCTGCCTCGGGATGCAGTGCAGCCAACTTCTCCAACTCGGGCCACTGGAGTACTTGAGGGTCAGCAGCATTTCTTTGCGTTATCGAGATATTCTTTGGTAGATCCTTGAAGCACAGATAAAGCTGGAGGAACTAGCGGTCCCTGAAAGATGTCTTCCAAAACAACCCTGGAATCCGATGTGGCAGGAGTGGCACTGGATGGCTGCTTACAGTATCTGCTTCCCATTGTTCAAGATCAGTCCCAGGAACAGCAACCCTAAGGGAATGTTAGGGCTTTTCTGGTTCTGGGTTCTGTGGACGAGCGATTTTTGAGTAATCATAGTGAGTCACTGACGGCATGTAATTTGCACCAGCCCAGGGAGACGCGTATTCTATGTCATAATCGCCTGGCATGTGCTTTGCAGCCACTGTGATCTTGTAATTTATATTTCTAGATAGCAGCAGAGCTGTCGTAAGACCTGCAACCCCCGCACTGAGATGTCACAGGGTGTCAGTGACAGTGGCAGTAGTACCATCCGGCGGCTCACCCGATAACAACAATACGTGTTTCAGCCATAGTTGGTACTGATTGATTGAATTCGAGGTATTCGCGTTCCGGAAGAGTCGGATGACTCAATTGCCAAGTGAATTGTACCACAAAAGTGAAGAGCGGCTTGTGACAGAAAGGTTTGGAGCCTCCACAGGGGGAGGGGTCTTAAACGGGTGCCTGCTCAAACGTGCGCACACTCAGCTTTCATTTTGCCTTCGAAAAAGATCAGGACTATGCAAATGATATAAGAGCCACGGGAGCCTCGCAATTCCCTCGAAGCACCTGATAATACGTACGGGGCAATATTTTCACAAGCTATCCTCGTGCGGCATGTGAACGGAGTTCAGCCCTACGTCCCAGGGGATAAATGTTAGCGAGAGCCCCTAAAATCCGACCTCATCACGCTGAGCTGCCCATCCCCATCATGCCTACAAACGGGGTGCAGTGAATGAACGAGGGTGAAACACCAACCCCTCCGTTCACAGAGAAACGAGCCGATATTCGAAAGACGTACCAGCCTCCTCATTCTTACTATCTTGACCTAATTAATTTTTGCACTTCGCTCTTTTACATGCAACGTGACAGCCTTCCGTACTCACACAAAGACACCACGTACTTGGCCCACAAGCCTGATTTAATACCTCGATTATACAGCCTGCTACCCCAACTCTTTCAACATACCCTCCTCAACTACATCGATATTTGCTACACTCATCATGGCACCAAAGATCGAGATTCCAAAGCTCAAAGCTTTGGGCCTGTACGCTGCTGACACTGCTGGGAACGGTAAATATGCCCCTGCTATAGAACCCCTCCCCACCCGCTCTGGCACATCACATTCTAACAGTGCATTATAGGAAATTGCCTCTTCAATGCACTCTCCGATCAATTGTTCGGAGACCAATCCCATCATGTTGAATTACGTGGAGCTACCGTCGATTACATCCGTTCGAAGCCCGACCATTTCAAGCAATTCATCACTGTCTTCCCTGGTGGGGGTATTCGTCGAAACCCAAAACGCAAGAACCCTGGATCACTCAGTAATCGTTTGGACCTAGTTGGACCCACCGCAACCGAGATCGAGGCTTCCTTTCAGCGTCACCTAAAGACAATGGCCCAGGGAGGTGCTTACGGTGATAACATGGAGATCAGTGCGTTTGCCTCTAGATTTCAGGTCGAAGTATGGATCTACGAGGAAGGATCCACACACTCTTATTCAGTCAAGCCAGGCCATGGTCTACCTGAAGCCACCCGCACTGCCTACATAGTTCACCACGTAAATATACTCCTTCTCGACATGAAAGAGGAACTTTAGCTAACGCACATGACAGCCATATGAACATTTCTCGTCTATCAGAAACATTGCAGGCCCCCACACTGGGCCTCCCCAAGTCCACTTCGCCGAACCATCCGCCGAAGCCGAAGCCACATTGCAGGCAGAGCTCTCCAACATCACGCATGTACAGCAATGGAAGATTGACACGGTTTCTCGATCTTTACCACATATCACAGATCGGGCAACCATCGTGCGAGCTCTCGAGGAAGCTAAAGGCGATGTCAACGAGGCAGTCTCCAATTTGTTGCCGTCATCCTCACAGAGCAGCAACAAGAGTAGTGGTACAAGCTCCAGCGTTGAGCGTGACCCAGACAGTGATTTTGAGATGGAGCAAAAGCCTAAGAAGAAGCAAAATCGACGTCAAAGTCGACCGCAACCGCTTCCAAAACACAACCTTACTGTCCGAACCAAAGATGCCAATATGGCTTCTCCAGACCCAAATCAACTCTCTGCAGCCCTGAGCAAACTCACGGATAACAAAGCATTTGATCCAGACGAGACCGAAGAAGAGAATTGGCAGAACGATGCAGGCTACAGAGACTCCGAGTCTGCCTCAGTCTCCACTTCGGCTTCCGACTATTCCACCACAAGCAAAGGGGATTCAGGTCCCATCCGCTTGAAGCTCTCGCAGCCCAAGAAGCAAGTGGGCAATGTCCGACCCCTCTCTACTACTTCCAGTGAGCAGTCGAACATTGGAGACTATGACGCCGATGCCGAGAAGGTTCAGCAACCGCGACCTATCAACAAGCCTAGGAGGCGTCTCATAACTCGTAATGAGCGTGACCGTCTAGCAGCCGAAAAGGCTGCTCGCCTCGTCGGCACACAACCCACTGCTGCTTTGCATACTGCTACTAAAAAACAAAACCAAAATAATCAAGCCCTCAGCATGGGCATCAAAGTGCTCAGCATCTGAGCGCTCACCTTCCAACGACACAACACACACAGCACACACATCCACTCTAGCGTTCGGCAATCTACACCACATCGCACTACGAACATCGCGGCGTCTGAATCTGCCCCAAAGGGGATCATAGCGACCGGAGTATATCAGCGAGGAGTTTTACAGGCATTGTTATCAGCATTAACACGGTGTTATATCTTTTTATTATCATTCACGAAAGCATCACGAAGCGGGAAACTAAAGGAATTGCATACGGAAGACTTTGCTGGTCTAGGAAGAGCTCCGATTCCAGCAACAACCGAATTTAGCGAAGGCGTCTTGGTTTAGGATGGGCAGTATTCGCCGTTGGAAATTGAGAAGATCAAACTTAAGATACACATCATATTGCGTCACCAGAGATGGGTGCGCTTGGCGTGAAAGAGTTCCATCACTGATGGATGGGAACTGGGATTATATAGGTGCATCATTGCACATTGAGAGAGACACCTTAGATACTTTAGAGAATCAACGTTGTTTCCCAAACCAACGTGCATCTTGATTAACTTTCAGCTGATGCTATAAATACATGTACCATCCTGGGAATCCTAGATGCTCTACACAGTGAGATCGTGCAATTGTTAGATTTCACTGTGCCTCTTGGCAAGTTCAGCTGACCCGCCAAGTGATCCAGGCGTAATGTACATTATATAGCGGATATTGTGTATATTTCCAAGGGCTACCAATGGATAGCCACGTAGTTCTAGCCCGGATTCGAGCCACAGCAGCTATGACGGATCATCCGCAGTAGGGCGGCCAAGGGACGACTGTTCCTGAAAGCCTGATTGGGCACGCAGGCACGAGAGCAAGGGGATTATCATTTTCTGTACCCCGGATTTCAATGGAAGGTGTGTGGCCAATCAGACGTTGCATGTTTAGCAGTCAGGGACGATGCGGACAGGTTGGACCAAAGCAGCTCGGAGATGCGAGTGTACCCAGCAGTCGTGGAAGGGCAGTGAGTCGACCATGAGCCGTGCCAGCACGGCGGAGATGAGCGTTGGCCTGCGCTCTCTCTGCGTCTCAACCCCTGCGACACCCTAAAGGCACTTTTTTAGGGTCGAAATTGTGGCGCTATGCTAGTCCAACGCCGCCAATTGCCCATCTCGTCCCTCCCCGTTCTTTTTCCACAACCTGATCCTCCACCCGGTGTCATCAGACCCAGGCTCACCAGGCCTATGATCGCACTACCGGATTCTCGACATTCTCCACCCTGACCCTTCGAACCGTTGTAATATACCCCCCATTCACTCTCCACCACTCTGCTGTTGTCGCTCCTTTCAGACACCGTTTTATCCGCTTCGTCACAATCTTTGCTAGAACAAGCCGCTTAGCACATCCAATACCCGGACACGCCAGCGGTCGCACTCTAGCCGATTCTAACATTACTTTTTCAGCCATTGACACAACAGGCCCCAAAGCTCAATTACGCGCATGGAATGCCATCATACCAACTCCCCGCCCCTGACAAGGCGACTTGATTCGCCAAGTACCTCACAAATCCTTCAAGCTGTCGGTCCTCGTATGTTGGCGTCGCAAGAGGCGACGCAGCGGTGGCGAAGAGTTGCTGAAGAGGCCTGAAGACGAAATGGCTATTTGGCCTTTTGGCCGCAAATCTAAGAAGACAAAACAAGCAGAGGACCAAAATATGGCCGCTTCGAGGAACCTGCAGCCAGAGACCACCAGGAGGGAGCCCCCTCGAGTAGAGAGCGACCGAAGCGCTCCAACACTTGGTAGGAGCCCGAGCCGCAAAGATAGCCAACGAAGACGACGCAGTTCGACCGGCAAATTGACCAAGCCAAATCATTCCAGGACTAGGGAGCCTGAAAAGACCGAGGCAACACCTGCAGTTCCTGCCATACCTCAAGCGCACCGGCAGAACGAGCTCAACGAGAAGACGGGCGCCGACAAAGCGAATCGTCAGATCACCAGCCCTCCCAACGACCGCGGCGATGTACCGTCATACTACTTCCAAAATCCTTTATCAACATCGAGTCTACAAGCTGACCAAAATTTCTCTGTACTACAGCCGGTGCCAACACTACAAGGCAAGAACGAAGGAGTCATGAGGCGGAAGTCTAGTAAGAGGAAGGCGGACGACCGTGCTCGCGAGCAAGAGATCAAGACAATGAGCTCGCCCATACCGATACCGAAGCGTCCTATGTCCCATAATCCTGGAATCATGGCTCGTGACAGCAAAAAGGTTCCTGGGGGACTGGATCGGAACCTCAACAGACCACTATCAGACATTTCGCTTCCTAGAGGTGAATCCTTGCACTCAGCAATGTCAATCTCCTCAGATCAGCACGCATACAAGGTCAGTGCTTTTGATGCCTTATCCCCGAGACCTACAATACGATACTCGGAGAAACCCCACTCTGCATCTGGCAGCATTGGCCCTTCAAGAACTTCGACGCGAAAAGATAAGCAGCCCATGATACCAGAAGAGGATACTGGTAAGAAGTCTTGGAAAAGGATAGACGATCTAGCTGATGATATGGATGCTGGAACTCTCAAAGAATTGATGGAGAGAGATCGACGACGGATAGAAAAGAAGAGGATGCATGATCGAGAGAAACTTGACCGAAGACTACAGAGGAAGGCCGACAAACAAAAGGAAAAGGAAGAAAAAGCAGGAAATTCTGGAGAGGCAGCCCGTGAGCGGGAACCACCAAGAAAAGAGGAAGTTGGACTTGGGATTGCAGAAACTTCTACAGTACCAGATCTTCCTGAGTCATCGCAAGAGCCTACGAGAGAGGAAGCTGTCAAGACTCCTGAGTCGTGGCTTAAGGATCCATCGAAAGAGCGCTTGGCCGTCGAGGATCCATTTCATGATCCTGTTATTGGAAGTGCTACATCACATCTTGAAGCACCTTCAATACCAGAGGAACGCGAAGAGCCGGTTTATGGTACTGCAAAGGAAGTGCGATTATCGGCAGCCAGCATGTCACCACAGACATCTCCAGCCCGCAATGTTCAGGAACCTTCGAATTTGTCAATGTACCAGCAGCTAGCTTCACCAAGTACCCCAGATATCCCAGAATTGGTGGACATAGATCAGAGGAGAGACTCGGATTCCAGTAATCGCTTCTCTACCAATTGGCGGTCTATTTTTAGACGTAGTGATACGAGAGCAAAGAGGAATTCATCAGACCGAGGACGGGGCACCCCGTCTGAGTTCTCGAACACCTCTCGAGAGTCTATTGCACGACAAATGGAAGGAAGGCAGATGCCTCCATCGGCTTACAACAGGGTACCACGCGCGAGGTCGGGAACCCCCATACGCACTCAATCAAGGTTCAAGGAGGATCTCCCCGAACTGCCAATCTCCCCACCAGATTCTCGAATGCAGTCGCCAGAAGCTGGTGGTCAGTCTCCACTTTCAGACATACCAGGGTCTCGGGGCACAGATATGATCACTTCTACAGCCCCTTTGTCTGATATTCACCCTGCGTTCCGAGAAGAAGTAGCATTGAGCCGAAATGCATCTTTACGAGCAAATTCTCCGGAGGGTCCTGCAAGCGCTCTCATGTCCCAGTCACTAGCATCCGTCGACTCGGAGGGATCTTGGCTTACTGGACGACCGGTCAAGCGATTATCTCAGCCACATGCCCGTGAAAGCGCAAGTTCATTATCGAAACGTTTGGAAGAGCAGCAGCGAATGGAAGAGGCGGCAGAGGAGATACCAGGCACACCGGAAGAGGAGAAATATATGGGCACACTCACGCCAGCTCCAGATGAGCCTCCAACAATTCCAGAACGGAAGCGTCCTTACATGGGTGCTGCTGCCAACATAGGTAGCGACAGTGACGATGACTCTTCCTTTCAACCTGCTCCCATAGCTTCGACTGCTGCTCAAGAAGAAGGCACTTGGCATGGGGCTGTCGGTAAACATCCAACTATTGTGCGTCAGGGACCTGGGCCTAGGGCTAAATCGAGAGAGGGACTTCTCAACGATTTCCAGAATGCAGAAGAATCTGAGGAATCATCGCCGGCAGGAGATTCGCCAGTCAGCCACGAGCATCCCTTCCCAACTATCCAACGAGCAACGAGTGTGGACGTTGGTAAAGGTCATGCAAGACATATCAGCGCGGGTAGCGCCCGGCTACTGAATCTTCCACCCAGGTCGTCGGGCGAACTGAAAAGGTTCAGCGCGTCTTCAGGAGCTTCGGGAGAGCGGAGTCCACTAATACCATCTATGCCATCGCCTAGTATGCCATCGCCTAGAATGCCAGAGACCCATGAAGACGATGTCGATTAAGGGTCGAAGTACTTACTACTGTTCACGTTACAAAAGATTTCCTATGTTTTCCACGCTGTCCATCGGAGTCTGCATGACAAATGGCTTCGCTCGTTACTATACCCCATGTTGTTACTTGGACGTGTCTATCCGTTCAGCGGCCAATTAAAGGGCCTTGCCTCAATTTAATCTCCTCTCGCCCCTCGTATCACGCCTCGGCAGGGGTAGGTACCAGCAAAAGCAGTCGGTGTATTTTTGGTGGAAAGGACTCTGGGTGCATGATTGAAAGGCGGTGAAGAGTTGTTGGAAGGGGAGGGAACTACCTTATTCTTCTTGGGATGTTTACGCACAGAAAACCGACATTTTGCAGGCAACGCATCCACGCGGTGGCTGAAAGTGGACTCAGCACCGAGCGATGACCCCATCACTCGCTTCGCCCTCCTCCTTGACCCCAAATGCTCTCTTATATGTAAATGCGAGAGAGACCGAGAGCCGATTCTACAGGCATCCGATTCTTGTATGTAATAAATTGATCTGTGGAACTGGTAGATGGTTCAGTGTGCATTGCAACGTAAATCACAAATACTTCAGCCGGTAAGGTAAGCAGTCAGTCACTTGATCTGAGATGGCTGCATGGTCCGTCAGTAAAGGCTTGCGCGGCTTGAAAGGCTACTGAGCGCGTATAGCGGCAGGATGCATAGGTAGGATGCATAGTTCTAGGGGATTTCCACAGCATATGCAGCCTGGCAGATTGTGGTCGACCCGGGTACTTGTTACCCAAGCGATCTCCATCCCAAGATCTGGTGTTGTTGCATCTCTCTGCATCTCTGTGCGTCTGCGTCTCGCTTCGGCCGAGCCCACCTTTGTACATAGTATATCGCATATCTTCTATCCTGAACCCAGTGTAAGGGTTCTTGTTCTTGGTAGTGAAATCAACCCACCCGGATGACAATTACCCTCGTGGGCAACGGCATGTGTGGACAATCCTTCAGTCCGTCCTTCCTTCACATTCCTTCACGATTGGTCCCTCATTCCCACACCACTGGTGCACTGTGCACTGTGCACTGAGCGAGCGGTCCCTAAGCGAGCGGGATGGCAATGGAGAAGGGAGTGGTGACTAATCATTCGATGAGGAGTGATGAGGTGATCAGTCGCTTCCCTCACAATTCCAAATTCCCTGCATCGCCCCGTCCCTAACGCTTGCCCTATTGCCCCCCCCGCGGTGCATTATCAATCTTACCCACTACCAACTTACACCAACACCCCCACCATCTTACCGAACAATTCCACATTACTCGCGACATTCCAAATCACTCCAGAACCATCTCTCACACACATACACACAACATATATAAAGTCTTGTCCCACTGCTTTTCATTCTGGCATTCTACAATAGATCAGTCAGACTTGCTACAACAGCCTTCACCCACATCAGACGCGCTCAATCACCGGCAACATCCCTCACACCTTTGACCCATAAACAGATCAACTTCTTTACCACAACAACTGTCAAGATGACGTCAACAGAGGGTGGTGTCCATAACCTCCAAAGGTAAGCCGTCTTCCTCTTCCTCTCCCTCAGCCATCTACCGCCAGCCATACATCCGCTACGTCACACATCCAATCCATCTTCATGCCCCCATCACCACAACGCTCAGCACCATGCCCTCCCAAGCATTCGCACTAGCTACCTTTCACCCTTCTCCCAAATAGACAACTACTAACTCCCTCCCAGCATGACAGAATACAAAGAAGCCCTCTCCCAACCCGGCCTAATGATAATTGACTGTTTCGCCACCTGGTGCGGTCCCTGCAAAACCATCGCCCCCAAAGTCGTCGCCCTATCCAACGCCCACCCCTCCGCGCGTTTCTACAAAATCGACGTCGATGAGCTACCCGAGGTGGCGCAGGAGCTGGGCGTGAGGGCTATGCCTACGATCTTTGCGTTTAGAGATGGCGAGAAGGTCGGGAATGTGGTGGGCGCGAACCCGCAGGCTTTGGAATCGTTGGTGGGGAAGGAGGTTGAGGCTTTGAAACAGTAAGGTATCGCAGAAACGGGAAACGTTAAGGGGTGTAGGAGTGAGCGCATAGAATTATTGCATATGAGGGGAGATCCTGGATTTGAACGGGTGGCAAACGGTCGTTAGAGGGAGATAGAGGATAGGTGGCATGCGAATGAATATTTGAAAGAACCCGTCTACTTGGCTGATCGATTGATGCGCTGTGTGCCTTGTGTCTGTCTTTCTGCTATCATTCCTTTTCTCCCCCCACTTCAAAAGAAGCAAATGTCTAGGTACTGCTGACACCAATCACCGAGCCTTAATATGCCTAGATCTCAAACCCCCCAATGCGCTTCCTAATACGCCCAGAATATATACCTCTCGCATCCCTCCACGGAAATTGGCAGTGCCACACCGCTCCACATACTTTACGAACAATCACCCGAAATCCAGTTCCACCATCCGCCAGTAATACAAACAAACAAACCAACCCTGGAAAAATCAACTTCCCCTTCCACCGCGCTCTCCACTTACCCTTATGCTTGCAGCTGTTGAATTTTTTCCTCTTAGCGTTCTGAGCGTGCCCGAAAAGGAAAGGAAAAGTGGAGGGATATCAGTACGTATCCTTCCTAGCTTAGAGAACTGGGATGGAAGTATCCTACCTACCCACTCTATCCACGGCTTTATAGCGCTAGATAGAACTCTGCGTCCGTGGGATGTTTATTTAGCTATCTAGCTAGCTACGAGATCCAAAAACAGAACTTTTTCATACGCGGATCGTAGGTTTAAGAGCGGGCTTGTGAGTGTAGCTGTATTGGAAGGAGGTATGTACTTAATCAAGGGAGGTGTCTTGATGGATGGTTGGAGGGAGGGACGGTGTTGGATGAGTGGTGAAGAAGAGAATTTCTGGGGGGTTTTTTGGGGGCGGGGGGGGGGAGATGGAGGTATAAGGTATGCTAAAGATAGCAGCGTCGCAGTGTTCATATTCAGATCTTTGTCATCTCTCATTCCTCATTTCACTCTTCCCAGCCCATGCAAATCCATCCCCAAAACAACCCCAACCCATTGAAATCACACCTCTTCTCCCACAATTTCAAAACCTTATGGGAAAAGGGATATATGTGGCTTTTATTCCTTCTCACCCCCCACACTCCTGTTCTGAACATCCCTCCCTTTTTTCGGGGCATGCTCCACCCAAACAGAAACTCTAATACTCTTTCAAAAGACAAAGCGTTTCGTTTGCAGAAACACGCTGCTTCGAAAACCTGAGATACCGCTTTGTGTGAGGAGAGGAGGGAAAGCGGGGGAAAGGGGGAGGATTGTGAGGCAGAGTGTTGCTGAAAGCAAGGCGTAGAGATTTCAGCGTGTGCATAGGAAGTGGGGACTGAGACGGGAAGGGGATATGGGATTGTTGGGAGCAGTGGTTAGGATGGATGAGGGCGAGGGGATTGAACTTCTTAGGATGAAGAGGGGTTGTTTCTTTTCGTGAGAAGGCGCGGGGATTAGATGGAGATGAAACGAAAGGAAATGGAGGATTTGGAGATTCATGTTTGTGCATATAGAGAATAAGACTATAGAATTAGTGCATTTATGGAGAGAGGCTAGAGTGCGTAGTATGCAAAAGAGAATCGTTTATCTGTTGTCCTTCCTGCCGGACATGCGCTGGTGCACTTTACTCTCCATGTGATTACGGTGTAGCGAACGAATTCATACATCGCCCAACCCGTTCATTTTTGCCCAATAAGATTTGAATGGAAATTGCGATTGTATTGTACCTTGAGAGAGAAAATCCGGGCTAATAGTTTGAGTCATTTGGGGCTTTAGGGTGCATAGATATCCTCTGGAGATTTGTTGGCCGTGTCGTTGTATTCGTTAAATTATTGTTAAGCTCAAGATTTGGGCTGCGTTCAAGTATATTGTGATGCACCAGAGGTTTGTTTGACCTTCCACTTATATCCTTTGCTCACGTTGAAAAAACCCTTCCTCGAATCCGGACGTCTATCGTAGAACAGTGTAGTCATAGACGTAGAGTATGTAGGCGTTATTAGGTTTGCGTAGCGATGTTTCGCTGCATGAAATTTCTGACAAACAACCATGACATCATTACTAATAGCATCTGCGATGATTAGTATCCCTGTGGACTCGCTGAGTCTTGTGTGTAACCTCTTACCAAGGGCACAGCGACGATGAAATACCTAATATACTTGTAAGTATAACGAAACGGTGACGGTGTAGGTGCCTTCATCCTACCACTTCAAAGATGGGTAAGTCTGGACTTCAGACACGTTCATGCCAAATACGCCGGCCAGAAAGGTCAGTGGAAGGAAGATAAATGTGATCCAACTCAGGCGCCATAAGCTGGTGTTGATCTCAAGAGATTGACGTGCGTCACGAATGCTGATGGATTTATAGACCTATATGAGTTGTTACCCACCATTTGATTTAAGTATATCGGTCAAGGACTTACCAAATCTACCATATTGGCCACTGGTTTGTTGAGAGACTCATCAATCTCGTTGCTCAGCCGCTTGAATTCTGATATGTTTTGGCTCAGCCAGTCTGGGCCGAAGGGTTTTTCCACAAGGAATATCAGACTATTCTGGATATCTTCCATGAGAAGCAAGTGAAACTTAATGAGCCTTTCAGCTTCTGAGACTTGCTTCGTTATGCTCCACAGTGCAGATGACCATTGGTCGTTGGCGGGCTGACTGTAGACCTTTTCCTCAAGGGCAGCAATGTAGTTGTCAATGCAAAGGATGAAATCGCTCCATTTTCTAGCGACACCTTCGAAGATTATTTGAACTATTGCAAATGCAACGGGATTGCCCGAAGGTTGGTTCACAAGATCAAAGTCTTCCAGCAGATTCTGCCAGGTGTCTGGACTGGGTATTGAGTCGTCCTTTGTTGCAATTCTCTCGTGCGTTTTATCAAAGATTATCAGGTAACTTTCGAGACTTTTCTTGTATGACTCAACGAAATGAAGTTCTTTCCCTTGTCTGTTGTTGAATTGGATAAACACCGCGATCTTCTGTAAACAGCTAGTAGGCAGATTTTCGGAAAGCGAGTTCCTACCTTGGATGTTGTGTGCCGGTGATATAGCAATAGGAGGCCTGGGTGGTTCACTAGTTGGCTGGTATGCGACAAGATATTCTATACCAAAAGCTGTCCGGATAATATTGCGAGACTTGTCAATCACTGGTCGCCAGAATTCGGTTTGCCGAATTGGCAAATGGCGATTGCTTTCTGCAAGATTCCCAATGGACCAATCAAGAAAGTTGACTCGGTTACGATTGAAGTCGAGGGAGAAATAATTCCGAAAAAGACTTCGGAATGCCCTCTGATCGTCTCGAATATGACTGCCAGCATCTCAGCAAGTTTGATCTAAAGAGATACTCTCGTGCCTTACACTATTCTCACATCCCCTGTAGGTTTCTGATTTCTCGTCTGGGAAGGTTTGAGCATTGATACACGGTGAGAAGCTGAAAACCAGTACTAACATCAGACACCTTCTGTTCCAGAGCATATTCATCATCCACGACCTCGTAGATCCTCAAGCCTGTTGTTATTGGTGTATGGTCTATTGTGGACTCATTTGTATCTCCTGAATCAGGCGTCGGAAGCTCCGTAACATTTGATATAGTCTCAATATCCTCTTGGGTTTTCGACGACTTCGGGGATCCGGAATGAATATGAGCCAATAATTCAGGCAATTTTTGTCCCGGTTCTGGCACACGATTACCATTACCACCTAATATGAGAGGCTACCTTATTTACCTATGTCCAATGGATTGCGACTGCCATACTCCACAAAGATAATGCTCCTTTGATGAGCAAGAGGATTCAGTAGAAACGGGCCACTTGTCCCTATAGGTCCATGTTCTACGAAAGCAAGTCCAATCTCCGCGAATTTCCGGACTGTATCTCCTTCACGAATTCGGCATTTGCGCCTCAATTGAGGCTTGTGCGATAATGCCACATGGACTGGTTGCGTTAACGGTGGCTCAAGATCTGCCTCGTCTTGCCTGAGGCCAAAAGGCGCATTAGGTTTAGATAGTGGGCCATCAGTATCGTTAGACGTCGCGACCAGCCTTCGAGTAGCCCTAGTAGCCCTGGTGAAAAAAGGATTGTAGTTCGTGTCGCCATCGTCTTCTGCGGTGCGATTCATTTCTGCATCCCATAGATCGCGCCTTGCTGCACGCCGATATTGGTTTATCTTTCGCGCCATCTTGATGATAGTGAGATGCAATGAAAGGATAGCACGCCGGCCACACTGCGAGGGGTTTGATGTATTTGTAAGATCAGGCAGCAATTGACCCACAATACTGGTAGGTCTCGCATGCCCAATCAGCTCCCTCTACGCTCCTAAGTAAGGCAATCTTCTTGTACAAGAGGTACTTGTAGATTAGATATGTGCCTCGAACCTGTAGATGCCTGTTAGTGACTTCTGTCTTCAGTACCCTACATTCCGGCGAGTAGCCTTATCTTTAAGACTGCAAAAGGCTTGCAGCCTTTGTCAATTAAGTATCTAGCTTGGTGAAAGCTCTGTCTATATGCTGTGGCTCTATCAGCTGAAAGGTATCAGCGATCTATGAGACAACGGGAACAAATAACAACTGTACGACCAACATGCTACTTCCGTACCACTGATTAAGCCATAGGCTTTCCCGCCTTTTGGTCTTCCTTTAGCTTGTCAAGCAGCTCCTGTGGTGGGCTCTGCCTATATCCCTGTGGATTGTTTTCGGTCCACCTCCACAGGTCTTCGCACGCATCGTACAACGTGCGCTCAGCTTTCCAGCCAAGCTCCTTGTTAGCTCTTGTTGGGTTGGCCGTCAAATCCAGTACATCGCCCGATCTGCGCCCCACGACCTCATATGGGAGGCTTCTACCAACAGCATCGCTGAAAGCCTTGATCATGTCAAAAACCGTACTACCTTTTCCAGTACCCAAATTCCATGCTTTTACACCTGGTTGGTGATCCCGTAGGTAGTTGAGGGCAACGAGATGACCCTTTGCGAGGTCGAGGATGTGAATATAGTCACGGATGGCGGTGCCGTCTTTCGAGGCATAGTCTACGCAGCATGCTGTGAGTAAACGATTTCCATAGGGACCAGCGGAATATGAAACAGCGTCCCTACCGTCTCCAAAGACAAGCAATTTCTCTCGCTTTCCAATTGCAACTTGGGCAAGTAAGGGAAGTAGGTTGTATGGTACTCCTTGGGGATCTTCGCCCATGACTCCGCTTGGGTGGGCGCCGGCTGGGTTGAAATACCGCAGTAAAGCAGCATTCCAATGCTCGCCTTTCTTCCCTTGTTTCTTGAGATTGTTCCGTTGAGCTTCCACGTGATCGGTAATGATAGCCTCGTTCGTGGCCTTGGTGCGACCATAAGGGTTGGTGGGCCCAATGGGGCAGTGTTCGGGGATGGGGATCATATTCTCGAAGCGGGTGGCGTCGCCGTAGACGGTGGCAGAAGAAGAGAAGACGATGTTGGAGACATTGTGACGTGTCATGGAGCTGAGAAGGCAGATGGTACCGTAGACGTTGGTGCGATAGTACTCCAGAGGGATCTCGCTAGATTCGCCTACTGCCTGTCATTGGTTAATGTACGTCCCAATAAGGCTCTTGACAAGCCTCAAGAAGCACAGCATGTTGAATGACAAGTGAGATCTTTTATAAGAAATTCTGAAGGCATACCTTCAAAGCAGCAAAGTGGATCACGCTGTCAATATCAGGATGCGCCTTGAAGACCTTGTCGAAGTCCTCCTCTTTCCTGATGTCGACATTGTAGAACTCAGGTCGCTTGCCAGAGATAAGCTCAATTCGATTAATTGTTTCTTCGGAGGAGTTGAGCAAGTTGTCCACAAGTACGACCTTGTAGCCAGCCTCGAGGAGGGCAAGCGCTGTAAAGGACCCAATGTAGCCGCAACCTCTAAGAAGAGTTAGTACACATTCTGTACCGAGACAGTGGATTTTACCCAGTAACGAGCACTGAGCCGACAGCCATGATGCGGACTTGTTTGCTGGGACTTTTTGGTGGGTAAGATTCAATTGGGAGATTGAGAGCTCTGAAGAGCTGAAAAGAGCTATCAGGCACAGAGAACGATGATTGGTGCGCGGGCCCGCAAATCTTGGCGTAGAGTTTTGCGGGCCCATATGGAAAGTAGTGTCTAATACGGCAGCGCATGTTAAGCAGTAGGACAACCCATACAGAAAACATAAAAACTGAAAATTAAAAACCAAAAACCAAAACGCGCAACTACTAACTATAAAATAGTATATAGATTATATAAATATAATTTTATAAATAAAAGTATTATTTCTAGATTCTTATTATTTTATTTTATATATAATCTTTATAGTAGTTTAAATAATAATAACTCTTTAAATTCTTAATATATAGTAATAGGTACTTATAATTAAAAGCTAAAACTTAATAAATAAAAGTATTTTTATATAATTAAATATTCTATATATAATCTATATAGGCGTATAAATAATAAGTTAAATAATAATCTCTAAAAATTTAAATATTTATAGGAAAGTACTTATAATTAGAAGTTAAAGTTTAGTAAATAAATATATCTTTCTACTATTAAATATTCTATATATATATAGTTTATATAGAGATATAAATAATAAATTAAGTAGTAATCTTTAAAAGTTTAAATATTTATAGAAAGGTATTTATAATTAAAAGCTAGAGTTTAGTAAATAAAAGTATTTTTTTATTATTAAAAAATTAGATTATTTATATAATAAATTTTAATATATTAACTTATATAAAATCTATATAGCGTAATAATTATAATAGTAAATAAAATATTAAGTAAATTATATTAAAAACTTTAAGTTTAACCCCTTATATAATAGAAAAAAAATAATAAAAATCTTTAATATTTAAATATTTTATATTAAAAAAAGAGTTCATATTTTTCTAATTTATTATATAATATATAGATATTATTATAATATTTAGTATATAACTATAACTAATAATATTCTTATTCCTAAATTTTTTTTTTTTTTTTTTAAATTAATAATAGCTATACGCGAAGCTATAAATTACTAGAAATTATTAATATCTATAAATTTATTAAAGATATTTAATATTTAAAAATTTAAATTAATTAAAATAACTATAGTTTAGTATTACTAGGAATAATATATAGTTACTAATAATAATATATATTAATAAGGTTAGTAATTTTTATTAAGATATTTTTTCTTCTAACTATTAATTTCCAGCAATAATAATATAATAATAATAATAATATAAATATTTTATAAAAAGTTATTTTAAAAAACTAGATTAATTATAATAAATAAAGAAAACTATTTAAAATAGAAAAATATAAACTACTAGTAATAAATAAAAGTTAGTTATAAGCCTTATAGAAAAGAAAAATTTATAAAGTCTAAATATTAAATTAAAACATTTAATATAATTAAAATATAAAAATAAAAATTAGTAGTATTTAATTATATAGAGTTAAGAGTTATTAAATTAAAAATTATATTTTTATCTTTCTTTAAATATTATTTATTAATAATTATAGTAAATTATAGCTTTAAGTAAATTTTATAAATAGTATAAATCTTAAAAAGAAGATAAACCATTTTTATTTTTAAACTTTTAATAATTAAGTAAATTTTAGCTAGAGTTCTTCTAATAATAATAAAACTTAAAATAGTAAATTATTATTTATAAATAAATTTTATATAATTATATACTTTATTATTAATATCTTCCTTAAAGGACTAGCTAGCTAGATATTTCTTATTATTTAAAAATCTATTTTCTTTATTAAAGATTTTATTCTAATATTTTATTATCTTCTCTTTCTTAATTAAAGATATTTTTTTTTTTATTTAGTAATTAATTACTTACTTATAAATATAAATTCCTTTTTAATTCTTAAAAAAGATTTATTTTTTAATAAAATTTTATTCTTTTTCTAATATTTATATTTAGTTTTAGGAGTAGAGGTTTTTTAGGATTTATATTTTTTTATAAAAATTAAAATTATAATTTTCTTTTTAATATTTAATTAATTTTTAGAATCCTTTAATTCCTTTTTAGAATCTTTATAAAGAATATTAATTATTAAATATATATATTTTTAATTATTTTTTCTAATTAAGTTATTATAAATATCGGCGACTATATAATAATTATTTATAAAAATAAAATAAAATGTTTTTAAAAACTTTTCTTTTAAATTACTCTTTATAATCTAAGTAATCTATATATATATTATATTAGAATAATATATATAGTTCTTTAATATTAATTTTATATTTTTTAGAATCTTAATAAAGTATTTTTATTTATAGTATTAGTTAAGTTTTTAATTTAGAATATAAAAAACCTTACTAGCTAAAGAATAATTAGTAAAAATATTAAATAATATTAAATAAACTTATTAATTATATAATTATATAAATTTATATAATTTAATTTATAATCTCTTAAAATAAATAGAATATAGTAGAATTTAATAATATTTATATTTATAATAAAGACTTTAACTTTTACTCTACTTAACTTATAATCTTTAATATTAAATTAGTTCACGATTATATTAATATTAATATATAATTTTACTTAATTCTATATTTAAATTTTATAATAAGTTTTTTATTAATTATATTTTCTAATAATCCCTTAAACTCTTTAGATCTATAGTTTATAAAATTCTAAAAATATAAAGATTTTTTATTTAATTATAAATATTTTCTATTTAATCTCTTATTTAATTAGAATACTAAAGAATTAAATAAAAATAGAGTTTATTAATATTAAAATTATATAATAAGATTATAAAGTAGCTATAGAAGTATTTAAAGTTAAGTTAATAATATTAAATAATAAATTTTCTTAATAGATTATATAAAGGTATAATAGATATTAATTCTTTATTAATAAATAATTATAAGTATTATAAAGATTAAGAGATATTTAATTACTATTCTAATTAAGTTTCTTATAGAAATAGGTAGGTATTAGTAACTCTTTAATTTATAAAGTCTTTATATATAGAACTTACTATAGAGAAGATAGTTAATAAAATTAAAAAAATAATAAGAATAAGTAGAAATAAAATATATATAAGTATATTATACTATTAATAATATAATAAAACTATTAAATAATATAATTAATAATATAATAGAACTAGTAAATAATAATTAGAATATTTTAAGATAAGTAACTATTATATTAGAATTTTAATCTAGAAAATTAAATTAATATATTTTAATATAATTAAAATTAAATATTAATTACTCCTAAGTAATTTATATAATACTAGGATTTTATTAATAAATAAATAAAAAATATTTTATTTTTTTATCTAATATATTTATTAAATGAATAAATATAATATAATTATTAAAATATTTTACTTATAAAGTTTAATATATTTATTTTAATAAATATAAATAATATAATTATTATAATACTTTATTTATAAATAAAGTTAAAAGTAATTAGAAGTTTTTTAAATAAAATAATAAAATTTATATATTATCTTCTTCTTTAAAAAGTTCTTATTATTTTATAAATTTATTATTAAAAAGGTATTATAATTATTTTATCTTCTCTTCTTTTTTTTTATTAATTTATCTAACTTCTTTTATCTTTACTAAAGGTATTTATATATAGTTATTATAAAGTCTTTTAGAAGTTCTTAATATAAAGTTAATATTATTAGCTATAAAATAAATATAAACTTCTTAGAATAGTACTTAATAAATAATAATATATATTAAAATATTATTAGCTTTAATAGTTAAAGTATTTAAAATATTTAAATTAAATTTAAACTTTTTTATTTTTATATAATAAAACTTTAGAGTTATTAATAATAAGTATTTATTAATATTATATAGAAATTAATTTAAAATATATTTATAAATATTTTAATTAAGCTTAAAACCTTACTTTTTATTATTATAAACTTAAGAATATTAATATAAAAACTATAATTTATTAATAAAAATATATAAATAATTTCTTTATAAATAAATTTTATAAATATTTTAATTTTTTTAAAACTTAAAGATTTTATCCTAAAGAATAAGTATATAGATTATTAGAAAAATAATTTTATAAAATTATTTTTCTAATATATAGTTTTCTTTTTATAGTATTTTTTTAAAGAAATCTAATTATTAAATAAAGTAATTATCTTAAAGTTAAGCCTATTAAGTCTTAATTTTCTAATTAACTATACTTTTACTAAAGATATAATAGTTTTAAAAAGATATAAACTTTATTAGAGACTGGTCTAGAGTAAATTAATAAAAGTATAATATAATTAATAGAATAAAGTTAAGAAAGGAATTTATAAAGCGCGTAAGAAATTAATATTAATATATAGTAGTAATAACTACGAGTATTAAGCTAAATAAATATAATATTATATTAAATTAATAAATAAGTAAGTAAGTAATAAATAACTAGATTATAATATTATTTTTCTCTTTAAATAAATATCAACCCTAATACTTAAAATAAGTAGTTTATAGTTTATTAGATCTACTAAACTTCTTAAAGTATTATTAATAAAAGTTAATAATTAAATTTATAATGTTTTTAAATTTATTACTATTTATATTATATTATTATTAATCTAGCTATTCTTTATTTTTTTAATATATATAGAATTATAAGCGATAATTTCTACTTATTTATTAAGTATTTAAGATATTATTTAATTTTTATTTCTTTTCCTTATTAATAACTATAAGTCCTAGAGAGACAACGTATTATTTAAATAAAGAATTAATTATAGCTTTATATAAAAAACTTAGATAAAATATATTATAAATTTATATACTTACTAAAAGTTTTAAATAATAGAAAAACTTTATCTTAATAGTAATTTTAAATAACTTTAATATCTTATTATCTAGCTTCTTACTAGAATACACTATAATAATATTTTTATTTAATAAGAATATTAAGTTTTCTATTTTATAAATAATTTTAGATTATTAGCGATTTATCTACTCTATTATATATCTTTAATTAAGAGTAAACTATTTTTTTATAAATTCTAAAATATTCTCTATTTTATTTATAATATTATTAGCTTTAACGGCTTGAATCCTCTTATAAATTAATAAGCTAGGGTTAATTAATAATAAGAAAGATATATAGAGATAAAAATCTTTATTAATAAAAAAAGAAAATATACTAATAGTATTAATAACTATATTATTATTAATAAATTTAGTTATAGATAGCTAATATATCTAATTATCTTATATATATAAATAATAAATCCTTAGTTATTATTTAATATTCTGATTTATTTTTTCTATTTATTTATTAATTTCTAAATAAAAGGCTGTGGATAGATTAATTATAATTTATAATTAATTATATAAAGCTTTTTAGACTAAAGATATAAATTAAAGTCCTTAATTAAATATAATTAAGTTTAGAAAACTATAAGTTCTAAAGATATAATTAAGTAGAATATTTATTATAATTTTAATAAAGGTTCTCTTATTAGCTATAGTATAAAGAGTATAATATTTTTTTTTAAAAAGATAATTTACTAATATATAAATTATATTCTAGTTCTTAGAAGTAAAGAAATTAGTAATAAAATCTATTAAGATATTCTATTAACGCTACTTAGATATAGATAATAATTATAGTAGTTTATTATATTTATTTCTTAAAGCCTTATTTCTTTAGTAGATATAATAATTATAAATATATTAAATTACTTCTTTTTTTATATTAGGTTAATAAAATTAGTATTTTAATATTTCTAACGTTTAATTTTTTTCTAAGTAATTATTTATAGACTAATTATAGCCTTTTTTTATAATATTTAGATATAACTTATATAATATAGAAATCTAAAGATAATCTTTATAAAATAAAGTATAATATTATTATAAATAATACTATAGATTAATACTCTTAAATATTTAAGTTAAATCCTTTTCTATCGCGTTTTATATTTAATTATATTTCTCATTATCCTAATTCGCTAATATAATCCTAGTATATAGTAGTAGTTCTTTATTTATTATTATATTAATTTATTTATCTATAGCTTTACTCTCTCTCTTAGTCTCTTAGTTTACTAAGAGAGTATAATTATAATCTTAAAAGTATTCTAATAAAAATAAAACCCTATATTAATACTTAAGACGTTTATCTTCTTTATTTATTAAAATTAAATTAGATATTTAGATTAATATATTTATCTTTCTATTTAACTTTTCTATTTAATATATAATTTTAAAGTTATATTTAATTAACTTCTTAGTTTATTTTACTTAATAATATATTAATTTCTTTATCTATATAAAGTACTCTAAGCTCTTATAGTTAATAAAGATCTATATAGAGATATTAGTTAACTCTAGCTTAAAATACTAGTATTTTAAATAGCGAACTATTACTAGGAATTCTTTATTATAAATTTTATAATTATATTCGATTAATATTATATTCTTATTATAGAAAATTATTAAATAAAGTATTTCCTTATTATTTATTTATAATAGGACTTCGTTATTAATATAGTTTAAAAAGTTTATTTTTAATATTATAAAGCGAGATCTCTTATAATATTAAAGGACTAGGGTATTAATAACTAGATATTTTATTTTTTTAAACGCGGCTTAGTAGACTTCTAATTATAAGAATAAATAATTTTTTTTTATTAGGGTTACTAGGGGCTTTATTATCTTTAAGAAGTTCTTTATAAAATAATAATAGAAATTATAGAATCTTATAAAGAACTATATTTTTTTAAGATATATAAAAATCTTTTATATAGTAATTATTATAACTTTATCTAGATCTATCTTTAAATTAATAGTAAATATTAAAAAATCTAAGAACTTTATTTCTTATATATAGAATTTATATTTATTTATATTAATTTATAACCCTGCTTTATATAGTTATAATAGAATCTTCTTAATATATTCCTAGTATTCTTTCTTTATCTTACTATAGATTAAAATATCATCTAGATATATCTAGTAAAAGTTATTTAAATATTTAAATAGATTATTATTTATATATTATTAATATAAGATAAATCCTCTAGTAAGTCTAAAGAATAATATATAGTATTTAAACGTTTTAAAGAAAGTAATAAAGATAGTAAAGTCCTTACTATCTAAGTATATATAAAGCTTATTAAATACGACGATAATATTAAGTTTTATTAAATATTTATAATTTATTATCTAGGCTAGTACCTCCTCTATAAGTAAAATTAAATAATAATTTTAAATTATAATAATATTAAATTTTTAGTAATTAATATAAAACCTTAGACTATTATTATACTTCTAGATAAATAATATAAGAGATATATAAAATATAATACTTAGTAATATAAAATTCTTTTATAAATTTTTCTTTAGGTATTTTTTAATCTTTTATAGCTTAAAACTAGATATAGGATAAAGTTAACTCTATAATAACTTTTTACTTAACTTTAGCTTAATCTTATAGTTATAAGATTAATATAGAGAAAGTTTCTTTATCTTATTTCTATTAAATATATTAATAAGATTATAATATTTTTTAGAAAACTTTCTCTTAATAATATCTTCTAAGTATATTATAGTTTTATATATAGTCTTTATAGAAATATTTTACTTTAGTACTTAGTTAATCTCTATAATAATTATAGAAAAATATTAAATTTAATATTTCTTTAAATTACAAGCTAATATATTAAAGACGGTTATATTAATTTAATAAATATTTAATAACTTATTTTCTTTAGATAAGAGAGGTATAAATATTTAATTATTTATTTAAAACTAATTTAACTTAGATTTAGTATTTAAGATAAACTCCTTTAAGAACTTTTTTAATATTGATTTAAACAGCTTCGCTATATTAAATTTAACTTTAATAATTATATTAAGAATAAAAGGTTTAATTTATAAAATATCTTTATAATTATATTATTTTAAAATAAAAATAATATAGTTATTAGTTATATTTAATATAATTTTATATTTATTTATCTAGAATTTTCTTAGAATAATATACTAATTACTAAGATTAGTAATTAATATAAATATAATAGATTTCTAGTAATTACCCACCCTTATAGAGAGGTATATAGTATAAGTAATAAGTTTTTTTTTTATTTTATTATTATAACTATAAAGATAGCGGGGTTTTAATAAAGATAAAGATAAAATATTAAGAATATTAAATAAGATTTATACTTTTTTTTTATTAATAAATAAATAGGCGATGGTATTAGTATTAATAAAAACTTTAAATTAATATTTCTTTTCTTAAGCTAATAATATAATAGAGTATATAAATAAATATTTATTAAAGAAATTATATAGATTTATTAATAATAAGAATAAAAGATTCTTAAAAACAACTTTTTTAAGAACGGCTAGTTTTCTAAATTTAATAAATTTTTAATTATTTTATTAAAGCCTTTCTTTCTATTCTTTTTATTACTAATTTCCTTAACTATTTTATAATAATACTTAGAGTATATTACTTAGAAGTATCCTTCCTTATTATAGTTATAATACTTTATTAATTTCTTTATTTCTAGTAAGATATCCTTATAAGGTGACTGGAAATAATAGAGTTATAAAAGTATTAATAACTTAATAAAGAAGCGCTTTATAGAAATAATATAAATAAAGATAATAATATAAGTAATCTTCTATACTTAAATTATAATTATAATATTAGAAGTTATATAGGTAGTAGAATAATTTATTATTATTAAAATATAATTCTTATATTTACTTATTATTTATTATTAATAATTAATCTTCTAGTAAAGATCTACTAGTTATTTTAATATATTAAATTTTATAGATATAATAATAATAGTCTTCTATAATTAAAAATTAATTTTATTTTTTAATTTATTAATTATAGTTTCTTTATCTAGTTTTAGATAATTAATAAATATATAGAAACTAGAATAAAAAGTAGTAAAAAAGTTATTATTTTTTTATTTTAAACTTTTAAAACTATAGTATATATTATCCTTCTTATAAGGGTTGCTTATAATATTATTTAATATTTAAATTATATTTTCTAGGCTAATAAAATAGTTTAGATTATTAATATAATAAATTTAAATATATTAAGCTATAGTACTTTTAATACGTAAGATTATATAAATAGTTTTTATATTATCATTTATATAATAGTTCTAGTTAATAATAAGTTTATTTTAAATATATTAAATTTAATTCTTTAGAAATACCTTACTATCTACTTTAATAAATAATAGTAAATTAGAAATCTTTTATAAATACTTTATATTTAAAACTATAAAGCTAGAGATAGTTTATTTAAATAATATATATTTAATTATTTATAGATTTATAATTTTTTCTTTTAACTCTTCTATATAGTATTTTTAATAGATTTCTTCTATTTTTAAGTTTCTTACTTTCTTTTAGATTATCTTTTTAAGGTATTAAATTAATAAAGTTATAGCGTAAACTATATTTATCTTATTTATTAAAAAGTTCTATTCTTTTATATAAGAAAGGATAGTATTTTATTCTTAATAAAACTTACTTAATATTTATAATAGCTTAGCTAGGTTAGTTTTTACCTAGTATTATAATTAATTAATATTTTAGATATTTTATAGAGTTCTAGTATCTTTAGGACTAATAATTATATCTTTTAATAGAAAGTTAACACGATAGTAGCTTATTTTTTAAAGAATTTCCTTATAAGCTTAATTTATATTTATAAAGATATTATTAGTATAGCTTTAAACTATTATAAATAATTATAGATTTATATAAAAGTTTTAAGTTTTTTATTTTAATACTAATACTTATATTATCTTAGAGTGGATATTATTTTTAGTATATAAACTCTTTTTAAGGCTTTATCTTATTAATATATTATTTTAAGTAGTTTTCATTTAATAATAATTTAATATTAACTATTAAATATATTATTATATTCTAGAGATTAATTTCTTTATTACTTCTTTATAGTATCTAATATTAATAATTATTATATTATTTATTTAACCTTATTAATATACTTATAAGAGTAAGAGTAATAGTAAGCTTTATTTTACTATTAAGAATTAACTTAGAGTAAATTAATAGAGATATAATATAATTAATAGAATAAAGTTAAGAAAGAAATTTATAAAGCGCGTAAGAGATTAATATTAATATATAGTAGTAATAATTATAAATACTAAGCTAAATAAGTATAACATTATATTAAGTTAATAAATAAGTAAGTAAGTAATAAATAGCTAGATCGTAATAAACTTAAACTTTCTATTTAAATTTATTTAATTTCTTAAAGCTATCTATATATTTTAATATATATTTATTATAATATCTATTTCTAACTCTTAATCTAATTATATCTTAAGTAATATTATTCTAATTTTTTTAATAGTATTAAGATATTATTTATTTATATTAATATTAATATATACGGAGATTCTTATATAAATCTAAATAATATATTAAAAGTAAGTATTAATATAAATATAAATCTAAATATTAAATTAGTTTAGTTTAGAATAGTTATTAACTAATTATATATAATTAGAATTTAGAGAATATTATTATATCTTATATTTATTTACTTATATATTTTATAAGATAACTTTCTAAGAATTAACTCTTCTTATAGTATATATTACGCGGTTTATTATATATATTTATTTATTTACTTTTTAACTATATTACTAAAGATATATATAGAGATTTTAATAACTAAAATTTATAATAATATTATTAGCTATAATTATTTAAATTCTTTCTTATAATTTTTAATTTTAAATCTCTTAATCTTATAAAGCCCATTATTATCTTAGATTATATTTTTTATAAAAATATTAAAAAGAAAAAAGGCTTAATATAATATTCTATATTTATAATAATATTTAAATCTTTTTATCTATTATTTAATCTTAATAAAATAATAAAAGAATAAAAGCCTTAGCTTTCTTATTTAAAATATTATTAATATATTAAAGCCTTTTAAGTTTTTATACTTATAGTTATTTCTTAAGAATATATTAATTATACTTAATTTTTTTCTTACTTAATATTTTAATAATATATACTTAGATATAATCTTAAGTATATATTAATTTAATTTAATAGCAATAAAGTAATATATTAATAATAATAAGTATAGTAATACTAAAGCTTAATAGAATAAAAAGTAAATTATAATTATAAATAGAAAATAAGAAGTAGAGAATATAATATTTATTAGCTTTATAATTAATCTTACCTTAGTTAATCACTTATTAAGTAATATTAAGAATTTTAATTAAATATTTATTATAATTATCTTAATAAAAAAGTTATTTAAAAGGTTTAAAAAATATAGACTTAATTTATATAAATATAAATTATAAGTATAGTTTAAAAAAGCTAAGTAGTTTAACTAACTTTCTTATTATTATTAATTATAATAGAAACTTATAATAATTTATTAAAGTATTAAAGAAACTTTAGGAATATTAAAAAGTATTAATATATATTTATCTATTACTAATTAAATTATTATATTAAAGATATTTAAAAGGAGCCTCCTTATTTTATATAAATATAAAAAATATTTAATAAAAAAAGTAAGGTTTTAAATAAAACTTTTATTTATTAATAAAAAGCTTTTAATATTTAGAAAAGAAATTTATAATTTTAATTTTTATTAAATATATATTTATTTACTTTATAGAAGTCTTTATAAGGATTATTTTACTTAATTAAAATATATATTAAGTAGTAAATATATAAACTAGTTTTATATAAAGTTTTATAATATAAAAAATAAACTTTATATTATATATTTAAACGTTTATATATAGATTTATATATTAATATTTTATAATTTTTAAATAAAGCTATAAAAAAGGCTATAAAGAAAATAAAATAAAGTTATATAAATAAATCTTTATATTTAATAATAATAGTATTAACTTATTATTTTAGAATAATAAGTAGAATAATAGTTTTAATAAAAATTTTATATAAATTAATTTACTAATTATAAAATACTTATTATATTCTAATTCTAATATTAAGTTAATTAAATATTTAAATAAATTTATATATATTCTAAGATTCTTTATTTTCTTTTTAATTATATTTATAGTAATACTAGAATAAAAGTCTTAGTATATTAAAATTAAAAAATAATCTAATATTTTATAAGACTAGTTCTCGCTATATAATATATTATATATAAAGTTAGGAATTAAACTTAATTAAACTTTAACTTTATTCCTTTATTATTTATAAAATAAATTTTAAGTAAAGTACGCTATTTTAAAATTAAATAAGAAAAGTTCTAAAAAATTATAAAAAAATAACTTTAATAATTATAGTAAAGATATTTAGAGAAATATAATTATTTTTAATAAATAAACTATCCTATTATAAAGTAGACTTTAATTCTAAAATATTATTAAAAACTAAAGAATTATCTATAATCTTAATATTTCTTAATTTTATTAAAGTATTTTTAGTAGAAATAATAATAGTATATACTTTTCTTCTTTAAGAGAAAAATATTATATATACTAAGAAATAAACTAATAAATTAATAAATATATCTTTATATATTATAGTTAATACACGAGTTCTCTATTAATTCCTAATAATTAGAGATAACTATTTAGTTATTAACTTAATTAATTATTAAGTAACTTTAAAAATAATATCTAAAAAAAGTAAATATAAATAAGTAGGTCTTATTATATTAAGAGTAATATATAAGACTTATTTAAAAAATATTTATAAAATTTATATTTTTAAGTATAATATTTATAAGCTCTAGAAAACTAGTTCTTTTTATTATAATAATATTTAAAAATAACTTTAGAATAGATTATATTAAAATTAATTTATTATATTTCTAAATAATAAATATAAGTTCTATAATTATAACTAGTTATTTATTTTAAATTAAAAACTATAACTTTAATCTATATATTTAAAAGATAATTATTTAAATATATAGCGCTATTAACTTTTAAGGATAATTTATATTATTAAAAAATCTAGATAATATAGTATTAATATATTTAGTAAGAATAATAATATATATTTCTTTAAAAATTTAATAAATATTATAATACTTAAAGAAGTAAGTAAGGAATTAATAAAGAAATAATTAATATATATTTAACTATATAAAAAACTTAAAAAATAATAATTAAAAAAGTTATTTTATAAATATAAATAAAAATAACTAGTAAGTAAGATAAATTATATACTAAATTATTATTAATAATTATATTAAGACTATTTATAGAGATTATTATATAATTAATATTTATATAATATATTTTATTAAATATAAACTTATTTATTATAAAAGCTATAATAATAATAATAATTAAAGAATTACTTAAAAGAACGTAGATATTATATATTAACTTTTTATTATAAATATTAATTACTTAATATATAGTATATTAATATATTTACTATATAATCTTAATATTAAAGCTTTAGAATATAAATTATTTTTCTTTTAAAATAGTTTATTTATTAATATATAACTTTAATAATTAATTTATTATTATTCTTATTAAATTTTTTAGGAAAATATATATTATTATTATTTTTTTATTTTTATAATATTTCTTTATTTTTATTCTAGTTTTATTATTATATTCTATTAATAAGATTATATATTTATATTAATTTATTTTATTTATATATTATCGCTGTTATAGTATTTTTTTTACTAGTAATACTCTAGTTTTAATAGTATTTTAATTTTATAATACTCCTTTTTAAAGTATTTTTTAATAAAATAAAGTTTTTAATTTTTTTTCTTATTCTCTAAATTATTCTAGTAACTACTTTATTATATATTATTTATTTAATATTTATTTTTTATTATTAATATTAATATATTTTTATAATTTATTTATTTAAAACTTTATAATAGAAATAATAGTTTAAATATTACTTTAATATTATAAATCTTAATTAAATTTAGCTATAGTTTAGTAATAGAGATTTAGTTATTTATTATATTTTTTAATTACTTTATATTAATAAGGTCCTAGGTTTAAATCCTAGAGTATATAATAAAGCTAGTTCTAAAAAAAATTATTACTTATTAGAAGTATTAGTATAAGTACTATTGCTGTATACTATAAGCTTAGGCCTATATTATATTTTTTTTGCGCGATAGCTAGCTATTTAGCATACTAGATAGCTAGCTATGCAAGCGAGATAGTGGTAGTGGTGGCAATTTGGTGGTGTTAACGGTTTTTGGTTTTTGGTTTTTGGTTTTCCTGCATGGGTTGTCCTACTGCTTAATATGCGCTGCCGTATCTAACTTTAGTCCTCGAACTACCCCAACAGTTCGATCTGTTTAGGGAGCTCGGCAAGACCCATGCCCATACTGCCGACATCTGGAGCTTAAGCCCCGCTGACAATGCAGCTATCATCCGCCAACATAAGGGCCTAATGGGTGTAATAGGGAGGGTCCTAACAGAGTAGACTCTCGCATTGTATTTCTCAATTGCGTAGCAGACACCCTCTTATGTCTCTACGGTCCCGCTCTATCCTCACGAAAATACCTACTCAATTGACCAGGACAGCCCCACGACTATCTCTCCTCCGCAACCACCTCTCTCACAGAACAATGGCATCCCACGACATCCCCAAAACGATGAACGGCGTCCTGGTCGAAAAGACAGGAGGACCAGAAGTCCTCCAATACAAAACCGACCTCCCCGTCCCCACTCCCAAAGAAGGAGAAGTCATCGTTAAAAATGAATACATCGGAATCAACTTCATAGACACCTACTTCCGCACCGGTCTCTACCCCTCCCCCAAACCCGAAATCCTCGGCAGAGAAGCCTCCGGCACCATCATCTCTCTCGGCCCCTCCGTGACCGACTTCTCCATTGGCGACCGCGTCGTCTGGATGGGCACCGGCGCTTACGCTGAATACAGCGCCGCCCCCGCCGCCAAAACCGTCAAAATCCCCCCTGCGATTGGTTCTGCGGACGCATGCGCAGCCATCCTACAAGCCCTCACCGCCCTAACTCTAACCACCGAATCCCACCCCGTCCAGCCCAATGATTGGATCCTTGTCCTAGCCGCCTCTGGCGGCGTAGGTGGCTGGCTATGCCAAATTCTTCGTGCTATTGGCGCGCACACCATTGCTGTTGTCGGTTCGGAGGGGAAAGTTGCAGCTGCGAAAGAGAATGGGGCGGAGGTCGTGGTTGTGGAGGGGGAGGGGGTGGTGGAGAAAATGGTGGCGGAGAAGACGGGGGGGAGGGGGTGAGGGCTGTTTTTGATGGGGTGGGAAAGACGACGTGGGAGAGGAGTCTAGCGGTGTGCGCGAGGAAGGGGACGGTGGCTAGTTTTGGGAATGCAAGCGGGGCTGTGGAGCCGTTTGCTATTTCGTGAGTTTGATCTTTGTTACCTTCCTTTGGTTCAGTCGGGTAAAGAGGGGAGGTTGAAGGGATCGCTAATGAGTAATGGTGCAGGAAATTGAGCGCGAAGAACATCAAGATTGTAAGACCGAGTTTATTTAATTATATCCACACCAAGGAGGAATGGGAGCATTACACGAGTCGGCTGTGGAAAATAATGGAGGAGGATAAGATGTCGGTCAGGATCCATGAGGTCTATCCTCTCGAGGATGTAGCGAGAGCACACAATGTAAGCCTGAGCATGATCTTCTTTGCGGAGAGACTATCTAATGGACCTAATAGGATCTAGAAGGCCGAAAGAGTATGGGCAAGCTACTCTTGGCGCCGTAAATTAGAACGCAAGAAAATGATGTTCTCTGACTGTTCCGTCCCCCTGAAGCCAACAATTTTGTGACGATAATGAGACTCGTATAATTGTCAGGTTCAATCCTTGGCCGCCACATCGAATGTCTCCTCCAAGACTTTGTTGACGTTTCCAGACACCTCCTTCTCTTCACTCTTGACCTTCCACACCTCAACGCCGGGATCGCCAACATCACCGCCTTCCAGAGCCAAATTTGGTTTACTACTATCCGCCTCAGCTTCCTCGGCGCAATGCTTGGTGTTTTTGCTAGTAAGGAAATAATTCTCGAAGTCGTTATCGTCTTTAGGTCCATATTGAGTTGCTCCAGAAACCCCAGCTGTTCTTTGACCAAGCTCCTTCTCCACTACCTCTACCTCGCCTAGATTAGGTTCAGGAGCTTGGTTCTCATAAACTTCAAAACCTTCATCCATATTATTCCCACTGGAGTTCTTAGGCCTCATAGGCAACCACTCCTTCTCCGGCTCCCTCCACCCGGCCATCATCTGGTTGGGCGAACGGTTGAAAAACGAGCAATGCACCCCGTTAATAGCGTCGAAGTAAGATACCCCAAAATTAAGATGCGTGACTTGGGTTCCGAATTTCATGCCAATGGACATGTGCTTTAGTACGTCTTCTTCGATCCAGAATTCGTAATGCTTGACGTCTGGGACTTTGGATGCCACCGCGGCTTCCTCTTCCTCCGTTAAGTCTTCATCCTCTGCAGCATTAGCATCGAACCACGACTTCGCCTTCAACTTGCCGATGGTTTTGAGACTAGTACATTGGCGCTGCGCATATAAGGATCGGGCTTCGTCATTAGGCAAGATGATGTCAATTACTTCGAGTCCCACCTCCTCAGAACTAGTGATACGGCATGTCTTCTCTGCAAGATGCTTCTTATATGTTTGGAAGGTTTCATCGTTTGCATTAGCTGCGAGAGCGAATTTGAAAACCCTGCGAGCCTGTTCTGGGTCCATGCCCGCATTGGCCTTCTTTTCGTCGTCGTCCATCCATTCGCAATTAGACTCGTACACGCCTTGGTACATACCGCCGAAAATTATGGAGCAGGCCATGTTGAAGTCGCCTGGGAGAAGCGGGAGCATTTGTCCAATTTGACATAGTTCCTTTTGTCCTTGATCGCACAGGATACGGGCGGCATTGATTTGAAATTTGTATTCTGGGCAGACGTCGTGGTGGAGCAGGTAGTTCAGGAAGTTGCGAATTATATTGATGTGGGATTTGATCGTCTCTTCGCTTGTTAATTCCCATCGGCTTGGATAATTGGATGATCTGTGGTTTGGTTAAGCTGTATCTCTCCATTGAAGCCCTGATGTGACTTACAAGAAGGATTTCAAGCAGCCCTCAAAGTCAACTACCCACACGGTGTCACCCGGGCCACCTTTGTCGCCCCCCACGTAGTGTGTTGCGTTGAGTTCTGCAATCTCCGCGGCATTCATGGTTGAAAGTGCATTAGCGTCGAGTCCTCCGGAGAACATCTTCGGCCCTCCCTCAACACCGCCGTGAACGAGATATTTGTCGAACAGATTCTTGCGTACTGAGTCCATTTTGCGCTTTGCAGCGAAGCGTTGGATCGCTGTTTCGATACGCCTGTAGGTGGATCAGTTGCTGTTCTCAGGCCTAGTTGAGCAAGAGTACATACTGTGCGAAAGGATAGTAGCTTTGAGAAGGTTAGCATGTATATCTGAGACGGCTTGAATCTTGCTCACGCATCATAGATGGCTTTCTCTTCCTCAAACTCTGCTGGCGTGAGAGGTGCATCTACATAGTACTCCTCAAAACCACTAGGGGCGTTCTAGTGCGAAGACATTCAAGTCAGCATGAAAATGTCGGGACGGACTGAGAGTATTACCAGTCCTCTCTGGCTCTTGGGCTTTCTCTTCTTCTTCTTTTTAGTCCCAACTCCAATTCCAGGTCCTTCATTTCTCTGACCAGCATCCTCCGCTTCATCGTTTTCATCATTCTCGGCTAGGACTCGCTCATCTGCTGAATCGGCAATGACAACTCGTTTTGGATCTACGTTAGCGTTGGGCTTGGTCCGGGAAGGCAACGTTTGCTTCAATGAGGCGCCGCTTGTCGAAGCCACTGAATTTGGATCGATCTCGCCCAGCACCTGAGGCTTCGAGGTACCATCTACTGTATCATGCTGTTCATTAGTATCGGGGCTCGACGCGGGCACAGACTGTGAATCAGCTGTAGCGATATGCGTAGAGACGATGCTGTTGGCCACACTGATAGATCCTTTATCATAGCCGGTCAGGTCTTCACGCTCGTTAGCCGCGTTCTTGTGATTGCGTTTGTCCTGCTCTGCCATATTGCATAGGTCATACGAAAATCACGCGGGAATGAGAGGTGTTGTAATATTCGGTGTGCGATGAAATTATAGTGTTGGAGCAAGGAAAGGATCATTGGAAGATAGCTTTTAAATAAAACGAATCATGTCCTATTGTGAAGGAAGCTGAAACACTTGGGAAGTGTAAGTGAAGCGTGTTCACGCTTTAGTGAAGCCTCTCGATAACAGTGAACGTCTACTGCTTCGAAGTAGTGTTGGGCGCTGCTGGAGTTGTCCGCCAACATTACAGGCTAATGTGTCAAGTAGAGCGACGAAGTCTTAATCGCCACTCTCAGAACTCTTCCTTTTGCTACGTTAGGTGAAGCGTCGTCTGCGGGGTCATTCTCCGACCGGGAATGAAGCAAAGCACATTAAATGTTTGAGGTAGCCTCACGCGTAGATCGAAGAGTACAACGCTAAATATAGATTATCAGTGATTACCTTAAAGGTCGGAAGAATAAGGGTAAGCTATCGGGACACTACCTACCTTACCTGGCCCGGGCTGAGCTCCGGGGGGCGTTTGGTACCCTCGAACAGCCCTGCCAAGAGAGCAATTAGCCGGCATTGCCTTACAGTAACTCTTACCTCGGACTTTATCTTCTCACTTCTTGAGCTTTCACAGGTGCGGACCGCCGCGAGGCTAGGTAATACGTGGCTTTCACATGGCCTTCCCGGGGGCCTTGAGTCTTGCTTGATGCTTTAAGACTCCATCTCTCCTTCTCATCATGTAACTTCATCCACACTGTGTCCTCACAAGATGGCGGACAAGAAATCATTCCGCATGTCCCAGCTTCGCCCGTACGACAACATCGCTGCCGGCCAGTAAGTGTTGCCACCTCCCCATACTAGAGCGTCCAAGTCGCTGAATGCTGTACAGCGATGGTGTCCTTTCAGATCCATCAGGCACGATAGTCATCAAGCCTTGCAAGCAATCTGAAATCGATTTCTACAACTCAACTTTGGCACATCCCCAATTTCTACCACATATTGCCACATACATGGGCTGGATCCAACTGAACCAAGAAGCAACAGCAGCGCAGGCAGCTGGGACTCTGATATTGCCAGGGCAGACCGAGCCTAATTCGTCGGCTGGATCCAGGATCGCCGACGCACCACTCATTGAGAAGGAATGGGCACCTTCGAACGGGGAGAAAATACAAACAGACATGGCTGTGGTCTTGGAAAATGTCGCGACGGGTTACAAGAAGCCTAATATCCTCGATGTCAAACTCGGCGCAAGGCTCTGGGCGGACGATGCTCCTTTGGCGAAGAGAGTGAAGCTGGACAAGGTTGCTGAAGAAACTACAAGCAAGCCTCTCGGTCTTCGCATTGCTGGCATGAAAACGTTCCAAGGCTCAGATAATACCCTGCAAGAAGGTACCACAGCCGACGGCTACAAGCTCTACGACAAGATGTACGGGCGCAGCTTCAACACCGAAACCGTGCCCGAGGGCTTTCGGGATTACTTTCGCTTCAACAACGAAGAGAGACCCAAGGCGCCCATGAGAAAGGTTATCAGAAGATTCATCGACGACCTAGAAGAAATGGCAAAAGTAATTGAGAACGAGGAAAGTAGGATGTACTCTGCGAGTCTCCTGTTCGTGTACGAAGGCGGCCCACAAGCCCTCAAGGAAGCCTTCTCGGTAGAAAAAGAGCTCATTGAAGCTCTCCAAGAAGGACGCCCAATGCAGATTGATAATCACGACGACCATGAAAGTGGAGAAAGCGAGGAAGAAGACCGACCAAAATTTCCACCCATACAGAGCCTCAAGCTCATTGACTTCGCACATGCTCAATGGACACCTGGCCAAGGTCCAGACGAAAATATCTTGCATGGTATCAGGAATGTCATCAAAATTCTTGGTGACCTAGTTCGATGAACGGCTTGTATGATCAACTCCTCCGAAAATGTCCTATTCATATTACAGTACCACCCTGGCCTTCCGAGATGGGAGGCGACGTGGGAAAAGTTGCCCTGATAATTGCTTAAAATACCGAATGGAAATGAAGGATTTGGACATGCATGCAGATCAAGTCATACAATTGAAAATACATCACCCATGATGTGTCCGCTTACAAAGTCAATCATTTGCATCCTACTCCATCCGATCGTATCATAGTGCTCTTCCTTTACTTGCGATTGGTCCAATTAGCCCCTTTCGTATTACCCCAGACCGATCCTCAAGCCCGGCCTACTCTCCCGATCCTGCCCTTCGATTATCATCTTTCCAAGCTTCTCTCAACGCTTACTCATTCCGTGTCGCCACAGATTCAACCTCAAATTCTCTCAATAACCCCACCTGTAACATAGCACTAAATATCACCAAAGTAAGAAACGCCTTCATGCGCTTTGGGCGGTAGGAAGCGGCACGTCAATTCTGTAATCATGCTTACCGGAATATCAATGCTGCCTCTTGCCCCTGGAATACCCACGTCAGAGACTGCAAGAACAAATGCTGCAATCCAGAGTCGTCCATTGTAACGCTAGCTACATTTCGTATGCTATTCGCCTCATGTGCATATCACTCCCCGGCGCAACGCCTCGCATGCTGCTCCCCTTCCATATGCATGAAAATCTCCACCTCTGATTCTGCAGTCATAAAACCTCCAAAAACCTTCAATGCAACCTCCTCAGCTGCTCAACCAGGTTCTTCACCCACCCAACGTCGTCATTCGTCCCTTTATTATCCTTGTCAACAGCTTTAGTCAGGCCAACAGCTTTATCCACAACCTCCTGCTGCAACTCCGGCGACAGATCCAGAAACGCTTCAATCAGCTCACCATCCACAAAGCGGAACGGCTCCTCTGCCTCTCGCACCTGGCTCTTGAAAGCTCGGTATGTCTTCCATGGGACGTGGCCTAGACTCTGCACATACGGTACGAGAGCTTCTTGGAGTCGTAATAGATTCGCACTGTGGTGATTGGTCATGAAGCCGAAGAGGTAGATGCTGCCATCTACGGTGCTGAGGAAAGCTTTCGGGATGACGGGGGCAGTGGGACTGAATGAGTCAATCGAGACGGAGCGGATTCGGTTGACCATTTCGCCTAGGCGCATTTCGTTGGTGACGCCTAATCTCCGTCTATCGTCGGCTGTAACGCCTTTATTATTACGTGCCAGGACTACCAGGTTGCCCTCTGCGTCGGCTTCAAGCCATGTGTCTTCGCTGACGCCGGTGATATTTTCGAAGGAGACATCTCCGCCAACGTGGGCAACGGCTGTGCTCCATGCTGTTTGGTAATGGCGCGCTGTTTCTCTGAGCTTGTCGTCGGAACCGGCTGTGCCCCGGGTGTAGGTGAGGATGGAGACGGATTTCATTAGGTCTGCAATTGCGATCTGAGAGCCATGGATTGAGAGGTCGATGGGGGCGGTGGAGCAGCGATAAGTGGCGCGTTTGTTGAGGTGGGAGTTTTCGAGACTGTAGATCACGACCTAATATAAATTAACTCTGTGGCAATTCTGATTTCGGCGTGGAACGTTGGATACTTACGGTCTTGACGAGTGCAGCAATGATCTTGCCGTCGATCACGCCTAGAGCTCGGCAGGCACCTTTGACAGGAAGGTCGGTAATGACTCTTAGCTTCCTTTCAGTGGTGACCGCAAAGACAATTATTCTGCCTCGGATTGCCTCGTCACGGTCGTCACATATGTATTGTGTGCCAACGACAAATCGTTCCATTAGCTCTCCAGAGTCCTCTCGAATATCAGCCCTGATAACGCTTTCTACAAGCTCATCTTCATTCAGCTCGTATGTGTCCTTTACCTCCAATAGAACTTCGTCTGCGAGCTTAAAGTGGCTTTGTACAATCTCTTGTGACTGCCTCATTGACCGACGAATTGTGCCGATACCGAATGCTTTAAGCTTGGTAGAATAGGCTATCCTTCGTACAGTCTCGCCCACATGCAGCGTATTGACATGTGTCGCCCGTTCAGTATCGATGAGTGCAATCCTGATATCTTCTGGCGTAGCAATGGCAATAGCACCTGGGTAAGCGTCGGAATCGAATGAGCAAATGCATGATGCTTTTTCAGCAGTGACCGCAGAGTAAACGATGCGACCTTCTGATCCATAAATGAGACTCGAGTGTTCACACGTCGCAAAAACATTAGAAACCCCGTCATCCCTTGGGAGAGCTTTAAAGCTTGCTTGCTGAGTGCCAAGAACTATACAGTTCTTGGAGGATAGAGTGAAGTTGGCTATATTGATGGAGTATGTGACTACCTCGCCGTCAGTCATGGCTATGAAAAGCGTGGGCAATTGATCGTGGAGAACTCGGGCAAGCAAAATCGAACGTGGCACCGATACAGCTTCATCATCCGACTCCACTCGCTCTGGAACTTGCAAGACAGTTTCGAGAGTGTCCATCTTCATGACAAGAACGGATGCGCTGTGCCAGAAACCGGCAATGCACACTTCTGATGAGACGTTCGAAACATGGATGCAAGAGATCTCCTCCTCTTCAGCAAATTGTCGTCTCGCTAGGACTTGTAGACTGTCCGCCAGCTCTAGGATCACAGCTTCCTTTCCTCCTACTGACAAGGCAAGGTTTTGGTCATTTGCTGATGCTGCAGTGATGACGTGCCCACTGGGAGGAGACCATTCAGAGTGAATCATTCCATTCTCCAAGTCTATGAGCCGAACTGCCGACTCAGTCACCTGAAGGATGCGGCCGCTGGGCAAGTCAGCAGCGAATAGGCTGCATTCCGACAGGGAGAAGCCCTGGAAGTCAGCAAGTTCCTCTACCTCTCCGGTCGCCTGAAATTGAAATATTCTGGTCTGGTTGACAAAGGACACAATGAGGACGTCCGCCTTATCAATTGTAACGTTTGATCGTACACCAAATAGATCAGTCGCATAAGCAATCTGGCCTAGTATGCCCTGCTCCTCTAAACCAACTCCACTTCGGACACTTCGGAGGCTACCATCTTGAAAGGCACCTGAACCCGTGACAATTCGCGCCTGACCTGAGGAGTATTCGTTCGTTTGTCCTTCGCCTGCTCTGTTGCCCATATCCATAATACTAAAGTCTAACACAGGGGCAATATTCGATAATGTTTGCACCAGGTTAATGTAACCTGCTTGGATCTTGACCAACTGGGAGTCCCCTTGATGTGAGCCTACAAATAAGTAACCATCGCCTAGATACACGAGTACTGAAGCTCGTGAAGCATTCCCAATCTTATCAAGCTTGCAGCCTGTGACCTCGTTCCCACTCTCTAACAGAAGCATTAGGAGGTATATTTCCCCGAATTCGTCTGCCAGAAGCCATCGCTGGTCATCTATGGGCGTCCAGGCTACAAATTGGGTAGCATCTTCCAAAGACATATGGATGAAGTCGCCGTTTATATGGCCTAGGTAGCTGATCGAGATCTCCGCGAGCACAATCAATCCATCTATAATCCATCAGCGCCTCATCAATAGTACGAGCTGTCTTGACCTACATGCTGGTGCTGGCACAGGTATGAGATGGCTAGCACCCAGCTCTAAATCTTCCCGTGCGCCAACCACATTCTCCAGATCTGCACTTCCTGATTCTCCAGCGACTCCAGCAGCATAGTCCAGTTTCCGTACACTCATACACACCTTTTGATGATTGTCCTCATATAGAAAAGCAAGCTGCGCCTGTTCACCCTCACCTGGTTGCGGAAATAGAAAAGCCGCTGAGCGGACGAATAAATCCGATATTCTTGCTGGCACAGGCTCACCCAGTGTCCCGATTTCACCTGATCCTTTCCTTTTCCCTTTGTGTGTAATAGGTACGATCGTTACAATACCATCGAATAGTAGCAGGGCCATAAAGCGTCTGGTAGGGTCGATCAGACATTGGTCTTCAGTCTGAGAGTCCCGTAGTGTCTTGTCGGCTTGATCTTGGTAACTTATCTCTGTGCGTAACCGGCGGCTCTGAGTGTCCCAAGAGACTGTGAAGTACATATAGCGATCTGTCCCAACAAAGAGGTGTTCCGTTGCAGAGCTGGAGGGCCGTAACTTGTCCAACATGGTAACCTTGCCATAAAGGGTTCGCGAATGGGATAAGACCAATCCATCTTCTGTCTGATGGTATATTTCGAGTCTGTTTGCTTTACTAATTTATCATTAGCATCTGCTGCTTACACTTGGTAGCTAGGGAGAACGCACGCCAGCACCAGGCATTCCTCCTCGGAACTTAGTAGCCTCAGCTTCAATGCATGTCTCACGCTAGTAGGTCGATGTATGGGGACAATGTATGCCATCTTTCGGACGAGTGTGCAGCCAAAGATACTTACTGCCTGCCCTTCCGTCACTACTTTAGTACAGCCAAGAGCACGCGTTTTGTCGATAAGAATGAGGCTAACCGATAAAGCTGCATAGGCGCGCGGGATGACGCTATCTTGCTACCTTGTTTAGACGCGAATTATCGTTTACTAGATGTCTAATTGGTTTGTGAAATTTCCAACCACAACATTTTGAACTCCTACAACCACCATCAACACACCGCTTTGAGCTTTTAGATAGACAAGGCAGCGGTAAAGTAGCATGGTGCGAAAGAAGAATAAAGGAGTTTCGGCGAACATCAAAGATGATCGAGCCGCAAGTATTGCATTTCGTGAGAGTACCCCAACGGTGCAGAGTACTCCTGAACCTGTTTCATCGAAGTCACAGCCTGAAAAGCCTCCATTTCCCAGCAACTCACGCAATGACAAAAGCCAGCTCAAAAGTGAGCGCCATGGACGTGCTTGCGTAATTGGTGGGCTGACTCAGTCGCTACCTGAAAATGAAAATGAGATCCCTGTTGTTGAGGGCGACGACGATCTCTCGCCGCAAGCTTCGTTGCCTGGGCCTAGCAAACATATCACTAGCTTGGGACAGCAATTTATAGCAGATATGCAGGCTGAATACCTTCAAAAATGGAAAAAGGCCGGCTGGAGTCCGGACGATAACGCATCTGCTAAATCTGATGCCCATCTAAAGAAAATGCAGGAGGATGACAAATTGGGTTCGATCTTGAAACAATATAGGCTGTTCATAAACCCTACCAAAATGCGCACCATGCTTGTTCAGTATCCCAACCGTGAACTTGGCCAGGAGTATCGCGAAGCCAACGGACAAAAGCCCCTTGAGTTGCGTATCAAACCAAAATGTGGCGTTGTGGAGGTAGACATCCCGTTGAACATCCACGTCAACTTCGACAAAGCAAAGGGCATTGAATATGGAGAGGCTATGCGCACCAGTCGACATCTGCAACAGGGTGGCTCTTACGGCCTTGCAGGTGGACTAGGAGTTGGACCGAAACTCTCAGCGAAGGACATTCGTCGTGCACCCATGCCCGAAGGGCCGTCGAAGGAAAAGCTCTTAGAGAATTTTGACGATGCGAACAACAAGGGGCATGTGATGAACAAGATAACTCTTGGCGGTCGAATTGTTCCTTTCAAAGACGGTAGTCCAATATACATGCATGTGACGTTCAAGGACGGTAAGCAATGTTCATGTTCCCCAAAGGTTTTGTGGTCGCGGGCTAAAACCATCTAGACATCTGCACCTTCACCAGAATTGATGCCATAGTCCAACTGCGCCCACAATTTGATCACGTTGATGCGCTTCGCGACTTGGAGAAGCTGTCTGCTGCCCACGGTGATCGAACAGCCGAGGATACTACTGCAGATGATGCTGACGAGGGAGAGGCCAAAGCTGTCAACGTGGCTGTGAAGTCCGCGGAGAACCTGGAGGAATTAGACCTGTATGGCGGGATGAGCGCGACTAACAAGCTTCTAAAAGCAATTCGCGATGAATCATGGCAAAAACTGAAGTGGATCGACCAAGATGTAAGATTATAATTCCAAATAAGCACATGATGGTACTGACTTCTATGTTAGGACCCAGAGTCATTCGACATCTTCGACGAAAATCTAGTGTATCAAGATCCTGAAAACGCCCCGCGTCTCATTTCCGAGATGACGAATGAGCAGTATCTCGATGCCTTGAGCTGCCCTCGTATTGATCCTGTCAAGCAAGGGGCAAAGATCATGGGTAACGATGACGCTTCAATGACGACGGGGCCTACCGGTACGGACGTGGAACAGAGCTCCAGCGGAGTTGAAGATGAGACCTCTGAGGACGACGGGAAAGAGCCGGATTTGCTGGATGATGCGAGCTTAGCTCCCGGCCTTATTCGCCCAACCACGCGTAGGACGCAAGCACGCGTGGAAGCGATCGCCAGGCGGCTTGTCATTGCAAACATGAACTTGAACCACGCGCAGAAAGATCTTGCCATACACCAGATGGAGGTTAGGATGCAGAAGTTGTTTGAGAACAATCCGGAATTCAAGTTTCTATTTCCTGATGATTCTTATAACCCCTACTACAAGTGGCGTATTGCAGAGAACAGGGCTAATAGAGGTGTTGATCCACGTTTCGACCTTACCGGATATGGCAGAAGGGCCAAGTCCTCTCACTTGTTGTGAGAGATTTCGACAAAGTGAACAAGTATTGCTAAGGAAGATCGTTGATGCGAGCATAGCGAGGTGTAAGGGCGACGTGTCTTTTGGTAGATACCCAACATAGCACTGAGGGATTAATTGAGATTAGTGAATTACAGAGATGTCGCAACTTTACCACACCCCCTGATAGTGAAAAGCTTATTCAATTGGAGGTGATTTCTGTATGCCCATCCTTCCTAACCGGACCATATTCTTCGTATGTCAAACCAGCTTGCTACATCCAAAACCCGCTGAGATTACCGTCTGGTTCAATTTTGAGACCCTCATACTTTAGTCTCGGAGTGA